>CM057341.1:582102390-582702390 GCA_030015575.1 Agapanthus africanus | reverse complement strand
CTGCTATAGCCCGGTTAGACGGATTTGCGAACGTGACTTTCACGTTGATGTTCTGTGATTGTACTGTGTTGTTGCGGATCGGTCGTGGGGGATAGCCTGGTTGCAGTGGTAGTACAGTTTTGTTGTATTATGTACATTTGATATTGCGGGGCGAGCGTCCGACATGTGGACTGCCGTCACTGCCAGTTTGTATTATTCTTTTGGGGCACGACCTGGTTGCGGTCGATGTACCCGTTGTATGTATATTTTACTTTCTGTACTAGGATTACCCCAAGGAGGAGTGCACGGATAGCCGGGTTCTAGAGGACAACAAGCCCGCATCTCATGGCATTGAGACGGAGGGGGCTTCACTCTAGAATTGGCGGGCTATTCGCCGCACTCGTAGGGGGTATAGGGTTGACCCAGGAGGGGTGCCCAAGTTACCGGATTCCGTGAAGTGCTGGGTGGTCCATTCACGTTGCTGAAGGGGGCTGCCTCGCTTCAGGTTTTGGCGGGTAACTTGCCGCGCCCGTAGGGGTCTAGGATTACATTGCACAGGCTATCCACACGACCAGGGGAACGTCGGGTTTCAGCGGCTCTGTGAAACCCGGGGATCCCAGATATCTGTATTGATCTGTGTTGCTATACATTTCTGTGTTGCTACATTTTTTTTATCACGCCTTGAGCGAAAATTATATATTATATATATACTAGTAGATGTTGTATATGTTTTGCATCCGCGCTAGTCCAGTCCCCGCTCTGTCGTTAGTTAGCTAACCTAACGAGTGATGACGGGACCCAGTGGCGAATGCGGATGGCATATACATACGTCAGTATATTTTCGTTCTTTGTGGTGTGATCAATTGATGGGACTGCGTTGATTCGGATCAATGCAAGATAAACAAACCATTTCTGATGTTGTTGGAACACTTTTTCAAAAAGCTGTTATTGCAAGGGCGTTCTCTTTTGTTTTGCACCGTGGTATTCAGTTGGAATATCCTGCTCCTCAGTCGACGAGGCAAGGGCCGAGATCCCTTCACCGGGAGTGACCCCTTGGACAAAATTTTGCGTCAGGGCAGTAACTTCACTATAGCCGTTTACTTTTGCTTTGCATCGTGGTATTCAGTTGGAATATCCTGCACCTCATTCTACGGGGAAAGAGCCGAGATCCCTTCACCGGGAGTGACCTCTTTAGCAAAGGTTTTCGTCACTATATTTTTCTAAAAAGCTATCAGTTCCTTCGACGATATCGAGTTCATTACGTTAAAGGTTTTCGCCAGAAACCATTCGTAGCCCTCCGTCATTTCAGTTAAATATTCGGTAGTATTCAAGCTATGTATTTTGACCTCACGCCAAGGCATAGTGTTTGGTAGCTGCCGGGTATTTATCTGTTGCATAGATAGATGCGTTGGTTTGGGACAGTCGTACTACTATTTTGGCCTACGTCAAGGGTATGTACGGGTGGGTTCAAATTAACCAGGATAATGACGGGTAGAACTTGACATGTGACTTATGATATTTTGACCTCACGCCAAGGTCATAAGAGCATGGGGTAAAAATCCACATCGGGAGTTTCAAAAGTACTGAAACTTGCCAGATATGCGCATACCTCCTGGAGTGTGATAGCGTGAGCGGATTCCGTCACGTTATCATGCGATGAGAGTTGGATCCCGATTCCCACTGATGAGTTGGTTTACTCCTCGGGTTATCCCGGCTAATTCTTCTTTTAGGTTTGGGGAAGAATTTGACGTTACAGTGGGAGGTTTCCAGATTAGATAAAGTGATAACCATTCTGATCTAGGTTAGAGTGCACGCTGAGTGTTTCTTTTCTCTCTCTCTGGCAGCGACCATTGACCCGACCCTAGACTATGACTCAGTGACCAAGTTGACCGAACCTTCTTAACACTGGCTTTTGGATTGTCAGAGTTGCAGACCTCTTTGCCACTCCTACTTTTACTCTTTTCTCCGGGACACCCCGTATTACTACGAACGTCCACTTCCATTGGACAAAACCATCGTATGGTTATATACGAACTCGAAGGACTTCGAGGATGGTTTCCGGTTCTGGAGAAAACGAATAGGACTATTCAGTTGTCTTTTCCTTTTTCCTTCTCTCAGGTTGCGAGTACTCCTTGGTTTAGGAGTAGTACACCTATTACGCAAATTGGATAGTCTTCTTCCAGACCCTAGGCTGGTGCCGAACGGTGGGGAATGAAGAAAGCCAATTAGCCTAAACGGTGTACAGAAGGTATTAAGTTCAGACAAAGCAAGGGATTAGTAAGAGGGCAAAGTAAATTGCGACTGCTATTCACGACCAAACCATGTACTTCTTTGTCAATCCTAAATCACCTATGAATTAAGTACATTCGGTTGTCTTTTATCCTCACCTTCTCTCGCATTGCGAGTGCTCCTCGGATTAGGACAGTACACCCATTATGCTTTTTGGATAGTCTTCTTCCAAACCATAGGCTGGTGCCGAACGGTAGGGAAGGAAGAAAACCATTTGGCCTAAACGGGTGTACAGAAGGTAATGACTAAAGACATATAAAGGAATTTAGAGAGGTGGCAAAGAATTATACGGTTACAGTTGTGAATCTGGATAATGGAAGAGGCATTACTAAGAATACCAGGATACCCCATCGAAACATTTCAATGTTTCAGTTTCACTGTGTACTGTTAAAAGAAAACTGATTTCTCAATTAGACACTTGCTCCAGGGTATGTATTTGCCAGGTATGATTCTCACATCTGTATGGTTTTACAGATGATGAGTGGGAGTAAGTTATTGGGAATTAGGTGACCATCCTCATTATATCGGGATTCGTTGTAATCGGTGATATTTGAGGAAGTCACCAGGGTTGTTTGCCGGTCGGCAAATATTTGGTTTTGAATATCCGTTGTTGTGCACCAATTTCAAATTGATATATCTGTACGTCTATTTTCATAGAGTGAGATATACCTTTATGAAATTATGTCTATGACATTTACCTATATCAGTGGATGGTTAGGTAAGGAGCATTAAACAACGGTGTAATTCTTCATAACCATAATACAGTTTTCAATCTACGACACACAGTGAATGAGTTATTAGACTCAAGGGACTTATACAGAGTATTGTATATTGTCCAGTGTCCATTAGGACAGAGGGGTTGGTCCTCGTACTATATTCTGTTTACTTTTAACTTCTCTAGTTCTTAGACATGTGTTTCGTAGAAACACAGGGTCTAAGTTTTGAGGAGTTATAGGTATTTGAATAGAGTAGAGAACCAGGTATGGCAAGTATCGGGATTCTTCAAGGTGATCGAAGATGTAGATACTTGTGAATGGTATTCAGTTGATAGTAATGATTAAGAGAACTTGCTTCTCTTTCAGGTTACTCATAATTGGAAGGACTCCTAAGTTGAGTAACGCTGATCGGCCTCTCTTCCATTATGTTAACATGCACTGGAGACAGCTGCATGATTTGAATCTGGTTCAATTGAATCAGTGCCTCTGTTTTTGGATATAGAACAGTTCATATCTTGACATTGTTAAGATACGGGGAGTTGTCCGGCTTATGCTTAAAACCAGACTCTGGACAACTCAAGGCACGTTTCAGTAGTGGCTGTTTGTGGGTTGACCCGGGCTATGACGAGGGTTGACTTTCTACCATCTGGAAGATCAATAGAGATATTGTTCTTGACTCGCCACAGTTTTAATAAAAATGGACTTTTTCAGAAAACAGCAGTGGGAGTATGGTAGAACTGGAAGTGATTCCAGAACCGCAAACGATTACTGAAGATTTGATAAGAACCTAAAGATTCAATCTGGTTTGACATTCCATTGGCCACTCCGCTGATATGGTGGGTAACCTCAGACACTCGAGAGGTACTTCGGTATGCTCAAGGACGGTGGCAGGGAGGTTCTTGTTTACCCACACTTGCCATTGCTGTTATTCCAGACTGCGGGACCCGGCGGGAGGATGAGTATAGCGTCGTTCTAAACTTGCTTTAGAAGCGTACGTGTATATGACTCTGCCAGAGGGTTGTCGTAGTCAGTGGGAGCAGCGGAAGCATTGGTGGACATCAGGCTTATGTCTATTTATAGACTAAAGCAGATATAACGGAGATAGATCATCTATTTCTGATGTGACAGTCATAGGTTTGACTTCATCAGAATAGGGGATGGATCTGTTAAGAAGGTAGTAGGGTGTGATGTCCTGGTGTTTGATGACATACACAGAGTAGGAAGTGATATTCCTATACTACGATCGGTTATACTTTGGTCGTCACACGGTGGTTTCTCCACATAGGACTTGGATATAATATCAGACATTCTGGTTACTAGATCTATGGTTTTAGATCTAGATTTGGGTGGTTTCCTAATCTGGGTACTTTGACCGCATTCTATAAGTATTTAGAATGGACGACTCCTGGCACGGTAGTGTACCTGCAGGTAATGGAGTCACCCTCTCTAAAGGTGTCTTACAGACTAATGGGGAGAGGGATACGCATGATTGACAGATCACTTGCTTAGGCAATTGAGTCAATCATGAGATGTCAAGTACCACACCAGATGTTGTTCTTGCAGTAGGTGCAACAAGTTGATATTGATCCAATCCTGGAGAAACAATCGGAAGCACTTTTAGAACACAAATTGATGTTCTAAGGAATTGATAACGACAGCCTTCTTTAGGAGACGGTTATCATTCCAGGCTTCCAAGGTGACCTGGATGACAGAATGGCTGTCAGAGTTATAGTTTTCCCTCTAACGAGGGGCAGTATTTTGGACAGGTGGTCCAGGTGGAAACTGAGGGAAGGCATGGCGCAGGACACTGATTAAGTTCAGTTGTCGATACAGTCTAAGAAGTTTGGATTTGGAGTTCACTTATGAGCTAGGTCCCATCAGACATCCAGACATTCTAAGACAGGTATTGCTCATTTCAGGAGATGGCTTTCTCTACGAACATGGGATATAGAGAGACATAGAAAGAAACATCAAAGCGGATCCACTCACTGAGGCTATTCCTCGAACGCAATAGTTTCGCAAACGGGCTTTGTGAGACTGACTAGTAGAGGAGTTGGGTGTTCGGTATCACACGGGCTGTGAGTATGCGACATCGCAATAATTAGCCTCGAGTGCAAGTGGGAGATTGTTGGAGATAGTGCCCTCAGAGTCAATTATTGGATCACAGGCACGTGATTGCAATGATTGAGGGGAGGACCTATCCCGATAGGACAGTCTTACTCGAGATGATAGTATGCTATCTGGTTTATCTTTATCATCGTGTACTGCTTTAGGTGACCTTACGAGTCGCTATTACACGTTGATAAAGCCCCTAGGATTCTTGCTTGACTTCCAGCAGTATGAGGGCGATCATATAAGTGGGAGCTGGGGGTCTATAAGCACATCCTTAAATGGTCCCTAGTCGAGGGAGTTTCGAGATAGGGCATCGATTCTCCAGAGTAGACTAGTGTATACAGTCGAGACCCCGACGAGGGGCGGTGGCCGGTCTCACAAGCCACTGGTGTCAGTTGGTTCACCTAAGATGTATACAGGTGCTCATTGGGTTATGAGTACACCGGACAGGACTCGCCGGGAACCTGCTAGTTGGGATTATACCAGACGTCAGATAGCAGTTCCCTGGTGACATGTGTACAGGTTAGTTCATCGACCTGAGATCGTCATTTGTCTCGTGTGAGTTCCCACTGTACTTTGATTACTACCCTACCACGACTCAAAGGAGTCGTGCAAACAGGTTTTAGTTGGGTACAGTCCCGAGCCACATGGAGGCAGTGAGCGGATCTTCAGGGGTTCGTCTCTCCCGGTTTGGGGGTGAGGTCGTGCTGTGTCTAGGAGAGCCAGAACATGAAAAGTCCTTGGCCAAGGCAAGAGATTTGCTGGTAGGTATTCCAGTAGTATCTCAGGGTGTTCTGGGCTACACTCCGACACGACTTGTACCGCTTTTGGGGGTCTGACTTTTACCAACCCCCTAGGCCCGCCATGCGATGCTCATAGACGAACGGACCGGACTGTACGGATATTGTCACTGACAGGCTCAGTTGGGTGTCGGGGTGAGCTTCCTCATCGACGTCCCATTTGGTCAATACCTGGTGGCCCGTCACGTATTGGCTTATACCTCTGACGTGCTAGTGGTTAAATCCACAGCCAAGGTATTGACGAGTCTTTAGAGTCCACCACACTCAGTTACTCAAGTTTCGGGCGAAACGCTGTAGAGGCCGTATGGAGATATGGCAGGGTTCGATCAGATACGTGCGGTATTGCACGGATCGTGATCGGACGGTTTTTACTAGCCGGCTTTGGCTTAAGCCGGATCCTAGTATTTGGTAGTGTAGTTTTGTCTCTTTGCATTTGTGTTCAGTGGGAATACAAATGCGGGCATGTATTTGCAGTAGTGGGGTATTCCTGTAATTTATTACGGGGTCGGTTCTCTGGGGTTGCCAGTTTGCATTCCGTTCCGGCCGGTTTTCTCTTTTTCCTTCCCGGTCGGACTTTTCGTTGGAGGGTGTTAATTGCAAATTTGCAATTAACATTTATGTGAGGGGTTTCTTTGCATGAGTGTGGATTATGATTATCCTCTTCATCATGATATTCCATTTTGGTCATTCTCTTGCATTTATGAGATTTGATTAGATTAGAAATGGATTTGAAGTGGATGTGTTTTTGATCATTATCTTTTCATTTCTTAATTAATCATATTCTTTTTCCCACCTATTCCTTCTTGGGCCGGCCACTGTTTGGGTTTGAGGTGGGGCCGGCCACTTGAGTGAGGGAGAGAGATGATTGTGTGTGTGCTAGTGTTTTTAGTTGTGATGAGGGATTAATTCCTTTATGGTTTTAATTTTGCATTCCATCCATTTGTTTCCAGTGAGCAACAATGGGAGTGCAGGGGCTGATTTATTTTGAGTGAGAGAGGTTCCTTTGGGGATTAATTTATATATGGTTTTCAAGTGAGTGAGTTTGCTTGATATATTCATTTTCCAGTGAGCTAATTTGCAAGGGCCGAGCTCATTTTTCAAGCATGCTCCATTATTCCCTCAAGCCTCCATGAATATCCTTGTGCTAAAATTCCTCCAACCATGGCAACCTCATAAACCCCAAAGAGATAACCTTCTACACTATTTCTATAGCAAGCCTTGGACGCGTCGGCTAGCCAACTTCGCGCCCGAGTTGCCTCGGTCAAGAGGCGGGAGCTCGTAAAAGATTCCGGCTACGTGGTGCCCTTTCCGACGAGCGAGGAGGTGGCGGAGATTCCGCGGGAGATCGGAGCGGAGACGAAGACCGAAGGACACGGATCGCTTGGTATAGCTTCTCTACTCTTTTCTTTTTGCTAGCTAGCTAGGTTAATGGCCCGATCCGGGTGAAAAGTCCGCGGCGGTGCCGTTTTGCAAAGTTCGCAAAGTTTTTGTTTTCCGCGTTTCCGGCGTCGGATCGACGGCCGGGGCGCCCCCGCTGGCTTACACACATGTCCATACCTAGAGAAGTCATCAGTAAAAGTGATGAAGTAGGAGTGACCACTTCGTGCATGTATAGATATCGGACCACATACATCACTGTGTACTAGTCCCAAGAGTTCGGTGGCTCTTTCTCCGTGTCCGGTGAACGGAGATTTGGTCATTTTTCCTTTGATACATGATTGACAAGTTGCATATGATGAATATTCAAACGAATCTAGATATCCATCTTTATGTAACTTAGTCAACCTTGTTTCATTTATATGACCAAGTCTACAATGCCATAGGAAGGCTTGATTCGAATCTGGAGCCTTTCTTTTACGCGTGTTTTGAATATTGAAAATTTGTGGTTGATTAAGTATGTATATGCCGTTTTCCAGTGTGCCAAACCCAATCAGTTCTTGATTTAGGAGAATGTTCATGACATTTCTTTCAAGCACAAAATTATATCCTTTATTAGACAATAAAGATACTGATATAATATTACACAACATACTGGGAATACAAAAACAGTTATACAATACCAAAATGTTTCCACTATTCAACCCTAGGTGATATTCCCCTATTGCAACTGCATCTACATGCATTCCATTGCCCATCCGGAGAGTCATATCACCTGCCCCCAGTACTCTACTATTTCTCAGATCCTGCAAAGAATTACAGATGTGAGAACCAGAACCGGTATCAAGTACCCATAAAGTAGAGTTTACTGAAAGACAATTTTCGATTACGAACACACCTGAAGTAGAAGCAACAACTTGCTTCATGTCCTTGGCTTTGAAGGCCTGACAATCCTTCTTCCAGTGCCCCTGCTTGTGACAATAGAAACACTCGTTCTTTTCTGCCTTCACCCTTCCTGCCTTGTTCGTTCCCTGCACCTTCTTGACCCCACCCTTCGGTTTGGTGGCTTTCATCTTCTTCTTCCCTTTTGCTTTCGCTTTAGATTTAGAAGAAGATGATTGGCCAACATACAGAACGGGGGTCTTCTCCTTTTTCAAGGAGGTCTCTGCCACCCTCAACATATTGAGGAGCTTTGGAAGATCCGCTTCCATTTCATGCATGTTGAAGTTCAGCACGAACTGAGAGAAGGTGTGGGGAAGGGACTGCAAAATCAAGTCGATATACAAATCATTCTCTAGCACGCATCCCAGGTTTGCGAGTTCCTCAATGAGGGTGATCATTTTGAGGACGTGCTCTCCAACAGGCGATCCTGGAGCTAACCTCATCTGGAAGAGTTTCCTTGAGGTTTCGTACCTCGCGATACGGGAGTGTTCACCATACAATTCTTTGCAATGGAGGAATATGGATGCAATATCCATACTCTCGTGCTGTTTCTGGAGTTCATTATTCATGGACGCCAGCACGATACACTTAGCTCGCTCACAGTCTAGATCCCAGGTTTTACGAACTTCCTTTTCCGCAACTGAGGAATCTGGTCCTGGGATAAGGGGAGGAACAGCGGTGGTAACATATGCAACTTTGTCATAAGTCAGCGCAATATTGACGTTTCTTAGCCAGTCTTTATAGTTCTGCCCGGTTAGTATATTCTTTTCGAGTAATAGTTTTAGTCCAGTCATGGTAGCTGCCAGAGAGAGAGAAAAGAAAACACTCAGCATATGCTCTTGCAAGTTTAGATTGGTTTATTAATTTATCTAAACAGGATGGCTCCCACTGTTTCCCCAAATCCTTCTTCAAAACCTAAAAGAAGAACTAGTCAGGATTTAATCACACATCACAATACTTGCTTAACCTTTCAGCCAGGCTGGTGTTGGTACTTCGAGGGAGGTTTTCCAACGCTTTCGCGAAGTTCCTTAATTAAAGAACCTCTTTTCCCTGGAGGCGTAGCCCCTCTAACACCTTTCTAGGCACCTACTTGGTTTATAGCATTGATTGTTAAGTGAGAGAAATTCCCGAGAGTAATCCTACTCATCAGTGGGATCGGGATCCAACTATCATTGCATGATACCCTAGATGGAAGCCACTCTAGTCACCACACTCCAGAAGGTAAGCTAAATCTGCAAGTTTCCTTTATGTTTGAAACTCCCGATGTGATTTTTACCCCAAGCTCTTATAGACCTTGACGTAGGCCAACAAGTCATAAGACGCAAGTCAAGTTCTACCCGTCGTTGTCCTGATCAATTTAAATACATCATACAAGCCCTTGACGTAGGCCAACAAGGTGTATGTCTGTATTAAACTAATGCATCTATCTATGCAACAAATAGGCACACACACTGCTACCATACACTATGCCTTGACGTAGGCCAACAAGCATAGCATGAATACGATGTGCTGTCTATCTGAAACGACGGAGGGTTACGGCTGGTTTTTGGCAAAAAACCGTTAACGTAATGAACTTGATTTGATCGAAGGAACTAAGATAGCTTTTATTAAAAGGAGTGGTTTAAGCTCCGCATTTAAAATTTGCTTTTTCAAGAAAACCGAGTGGTTTTTAGAAATTGTTCCAACGATTCAGTTTAGGTTTTATTTTCTTTGCATTAATAATAATGCGTCCCATCTTTAACCTATCATTACAGATAACAACGAAAATATGACGTCCTCTTATGCCATCCGCATTCGCCACTGGGTCCCGTCATCACCCGTTAGGTTACTTAACTAACGGCAGAGCGGGGGCTGGGCTAGCGCGGGTGAAAAACATAAGCGACGTCTAAATAGCTATCATATATATAGATATTTTACATTCGTCTGACGCAATGATATACATTCCAGAACACAGATAAACAATATTGGATTTGCAAGCAATCTGTATTTCTTTTGAGCCTGCAAGAAAAGATAGATTACACAGTTGTGATGAATAGCCATTACCCCACCCACGACCCCTACGGGTGCGGCAAACTACCCGCCCGGCAGTTTGTGCACCCCACCTTGGGTCTGTCCTAGGAGCAAAAACAGTAAAAAGAAATAATACAACGGTGGCTACAACCGCAACCTGGATGTGCCCCGCAAAATAATATTACAACTTGTTACAATTACATCAAATGAATTAATACAATAACCCATCACAAAACCCGGCTAATCACCACAACAGTCCAATACAGTTTATATGCACAAACAGTTAAAATCCATTACAGAAATGTGCAACCCCCTGCCAACCGACATACTAGCAGTTAGGGGAGGTTTATGAACACATTATACAATCACAGATATAATCCAATATGCAAATACTGTACAATTTCGATCGATTAAACATCTTTAATATTGCTCCAAAAACTGCTCTGTAAAACTGAAACCTGAGCAAAATTAAAAATTACCAGAGAATCCCAAATATTACAGAGAACCCACCCAAGAAATTTGGGTTCATGATTCGCCAAATCGGCGGCGGAACCGCGGCGGCTCCTATGGGAGCCGCCGCGGATCCGCGGCCGTTTGGTCGAATCATGACCCTAATTTTCTTGGGTGTTCTTCTGGTGTCATTACAAGCTTTCTGAACATGCCTGAAAAATTTTTGGACTTCATTTAAATTTCGACAGAAACTTGATGTTTTTGGGGTTTTCCGTCTTCGTTTTTCCGTTCGAAATTCGTACAAATTTGCGATTAAGTTAAATCTTGTTTAGCTAGGCTCTGATACCATTGTAAGTCGATGTTCAACACCCCAATACTTGTGGGGAGGCGGAAATATGAATAACAATCAAGTTCTATGATCAAACATCGATTAACCGTACGAATCGTTTGCTATACAAGTTTTAACAAAAGCTTTAGAGTTTTAATCTACTATGCGAAGAGATTATACCATACGGTTCTAGTCTTTCATCTTGATGTTGTCTACGGCCTCTTTGGATCTCCACGTCCTCTTCGGCTTTCTCCCGTGATAGACGATCCACCCGAGAACCCTAATCCAAGCTATAACCTCTAAACTTGAGGTTACTTAGTTTCTCTAGTTGCTAAATAGAGTAGCTAAGGTGATGTAGAGATAGGTTATGGAGTAATTAGTCTTTTCTAATCCTTGTTATCAACTCATGAGGGGTAGGATTAGGCTTGGTGAAGGAGAGAGAACTTGAAGAGAGAGACTGAGAAGATGATAATGATATTATTATATTGAATAAAGCTTCTCACTTGATATATATGAAACATAATGAATTTAAAAGAAATGAATAATAAGTGAATATTCATCATGTTTCATTTAATCAAGTGGGTGATTCATCATGTGAGTCATTAAGCAATTAATGATGCATTAATGATATGATGAATCACTCACAATGAGTCACTTAATCATTAAATGAAAATACCACCTCTCTCTTTATGTCACATCCTTCTAGAAGCTTCTCGGAAAATTACGAGAACGCCCCTCTCATCCGTGAAAACACGGAAAAACTTTAGACTGTATAAATCCAATAACCTGATACTAGAATCTGGCTTAAACCAAAGCCGGCTAGTAAAAACTGTCCGAATCTTTGTCGTAAAACCATACGACCTCTATATCTTTTCGCCTGGGTTTGGGAAATCTCTGTGTGGGACTCTAAAGACTCGACTACTACGCTGGCAGTGGGTTTAACCACAGACCGCAAGCGGCACTAGCTGTACGTAACGGTCCCCAGGTAGTTGTCGATAAGAAAGCTGATGAGGTAACCCATCTGAAATCCTACTGAGCCTGTCTGTGACAATATCCGCGCAGTCCGGTCTGTTCGTCTAAGAGTATCACATGTACGGTCTAGGGAGGTGGTGGACGTCAGACCCCTAATAACCATACAAGTCGTGTCGGTATGGCTTTATCACCATTCGAGAATCTACTGATCAACCTATCAGTAATTCTCAATCAGCCCTGGCCAGGGACTTATGGTAATGACCAAACGACCACAGTGCGATATCAACTCCCTATACCGGGAGAGACGAATCCCTAACAGTCGCTCACTGCCTCCATGTGGCTCGGGACTGTGCCCAACTGAAACCTGTTTGCACGACTCCTTTGAGCCGTGGTAGGGTAACAATCAAAGCACAGTGGGAACTCACACGAGACAAATGATGACCTTAAGTCAACGGACTATCTGCACACATGTCACCTGAGAACTGCTATCTGACGTTAGGTATAATACCATCCAGTCAGTTCTCGGCGAGTCCTGTCCGGTGTACTCACACCCAGTGAGCATCTGTATACAATCTTAGGTGAACACCACCAATGGTTGCGGGACCAATCCATTGCCCCTCGTCAGGGTCTAGATATGTATACACTAGTCTACTCCGGAGTATCGATGCCCAATCTCGATACTCCTGCGACCAGGGACATCTAAGGGTGTGCCTATTGACTATCCAGCTCCCACTAGTATGACTGCCATCACAACGCCGGTAGTCAGACAATCACCCTATGGGCTTTATCAACATATATATAAATACCAAGTAAAATATATTATACGTTAAGACAAAGTCAAACCAAATAGCGTACTATCATATCAAGCAAGACTGTCATGTACATACATATCCCAAGCATCCTATACAATGTAGGCCTCTAGGGCATATATATCCAACAAATTTTTCAAAAGCCTCGGATTTATGCTTCATTAAGAAGACATGTCCATACCTTGAAAACTCATCCGTAAAAGTAATGAAGTAAGAATAACCGCTTCGCGCATGTGTAGACATTGGACCACATACATCGCTGTGTATGAGTCCTAAGAGCTCGCTCGCTCTTACTCCGTGTCTAGTGAACGGATTCTTTGTCATCTTTCCTTTGAGACATGATTGACAAGTTGCATATGATTGATATTCGAACGAATCCAAATATCCTTCTTTATGCAACTTAGTTAACCTTGTCTCATTGATGTGACCCAGTCTACAATGCCATAAGAAAGCATGATTTAATTCTGGAGACTTTCTTTTGTGTATATTCTGGATATTAAAAATCTGTGGTTGGTTCGATACGTATATACCGTTGCTTAATGTGCCCGACCCAATCAGAACATGATTAAGGTGAATGTTTACAACATTGCTTACAAATGCAAAATCATAACCTTCTTTAGAAATTAAAGATACAGATATGATATTACAAGTCGAACTGGGTACAAAATAACAGTCGTGCAAAACCAAAACATGTCCATCTGTCAATCCCAAGTGATAGTCCCCCACGGACTCAGCATCCATGCCTTCTCCGTTTGCAACTCTGAGGGTCATATCACCTGCCTTCAAAACTCTACGCCTTCTCAGTGCCTCCAAAGAATTACAGATATGAGATCCCGATCCAGTATCCAATACCCAGGAAGTAGAGTTGATTGATAGACAGTTTTCAATAACACACACACCTGAAGCCGAAGCCACAACTTGCTTCGGATCCTGGTTCTTGGCCTTCCAAGCCCTGCAATCATTCTTCCAGTGTCCTTTCTTGTGACAATAAAAGCATTCTTCCTTCCCCACAAGCTGTCCCACTACCTTTACTACCTTTGCTTTTCCCTTGGCTTCCACTTTACTAACACCGCCCTTTGTCTTGGTGAGGGCCTTCTTCTTCTTTCCTTTGGCTTTCGCCCTAGACCTAGAAGAGGAAGCTCCTCCAACAAACAAAGCGGGCGTTTCCCTGACTTTCTGCAGGGTGCCCTCTGCACTCCTCAATATGGTGAGGAGTTCCGTAAGTTCAACTTCTTTTCCTTGCATGTTGAAGTTCAGGATAAACTGGGCGTAAGTGGAAGGAAGGGACTGGAGAATCAAGTCAGTGTAGAGCTCGTTCTCTAAAGTGGTCCCGAGGTCCGTGAGCTCTTTAATGTAGCCAATCATCTTAAGCACGTGTTCCACTACAGATGATCCGACGGCCAACCTCGCTGAAAACAACTTTTTCGAGGTTTCGTATCTGGCAATACGGGATTGCTCTCCATATAGTTCTTTAGTATGGAGAAATATGGATTCAAGGTCCATATTCTCGTGCCTCCTCTGATGATCATTGTCTATAGAAGCAAGCACGAGGCACTTGGCCTTCGCGCAGTCAATCTCCCAGGTCTTACGAATTTCCTTATCTGCGACACTGGATTCTGGAGCTGGGACGGTGGGGGCTTTGGTAGTAAGGAGATACCCCAACTTGTCATAAGTGATTGCCATTTTGACATTCCTGAGCGAATCTTTGTAGTTTGGCCCTATCAGTATATTTTTATCCACTAGTAACTTAAGGCCGGTCATGATGTTTGGTCGCTGCAATTAAGAGAGAGAGAAGAAACACTTTAGCATGATGCTCTTGCAAGTTTAAAGTGGTTTTTAGTTTGTCTAAACAGGATGGCTCCCACTGTTTCTCGAATCCTTCCTCAAACCATAAAAGAAGAATTAGTCGGGATCAATCTCACCGTACAATACTTGCTTAACCGTTCAGCCAGGCCAGTGTCGGTACTTCGAGGGAGGATTTACGACGCTTTCGCGAAGTTCCTTAATTAAATAACCTCTTTTCCCTGTGGGCGTAGCCCCGCTAACACCTTTCTAGACACCTACTTGGTTTATAGCATTGATCGTTAAGTGAGAAAGTTTCCCGAGGAGTAGCATATACTCATAGTAGGATCGGGATCCAAATATCATCGTGTGATAAAGCTGAAGGAATCCGACCAAAATCATCACACTCCAAATGGTATGCAACACTAGAAAGTTTCGGTTTCTTTAGAAACTCCCGATGTGAATTTTTGCCCCATGCTCTTATGACCTTGACTTTGGCCAACAAATCATAAGTCACATGTCAAGTTCTGCCCATCATTTTCCAGGTTAATTTGAACCCACCCGTACCTACCCTTGACTTTGGCCAACAAGGCAGTACGACTGTCCCAAACCAACGCATCTATCTATGCTTCATATGAATATCCAATAGCTACCAATCACTATGCCTTGACTTTGGCCAACAAACATAGCTTGAATACTATTGACTATCCATATGAAATGACGGAGGGTTACGAATGGTTTTGGAGAAACCGTGAACGCAGTGAACTTGATATAATCGAAGGAACCAGATAACTTTTAAAAGGAGTGGTTTAAGCTCCGCGTTTTTAAAAGTTTTCTGTTTTGGAAAAAACCGAGTGGTTTTGAAATTGTTCCAACGATTTAACTTTGGTTTGTTTTCTTTGCATTAATATAATGTGTCACATCAATTAATCCTACCATTGCAGAAAACAACGAAAATATGGCGTACGCTTATGCCATCCGCATTCGCCACGGGGCCGTCATCACCCGTTAGGTTACTTAACTAACGACAGAGCGGGGGCTGGACTAGCGCGGATGCAAAACATAAGCAACGCCTACTAGATATCATATATAGATATATACATTCTTCAGACGCAATGATAGCCATTCCAGATCACAGATGAACACATTGGATATGCTAGGAATCCGCGTTTCGTTCGAGCCTACAACGAAAAACGGATTACACGGTCGCGATGAATAGCCAAACCCCATCCTAGACCCCTACGGGTGCGGCAAACTACCCGCCAAGTACCCGGAGTGAAGCAACTTCCCTCAACAACGTGAGTAGGCCACTCGGCACTTCAAAGTACCCGGTAGTTTGTGCACCCCACCTTGGGTCTATCCTAGGAGAAAAAACAGTAAAAGAAATAATATACAATGGCGGCTACAACCTCAACCCGGATGTGCGGCCATAAAAATAATATTATATCAATTACAAATTTTACATTGAATGAAAAATGAAAACTCTCATCTCACATCCCCGGCTATTCATCACGACGATCCAACAAGTTCATATACACAATCCAACATCACAGATCAGAGATATGTACAACCCCCACTAATCGACGTATAGTGATTAGTCGACGTTCAGTACATATATCACATCACAGATATAATCCAATTAGCTAAAGTTTATAGAACTTCGATCAAAAACTGTATTTGAATCTACCCCAAGCAAAATCCAGTACTCTGACAAATCTAGGCAGAAACAAAAATTCCCAGAATACACAAAACCAACCCAGAGAACCCCAGAAGCAATTTAGTGCGCGGCTGAGTTGACTCGGCCGCGGATCCGCGGCGGATCGCTTGGATCGGCCGTGGATCCGCGGTCTTATGAGTGATTCAAGCGCCCAAATTTTTTTAGTTTTCTCTAAAAAGCCTGCTTGTATTTTTCATGTCACTGAAAATATTTTTAGGCATGTTTTAAAAATCGACAGAAAATATAAGTTTCGGTGTGTTTTCGGGATTTTTTTTCGCGATCGAAGTTCTAACGACTTTGCTAATATGTTAGTTGTTATTTAGCTAGTCTCTTATACCACTGTAAGTCTCTGTAACCTACCCCGGTGCTTACGAGGAGGCGGAAAGAGTAAAAAATGGATTTTTATCACAAGGAAACATAGACTAACCATAGAGGATCTTTGCTAAAAAAAACTAACAAACTAACTACAAGTTCTAGCTACTAGGTATGATGGTTATAGCTAGTTCTTGAACTCCTTCTCTTCTTGTTGTGGTCCTCCTTGTTGCTAGCTCCTTGGAGTGCTGTAGACGGCTCCTCCTCTTCGTCTTCTCTTTGCCGAAGAAAGATCCACCCGATGGCCTCTACCTTGAGCTTCTACCTCAACCAAGAGGTAACTAGAGTGCTTGGCTTGCTAGACTAAGAACCCTAGAATGAGTAGAGAGTTGTCCTGATGGTTTTATCTCACAAAGCTCATGTTTTTCAACTCATGAAACAAGAGAGCTTTGAGAGAGAGGAAGAGGGAGAGCTTTGCAAGAGAGAGAATGAGAGAGTAATCTCCACCTTGCCCTCATATGAGAAAGATATGAGAATAATAATAATAATTAAGAAAAATTGTGATGGTTAGTTGATTTGACCATTATCATTTCACATTAAATGCTAATGCAAGCTTCAAGAAGTATCTTTGCAAAAGAAACCATCATGGTCAACAAAAGTCAACAAGTCAAATGGTCAACCCAACCCTAACCATGGCACAATTATCCTTAATTAATATTATTAATCATATTTCTTATTCTCATTAGGGTTTAGAAAAAGTCAACGGTCAAAAACCCTAATGAGGTTCCTCTGCCTCTGTCAACTGTGCATACACACCCGCATCCGTGTTCCGAAGAACATGAATACAACGAGACAAAACCAATCCCAAAACAAATACTAGGATCTGGCTTAAACCAAAGCCCGCTAGTAATAACTGCCCAGACACCAAACGTACACAAGTGCGCGTATGCGAACGAATCCTGTCACAAAACCATGCGACCTCTACTCTGTTTTGCCCAAAGGCGAACAACCCTCTGTGTGGGACTCTAAAGACTCGACACTACGCTGGCAGTGGGTTTAACCATAGGCCGCAAGCAGTACTAGCTATACGTAATGGTCCCCAGATAGATTCCGATAAGAAGACCGATGAGATGAACCCATCCGAACTCCTACTGAGCCGGAATGTGACAATCTCCATTCAATCCGGTCTGTTCGTCTGAGAGTATCGCATGTCGGGCCTAGGGGGCGGTAAACGTCAGACCCCTAATAGCGGTATAAGTCATGTCGGAGTGTATCCCAGAACACCCTGAGAAACTACTGGAAACACTACCAATAAATCTCGCTTGCCCTGGCCAGGGACTTTGTGTAATGGCTCTTCTAAAAACAGCGCGATATCAACTCCCAATACCGGGAGAGACGAATCCTGTCTAACCGTCACAGCCTCCAAGTGCTTTGGGACTGCTCCCAACTACTACCTGTTTGCACGACTCAGTAGAGTCGTGGTAGGGTAGCAATCTAAGAACAGTGGGAACACACTCGAGGCGAAGTGACAGTGTCAAGTCAATGGACTAAGCTGTACTCATGTCACCACGGAACTGATAACTGACGATAGGTATAATACCAACCAACAGTTCCCAGCGAATCATGTCCAGTGTACTCGTAACCTAACGAGCACCTGCATACTATCTCCAGTACGACGTACTGATGGCTGTGGGACAGACCATCTCCCCTCCTGGGATGAGAAGCGTATACACTAGTCTACTCTGGAGTATCGATGCCCTGTCTCGATAATCCTACGACAAGGGATCTGTATAAGGATGTGCTTGTAGACTACCCAGCCCCCACTAGTGCGACTTCCATCACAACGCTGGTAGTCAAGCAAAGATCCTAAGGGCTCTATCAATATGTATTAGCGATATGTTAAAAAGAAACACATACACAAATTAAGATAGATACAAACCAAGTAGCATACTTCCATATTGTGCAAGAATGTTAATCCGTGTATATATCCCAAGCTTCTAAAATGTAATATACAAACTAGTACTATACAATAATGGCCTCTAGGGCATATCACACTAACAGTCGCTACCAAAGAGAGAGAGAAAAGAAACACTCAGCGTGCACTCTAACCTAGATCAGAATGGTCAATCATTTTATCTAATCTGGATGTCTCCCACTGTATCCTCAAAATTCTCCTCCAAACCTGAAAGAAGAATTAGTCGGGATCGTCTAAAATCACCCGAGGAGTAAACCAACTCATCAGTGGGAATCGGGATCCAACTATCATCGCATAATAACCCGATGGAATCCACTCAAGTTATCACACTCCAGATGGTATGCGCATGCCTGGCAAGTTTCCTGTATGTTTGAAACTCCCGATATGATTTCTACCCCATGCTCTTATGACCTTGACGAAGGCCAACATATCATAAATCACATGTCAAGTTCTACCCGTCATTGTCTAGGTTAATTTGAACTCACCCGTACATACCCTTGACGAAGGCCAAAATAGTAGTACGATTTTCCCAAACCGACGCATCTATCTATGCAACAGAAAAGTAACAAATAGCTACCATACACTATGCCATGACGAAGGCCAAAAAACATAGCATGAATACTAAGTGCTACCCGTCTGAAATGACGGAGGGCTACGAATGGTTTTTGGCGAAAAACCATTAACGTAATGAACTTGATATCGTTGAAGGAACTGGATAGCATTTTACAAATATATAGTGGCGAAAACCTTTACTAAATAGGTCATTCCCGGTGAAGAGATCTCGGCTCTTTCCTCGTCGAATGAGGTGTAGGATATTCCAACTGAAAACCATGACGCAAAGCAAAAAGTAATCGACTATAGTGAAGTTATTACCCTGACGCAAACTTTTGCCTAAGAGGTCACTCCCGGTGAGGGGATCTCGGCTCTTGCCTCGTCAAATGAGGTGTTGGATATGTTGGAGATAGTGCCCTCAGAGTCAATTATTGGATCACAGGCACGTGATTGCAATGATTGAGAGAGGACCTATACCGGTAGGACAGTCTTACTCAAGATGATAGTATGCTATCTGGTTTATCTTTATCATCGTGTACTGCTTTAGGTGACCTTACAGGTCACTATTGCACGTTGATAGAGCCCCTAGGATTCTTGCTTGACTACCAGCAGTATGAGGGCGATCATATACGTGGGAGCTGGGGTCTATAAGCACATCCTTAAAAGGTCCCTAGTCTTAGGAGTTTCGAGACAGGGCATCGATACTCCAGAGTAGACTAGTGTATACAGTCGAGACCCCGACGAGGGGCGGTGGCCGGTCTCACAAGCCACTGGTGTCAGTTGGTTCACCTAAGATGTATACAGGTGCTCATTTGGTTATGAGTACACTGGACAGGACTCACCGGGAATATGATAGTTGGTCTTATACCTGACGTCAGATAGCAGTTCCCTGGTGACATGTGTACAGGTTAGTTCATCGACCTGAGATCGTCATTTGTCTCGTGTGAGTTCCCACTGTGCTTTGATTACTACCCTACCACGCTCAAAGGAGTTATGCTAACAGGTTTTAGTTGGGTAAAGTCCCGAGCCACATGGAGGCAGTGAGCGGATCTGCAGGGGTTCATATCTTCCGGTATTGGGGGTGAGGTCACGTTGTGTCTAGGAGAGCCATTACACGAAGTCCTTGGCCAAGGCAGGAGATTTACTGGTAGGTATTCCAGTAGTATCTCAGGGTGTTCTGCACTACACTCAGACACGACTTGTACCACTTTTGGGGGTCTGACTTTTACCAACCCCGTAGGCTTGCCATGCGATGCTCATAGACGAACGGACCGGACTGTACGTATATTGTCACTGACAGGCTCAGTAGGGTGTAAGGATGAGATCGCTCATGGATGTCCCTTTTGGTCAATACCTGGTAGCCCGTCACGTATGGCTAATACCTCTAACGTGCTAGTGGTTAAATCCACAACCAAAATATTGATGAGTCTTTAGAGTCCCCCACAGACCGTTTTCTCAAGTTTCGGGCGAAACGCTGTAGAGGCCGTATAGAGATATGGCAGGGTTCGATCAGATACGTGCGGTATTGCACGGATCGTGATCGGACGGAAAATACTAGCGGGCTTTGGTTTAAGCTGGATCCTAGTATTGTACAGTGTAGATTTTGTCTCATTGCATTTGTATTCGGTCGGAATACAAATGCGGGTATGTATATACAGTCACGGGGTTTTCCTGTAATTTATTACGGGATCAGTTTTCTGAAGTTGCCAGTTTCATTCCGTTCCGGCCAGTTTTCCTTTGTTCCTTCACGGTCGGATCATTCTGATGGAGGGGGTTATTTGCAAGTGTGCAAATTATCTTTTGTAGAGGGGTTTCTTGTAAATGGAGGCATCATGATGGTTCATGCATCATTAGATTCTTTTTGAATCATATTCCTTTACATTTATGAGATGAGAGTTGATTAGGATTTGGATTTGAAATTGGTGTGACCATTTTCTTCTCTTGATAATACATTTTCTTCTTGGTTTTTTTTTTTTTCCTTTTCTCCACCCTTTTCTTAAGGGGCCGGCCACTTTAGGGAGAGAGAGAGAGATTCATTTTTTGAGTGGGGAAATTATCATCTCATTCTTTGATACTCCAAAGTTCATCTCCATTGCTCATTATTTCCCTCCATCCAAAGGCAACTTCAAAACCCCATGAGACATACCTCTCTACACTTGCCTACAGCATTCCTTGGGCACGTCGGCTTGCCAACTTCGTGCCCGAGTTGCCTCGGTCTAGTGGTGGGAGCCCATAAAAGAACCCGGCGATGTGGTGCCCGTTCCGACGAGGAGATGAAGACTGGAGGTTCCGCGAGGAGAACGGAGTGGAGGCCGAAGACCGAAGGACACGGATCGCTCGGTATAGCTTCCTTCCCATTTTCTAGTTTGCTAGAGTTAGGTTAATGGCCCGATCCGGGATTTTAGTGCGCGGTTGTGCCGGTTTCTAGTTTTTAGAAAAGTTTCGTTTCCGCATTCCGGCGTCGGATTGACGGCCGGGGCGCCGCCGTGCACTTACACTGGTATCAGAGCCAAACCATTAACCTAGTCTAGCTTGCTCTAACGTGTTTACAAGTTCGATCGAACGAATTTCCAAAAACCGCGTTTCCAAGTCGTAGTTTCTGTCGAATTTTTACAATGCTTTAAAAATTATTTGGTATATTGTAAAAATACGTGCAGGGTTTTTTATGCATTCTGTGAAAATTTGGTAGGCTGAAGTTACTGTAGCGCGGCGGAACAGCGACCAAAACCACGTTTTGGCCGCGGAACCGCCGCCGAATTTTGGCTTCACGGCACCTAATTTTCACAGTAGGCTTCTGAGATGGAAATGGGGTTTCTGGTATATTCTTTTTGGGCCCAGATGTTTTTGAGTTCTACAGTTGTGCTTGGGGCCCACTTCGGTAAATTTAGTCGATCAAAAATTTTAAACATATTAGTTCACAGTATTTACATTATATCTGAGACCGTGAATGTCATTTGATCGGTAAATCCGGTTTAACTGATATAGCCCTTTAGAAGGATTTGCGAACGTGACATTCACGTTGATATTCTGTGTTGTACTGTGATGTTGCGGATTGTCGTGGTGGATAGCCTGGATGCAATGGTAGTACAGTTTGGTTTATTATGTACATTTGATATTGCGGGGCGAGCGTCTGACATGTGGACTACCGTCACTGCCTGTTTGTATATTATTCTTTTGGGGCACGACCGGGGTAAAGTCGATGTACCCGTTGCATATATTTTACTTTCTGTACTAGGATTACCCCACGAAGGGGTGCACGGATAGCCAGGTTCTAGAAGGCAACGGGCCCGCATCTCATGGCATTGAGACGGAAGGGGCTTCACTCTAGAATTGGCGGGCTATTCGCCGCACTCGTAGGGGGTATAGGTTGACCCAAGGAGGGGTGTCCAAGTTACCGGATTCCGTGAAGTGGTCCATTCACGTTGCTGAAGAGGGATGCCTCGCTTCAGGTTTTGGCGGGTAACTTGCCGCGCACGTAGGGGTCTAGGATTTCATTGCACATGCTATCCACACGACCAGGGGAACGTCGGGTTTCAGTAGCGGATCTATGAAACCCAGGGATCCCAGATATCTGTATTGTTCTATGGTGCTTATTACATTTCTGTAATGTTTCATTTTATCATGCCTTGAGAGAATATTATATATTGATATATATACTAGTAGATGTTGTATATGTTTTGCATCCGCGCTAGTCCAGTCCCCGCTCTGTCGTTAGTTAAGTAACCTAACGGGTGATGATGGGACCCAGTGGCGAATGCGGATGGCATATACGTACATCATTATTTTCGTTCTTTATTGGTGTGATCAATTGATAGGACTGCGTTGATTCGGATCAATGCAAGCTAAACAAACCTATTCTGATGTTGTTAGAACACTTTTCAAAAAGCTGTTATTGCAAGGACGTTCACTTTTGTTTTGCATAGTGGTATTCAGTTGTGAATATCCATCTCCTCAGTCGACGAGGCAAGGGCCGAGATCCCTTCACCGGGAGTGACCACATGGACAGAAGTTTGCGTCAGGGCAATAACTTCACTATAGTCGTTTACTTTTGCTTTGCATCGTGGTATTCATTTGGAATATCCTGCACCTCATTCTACGGAGAAAGAGCCGAGATCCCTTCACCGGGAGTGACCTCTTTATCAAAGGTTTTCGTCACTATATTTTTATAAAAGTTATCCAGTTCCTTCAACGATATCAAGTTCATTACGTTAAAGGTTTTCGCGAGAAACCATTCGTAGCCCTCCGTCGTTTCATATGGATAGTCAATAGTATTCAAGCTGTGTATGTTGGCCAAAGTCAAGGCACAGTGATTGGTAGCTATTGGGTATTCATATGCAGCATAGATAGATGCGTTGGTTTGGGACAGTCGTACTGCCATGTTGGCCAAAATCAAGAGTAGGTACGGGTGGGTTCAAATTAACCTGGAGAATGACGGGTAGAACTTGACATGTGACTTATGATATGTTGGACAAAGTCAAGGTCATAAGAGCATGGGGTAAAAATCACATCGGGGGTTTCTAAAGAAACTGAAACTTGCCAGATATGCGCATACCTTCTGGAGTGTGATAACGTGAGCGGATTCCGTCACGTTATCATGCGATGATAGTTGGATCCCGATTCCTACTGATGAGTTGGTTTACTCCTCGGGTGATCCCGACTAATTCTTCTTTCAGGTTTGGAGGAGAATTTGACGTTACAGTGGGAGGTTTCCTGATTAGATAAAGTGATAACCTTTCTGATCTAGGTTAGAGTGCACGCTGAGTGTTTCTTTTCTCTCTCTCTTTGGCAGCGACCATGACCCGACCCTAGACAATGACTCAGTGACCAAAATTAATCGAACCTTCTTAAACACTGGCTTTTGGATTGTCAGAGTTGCAAACCTCATTGCCACTCCTACTTTTACCCTTTTCTCCAGGACACCCCGTATTACTTCGAACGTCCACTTCCATTGGACAAAACCATCATATAGTTATATACGAACTCGAAGGAATTTATTCGAGGATGGTTTCCGGTTCTGGAGAAAACGAATAGGACTATTAAGTTGTATTTTCCTTTTACCTTGTCTCAGGTTGCGAGTACTCCTTGGTTTAGGAGATAGTACACCTATTACGCAAATTGGATAGTTTTCTTCCAAACCTTAGGCTGGTGCCGAACGGTGGGGAATGAAGAAAACCAATTAGCATAACGATGGTGTACATAAGGTATTAAGTAAAGACATATCAAGGGATTAGTAAGAGGGCAAAGTAAATTTTGACTGCTATTCAGAACCAAACCGAGTATTTCATTACCACTCCCATTTCACCTTTGTATTTCTCCAGAACACTCCGTATCACTACGAAGATCCACAGTTATTTGGATACTCTATCGTATGGTTATATACGAACTCGAAAGAAACTTGTTCCAGTTCGGGGATGGATTTTGGTTCGGGAGAAATAGGAATAAGGTTTATTCGGTTGTCTTTTATTTTCACCTTCTCTCGCATTGCCAGTGCTCCTAGGATTAGGACAGTACACCCATTATGCTTATTGGATAGTCTTCTTCCAAACCATAGGCTAGTGCCGAACGGTAGGGAAAGAAGAAAACCATTTAGCCTAAGAGGGTGTACAGAAGGTAATAACTGTTAGTTATATGTATGCCCTAGAGGCCATTAATGTACATTGGATGTATATTGTAGTGGATGCTGGGACATATATAGGAAGGACTTTCTTGTTCGACATGATAGTACGCTATCTGGTTGCTCTTTATCTTAACATGTATACTTTCTGTCTCTCTGATTACATGTTGATAAAGCCTTTAGGATGTGTACTCGACTTCCAGGACTATGATGCAGATCATACTAGTGGGGCCTGGGTAGTCAATGAGTACATCCTTCATTGTTCCTAGTCGAGGGAATATCGAGACGGGGCATCGATATTCCAGAGTAGACTAGCGCATATCTTCTCGACCCATGCGATGGGCGATGGATGATCCCATATCCATTGGTGTTTGACATCGAATATGGTATGCGGGTGCTCAGTGGACACTGGGTACACTGAACGGACTCGCCGAGAACTCCCAGATGGTATTATACCTCACGTCAGATAGCAGTTCTCTGGTGACACTGGTACAGCTTAGTCTGTTGACCCGAGATCGTCATAGAGTCTTGTGTGTCTCCCACTGTGCTTTGATTTCCACCCTACCACGGCTCTACAGAGTCGTGCAAACAGGTGGTTTTTGGGTACAGTCCCGATTCACATGGAGGCAATGAACGATAGGAGGGGATTCGTCTCTCCCGGTATTGGGGGTTGATGTTGTGCTATGCTCGACTGGCCATAACAGGAAATCCCTGGCCAGGGTTGATATGATATACTGGTAAGAGTTATCTGTAGTTTCACAAATGTTATGGACCTCAAGTCGGCATGACTTATCGAGCTATTGGGGTCTGACGTTTACCACCCCTAGGCGAGATATGCGACATATCAGACGAACAGACCGGACTATACGATAAGTGTTACTGGTTGGATTCACAGGAGTGTGAGCGGGCTTGCTCGTCGATCTTCTGATCGCTCAATACCCGGGTGGCCGTTACGTTTAGCAGACCACTTGCGGCTTGTGGGTGTTTGATATGATCATCATCTGCTGCCGGCGTATTGACGAGTCTTTAGAGTCCTACACAGAGGTTTCCTGGCTCAAGCGAAACGAAATAGGAGCGCATATGAGATATGGGCGGGACCGAGAATAATGCGTGTATGTGATACCGTATTCTATTCTCGCGATGAATGTATCGAATGGTTATATGCGATATAACCTAGTTATCGAATCAAGGATTGATTCGCTAAGCCGATACATATGATACTAGTCGGTTATATCCGATATGACCGGATCGTTAAATCAAGTGTTGATTTAATGATTTAGTGCATATTTATATATTTGATATATTACTTTGCGTTAACTAGTATTGGTTCATTTTAAAAGGATTTTCTCACTTGAATTGTACACATTGTATATGCGGTATAGTTTTGTGCACATGTTTGTATCATGTTTGATGATACATGCTTACTTGGTTAAGTGTAAAGAATCAAACCATGGTTTAAGTTGATGATTAGGGTTTTGATTATTTATTCATTTATCTTTTTCTTATTTATTCATTTTGGAAAAAGAAAAAGATAAATGAATGGTTGTATGTTTTGTTTATTAGTTGAAGTTTCTTGAAACTTTGACTAAGTCACTCTTTTGTTGTTTTGCTTAACCCTAACCATTTAACTAACCCATGTTAATTCTCTAGACTTAACTATAGTTAAAAGTATGATAAGTATTGAATTATTTATCTAATTATTCAACACTTATCTTATCATCTTCTTCTTCTTCATCTTCTTCTTCCATGGAAAAAGCTTGCTACTCCAATGGCAACTTGAGAAAACAAGTGAGAAACCCAATTCTAAAGTGAACCCACTTCCTATTTCTTCATCCTCTACCTCTTGCCAAGTAGTATAGGGTGTTTCCTTCACAAGTTTTCAAAGCTTGATGAAGTTGGAGCTTGTTCTTGCGATACCTCGACGTAGATCATCTTCGGCATCGAACCGACGATCAAGCTCGCCCATTCTTCGATGATACCGATGCTAGAGTCATGGGTTCATTTTGGATAGCGGAGGGACTTCATCACGGAGCCTAGGAGGTGGTGGACCGGATCTACAAAGGTTGTAGCTCCTTTCTTTTAGATAAAGTTGTTTATTTGCATCGTTTCGCCTAGATATCTAGTAAACGATCCGTATTAGGGTTAATAGGCACCCGTAAAATTTCAATTGGCCATGTTTGATCACTTGTGAGACCTCACAAGGGTGCCTAGGAACCCTACAGTGGTATCAGAGACTAGCTAGAGCCTTAGGCGAAGTCCCGACGGAGTTAGAAGTCCGATCGACCCAAAACCCGACTTTGAAAATTGCTCTCTGGACTTTTCTGTAAAATGTGGATTTTTCGAAATTAAAAATATCCAGAAAATTCAGCAGGAAAATGTAAGGGTTACTGCGAAATTCGGTGTACTGATTCCTTAAAGTCACCGCGGAGCCGCGGCATGAGCATGCTCATGCGGCGGTTCCGCGGCTAGTTTGTCGTTTTGTGCATCGACGTTTGCACAGTAACTCTTAGTAAGTAGTGCTGGGTTTCCTGGGATTATTTTAATATTTATTCCAGAGTTTTATTTTCTGGCTTGTATTGGGAACTCTGTATATTCGATCGGACTGTCTAATTTTTTCGGTGTGGCTTTCCGGATAATTTTTAGAATATGTTAAAAAGTTCGACCGGATATAAATACCCAATTTTTCCCCTGTCGGGAAATTTCCAAGTGTTGGATTTTTCCGTAGTTTAACGACGTTCTAAGTAGTGCAAGTAACGCGATGGACCCTCTAGAAGACAACAAACCTTAACTCGATTATGTGACCGTCTTGAACTGCCCGTTGAACCTTCGGGTTTGGGGCAGTACGGCGTGCCACATGTGAGGCGTTGGCTTGACCCTTCTACGGCTGGACCGTTGGTACTGAGGCAGGAACTGAATGTTGTTAGACTTATTTCATGTATTGAGCTGTATCGGGAAAACTTGGGTGTTCGATTGTTCGATCGAAAAGTTTAGCATTTTCTATTTATCCGGAATGTGATACAATAATTGGAATTCACAAATTGTTATGAGATAACGAAATGAATATTATAAACATAGCAGTTTAGTCTCACTTGATCGGTTGCCACGGAATTTTGATGCGATCAAAAGTCCGTCGCAATCACGTAGCGTACGCGGATACTCGCCGGGTAAACTTAATAGACAGCCTCACTCCATAGCCCCGACCAAATGACCGTAGGAGAACCCCGTCGCTGAAAGCATCCGTTTGGGTGCTCACGGCAGTGGTGTTCCGCCTTGGTGCACTTCGTCGACGGTATCGGGGGTGCGGCCGCCTACTAAAGTTTGCGACGAGCATTCGATCAGAATGTCGGGAATCTTGTTGAATTGCCCGACTTGATATTCAAAAGTGTTTTCGATAATGAGACTAAAATGCGGGGTTTATAATTGTTAGGCATGCGATGTCTAAAGAATTCATTTGGTCAGGCATGCGATGTCTGAGGTGGTTGTGGATTCCAACTGTTGTAGTTTTACACTTTCTTTTCTGTGACCGTAAGTGTAATATGTGATATCGCCGGTTTCGTTGCTATATGTCAACGACAATTGGGATGCGCATATTTACTTACGTTGATGACATGTGATGTTATGTGTTGCTGGATATGTTATATTGGATCGTCGTGTTTGAATAGCCGGGGGTTTTTATGTGAGATGAGTGTTTTTCATTTTCATTCATGTAAAAACTTGTATGTAATATTCTTTTATTGGGGCACTTCCAGGTTGCGGATGTTGTCACCATTTGTATATTATTTACTTTTCTGCACTAGGATAGACCCAAGGAGGGGAGCACAAGTAACCGGGTTCTGGGGTCCAGTGGGAGACCATCTCGAGGAGTCGAGTCCGGGTCTCCTAACCCTAGAATTGGTAGGGTTGCTTGCCACTCTCGTAGGGGTCATGGGGTGTGGGATTGGCTATTCATCACAACCGTGGAATCCGTGTTTTATACTGGCTCGTATTGAAAACACGGACGTCCTAGTATATCCAATATTTCATATGTTTCTTCTGCTGTGATTTATCTGTGATCATGTGATGTTCTGTGACAGGTATTATATATAGTATATATGATATATTATATAAACGTTGCTTATGTTTTACACCCACACTAGCCCTGCCCCGCTCTGCCGTTAGTTACCTAACCTAACGGTGCAGACAGGACATCGAGGCGAATGCGGATGGCATAAGCGTACGTTATATTTATCTGTGATGGTTAGGTGGACTTAAATGATGGGATATTCATTAATGAGATTAATGAAAGAAAATAAACCTAATTGATGTTGTGGAATCGAATTTCAAAATAAAAACAGGTAGCTACAGTTCTTGCTTTGCATCGCGGTGTTCATTATAGAACATCCTGCACCTTATTCGATGAGGAAAGGACCGAGATCCCTTCACCGGGAGTGACTCCTTTAGCAATAACTGGCAGATGCTACAACCCTCGGTTTGTCTTTGATCGCTTCTATAGTTTCCGCTTTGCACAGTGATATATATGATATATCCCGCACCTCATTCGACGAGGAAAGGGCCGACGATCCCTTCACCGGGAGTGACCCCTTTAGCAAAACTAGAAAAGCCTCGAAAACATTCCATTTAAAAACCATTTGATTCCGCAACGAGATCAAGTTCAAAGCGTTAAAGGTTTTCACAAAAACCATTCGCAACCCTCCGTCATTTTAGGAAGTAGAGTACTTAGTATTCGTGCTGTGTTTGTTGACCATAGTCAAGGCACAGTGTACGGTAGCTAAGTAATGTCTTCCTACACCGCATATGATGCGATTAGTTAGGACAGTCATGTGGCTTTGTTAACCTTAGCCAAGGTTCATGTGGGTGGGTCTAATTAATCACGAAATGACGGGTAGAACTTGACTAGTACCTATGATTTGTTGACCTTAGCCAAGGTCATAGGTGCTAGGGGTAAAAACCATTATCGGGAGTTTCAAGTGTTGAAATTTGCAATGAGATTGCATACCTTCTATGTGATAGTTGGATCCCGATACCCACTGCGAGTAATTGTTACTCCTGGGAGAGTTTTGCACTTTGCAATTAGCCGATCAAGTAGGTGTCTAGAAAGGTGTCAACGGGGTTACGCCTCTGGGGAAACGAGGTTTACTGTAATTAGGTCCGTGCGAAAGCACGGGGAACCTCCCTCAAAGTACCGACACTGGCCTGGCTGAAAGATTGGCGAACTTGTAGAGTGCAATTAATCCCGGCTTGTCTTTCCTTTTAAGGTTTGAAGGAAGATTTGATAAAAACAGTGGGAGCCATCCTGATTAGATAAAATACATAACCAATCTAATCTTGCAAGAGCGCACGCAGAGTGTTTTCTTCTCTCTCTCTCCTGGTAGCGACCATATCACGCCTTAATCAAGATAATAATACGGAATTTTGACCGAACCCGCTTGTTATACTGAGCTGGGGAACGTTGGTCCCGCTCCAAATTATAATTGTTATAAGACAGAGCAGGAAATTGGGGAATACCAGTATTCCTATGCCGCCCAAACGAAGAAAGTGCATATGATGTATCTCCTTCGGGTGTGTTCATTACAAAGAACTGTTTCTCAGTATCCTCTTCATCCTGGGTATATGATACTGGATCAGGATCCCAGATATGTAATCTGTTACATAGGGATACAAAAGGTAGAAAAACTGAGAACGGGTGATAAGTTTCATGAGACAGAAAACGGGGCAAGTGTTGCAGCCAAGTCTGTTGGTCACTGTCACCCTGTATTACGAATACATTGATTCTGAACAAATGCTATTAGATACCGAACCTGATATACAAAATCATATCAGTCTCTTTATTAGTAAAGAAAGGATATAATTTTGTATTGATGGATAATGTTTTGAACACTTCCTATATCAAAAGTTGATCGGTTCAGGCACGTTATCTAAAAGCATTGACGTTCTAAATCAAACTACAGTTCCTTGTATACTGAACACACACAGGAAGAAGAGTTCAGAAATGAACGAATTCTTCTTGAGGCATTGTAGACTAGGTCATATCAATGGGACCCGACTGGCTGAAGTTACATTTTAGATGCATGTTTAAATCAGTTTGAATTTACATCTTGTGAAACTTGCCAGTCATGTCACAAAGATAATATGACCATAGCTCTGTTTATTGGAAACAGAGAAAGAGTTAATAAACTCTTGGGACTGATACATGATGATGTATGTAAGGTCTCCTGTCTACACATGCCAGGACTGGTTCTTTTTACTTCATTATATTCTCTGATAATCTCTCAAGATTCAGTCATATGTTCTTGTTGAAACATAAGTCCGAACCTTTTGAGGTATTCACAGAATATAAGTTAGAAGTAGAGAACCAATAACCGGGTATAAGTATTATGTCCTATGATGAGATCAGGGAGGAGAATACTTGAGCATGGAATCCTTGGACTATTCTAAAGGAAAATGAGATTCTCTCTCAGTATTACTCCTCTGAATACACCACAGCACAACGGTGTATCGGGGCGGAGCAATCACACAATATTAGATATCGTGTGCTCTATGATGAGTATTACTGAGTTACCTATTTCCTTTTGGGTGTTATGCGCTTGAGAAGCTGCATACCTATTGAATTAGGTTCGAATCAAATCACTGCCTACCATTCCATATGAGATATGGTATGGGAAGAGCCTATCTCTTAAGTGAGTTAAGATTTGGGGTTGTCCGGCCTATGTTTAAAGCAAAATCCAAGATCGAGGCAGGATCAGTTCTGTAGAACTGGAAAGGTTCCAGCTATACAAAACTGCAGTTGATGATTTGACAGAACCAAAGGATTCTATAGTTTCCGACGAACCTCAGCCTCTCCGCCGATCTAGTAGGGTTCCTCATTCGCCTGAGAGATACCTCGGTTTCTTGATGACAGTGGGAGCAAGGATTGCATCATGAGATGATGACCCAACTAGTTTCGAGCAGGCCATCGAGAGCAGGGACTCTGTAAGAATGGCTGGATGCTTAGCGATCTGAGATAGAATCCATGTACACCAGCAAAGTATGGACTTTAGCTGCTATATCTGAAGGGTTAAATCCCCATCAGGAGCAAGTATATCTTGAGAAGATTACTTGGTGTAGATGGAAAAGTTGAGATTTTCAAAGCTAGACTTGTTAAAGGTTTTCGTCATCGACCAGGCATGGATAATGATGAAACCTTTTTCCAGTAGCTATGCTTAAGTCTGTCCAGATCCTACTTACCACGGCTACATACCATGACTACGATATCTGGCGGCTGGGTGCCATGACTGCTTTTCTAAATACTGATTTAGAAGAGAACGTCTATAAGAACACAGCCAAAGGTCTTCGTAAACAGTGGGAGTAGCGGAAACGTGTGCAAGTTGCTTTACATAATGAAGCAGGCATCGCGGAGTTGGAACATCTGTTTTGATGGATTAGTCAAAGAAGTTGACATCATCAAAATGGTAGATGAACATTGTATGAACAAAAAGGTAGTAGGGAGTATGGTGACGATCTTCGTAGAGTACGTGGATGACATACTCTTGTTAGGGAAGGAGTTTCCTATGCTACACTCGATCAATCTCCGCTTATCACAAAGATTTTCCATATAGGATCAAAGTGATACCTACTAAATCCTAAGCTTTGGATCTATGAGATAGATCTAATTGAATGTTAGGATACTCACTAGTTGTAGTGAGATGGTATCAATCGATCCTGGGGAGAATCACTGGAAAGGTTCCAGAGTGATAAAGACGACTGAATGTCAGTCACAGGCATTGTCTTTACCCTCAGTAAAGGGACGGTATGTTGGAAAAGTTCCAAGCTAGATACCGTGGCAAACTAGACGATAAAGGCTGGTAACATCGCTATTAAAGATACTACCAAAGAGGCAGTTTGGGTGTATATTGGTTCATACGATGAACTAGGTTCCTGCCATTGTGTGACAATGGAACTGTGGCTTTGGCCAAGGAACCATGGTCCCATCAGTGACCCAGACATATTCTGAGGCAGCATCACCCGATCATGGAGATAGCTGATCTCCAGGGTGATCGAGGTTAGGAGACAAGACTCGGAGGACAACACGGCGGATCCACTCACGAAGGCCTTTTTCCCAAAGAGAGACTTTTAGGGGATGGTTGAGTATGTGATACTGCAACCACTGCTACAGATGGCCCTAGTGCAAGTGGGAGATTGTTAGTTATATGTATGCCCTAGAGGCCATTACTGTACATTGTGTTGAAGATAGTGCCCTCAGAGTCAATTATTGAGTCACAGGCACGTGATTGCAATGATTGAGGGGAGGACCTATCCCGGTAGGACAGTCTTACTCGAGATGATAGTATGCTATCTGGTTTATCTTTATCATCGTGTACTGCTTTAGGTGACCTTTCGAGTCGCTATTACACGTTGATAAAGCCCCTAGGATTCTTGCTTGACCACCAGCAGTATGAGGGCGATCATATAAGTGGGAGCTGGGGGTCTATAAGCACATCCTTAAAAGGTCCCTAGTCGTGGGAGATTCGAGACAGGGCATCGTTTCTCCAGAGTAGACTAGTGTATACAGTCGAGACCCCGACGAGGGGCGGTGGCCGGTCTCACAAGCCACTGGTGTCAGTTGGTTCACCTAAGATGTATACAGGTGCTCATTGGGTTATGAGTACACCGGACAGGACTCGCCGGGAACCTGCTAGTTGGGATATACCAGACGTCAGATAGCAGTTCCCAGGTGACATGTGTACAGGTTAGTTCATCGACCTGGGATCGTCATTTGTCTCGTGTGAGTTCCCACTGTACTTTGATTACTACCCTACCACGGCTCAAAGGAGTCGTGCAAACAGGTTTTAGTTGGGTACAGTCCCGAGCCACATGGAGGCAGTGAGCGGATCTGCAGGGGTTCGTCTCTCCCGGTATTGGGGGTGAGGTCGTGCTGTGTCTAGGAGAGCCAGAACATGAAAAGTCCTTGGCCAAGGCAGGAGATTTGCTGGTAGGTATTCCAGTAGTATCTCAGGGTGTTCTGGGCTGCACTCCGACACGACTTGTACCGCTTTTGGGGGTCTGACTTTTACCAACCCCCTAGGCCCGCCATGCGATGCTCATAGACGAACGGACCGGACTGTACGGATATTGTCACTGACAGGCTCAGTAGGGTGTCAGGATGAGTTCGCTCATCGACGTCCCTTTTGGTCAATACCTGGTGGCCCGTCACGTATTGGCTTATACCTCTGACGTGCTAGTGGTTAAATCCACAGCCACAGTATTGACGAGTCTTTAGAGTCCACCACACAGACAGTTACTCAAGTTTCGGGCGAAACGCTGTAGAGGCCGTATGGAGATATGGCAGGGTTCGATCAGATACGTGCGGTATTGCACGGATCGTGATCGGACGGTTTTTACTAGCCGGCTTTGGCTTAAGCCGGATTCTAGTATTTGATAGTGTAGTTTTGTCTCTTTGCATTTGTGTTCAGTGGGAATACAAATGCGGGCGTGTATTTGCAGTAGCGGGGTTTTCCTGTAATTTATTACGGGATCGGTTTTTCTGGGGTTGCCAGTTTGTATTCCGTTCCGGCCGGTTTTCCCTTTTTCCTTCCCGGCCGGACTTTCCGTTGGAGGGGGTTAATTGCAAGTTTGCAATTAACTTTTTTGATGAGGGCTTTATTGCATTTGTGCCTTTATCATGATGATATTCCATTTTGGTCATTCTCTTGCATTTATGAGATTTGATTAGATTAGAAATGGATTTGAAGTGGATGTGTTTTTTGATCATTATCTTTTCTTTATTAATCCATTCATTTTTCCCACCCATTTTTGTTGTGGGGCCGGCCACATTTCCAGGAGAAAACAAGTTTGTTTTTGTATGAGTGGAGATGGGTATTCATTTGTGTGTGGTTAATTCCTACAGGTCATTTTTGGTGGCCCCCCCCTTTGTGTGAGGCTGTGACTTGATTAATTCTTTGAGCATGTTTTTTTTTTGATTTAATTAACTACACACTTCACACATTTTGGTTTCCCAGAGAGCACATTTTCCTCGTATGGCCGAGCCCTTTTGTTTGATGGAATGCTCATTTTTTTTAGCTTGGATCAATGAAAATTTTTGTGCTAAAATTCCTCCAACCATGGCAACCTCATAACCCCAAAAGAGACAATCTTCTACACTATTTCTATAGCAAGCCTTGGACACGTCGGCTAGCCAACTTCGCGCCCGAGTTGCCTCGGTCAAGAGGCGGGAGCCCGTAAAAGATTCCGGCTACGTGGTGCCCTTTCCGACGAGCGAGGAGGTGGCGGAGATTCCGCGGGAGATCGGAGTGGAGATGAAGACCGAAGGACACGGATCGCTTGGTATACTTCTCTACTCTTTTCCTTATTTGCTAGCTAGCTAGGTTAATGGCCCGATCCGGGTAAAAAGTCCGCGGTGGTGCCGTTTTGCAAAGTTCGTAAAGTTTTTGTTTTCCGCGTTTCCGGCGTCGGATCGACGGCCGGGGCGCCCCCGCGGGCTTACAATGGTATCAGAGCCACGCCATTAACATAGCCTAGCATGGTCTAGTGTGTTTAAAACCCGATCGAACAAAATCCCCAAAATCCGTATTTTCCATGCATATGTTTCTGTCGAAATTTTTTCAAGCTCCAAAAATTTTTCAGGTCACTGCAGAAACACAAGCATAAAATTCTAAGACATCTGGTGAAATTTGGTGCACTGATCTCTTAGTACGGCCGCGGAAGCGCGGCCAAACCCATGGTTTGGCCGCGGTTCCGCGGTGGGAAGGTTTCATCACTGCACCAAAATTTCTCAGTAGGCTTTGGACTTGGAAATAGGGCTTTTGGGATATTATTTTTGGGCCCAGATTTTCTGTAAGTGCTACAGTACTGCTTGGGGCCCACTTTGATAAATTTGTTCTATCGGAATTTTTAAACATGCCAGTTCACAGTTTTTACATTATATCTGCCACCGTGAATGTCACTTGATCGGTAAATCCCGTCTAACTGCTATAGCCCGGTTAGACGGATTTGCGAACGTGACTTTCACGTTGATGTTCTGTGATTGTACTGTGTTGTTGCGGATCGGTCGTGGAGGATAGCCTGGATGCAATGCTAGTACAGTTGTGGTTGTATTATGTACATTTGATATTGCGGGGCGAGCGTCCGACATGTGGACTGCCGTCACTGCCCGTTTGTATTATTCTTTTGGGGCACGACCTGGTTGCGGTCGATGTACCCGTTGTATGTATATTTTACTTTCTGTACTAGGTTTACCCCGCGGAGGGGTGCACGTGTAGCCGGGTTCTGGAGGGCAACAAGCCCGCATCTCATAGCGTTGAGACGGAGGGGGCTTCACTCTAGAATTGGCGGGCTATTCGCCGCACTCGTAGGGGGTACAGGGTTGACCCAGGAGGGGTGCCCAAGTTACCGGATTCCGTGAAGTGCTGGGTGGTCCATTCACGTCGTTGAAGGGGGCTGCCTCGCTTCAGGTTTTGGCGGGTGACTTGCCGCGCCCGTAGGGGTCTAGGGTTTTCATTGCACTGGCTATCCACACGACCAGGGGAACGTCGGGTTTCAGCGGCTCTGTGAAACCCGGGGATCCCAGATATCTGTATTGATCTGTGTTGCTATACATTTCTGTGTTGCTGCATTTTTATCACGCCTTGAGCGAATGCTATATATTGGTATATATATATTAGTAGATGTTGTATATGTTTTTCATCCGCGCTAGTCCAGTCCCCGCTCTGTCGTTAGTTAGCTAACCTAACGGGTGATGACGGGACCCAGTGGCGAATGCGGATGGCATATACGTACATCAGTATATTTTCGTTCATTGTGGTGTGATCAATTGATGGGACTGCATTGATTCGGATCAATGCAAGTTAAACAAACCTAATCTGATGTTGTTGGAACACTTTTTCAAAAAGCTGTTATTGCAAGGGCGTTCTCTTTTGTTTTGCACAGTGGTATTCAGTTGGAATATCCTGCTCCTCAGTCGACGAGGCAAGGGCCGAGATCCCTTCACCGGGAGTGACCCCTTGGACAAAAGTTTGCGTCAGGGCAGTAACTTCATTATAGCCGATTACTTTTGCTTTGCATCGTGGTATTCATTTGGAATATCCTGCACCTCATTCTACGGGGAAAGAGCCGAGATCCCTTCACCGGGAGTGACCTCTTTAGCAAAGGTTTTCGTCACTATATTTTTAAAAGCTATCAGTTCCTTCAACGATATCAAGTTCATTACGTTAAAGGTTTTCGCCAGAAACCATTCGTAACCCTCCGTCATTTCATATGGATGGTCAATAGTATTCAAGCTGTGTATGTTGGCCAAAGTCAAGGCACAGTGTTTGGTAGCTGTTGGGTATTCATATGCAGCATAGATAGATGCGTTGGTTTGGGACAGTCGTACTGCCATTTTGGCCAAAGTCAAGGGTATGTACGGGTGGGTTCAAATTAACCAGGAAAATGACGGGTAGAACTTGACATGTGACTTATGATATGTTGGCCAAAGTCAAGGTCATAAGAGCATGGGGTAGAAATCCACATCGGGAGTTTCAAAAGTACTGAAACTTGCCAGATATGCGCATACCTTCTGGAGTGTGATAACGTGAGCGGATTCCGTCACGTTATCATGCGATGAGAGTTGGATCCCGATTCCCACTGATGAGTTGGTTTACTCCTCGGGTTATCCCGGCTAATTCTTCTTTCAGGTTTGGAGAAGAATTTGACGTTACAGTGGGAGGTTTCCAGATTAGATAAAGTGACAACCATTCTGATCTAGGTTAGAGTGCACGCTGAGTGTTTCTTTTCTCTCTCTCTCTGGCAGCGACCATTGACCCGACCCTAGACTATGACTCAGTGACCAAGTTGACCGAACCTTCCTAACACTGGTTTTTGGATTGTCAGAGTTGCAGACCTTTTTGCCACTCCTACTTTTACTCTTTTCTCCGGGACACCCCGTATTACTACGAACGTCCACTTCCATTGGACAAAACCATCGTATGGTTATATACGAACTCGAAGGACTTCGAGGATGGTTTCCGGTTCTGGAGAAAACGAATAGGACTATTCAGTTGTCTTTTCTTTTTTCCTTCTCTCAGGTTGCGAGTACTCCTTGGTTTAGGAGTAGTACACCTATTACGCAAATTGGATAGTCTTCTTCCAGACCCTAGGCTGGTGCCGACCGGTAGGGAATGAAGAAAGTCAATTAGCCTAAACGGTGTACAGAAGGTATTAAGTTCAGACAAAGCAAGGGATTAGTAAGAGGGCAAAGTAAATTGCGACTGCTATTCACGACCAAACCATGTACTTCTTTGTCAATCCTAAATCACCTATGAATTAAGTACATTCGGTTGTCTTTTATCCTCACCTTCTCTCGCATTGCGAGTGCTCCTCGGATTAGGACAGTACACCCATTATGCTTTTTGGATAGTCTTCTTCCAAACCATAGGCTGGTGCCGAACGGTAGGGAAGGAAGAAAACCATTTGGCCTAAAGGGGTGTACAGAAGGTAATGACTAAAGATATATAAAGGGATTTGGAAAGGTGTGTTAGTGTATATGCCCTAGAGGCCATTACTGTATCATACTGGTTTGTATATTACTTAATGGATGCTTGGGATATTCACCTTGTATATACAATCTTGCTCAAAATAGTAGTATGCTACTTGGTTTGTTTCTACTTCAATGTGTACATGTGTTTATTTTTGTATATCGCCTATACACATTAGTAGAGCCCTTAGGATCTTTGCTTGATTACCAGCGATGTGATGGCCGTCACACTAGTGGGGCTGGGTAATCTATAAGCACATCCTTATGCAGGTCCCTGGTCGCAGGACTATCGAGACAGGGCATCGATACTCCGGAGTAGACCAGCGCATGCGCTTCTCATCCCAGTGTGGGAGACGGTCTGTCCCACAGTCGTCAGTACGTCGTACTTGAGATAGTATGCGGGTGCTCGTTAGGTTACGGGTACACTGGACAGGACTCGTCGGGAACTGACTAGTTGGTATTATACCTATCGTCAGTTATCAGTTCCCAGGTGACATGAGTACAGCTTAGTCCGCTGACTTGACACTGTCACTTCGCCTCGGGTGTGTTCCCACTGTACTTTGATCACTACCCTACCACGGCTCAAAGGAGTCGTGCAAACAGGCGGTGGTTGGGTGCAGTCCCGAAGCACTTGGAGGCAGTGACGGTTAGACAGGATTCGTCTCTCCCGGTATTGGGGGTTGACATCGCGCTGTGTCTAGGAGAGCCATTACACGAGTAGTCCCTGGCCAGGGCAAACGAGATATACTGGTAGGTTTCCAGTGTTATCTCAGGGTGTATTGGGCTTCACTCCGGCACGACTTGTACCGCTATTGGGGGACTGACGTTTACCGCCCCCTAGGCCCGCCATGCGATGTATCAGACGAACAGACCGGACTGTACGGAGAATGTCACACTCAGGCTCAGTAGGAGTTCAGATGGGTTTCGCCTCGTCGGTCTTCTTGTCGGCATTACCTGGGGACCATTACGCACAGCTAGTGCCGCTTGCGGTCTGTGGTTAAACCCACTGCCAGCGTAGTGTCGAGTCTTTAGAGTCCCACACAGAAAGCTTTTCGCCTTTAGGCAAAAGAGTAGAGGTCGCATGGTATTGCGACAGGTCGCATGGTTTTGCGACAGGGTTCGGTCACATCCGTGCACTTGTGCACGTACAGTGTCCGGACAGTTTACACTAGCGGGCTTTGGTTTAAGCCAGATCCTAGTGTACCTTATGGGATTGGATTTATCCAGTTTGCATTCGTGTTCCTCGGAACGCGGATGCGGGTGTGTATGCACAGTTGACAGGGAGGCACAGACAGCGGATTCTCATTAGGGTTGTTGACAGTTGACCGTTGACTTTTTGACTTTTTGCTCAACCCTAATGAGAATATGATATGTGATTAACTATTATATTAATTAAGTATTATGGTGATATGGTTGTTGACTTGTTGACTTTTGTTGACTTGTTGACTTTGGTGACTTGTTGACTTTTGTTGACTTGTTGACCGGTTGACTAGGCTTGACTAGTTGACCATCATGATAACCATGGTTATCATTTCATGCCAAAGACTTTTTCTTGCTTGTTCATTTGAGTAAAATGAGTGCATGACATGATAAGGTTATGGTTACTTCAACCATCACATAAGACTTTTGTTGATATGATGAGTTATCATTGCTTTGGATTATGAGAGGGTGAGAGAGAAAAGAGAGCCTCATTCTTTCTTGCTCATTCTCTCTCTTGTTCTTGAGCTCTCCTCTTGCTCTCACCCTCAACCTCTTCCTCCCTCTCTTGATCTATGGTTCTCTTGTCTCATGAGTTGAGAATCAAGAACCATAGATAAAATCCCATTCTAAATCATCTCTACTCATTCTAGTTCACTAGGTTTAGCAAACCAAGTGAACTAGTTTCTTCAAAGAACGAAGAAGGAGCTAAAGGTTGGAGCTTTCAAGTGGATCTATCTTCGGCGTACGGAGACAACGAGAAGGAGCCATCGAACCACCATCGGAGCTTGAAGAGAAGGAGTTCAAGTTTAGGTATAACCATCTTCATCCGAGTAGCTAAATATCTTTAGCTTAGTTTGCTAGTTTTAGTTTAGACAACGATCCCGACCAAAGTTTAGTCCATGTTGCCTCTTGCGATAAAAAATTCGTTTTTTATACCGTTTCCGCCTCCCCGTAAGAACCGGGGGTCGCAACGTGGACTTACAGTGGTATCAGAGCCTAACTAAACTTAAACTAGCTTGGTAGTGAAGTGTAACGAAGTTCGGAACCGAAAAAAATCACAAAACCGGATAATCACAAAAACTGAGTTTCTGTTGAAATTTTTTCTGCTCAAAATGAAAAACTTTATACTCCTAAATTCGGCTCAGGGTTTTGTGTGAACACCCAAGAAAAACGATACAGTGATTCGCCTAAAGTGCCGCGCTTCCGCCGCGTGATCCTTCTTAGACGCCGCGGAACCGCCGCGACTTGGTGTCTTCTCTGCATCGTTTTTCGTGCAGTGTGTTTGTGTGTTGGTTTTGGGATTTTTAAAATATATTATATGTGCCCAGATTTTCCAGAAAAGAAATTTCCTTTTGGGGTCCTATAATTCCGTATTTTTTCCGAACTTCACTGCACTTTGACTATGATGGTTATATCTGTGATGCTTGCATGTATTGAACGTCGGCTAATCGCTATAAGTCGATTAGTCGGGGTTATACATGATCTGTAATGTGCTGGAATGTGTATATGAATGTGTTGGACTGTCGCGGGTGAATAGCCGGGGTGGATGTGAGATGAGCTTTTGTTTTTCTTTCATTCATTGTAAATGTAAATTGATGTAATAATTATTATTTGTTTGACCGCACAACCGGGTCGGGGTTGTAGCCGTCATTGTATAATTCTTTTTACTGTTTTTGCTCCTAGGATAGACCCATGGAGGGGTGCACAAACTACCGAGTACTTGGCGGGTAGTTTGCCGCACCCGTAGGGGTCTTGGGTGGGGTATTTGGCTATTCACCGCGACCGTGTTATCCGCTTTTCGTTTCAGGCTCGAAAGGATTGCGGATTGCTAGTATATCCAATGCATTCATCTGTGATCTGTAATATCTATCATTGCTTATTATTTAGGCGTTGCTTATGTTTTACAGACGCGCTAGCCCAGCCCCCGCTCTGTCGTTAGTTAAGTAACCTAACGGGTAATGACGGGGCCCAGTGGCGAATGCGAATGGCATAAGCGTACGTCATATTTTGGTTGTTTTCTGCAATGGTAGGGTTAAATGATGGGACGCATTAAAAGAACTAATGCAAGAATATCACGCATTAAAAGAACTAATGCAAGATAATAAACCAAGTTAAAGTCGTTGGAACACTTTCGAAAAACCACTCGGTTCTTTTCAAAACAAACTTTTAAAATACGGAGTTTGAGCCACTCCATTTAAAAGCTATCTCGTTCCATCGACCATATCAAGTTCACTACGTTCACGGTTTTGCCAAAACCATCCGTAGCCCTCCGTCGTTTCACATGAATAGTCAATAGTATTCAAGCTGTGTATGTTGGCCAAAGTCAAGGCACAGTGATTGGTAGCTATTGGGTGTTCATGTGTAGCATAGATAGATGCGTTGGTTTGGGACAGTCGTACTGCCATTTTGGCCAAAGTCAAGGGTAGGTACGGATGGATCCAAATTAACCTGGATAATGACGGGTAGAACTTGACATGTGACTTATGATATTTTGGCCAAAGTCAAGGTCATAAGAGCATGGGGCAAAAATCCACATCGGGAGTTTCATAAGTACTGAAACTTGCTAGATTTGCATACCATTTGGAGTGTGATGATTCTGGTAGGATTCCTTCAGTTTCGTCACGCAATGATATTTGGATCCCGATCCTACTGTGAGTATATGCTACTCCTCGGGAAATTTCTCACTTAACGATCAATGCTATAAACCTAGTAGGTGCCTAGAAAGGTGTTAGCGGGGCTACGCCCCCAGGGAAAAGAGGTTCTCTAATTAAGGAACTTCGCGAAAGCGTTGGAAAACCTCCCTCGAAGTACCGACACCGGCCTGGCTGAACGGTTAAGCAAGTATTGTACGGTGGGATTGATCCTGACTAATTCTTCCTTTATGGTTTGAGGAGGGATTCGAGAAACAGTGGGAGCCATCCTGTTTAGACAAACTAAAAACCACTCTAAACTTGCAAGAGCATCATGCTGAGTGTTTCTTCTTCTCTCTCCTAATTGCAGCGACCAATCAACATGACTGGACTTAAGTTACTCCTAGATAAAAACAAACTGACAGGGCCAAACTACAAAGATTGGCTCAGGAATGTCAAGATAGCAATCACTTATGACAAGCTGGGGTATCTTCTTACCACCAAAGCTCCCCCTGTCCCTGGTCCAACTTCCAGCGTCGCGGATAAGGAAATCCGCAAGACTTGGGAGATTGATAGCGCGAAGGCCAAGTGCCTCCTGCTTGCCTCGATGGACAACGAACATCAGAGGAAGCATGAGAATATGGACATGGAGTCCATATTGCTCCATACAAAAGAACTGTATGGAGAGCAATCACGTATCGCAAGATACGAAGCGTCGAAAAAGTTATTTTCGACAAGAATGGCCGTCGGATCATCAGTAGCCGAGCATGTGCTAAAGATGATCGGCTTCATTGAGGAGCTCGCTGACCTAGGGATCACATTGGAGAGTGAGCTATATACGGATATAGTTCTCCAGTCCCTTCCTTCCACTTACGCCCAGTTTATACTGAACTTCAACCTACAAGAAAAAGAGGTTGAACTATCAGAGCTCCTCAACATGCTGAGGAGCGCAGAGGGCACCCTACAGAAAGGTAGGGAAACATCCACTTTGTTTGTAGGAGGATCATCTTCTTCTAGGTCCAAGGCGAAAGCCAAGGGAAAGAAGAAGAAGGCCCCCGCCAAACCAAGGGGCGGTGTTGGTAAAGTGGATACGAAGGGAAAAGGCAAAGCAACAAAGATAGCGGGGAAGCTTGTGGATAAGGAAGAATGCTTCTATTGTCATAAGAAAGGACACTGGAAGAATGATTGCAGGGCCTGGAAGGCCAGAACACAGGAATTGAAGCAGGTTGCAGCTTCAGCTTCAGGTGTGTATGTTATTGAAAACTGTCTTTCAATAAACTCTACTTCCTGGGTATTGGATACCGGATCAGGATCTCATATCTGTAATTCTTTGCAGGCGTTGAGAAACCGTAGTGTTTTGAAAGCAGGTGACATGACCCTCAGAGTTGCAAACGGAGCTAGCATGGATGCTAAAGCCGTAGGGGACTATCACCTGGGAATGTCAGATGGACATGTTTTGGTTTTGCGTAATTGCTTTTTTGTACCCAACGCAACTTGTAATATCATTTCTGTATCTTTAGTTTCTAAAGAAGGTTATGAATTTGCGTTTGTAAGTAATGTTGTAAACATTCACCTTAATCAAGTTTTGATTGGGTCAGGTACATTGAGTAATGGTATATACGTGTTAAACCAACCACAGATTTTCAACGTCCAGAATACACACAAAAGAAAGTCTCCAGAAATAAATCAGACTTTCTTATGGCATTGTAGATTGGGTCACATCAATGAGAGAAGGTTGACTAAGTTACATACAGAAGGATATTTGAATGCGTTCGAATATCAATCGTATGCCACTTGTCAATCTTGTCTCAAAGGAAAGATGACAAAGACTCCGTTTACTGGACAAGGAGTAAGAGCGAGCGAGCTCTTGGGACTCGTACACAGTGACGTGTGCGGTCCAATGTCTACACATGCCCGAAGCGGACATTCTTACTTCATTACTTTTACGGATGACTTCTCAAGGTACGGTTATGTCTTCTTAATGAAACATAAGTCCGAGGCCTTTGGAAAATTCCAGGAGTATAAGAATGAAGTAGAGAAACAGACCGGCAAAAGTATTAAGATTCTAAGATCGGATCGAGGTGGAGAATACTTAAGTGCCGAGTTCCTGGACTATTTAAAAGAGAACGGAATTCTCTCTCAGCTTACTCCTCCATACACCCCGCAACATAACGGTGTATCGGAGAGACGGAACCGCACCCTATTGGATATGGTGCGGTCCATGATGAGTAACGCTGAGTTACCGCGATCATTCTGGGGGTATGCGCTAGAATCAGCCGCATACCTTTTGAACCGAGTTCCCACTAAGACTGTGCCTACCACGCCATTTGAGATGTGGTGTGGGAAGAGACCCCATCTTAATCACATTAAGATATGGGGAAGTCCAGCTTTTGTCAAAAAGCAGCATACGGACAAGCTCGAGGCACGCTCAGTACTGTGCAAGTTTGTGGGATATCCAAAGAATTCCAAGGGATATTTCTTCTACTGTGAAGAGGAACAAAAAGTTCTTGTTTCTCGACATGCCCACTTTCTAGAACACCAGTTCATAGAAAAAGAAATAAGTGGGAGCGCAGTAGAACTGGAAGAAATTCCAGAACCACAGACTGTTACTGAAAGCTTGATGGAACCAGAGGGTTCAACAGAACAGGACATTCCTACGCCGCTCCGCAGGAGTAGTAGGCAGTCTCATCCGCCCGAGAGATACTACGGTTTTCTCATAGACGGGGATAGAGAGGATTGCATCATAGATTATGATGAGCCTACTAGCTTCCAGCAGGCCGTTCAGAGCGTTGACTCAGTGAAATGGCTGGATGCAATGCGGACCGAAATGGAGTCCATGTACACCAACAAGGTATGGACGTTGGACATTGCTCCAGACGGGGTAAAACCCGTAGGATGCAAGTGGATCTTCAAAAGGAAGATTGGTGTAGATGGACAGGTTGAGACCTATAAAGCTAGGCTGGTAGCAAAGGGTTTTCGTCAAAGACCTGGCTTGGACTACGACGAAACCTTTTCTCCAGTAGCCATGCTGAAATCCATTCGGATCCTTCTTGCCATTGCTGCCTTCCACGATTATGAGATCTGGCAAATGGACGTAAAGACAGCTTTTCTAAATGGAAATTTAGAGGAGTGTGTCTATATGGACCAGCCAGAGGGTTTCATTCAGAGTGGGAGCAGCGGAAAGGTGTGCAAGTTGCTTAAGTCCATCTATGGACTAAAGCAGGCATCGCGGAGTTGGAACATCTGCTTTGATGAGACGGTCAAAGAATTTGGCTTTATCAAAAATCCAGATGAACCATGCATCTATAGTAGATTTGTAGCGAGAACTGTAGTATTCCTCGTTTTATACGTGGATGACATTCTCTTAATAGGAAATGACATTCCTATGCTACAATCTGTCAAGGGGTTCTTGTCACACAGGTTCTCCATGAAAGACCTGGGTGATGCCTCATACATTCTGGGTATCCGGATCTACCGTGACAGATCCAAGAGGATATTAGGACTTTCACAGTCCAGGTACATCGACACCATACTGAAGAGATTCAGTATGGAAGATTCCAAGCGCGGTAACCTACCGGCTTGTCACGGGATCACCCTCTCTAAAGAGATGTCTCCCAAGACTGATTTGGAGAGGGATCGCATGTCTATTATACCCTACGCTTCTGCGGTAGGCTCTATAATGTATGCGATGTTGTGTACCAGGCCGGATGTAGCTTATGCACTGAGTGTGGTAAGCCGGTATCAGTCTAACCCTGGGGAGAAACACTGGATAGCGGTAAAGAACATTCTCAAGTACCTGAGAAGGACTAAGGAGATGTTCTTGGTGTATGGCGGAAAAGACCTCCAGATCGAGGCCTTTGCTGACTCCAGCTTCCAGAGTGACAAGGATGATTCCAAGTCCATGTCGGGTTTTGTCTTTACCCTCAATGGAGGGGCGGTGTGTTGGAAGAGTTCCAAACAGGAAACCGTTGCAGACTCGACGATGGAAGCGGAATACATCGCTGCATCTGATGCCGCAAAAGAAGCTGTCTGGATAAGGAAGTTCTTGAAAGAACTTCAGGTGGTTCCGTCCATTGTTGATCCAATACCTCTGTATTGCGACAACAACGGGGCTATAGCTTTAGCGAAGGAACCCAGGTCCCATCAGAGATCCAGGCACATCTTAAGGCGGTATCACTTGATCAGGGAGATCGTAGATCGCCAGGAGATCGAGGTTCGGAGAGTCGCTTCAGAAGATAACACTGCTGATCCATTCACCAAGGCCCTGCCCCAGACTCAGTTCGAGCGGCTGATCGAGATGATAGGTCTTCGATACGCCAGTACATGGCCTTAGTGCAAGTGGGAGATTGTTAGTGTATATGCCCTAGAGGCCATTACTGTATCATACTGGTTTGTATATTACTTAATGGATGCTTGGGATATTCACCTTGTATATACAATCTTGCTCAAAATAGTAGTATGCTACTTGGTTTGTTTCTACTTCAATGTGTACATGTGTTTATTTTTGTATATCGCCTATACACATTAGTAGAGCCCTTAGGATCTTTGCTTGATTACCAGCGATGTGATGGCCGTCACACTAGTGGGGCTGGGTAATCTATAAGCACATCCTTATGCAGGTCCCTGGTCGCAGGACTATCGAGACAGGGCATCGATACTCCGGAGTAGACCAGCGCATGCGCTTCTCATCCCAGTGTGGGAGACGGTCTGTCCCACAGCCGTCAGTACGTCGTACTTGAGATAGTATGCGGGTGCTCGTTAGGTTACGGGTACACTGGACAGGACTCGTCGGGAACTGACTAGTTGGTATTATACCTATCGTCAGTTATCAGTTCCCAGGTGACATGAGTACAGCTTAGTCCGCTGACTTGACACTGTCACTTCGCCTCGGGTGTGTTCCCACTGTACTTTGATCACTACCCTACCACGGCTCAAAGGAGTCGTGCAAACAGGCGGTGGTTGGGTGCAGTCCCGAAGCACTTGGAGGCAGTGACGGTTAGACAGGATTCGTCTCTCCCGGTATTGGGGGTTGACATCGCGCTGTGTCTAGGAGAGCCATTACACGAGTAGTCCCTGGCCAGGGCAAACGAGATATACTGGTAGGTTTCCAGTGTTATCTCAGGGTGTATTGGGCTTCACTCCGGCACGACTTGTACCGCTATTGGGGGACTGACGTTTACCGCCCCCTAGGCCCGCCATGCGATGTATCAGACGAACAGACCGGACTGTACGGAGAATGTCACACTCAGGCTCAGTAGGAGTTCAGATGGGTTTCGCCTCGTCGGTCTTCTTGTCGGCATTACCTGGGGACCGTTACGCACAGCTAGTGCCGCTTGCGGTCTGTGGTTAAACCCACTGCCAGCGTAGTGTCGAGTCTTTAGAGTCCCACACAGAAAGCTTTTCGCCTTTAGGCAAAAGAGTAGAGGTCGCATGGTATTGCGACAGGTCGCATGGTTTTGCGACAGGGTTCGGTCACATCCGTGCACTTGTGCACGTACAGTGTCCGGACAGTTTACACTAGCGGGCTTTGGTTTAAGCCAGATCCTAGTGTACCTTATGGGATTGGATTTATCCAGTTTGCATTCGTGTTCCTCGGAACGCGGATGCGGGTGTGTATGCACAGTTGACAGGGAGGCACAGACAGCGGATTCTCATTAGGGTTGTTGACAGTTGACCGTTGACTTTTTGACTTTTTGCTCAACCCTAATGAGAATATGATATGTGATTAACTATTATATTAATTAAGTATTATGGTGATATGGTTGTTGACTTGTTGACTTTTGTTGACTTGTTGACTTTGGTGACTTGTTGACTTTTGTTGACTTGTTGACCGGTTGACTAGGCTTGACTAGTTGACCATCATGATAACCATGGTTATCATTTCATGCCAAAGACTTTTTCTTGCTTGTTCATTTGAGTAAAATGAGTGCATGACATGATAAGGTTATGGTTACTTCAACCATCACATAAGACTTTTGTTGATATGATGAGTTATCATTGCTTTGGATTATGAGAGGGTGAGAGAGAAAAGAGAGCCTCATTCTTTCTTGCTCATTCTCTCTCTTGTTCTTGAGCTCTCCTCTTGCTCTCACCCTCAACCTCTTCCTCCCTCTCTTGATCTATGGTTCTCTTGTCTCATGAGTTGAGAATCAAGAACCATAGATAAAATCCCATTCTAAATCATCTCTACTCATTCTAGTTCACTAGGTTTAGCAAACCAAGTGAACTAGTTTCTTCAAAGAACGAAGAAGGAGCTAAAGGTTGGAGCTTTCAAGTGGATCTATCTTCGGCGTACGGAGACAACGAGAAGGAGCCATCGAACCACCATCGGAGCTTGAAGAGAAGGAGTTCAAGTTTAGGTATAACCATCTTCATCCGAGTAGCTAAATATCTTTAGCTTAGTTTGCTAGTTTTAGTTTAGACAACGATCCCGACCAAAGTTTAGTCCATGTTGCCTCTTGCGATAAAAAATTCGTTTTTTATACCGTTTCCGCCTCCCCGTAAGAACCGGGGGTCGCAACGTGGACTTACAAGGTGGCAAAGAATTATACAGTTATAGTTGTGAATCTGGATAATGGAAGAGGCATTACTAAGAATACCAGGATACCCCATCGAAACATCTCAATGTTTCAGTTTCACTGTGACTGTTAAATGAAAACTGATTTCCCAATTAGGCACTTGCTCCAGGGTATGTATTTACCAGGTATGAGTCTCACATCTGTATGGTTTTACAGATGATGAGTAGGAGTAAGTTATTGGGAATTAGGTGACCATCCTCATTATATCGGGATTCATGATATTTGAGGAAGCCACCTGGGTTGTTTGCCGGTCGGCAAATATTTTATTTTGAATATCCGTTGTTGTGCACCAATTTCAAATTGATATATCTGTACGTCTATTTTTATAGAGTGAGATATACTTTTTGAAATTATGTCCATGACATTTACCTATATCAGTGGATGATTAGGTAAGGAGCATTGAACAACGGTGTAATTCTTCTTAACCAAAAGTACAGTTTTCAACCTACGACACACAGTGAATGAGTCACTAGACTCAGGGGACTTATACAGAGTATTGTATATTGTCCAGTGTCTATTAGGACAGAGGGGTTGGTCCTCGTACTATATTCTGTTTACTTTTAACTTCTCTAGTTCTTAGACATGTGTTTCGTAGAAACACAGGGTCTAAGTTTTGAGGAGTTATAGGTATAAGAATAAAGTAGAGAACCAGATATTGCAAGTATCGGGATTCTTCAAGGTGATCGAAGATGTAGATACTTGTGTATAGTATTCAGTTGATAGTAATGATTAAGAGAACTAGCTTCTCTTTCAGGTTACTCATAATTGGAAGTACTCCTAAGTTGAGTAACGCTGATCGGCCTCTCTTCCATTTACTTGACATGCACTGGAGACAGCTGCATGATTTGAATCTGGTTCAATTAAATCAGTGCCTCTGTTTCTTGGATATAGAACAGTTCATATCTTGACATGGTTAAGATACGGGGAGTTGTCTGGCTTATGCTTAAAACCAGACTCTGGACAACTCAAGGGACGTTTCAGTAGTGGCTGTTTGTGGGTTGACCCGGGCTATGACGAGGGTTGATTTTCTACCATCTGGAAGATCAATAGTGATATTGTTCTTGACTCGCCACAGTTTTATCAAAAATGGATTTTTTCAGAAAACAGTAGTGGGAGTATGGTAGAACTGGAAGTGATTCCAGAACCACAAACGATTACTGAAGATTTGATGAGAACCTAAAGATTCAATCTGGTTTGACATTCCATTGGCCACTCCGCAGATAAGGTGGGTAACCTCAGGCACCCGAGAGGTACTTCGGTATGCTCAAGGACGGTGGCAGGGAGGTTCTTGTTTACCCAGACTTGCCATTGCTGTTGTTCCAGGTTGCGAGACCCGGCGGGAGGATGAGTATAGCGTCGTTCTAAACTTGCTTTAGAAGCGTACGTGTATATGACTCTGCCAGAAGGTTGTCGTAGTCAGTGGGAGCAGCGGAAGCATTGGTGGACATCAGGCTTATGTCTATTTATAGACTATAGCAGATATTGCGGAGATAGATCATCTATTTCTGATGTGACAGTCAGAGGTTTGACTTCATCAGAATAAGGGATGGATCTGTTAAAAAGGTAGTAGGGTGTGATGCCCTGGTATTTGATGACATACACAGAGTAGGAAGTGATATTCCTATACTACGATCGGTTATACTTTGGTCGTCACACAGTAGTTTCTCCACATAGGATTTGGATATTATATCAGACATTCTGGTTACTAGATCTATAGTTTTAGATCTAGATTTGGGTGGTTTCCCAATCTGGGTACTTTGACAGCATTCTATGAGTATTTAGAATGGACGACTCCTGGCACGGTAGTGTACCTGCAGGTAATGGAGTCACCCTCTCTAAAGGTGTCTTACAGACTAAAGGGGAGAGGGATACGCATGATTGACAGATCACTTGCTTAGGCAATTGAGTCAATCATGAGATGTCAAGTACCACACCAGATGTTGTTCTTGCAGTAGGTGCAATAAGTTGATATTGATCCAATCCTGGAGAAACAGTCGGAAGCAGTTTTAGAACATAAGTTGATGTTCTAGGGAATTGATGACGGCAGCCTCCTTTACGAGACGGTTATCATTCCAGGCTTCCAAGGTGACCTGGATGGCAGAGTGACTGTCAGAGTTATAGTTTTTCCTCTAACGAGGGGCAGTATTTTGGACAGGTGGTCCAGGAGGATACTGAAGGAAGGTATGGCGCAGGATACTGATTGAGTTCAGTTGACGATACAGTCTAAGAAGTTTGGATTTGGAGTTCATTTCTGAACTAGGTCCCGTCAGACATCCAGACATTCTAAGACAGGTATTGCTCATTTCGGGAGATGGCTTTCTCCGCGAACTTGAGATATAGAGAGACATAGAAAGAAACATCAAAGCGGATCCACTCACTGAGGCTATTTCTCGAACGCAATAGTTTCGCAAACGAGCTTTGTGAGACTGACTAGTAGAGGAGTTGGGTGTTCGGTATCACACGGGCTGTGAGTATGCGACATCGCAATAATTAGCCTTGAGTGCAAGTGGGAGATTGTTGGAGATAGTGCCCTCAGAGTCAATTATTGAGTCACAGGCACGTGATTGCAATGATTGAGGGGAGGACCTATCCCGGTAGGACAGTCTTACTCGAGATGATAGTATGCTATCTGGTTTATCTTTATCATCGTGTACTGCTTTAGGTGACCTTTCGAGTCGCTATTACACGTTGATAAAGCCCCTAGGATTCTTGCTTGACCACCAGCAGTATGAGGGCGATCATATAAGTGGGAGCTGGGGGTCTATAAGCACATCCTTAAAAGGTCCCTAGTCGTGGGAGATTCGAGACAGGGCATCGTTTCTCCAGAGTAGACTAGTGTATACAGTCGAGACCCCGACGAGGGGCGGTGGCCGGTCTCACAAGCCACTGGTGTCAGTTGGTTCACCTAAGATGTATACAGGTGCTCATTGGGTTATGAGTACACCGGACAGGACTCGCCGGGAACCTGCTAGTTGGGATATACCAGACGTCAGATAGCAGTTCCCAGGTGACATGTGTACAGGTTAGTTCATCGACCTGGGATCGTCATTTGTCTCGTGTGAGTTCCCACTGTACTTTGATTACTACCCTACCACGGCTCAAAGGAGTCGTGCAAACAGGTTTTAGTTGGGTACAGTCCCGAGCCACATGGAGGCAGTGAGCGGATCTGCAGGGGTTCGTCTCTCCCGGTATTGGGGGTGAGGTCGTGCTGTGTCTAGGAGAGCCAGAACATGAAAAGTCCTTGGCCAAGGCAGGAGATTTGCTGGTAGGTATTCCAGTAGTATCTCAGGGTGTTCTGGGCTGCACTCCGACACGACTTGTACCGCTTTTGGGGGTCTGACTTTTACCAACCCCCTAGGCCCGCCATGCGATGCTCATAGACGAACGGACCGGACTGTACGGATATTGTCACTGACAGGCTCAGTAGGGTGTCAGGATGAGTTCGCTCATCGACGTCCCTTTTGGTCAATACCTGGTGGCCCGTCACGTATTGGCTTATACCTCTGACGTGCTAGTGGTTAAATCCACAGCCACAGTATTGACGAGTCTTTAGAGTCCACCACACAGACAGTTACTCAAGTTTCGGGCGAAACGCTGTAGAGGCCGTATGGAGATATGGCAGGGTTCGATCAGATACGTGCGGTATTGCACGGATCGTGATCGGACGGTTTTTACTAGCCGGCTTTGGCTTAAGCCGGATTCTAGTATTTGATAGTGTAGTTTTGTCTCTTTGCATTTGTGTTCAGTGGGAATACAAATGCGGGCGTGTATTTGCAGTAGCGGGGTTTTCCTGTAATTTATTACGGGATCGGTTTTTCTGGGGTTGCCAGTTTGTATTCCGTTCCGGCCGGTTTTCCCTTTTTCCTTCCCGGCCGGACTTTCCGTTGGAGGGGGTTAATTGCAAGTTTGCAATTAACTTTTTTGATGAGGGCTTTATTGCATTTGTGCCTTTATCATGATGATATTCCATTTTGGTCATTCTCTTGCATTTATGAGATTTGATTAGATTAGAAATGGATTTGAAGTGGATGTGTTTTTTGATCATTATCTTTTCTTTATTAATCCATTCATTTTTCCCACCCATTTTTGTTGTGGGGCCGGCCACATTTCCAGGAGAAAACAAGTTTGTTTTTGTATGAGTGGAGATGGGTATTCATTTGTGTGTGGTTAATTCCTACAGGTCATTTTTGGTGGCCCCCCCCTTTGTGTGAGGCTGTGACTTGATTAATTCTTTGAGCATGTTTTTTTTTTTGATTTAATTAACTACACACTTCACACATTTTGGTTTCCCAGAGAGCACATTTTCCTCGTGTGGCCGAGCCCTTTTGTTTGATGGAATGCTCATTTTTTTTAGCTTGGATCAATGAAAATTTTTGTGCTAAAATTCCTCCAACCATGGCAACCTCATAACCCCAAAAGAGACAATCTTCTACACTATTTCTATAGCAAGCCTTGGACGCGTCGGCTAGCCAACTTCGCGCCCGAGTTGCCTCGGTCAAGAGGCGGGAGCCCGTAAAAGATTCCGGCTACGTGGTGCCCTTTCCGACGAGCGAGGAGGTGGCGGAGATTCCGCGGGAGATCGGAGTGGAGATGAAGACCGAAGGACACGGATCGCTTGGTATACTTCTCTACTCTTTTCCTTATTTGCTAGCTAGCTAGGTTAATGGCCCGATCCGGGTAAAAAGTCCGCGGTGGTGCCGTTTTGCAAAGTTCGCAAAGTTTTTGTTTTCCGCGTTTCCGGCGTCGGATCGACGGCCGGGGCGCCCCCGCGGGCTTACACATTGGATGTATATTGTAGTGGATGCTGGGACATATATAGGAAGGACTTTCTTGCTCGACATGATAGTACGCTATCTGGTTGCTCTTTATCTTAACATGTATACTTTCTGTCTCTCTGATTACATGTTGATAAAGACCTTAGGATGTGTACTCGACTTCCAGGACTATGATGCAGATCATACTAGTGGGGCCTGGGTAGTCAATGAGTACATCCTTCATTGTTCCTAGTCGAGGGAATATCGAGACGGGGCATCGATATTCCACAGTAGACTAGCGCATATCTTCTCGACCCATGCAATGGGCGATGGATGATCCCATATCCATTGGTGTTTGACATCGAATATGGTATGCGGGTGCTCAGTGGAGACTGGGTACACTGAACGGACTCGCCGAGAACTCCCAGATGGTATTATACCTCACGTCAGATGGCAGTTCTCTAGTGACACTGGTACAGCTTAGTCTGTTGACCCGAGATCGTCATAGAGTCTTGTGTGTCTCCCACTGTGCTTTGATTTCCACCCTACCACGGCTCTACAGAGTCGTGCAAACAGGTGGTTTTTGGGTACAGTCCCGATTCACATGGAGGCAATGAGCGATAGGAAGGGATTCGTCTCTCCCGGTATTGGGGGTTGATGTTGTGCTATGCTCGACTGGCCATAACAGGAAATCCCTGGCCAGGGTTGATGTGATATACTGGTAAGAGTTATCTGTAGTTTCACGAATGTTATGGACTTCAAGTCGGCATGACTTATCGAGCTATTGGGGTCTGACGTTTACCACCCCTAGGCGAGATATGCGACATATCAGACGAACAGACCGGACTATACGATAAGTGTTACTGGTTGGATTCACAGGAGTGTGAGCGGGCTTCCTCGTCGATCTTCTGATCGCTCAATACCCGGGTGGCCGTTACGTTTAGCAGACCGCTTACGGCTTGTGGGTGTTTGATATGATCATCATCTGCTGCCGGCGTATTGACGAGTCTTTAGAGTCCTACACAGAGGTTTCCTGGCTCAAGCGAAACGAAATAGGAGCGCATATGAGATATGGGCGGGACCGAGAATAATGCGTGTATGTGATACCGTATTCTATTCTCGCGATGAATGTATCGAATGGTTATATGCGATATAACCTAGTTATCGAATCAAGGATTGATTCGATAAGCCGATACATATGATACTAGTCGGTTATATCCGATATGACCGGATCGTTAAATCAAGTGTTGATTTAATGATTTAGTGCATATTTATATATTTGATATATTACTTTGCGTTAACTAGTATTGGTTCATTTTAAAAGGATTTTCTCACTTGAATTGTACACATTGTATATGCGATATAGTTTTGTGCACATGTTTGTATCATGTTTGATGATACATGCTTACTTGGTTAAGTGTAAAGAATCAAACCATGGTTTAAGTTGATGATTAGGGTTTTGATTATTTATTCATTTATCTTTTTCTTATTTATTCATTTTGGAAAAAGAAAAAGATAAATGAATGGTTGTATGTTTTGTTTTTTAGTTGAAGTTTCTTGAAACTTTGACTAAGTCACTCTTTTGTTGTTTTGCTTAACCCTAACCATTTAACTAACCCATGTTAATTCTCTACACTTAACTATAGTTAAAAGTATGATAAGTATTGAATTATTTATCTAATTATTCAACACTTATCATATCATCTTCTTCTTCTTCATCTTCTTCTTCCATGGAAAAAGCTTGCTACTCCAATGGCAACTTGAGAAAACAAGTGAGAAATCCAATTCTAAAGTGAACCCACTTCCTATTTCTTCATCCTCTACCTCTTGCCAAGTAGTATAGGGTGTTTCCTTCACAAGTTTTCAAAGCTTGATGAAGTTGGAGCTTGTTCTTGCGATACCTCGACGTAGATCATCTTCGGCATCGAACCGACGATCAAGCTCGCCCATTCTTCGATGGTACCGATGCTAGAGTTATGGGTTCGTTTTGGACAGCGGAGGGACTTCATCACGGAGCCTAGGAGGTGGTGGACCGGATCTACAAAGGTTGTAGCTCCTTTCCTTTAGATAAAGTTGTTTATTTGCAACGTTTCGCCTAGATATCTAGTAAACGATCCGTATTAGGGTTAATAGGCACCCGTAAAATTTCAATTGGCCATGTTTGATCACTTGTGAGACCTCACAAGGGTGCCTAGGAACCCTACAATAACTAAAGACATATAAAGGGATTTGGAGAGATGGCAAAGAATTATACGGTTACAGTTGTGAATCTGGATAATGGAAGAGGCATTACTAGGAATACCCGGATACCCCTACGAAACATTTCAATGTTTCAGTTTCACTGTGTACTGTTAAAAGAAAACTGATTTCCCAATTAGACACTTGCTCCAGGGTATGTATTTACCAGGTTTGATTCTCACATCTGTATGGTTTTACAGATGATGAGTGGGAGTAAGTTATTGGGAATTAGGTGATTATCCTCATTATATCGGAATTCATTGTAATTGGTGATATTTGAGGAAATCGCCTGGGCTGTTTGCCGGACGGCAAATATATGGTTTTGAATATCCGCTGTTATGCACCAATTTCAAATTGATATATCTGTACGTCTATTTTTATAGAGTGAGATATACCTTTTTGAAATTATGTCGATGACATTTACCTATATCAGTGGATGGTTAGGTAAGGAGTATTAAACAGCGGTGTAATTCTTCTTAACCATAAGTACAGTTTTCAACCTACGGCACACAGGGAATGAGTTATTAGACTCAGGGGACTTATACAGAGTATTGTATGTTGTCCAGTGTCCAAGAGGACGGAGGGGTTGGTACTCGTACTATATTCTGTTTACTTGTGACTTCTCTAGTTCTTAGACATGTGTTTCGTAGAAATTCAAGGTCTAAGTTTGAGAAGTTATAGGTATGTGAATAAAGTAGAGAACAAGGTATTACAAGTATCGGGATTCTTCAAGATGATCGAAGATGTAGATACTTGTGTATGGTATTCAGATGATAGTAATGATTAAGATAACTTGCTTTTCTTTCAGGTTACTCATAATTGAAAGCACTCCTAAGTTGAGTACCGCTGATCGGCCTCTCTCCATTTAGTTGACAAGCACTGGAGACAGCTGCATGATTTGAATCTGGTTCAATTAAATCAGTGCCTTTGTTTCTATATTTGATATAGAACAGTTCATATCTTTACATTGTTAAGGTACGGGGAGTTGTCCAGCTTATGCTTAAAACCAGACTCTGGATAACTAAAGGAACGTTTCTGTAATGGCTGTTTATGGGTTGACCCAGGCTATGACGAGGGTTGACTTTCTACCATAAGGAAGATCAATAGTGATATTGTTCTTGACTCGCCACAGTTTTAATAAAAATGGATTTTTTCAGAAAACAGTAGTGGGAGTATGGTAGAACTGGAAGTGATTCCAGAACCGCAAACGATTACTGAAGATTTGATAAGAACCTAAAGATTCAATCTAGTTTGACATTCCATTAGCCACTCCCCAGATAAGGAGGGTAACCTCAGGCACCCGAGAGGTACTCCGGTAGCCTCAATGACGGTGACAGGGAGATTCTTATTTACCCAGACTTGCCATTGATGTTGTTCCAGACTGTGAGACCCGGCAGGAGGATGAGTATAGCGTCGTTCTAAACTAGCTTTAGAAGTGTACGTGTATATGACTCTGCCAGAGGGTTGTCATAGTCAGTGGGAGCAGCGGAAGCATGGTGGACAAGTGGCTTATGTCTATTTATAGACTAAAGCAGATATAGCGGAGATAGATCATCTATTTCTGATGTGACAGTCATAGGTTTGACTTCATCAGAATAAGGGATGGGTCTGTTAAGAAGGCAGTAGGGTGTGATGTCCTGGTATTTGGATGACATACACAGAGTAGGAAGTGATATTCCTATACTACGATCAGTTATACATTGGTTGTCACACGGTGGTTTCTCCATATGGGACTTGGATATAATATCAAGACAATCTGATTACTAGATCTATGGTTTTAGATCTATATTTAGGAAGTTTCCCAATCTGGGTACTTAGACGGTATTCTAAAGGTGTTTTAGAATGGACGACTCCTGGCATGGTGGTGTACCTGCAGGTGATGGAGTCACCCTCTCTAAAGGTGTCTTACAGACTAAAAGGGAGAGGGATGTGCATGATTGGCAGATCACTTGCTTAGGCAATTGAGTCAATCATGAGATGTCAAGTACTACACCAGATGTTATTTTTGCACGAGATGCAGTAAGTTGATATTAATCCAATCCTGGAGAAACGATCGGAAGTAGTTTTAGAACATAAGTCGATGTTCTAGGGAAATGATAACGGCAGCCTTCTTTGGGAGACAGTTATCATCCAGGCTTCCAAGGTGACCTGGATGACAGAGTGTCTGTCAGAGTTATAGATTTCCCTCTGACGAGGGGAAGTATATTGGACAGGTGGTCCAAGCGGATACTGAGGGAGGCATGGCGCAGGATACTGATTAAGTTTAGTTGACGATACAGTCTAAGAAGTTTTGGATTTGGAGTTTATTTATGAGCTAGGTCCCATCAGATATCTAGGCATATTCTAAGACAGGTATTGCTCATTTCGGGAGATGGGTTTCTCCGCGAATTTGAGATAAAGAGAGACATAGAAAGAAACATCACAGCGGATCCACTCACTGAGGCTATTCCTCGAACGTAATAGTTTCGCAAACGAGCTTTGTGAGACTGACTAGTAGAGAAGTTGGGTGTTCGGTATCACACGGGCTGTGAGTATGCGACATCGCAATAATTAGCCTTGAGTGCAAGTGGGAGATTGTTGGAGATAGTGCCCTCAGAGTCAATTATTGGATCACAGGCACGTGATTGTAATGATTGAGGGAGGACCTATACCGGTAGGACAGTCTTACTCAAGATGATAGTATGCTATCTGGTTTATCTTTATCATCGTGTACTGCTTTAGGTCACCTTACAGGTCACTATTGCACGTTGATAGAGCCCCTAGGATTCTTGCTTGTCTACCAGCAGTATGAGGGCGATCATATACGTGGGAGCTGGGGTCTATAAGCACATCCTTAAAAGGTCTCTAGTCGTGGGAGTTTCGAGACAGGGCATCGATACTCCAGAGTAGACTAGTGTATACAGTCGAGATCCCTACGAGGGGCGGTGACCGGTCTCACAAGCCACTGGTGTCAGTTGGTTCACCTAAGATGTATACAGGTGCTCATTGGGTTATGAGTACACTGGACAGGACTCGCCGGGAACATTCTAGTTGGTCTTATACCAGACGTCAGATAGAAGTTCCCTGGTGACATGTGTACAGGTTAGTTCATCGACCTGAGATCGTCATTTTTCTCGTGTGAGTTCCCACTGTGCTTTGATTACTACCTTACCACGCTCAAGGGAGTTGTGCAAACAGGTTTTAGTTGGGTACAGTCCCGAGCCACATGGAGGCAGTGAGCGGATCTGCAGGGGTTCGTATCTCCCGGTATTTGGGGTGAGGTCGCGTTGTGTCTAGCAGAGCCATTACACGAAGTCCTTGGCCAAGGCAGGAGATTTACTGGTAGGTATTCCATTAGTATCTCAGGGTGTTCTGGACTACACTCCGACACGACTTGTACCGCTTTTGGGGGTCTGACTTTTACCAACCCCCTAGGCCCGCCATGCGATGCTCATAGACGAACGGACCGGACTGTACGGATATTGTCACTGCCAGGCTCGGTAGGGTGTAAGGATGAGTTCGCTCATCGACGTCCCTTTTGGTCAATATCTGGTAGCCCGTCACGTATGGCTAATACCTCTTACGTGCTAGTGGTTAAATCCACAACCAAAGTATTGACGAGTTTTTAGAGTCCCCCACAGACCGTTTTCTCAAGTTTTGGGCGAAACGCTGTAGAGGCCGTATGGAGATATGGCAGGGTTCGATCAGATACATGCGGTATTGCACGAATCGTGATCGGACGGAAAATACTAGCGGGCTTTGGTTTAAGCCGGATCCTAGTATTGTACAGTGTAGATTTTGTCTCATTGCATTTGTATTCGGTCGGAATACAAATGTGGGTATGTATATACAGTCGCGGGGTTTTCCTGTAATTTATTACGGGATCAATTTTCTGAAGGTGCCAGTTTGCATTCCGTTCCGGCCAGTTTTCCTTTGTTCCTTCATGGCCGGATCTTTCCGATGGAAGGGGTTATTTGCAAGTGTGCAAATTATCTTATGTGGAGGGGTTTCTTGTAAATGGAGGCATCATGATGGTTCATGCATCATTAGATTCCTTTTGAATCATATTCCTTTGCATTTATGAGATGAGAGTTGATTAGGATTTGGCTTTTAAATTGGTGTGACCGTTTTCTTCTCTTGATAATACATTTTCTTCTTGGTTTTTTCTTTTCTTTTCTCCACCATTTTCTTAAGGGGCCGGCCACTTTAGGGAGAGAGAGAGAGATTCATTTTTTGAGTGGGTAAATTATCATCTCATTCTTTGATACTCCAAAGTTCATCTCCATTGCTCATTATTTCCCTCCATCCAAAGGCAACTTCAAAACCCCATGAGACATACCTCTCTACACTTGCCTATAGCATTCCTTGGGCACGTTGGCTCGCCAACTTCGTGCCCGAGTTGCCTCGGTACAGAGGTAGGAGCCCGTAAAAGAACCCGGCGATGTGGTGCCCGTTCCGACGAGGAGATGAAGAACGGAGGTTCCGCGAGGAGATTGGAGTGGAGGCCGAAGACCGAAGGACACGGATCGCTCGGTATAGCTTCCTTCCCATTTTCTAGTTTGCTAGTGTTAGGTTAATGGCCCGATCCGGGATTTTAGTGCGCAGTGGTGCCGGTTTCTAGTTTTTAGAAAAGTTTCGTTTCCGCATTCCGGCGTCGGATTGACGGCCGGGGTGCCGCCGTGCACTTACAGGATATTCATAACCGAATACCGCTGTGCATAACAAAAGAAAACGTCCTTGTAATAACAGGTTTTGAAAATTGTTCCAACAATATCAATTAGGTCTGTTTTCCTTGCATTGATCTGAATCAACGCAGTCACATCAATCAATCACACCACAAAAGAATGAAAATATGATGTACGTATATGCCATCCGCATTCGCCACTGGGTCCCGTCATCACCCATTAGATTACTTAACTAAAGACTGAGCGGGGACTAGACTTGCGCGGGTGTAAAACATATACAATATCTACTAGTATATATATAACAATATATAATAATTGCTCTAGGCGTGATAAATGCAACATCAAAGATAAGCAATAAGCATCACAGAACAATACGGATAATCTGGGAGCCCCGGCTTTCCTTTGAGCCGCAAGTGAAACTCGACATTCCCCTGGTCGTGTGGATAGCCTGTGCAATGAAAATCTAGAGCCCTACAAGTGCGAAAAGTTACCCGCCAAAACCAGAAGCGAGGCAGCCCCCTTCATCAAAGTGAATGGGCCACCCAGCACTTCACGGAATCCGGTAACTTGAGCACCCCTACTTGGGTCAACCTATACCCTCTACGAGTGCGGCGAATAGCCCGCCAATTCTAGAGTGAGGCCCCCTCCTTCTCATCGCCAAGAGATGTGAACCCGTTGCCCTCCAGAACCCGGCTATCCGTGCACTCCATCGTGGGGTAATCCTAGTACAGAAAAGAAAATATGTACATCGGTGACATCGACCTCAACTCGGTCGTGCCCCAAACAAATAATATACAAATAGGCAGTGACAGCAGCCCACATGTCGGACGCTCGCCCCACGATATCAAATGTACAAATAAATCTAAATTGTACTATCATTGCATCCAAGCTGTCCACCACGACGAATCCGCAACAAACACAGCACAACAAAGAACATCAACGTGAATGTCACGTTCGCAAACCCGTCTAAAAGAACATAGCAATTAGACAAGTTGTACCGATCTAATGACATTCACGGTCGCAGATAGAAATATATGTACTGTAAACTTTAAACAATGTTAGAAATATCGACTTCGAAATAACTCCGAATAGCCCCAAACAACTAGATAAAACCATATCCAAACTGGGCTAAATAAGCAATACCAATAAACCAATATTCCAGAGTCTAAAACACACCAAAAATACGAAACCAAAATTCAAGAGAATGGCCTGTCGGCTCGGTTTTTAAGGCAATGTTGCCGGGCCTAAAGAGGTGGAATTAGCTCGTATTCGGGATGCAGTCTAGTGGTCATACAAGTAGTCTTCTGCAGTTGCTAAAATAATTTTTAGAAGACACTGAAAAAATGACAGAAACCAGAATATATCGGGTATTGTTTCGGAGTAGTTTCGGTTTCGATACTTTAACACCGTCTAAACCAACTAATATACGGTTAATGGGTTGGCTCTGAAACCATGTAAGATTACGGCAGCGCCCCGGCCATCAACACGTGGCCAAACACGGAACAAAAACTTTAAAAAACCAGCACTAATGGAACCCTAATCGACGGATTGTACCATTAACCCTATACTAGTTATACGAAAGGAGTTTAGAGAGGTTATACCGATAGATCCATGTCTTTCGTTCTACAACCTCTGTCCTAAGCTCCTCGCGGCTGCCTCGACAAAGTTCGATCTCCGGTCTCCCTCGCCGAAGAGGATCCACGTCGAGGATTAGTAATACGGGCTCCCGCTTCAAAACCGAAGCAAATCGGGCATCCAGTTTGCTAGCTTAGATGCACAAGATGAAGTAGAGAGAGTGTGTGAATACTTTTTCTCAAAACATCCATGGATTCTCAACTCATGAGAGGGTATGGATGGAGGTGAAGAAGAAGCCATTGGTGAAGAATATAAGAGCTCAAGTTTTGGGTTTAAGAAAAAAAACTAAAGAAAGTGTCTGTAGTTTTTCATGAGTTGAGTTGTGTGAAGTATTTGTGAGGGAGTGAAGAAAGAAAAATCCCAGCACAAAATATCTCACCAAACCCAAATCCATAAGTCACCAAGTGCACATGTACCACCATCAATGCACACAAGACCCAACACCATGAGTCACCAAGCGATCACATGCACCATTAATGCCCAAGGCCAAAACTCATACTCACAATTTCCACCAAATAAACATTAAACCAAAAGTTTAAATCAAGAAAAGAAATGGCAACTTCAAAAGTAAACTCGTAACGAATTACAAGAATACCCTTCATCTGTACATACATACCTGCATCCGTATTTCAACTGAATACGAATACAACGAGACAGAAATAATCCAACAATATAATACTAGGATCCGGCTTAAACCAAAGCCAACTAGTATTATCCGTCCGATCATGATCTGTGCACAAGTGCACGTATATGATTGAACCCTGCCATAAAACCATACGGCCTCTACAACGTTTCGTCCGAACCAGGGAAACTCTCTGTGTGGGACTCTAAAGACTCGTCAATACGCTGGCAGTGGGTTTAACCACAAGCATGTTAGTGGCACTAGCTGTACGTAACGGCTGCCCAGGTATTGAGCGAAAGGGAGGCCGACGAGCAAACTCATCCTGAAACCCTACTGAGCCTGATAGTGACAATATCCGTACAGTTCGATCAATTCGTCTATGAGTATCGCATATCGAGTCTAGGAGGTGGATAAAGTCAGACCCCTAATAACTTGACATTTAGTGTCGGCATGAAGCCCATCACCAACTGAGAAACTACTGATCTGAATCAGTAATTCTCGTCTACCCCGGCCGAGGATTTCTGGTGATGGCTACCCGTGCACACCGCGACATCAACCCCCAATATACCGGGAGAGACGAATCCTCTGACGATTTGCTCACTGCCTTTATGTGGCTCGGGACGTTACCCAACTAAAACCTATTTGCACGACTCCTTTGAGCCGTGGTAGGGTAGTAATCAAAATACAGTGGGTACTCACACGAGACAAATGTCGATCTCAGGTCGATAGACTAACATGTACACATGTCACTTAGGAACTGCTATCTGATAATAGGTATAATACCAACTAGCATGTTCCCGGCGAGTCCGTCCGGTGTACTCATAACCCAATGAGCACCTGTATACATCTTAGGTGAACCAACTGACACCAATGGCTTATGAGACTGGCCACCACCCCTCGTCGGGGTCTCGATCCGTATACACTAGTCTACTCTTGGAGTATCGATACCCAGTCTCGAAACTCCTACGACTAGGGACACTTTAAGGATGTGCTTATAGACCACCCAACTCTCACGTATATGATCGCCATCATACTGCTGGTAGTCAAACAAGAATCCTATGGTCTCTATCAACATGTAATAGTGATCTATAATGCCACCTGAAGCATGTACACGATGATAAAGACAAACCAGATAGCATATTATCATCTCGAGTAAGACTGTTCTACCGGTATAGGTCCTTCCTCAATCATTGCAATCACGTGCCTGCGATCTAATAATTGACTTGAGGGCACTAAAGCCAACACCTAGTAGGAGGAGTGTTGTCTCCTGAGGGTTTTCAGCGGATTACACCCATAAAATCCCGTCAAGCTATTTTCATAAGTTAACGTCGATTTTACTCCTACAGTTTAGTATCTAGGTTAGAAATTCTATCATCCTAAATTAGAAATATCCAGCCCTTATGTTTCACGCCTCTAATTTATTCAATCTCAGATCCTATACGCTTTACAGTTTAGAAAGATCTCGGCTTCTCTTGAGTTTTCCTTCTAAAGTGCGGTCTCCAATCAGGAATTTTTATCAATTTTACGGAAAACATAAGTCTTATTCTTTATTTCTATCTTTCCTCCAAATATCGATTGTATACCCCTACGTGTGTGTAAATTTTCACCCCTACACTTAAGAATTCAATTCAAGCTATAGTACCCTTGCCCTAATACCTAATACTACTTTTTTCGTTAATGACGGACGGTTTTGCTCACACACCTTTCATGCGACTATTAATGCTTCTTGAGGCACTAGCAGCCGATTACTGAATGTGTGAGTTTAAAGCGTAAATAGAAGTTTCTAGGTCTTGACTTTATTTATTTTTTCTTTTTCTTTTTTTCTTTATTTTTCTTTTTAAAGAACGGATATATTTTTCAATGATGCTCTTTTGGTGGATAGTTTTAAATACCGTTTTTTCTTTCATTCTAGGTTTTTAGGCAAGTGTATTTCTAGGTATCCTCTACTATCTCAAGTTTCAAGATGAGTGTATGTGCAGTTTGTAGGGTATATACTTTCTAAATTTGGACTCAAGAATAGAAACTATTTTTCAGACTTATCCTTCAGTAAAGTTTACAATACTTTCCCTTCATCTCGACTTAACTCGAGAACTGAACTCAAGATTACCTACTTCTATAAAAAAACTGCAAGGACATATAATTACCAAGGTTAAATAGAATGAGGGTTATTTTTATGGTTTTCAATTCCTAAGCCTAGGATTAGTTATTTCTAACGTATCAACTAAACTTTCGGAAATAGAAATCTAAGTTACCCTATTAGCTAACTTGACGACAAAGTTTTTATATTTTTGTAAAAAATTTTGATTTTTATGGGTTTTTAAATATGTATGCAAATGCAGAATATACAAATGAATGCGAAGGTAGAAATCTTACCGAGCACACCCCCAAACTTAAACTTGACAGTGCCCTCACTGTCAAGCTACACCAAGAGGGTCAAAACTGTCGGTGCTCTCCTGTTTTTTTTTTTTTTTATTATTATTATTTTTTTTATGAACAGAAAAAGAAAACAAAATATATATACACAAAAAGCCCCCCCCCCCAACTTAAGTGAAACAGTGTTTCCACTGTTTAGGCGTTAAAGTTTAGTGTTATAGGGAAGAGAACAGTATCAATCTATACAAGGCCTTACACAGGCCAAAAGTTAGCACCAACCATTCAAAAATTCTATCGCTATAATGTGCAGGTTGGTGAAAGAATGCGGAGAGGAATGAAATGGAGAATACGCGAGACCGTATAGGTAAGGAAGTGGTATATAGTCCCGGTATATGAGGAGAGGAATGGCGAAAGGGAAAAAGAAATGGAGTACGAACTTGAGGGTGAAAATAGAGTGAATAAATTAGTACAATTTGTAATGACCGATGTGTAAAAAGCGATTGTACTAATCTATTAACCAGTCGAGAAATGGGGTCAAATCCCTCAAGATTCGTGTGAAAACATGGGTAGACCAAACTTAGTAAACCAGACACAGGAAATGAAAGTGATACGGTGTCTTGTAAGGTCGGAACGATGGAAAGGATAGAGGGAAGTGATTGAGGAAGGGTATCAGTTAAAGGTTCAGGAAGTTGTACATAGTCAATGAAAGGGATAGGATGAATTGGAAAATCCGACTCATCAAGTAAAACTGTTTCATCCTCATTACTATCCTCAAAAGTCTCCTCAAAAATTAACTTATCCATGCCTTCATCATCAATTTCCAGATGCAAATGGGGTTCGGGAAAAACAGTTAATGACTCGGGATGAGGTCCACAAGGAAGTGAAAGTAAATGATGAATTGGTGAGAAAAACTCATCCAAAACTGCGGGTTCATCATCCAAAATATTCCCAGCGTCGATATCCTCAATCAAGTGAAAATCAAATTTCTCAGACACCTCAACAAAAGCATGGATATCAATCAATTCAGGTTCTAGAGTGGAGGTGTAGAGGTCAACAGGATTGGGTGTGGATTCACTCGAAAGCGGCCCTTCACAATCAGGTAAATCAAACACTACAAAGTCGCACAGCTCATTAAACATTCTATCTTCAATTGGTAAATCATTTGGGACACTTAATAGACATTAAAAACTGGAGTTGTGGGATTCAATTTGCAACGGGTAGGTTTGATTTGGAAGGGTGTACCACTCACTCTCATGACTCAAATCCTCAATCTGTCCTACCGCCTCATCATACATTGGAAAATTTGGAGCCAGTTGGAAACTAGCTACCTGGTCACTAGGTTGCATTAGGGCGGCTATGGACGCATTCAAATCCATCATCTGTTGGTACGACGCTACCCGAAAATCTTCTAATGACTATTCCAGACTAGACATGGGTTGTGGAAGAGTTTCGGTAAAAGATTCAAAGTCGGTTGGATACTGGAAACTCCCAAATAGCTGTTCAGAAGCAATGTCTAGGGAAGTTGTAAAATTCGAGTTGGACTGGTAGGAATCGAATGGTTGGACAGGAGTAGGATCAACATTTGGATAAGAAGGTGAATGGAATTGTTGATCCAAAGAATTGGAGGTAGTGAAAGGAGTGAAAGATCGGCTACGGGATTGTTCAATACGTTAAGCAATAGACATAGGCCTTGGAGTTACAACAGGACACTCAAAAGGGGTATCAACGTAAGAAGGTGGGGTAGGTTGAAACGGTTGATACAAAGAGGATTGCGGAGTCCAATTGTTTGTCCTAGACGCGTCTATCCGATCTTTCAAAGAAAGTTTTGGCATGGAGGGATCGTTCGAAGTTCGACCAAAGCAAGAACCGTAAGAAATAATGTCTGGTTATGGGTACCAAAGTTCAGTAAGAGTTTTTCGAGGTGGATATCGTGACTTACTAGACGATTAAAGGCAAGATACATCATTACCAAGGATGCTACCAAAGAGGCAGTCTGGATATATATAAGTTCATGAGATAAACTTCGTTCCTACCATTGTGTGACAATGGAGTTGTGGCTTTTGCCTAGGAACTACCGTCACATCAGTAATCCAAATATAATTCTTAGGCAGTATCAACTGATCATGGAGATGGTTGATCTCCAGGGAGATCAAGGTTAGGAGAGTAGACACAGAGGACAACAGCGCGGATCCACTCACGAAGGCCTTTTTCCCAGTAGAGACTTTTATGGGATGGTTGAGTATGAGATACTTCAACTACAGCTAATTGTTGGGTATGCGATACAACAACAGATGGCCCTAGTGGAAGTGGGAGATTGTTAGTTATATGTAAGCCCTAGAGGCCATTACTGTACATACGATGTATATTGTAATGGATGCTTGGACATATATAGGGAGGACTTTCTTGCTCGACATGATAGTATGCTATCTGGTTGTACTTTATCTTAACATGTACTCTGATTGTCTCTATGTTACATGTTGATAAAGCCCTTAGGATATGTACTCGACTACTGGGACTATGATGAGATCATACTAGTGTGTTTACGCACGTACGACGTTCGGACAGTTTTTACTAGTCGTCTTTGGTTTAAGCCAGATTCTAGTATCAGGTTATTGGATTTATATAGTCTAAAGTTTTTCCGTGTTTTCACGGATTGGAGGGGCGTTCTCGTAATTTTCCGGGAAGCTTCTAGAAGCATGGTGACTTAGGGGTTAAGGTGTCATAAGCATTAATTGCTTAATGACTCATTTGTGTGATTCATCCTTGGTATTAAATGATGCATTAATTAGTTAATGAGTCATATGATGAATCACACAAGATGAATGCATCAACCATGATGATTAATCATTTATATTATTTATTTGATAAATTGTTATGGTTGTTATATTCTAATGAGCTCATTATTCATATCCATTCTCATCATCACCTTCTCTCTCCTTAAGCTCTCTCATTCTTGAAACCCTAACCCTAACCTCTCATGTGTTGAGATCAAGGGTTAGCTAGACTAATACATCCATAACTTCACTCTATATCCCCTAGGTAGCTTAGATTAGCACTTTGAGAAACCTAGTTATCTCAAGTTAGAGATCAAGCTTGGCGTAGGAGCTCTCGGGTGGATCGTCTTTGACTCGAGGAGGCCCTCAGGCTAGCCCTGCTCACTCGTTCACCTTTTGGACTGGTTGAAAGGGGCCCAATACTTCAACTAGAGGAGCGACCTGTTGGTTCACCAAACCCCGACCCAGCGTCACACGTTCTCCAGGTCCGAAGTTGAGGTGCCGATGTTCCAAGGAGCCTACGAGGAGTAGAGGACAGCGATGAAGACCCGAAGGAAAAGTAACGTGAGGTATAACTTCGAATCCGAGTAGTTAAACCTCTCGTATTTTGCTAGTAACGGTTTAGACACGATTCATGCCTTCAAGTCCGTGTTACGAAGCTTTGATAATCGTTTTTCATATATTCCGCCTCCCAGCAAGTTCGTGGGGTGCGTGACATAGACTTACAACACCTGTACACCAAAAATTATAAAAAAACAAGTAATAAAATTGGGAAAAAATTAGAACCCTGGAGCAAACTTAAAAAATTAGGAGCAAAAGGGAGAAACTTGGCCGGCGACGCTGGATAATTGGGGGTTCTCGTCGGATTTCTCTTTGAGTTTGGGCTCCAAATTTCTTCTATTATCACGGTGTTCTACTAGTGTCTCACTGGTATTGTTTATCTTTTCTGTTCAGATCCAGAGTGCTTGCAGGTTAAAAATCCAGAGAACAAAAATGTTAGCAATGTCATTTTTTGTCGGTTTTTGAAATTTTTGGAATTTTTAGTTTGTTTTTAGAAAAGGGTGTTAGATGATATTGTAAGTCCATGATGCACACCCCACGGCTCGTGGGGAGGAGGAATACTTTAAAAAACGATTTTCTCACCTCAAAAGAAACATGTTTTAGCTTTGCATCATGAACTTGTTCCACTTTAGGATCTTGTTTAAACCTTAGCTAACAAAAAATAGACTAAGAGAGAGAGCTAACTACTGAGTAAAGGAGTTATACCCTCTTTCCTAGTCCTTCGGGTCTTCAAGTTGCTCCTTGCTCCTTGGTTCAAGCTCCTTCTTCTTGATCTCCTTGCTTTGGATTTTGAACGATCTCGGTTGCCGGTCTCCTTTGTGTCGAAGATGGATCCACCCGAGGGCTATGGTCAAGCTCCAACCTCCATGAGATAACTTAGTGATCTAACTTTCTAAGAGAGAAGACTAAGTAGATGTAGAGTGAGTGTATTGGATTATTTGATCTCAAAGTTCATTGTTTTGCAACACATGCAAGTGTATGAGCTTGAGGAAGAAGGAGAGAAGAAAACCTAGGAGAGAGAATCCTTTTGTGATAATGATAATAGAAATGAGAAGATGAATGGTTAAGGCTTGAGCCAATAATTCAACCATGGCATTATTAAATCATATAATCTACAACCATGCTTGAATAGTGGCTCCAAATGAAATAAACAAATACTTAGCCATTCTTCAACCCATGCCTCCCAATTTCCACCTCATTAATTCTTTAATGAAAAAGAATAAAACAATAATGAGGTGTCTCCTTCTAGAAGGTCAATCTTGTGAATTTACAAGAATGCCCTTATTCCGAATTTTCATACCCGTATCCGTATTCCGAAAAATACGGATACACTGAGATCAGTATAATCCAATACTACAATACTAGTATCCGGCTTAAACCAAAGACTACCAGTATAATCCGTCCGATCGCCATTCGAGTAGCCAGTACACGAATGCGATCGAAAACGTGCCGTAAGACCATACGGCGTCTACATCGTCTCGCCTGATCCAGGGAAACCCTCTGTGTGGGACTCTAAAGACTCGACAGTACGCTGGCAGTGGGTTTAACCACAAGTCTGTCAGTGGCACTAGCTATACGTAACGGCAACCTAGGTACGTGTCGAAAAGGAGGCCGACGAGCGAACTCGTCCGTAACCCCTACTGAGCCTGTCCGTGACAATATCCATGCAGTCTGTTAGTTACATGTATGCCCTAGAGGCTATTACTGTACATACGTTGTATATTGTAGTGGATGCTTGGACATATATAGGGAGGACTTCCTTGCTCGACATGATAGTATCCTATCTGGTTACTCTTTATCTTAACATGTACTCTAATTGTCTCTATGTCACATGTTGATAAAGCCCTTAGGATGAGTACTTGACTACCAGGACTATGATGCAGATCATACTAGTGGGGATAGTGTAGTCGCCAAGTGCATCCTTCAAGTGTTCCTAGTCGTGAGAGTACCGCGACAGGGCATCGATATTCCAGAGTAGACTAGTGTATGCGCTTCTTGACCCATATGATGGGCGATGGATGATCTCATATCCATTGGTGTTTGACATCAGAGAAGATATACGGGTGCTCAGTGGAGACTGGGTACACTGGACGGACTCGCCGAGAACTCCCAGATGGTAGTATACCTCACGTCAGATGACAGTTCTCTGGTGACACTGGTACAGGTTAGTCTTTAGACCCAAGATCGTCATAGAGTCTTGTATGATTCCCACTGTGCTTTGATTTCCATCATACCACGTCCAAGAGGGCATGCAAAAAGGTGGCTTTTGGGTACAGTCCCGAATCACATGGGGGCAATGAGTGATGGGAGGGGTTTCGTCTCTCCCGGTATAGGGAGTTGATGTTGCGCTGTGTTCGATTGGCTATAACTAGAAATCCCTGGCCAGGGTTGCTGAGATTTACTGGTAAGTGTTATCAGTAGTTTCTCGAACTGTTATGGACCTCATATCGACATGACTTATTAAGCTACTGGGGTCTGACGTTTACCACCCCTAGGCGAGATATGCGACATATCAGACGAAGAGACCGGACTGTACGGGAGTGTTACTGGTTGGATTCACAGGAGAATGTACAGGCTTGCTTGTTGATCTTCTGATTGCTCAATACCTGGGTGGCTGTTATGTTTAGCTGACCGCTTGCAGCTTGTGAGTGTTTGATATGATCATCACCTACTGCCGGCGTATTGACGATTCTTTAGAGTCCTACACAGAGGTTTCCTGGCTCAGGCAAAACGGAGTAGGAGCACATATGTAATATGTGCGGGACCGGGAATAATATGTGTATGCGATACCGTATTATATTCTCACGATATGAGATATCGGCCGGGTATATGTGATATAGCCGGGTCATCGGATCAAGTGTTGATTCGATGAACTGATACAGATTATATTAGTCGGTTATTTATGAAATAGCCGGATTATCGGATCAAGTGTTGATTCGATAATTTAATGTATAATTATATATTTGATATATTAAATTACATTAACTAATATAAGCTCACTTAAAGATTCTTTTTCTCACTCGGGTAATACATTGATATATATGTGATATATGTTAATTGTATTATTTTATTTTGTTACAGTAAATATTGTATATGTGATATATAATATTGTAACATGTTGTGGTTATAAATGCAACATGATTTGTGGAGCTTAAATATGGTTAGGGTTTGGATTAGGGTTAAGCTTTCATGAAGCTTTCAAGAAGCTTCTTGAAGCTTTGACTTTGACTTTGATATTTTGTGATATTTTGCAAAGATATTTCTTTAACCCAACCCAACCCTTTAACCATAGTTGATTCTCTACATGGGTTAAGTCTTCATACTTAACCCATGGTTTCATTTCTAACCACACACATGAGTTTCATTATTCATCACAAAAGAATTTGATCATCTTCTTCTTCTGTCTTGCTTGATGAAAAGCTTCACTAGCTTTTTCATATGTGATGATTTTGAGTGAGATAAAGAAAACAAATGAGAGCTAAATTCCTACTTCATCATCCTCATCTATTCTAGCCGCTTAGATTGGGGTGTTTGCTTTGCTAATACTTGATTAGCAAAACAAGAGCTTGGGTTTGAGATTCTTAAAGGTAGATCATCTTTGTTATTGAAGATCGGAAGCAATATTGCATCTTTCTCTTCATGGAGCCTTTCTAGAGTCCGGGTACTCGATGATCGCAACGAAGGGACCTCAACACGGAGCTTTAGAAGTGAAGGAACGGACTACAAAGGTTGTAATCCCTAACTCTTAGAAGTAAAGTTGTTTACTTGTTCTTTGTTTCTCCTAATCTCTAGTCTAAGATCTTGGTTAGGGTTGTTCGGCACGTCTAAATTTTAAATCGGGCATGGTTGATGACTTATAGACCCTTGTGACAGTGCCTAGTAACCCTACACAGTCCGGTCTGTTCGTCTGAGAGTATCGAATGTATGGTCTAGGGAGGTGGTAAACGTCAGACCCCTAACAACCGTACAAGTCGTGCCGGTGTAGCTCAAGACCATCCGAGAATCTACTGGTCAGTCCACCAGTAATTCTCTATTAGCCCTGGCCAGAGACTTATGGTAATGACCAACCGATCACAGTGCGATATCGACTCCCTATATCGGGAGAGACGAATCCCTAACAGTCGCTCACTGCCTCCATGTTGCTCGGGACTGTACCCAACTAAAACCTGTTTACACGACTCTTTTGAGCCGTGGTAGGGTAGTAATCAAAGTACAGTGGGAACTCACACGAGACAAATGACGACCTCAAGTCGACAGACTATCTGCACACATGTCACCTGAGAACCGCTATATGACGTTAGGTATAATACCATCCAGTCAGTTCTCGGCGAGTCATGTCCGGTGTACTCACACTCAGTGAGCATCTGTATACAATCTTAGGTGCACATCACCAATAGCTGCGGGACCAATCCATCCCCCTCTCAGGGTCTAGATATGTATACACTAGTCCACTCTGGAGCATCGATGCCCAGTCTCGATACTCCTGCGACCAGGGACATTCAAGGATGTGCCTATTGACTATCCAGCTCCCACAAGCATGACTGCCATCACAACGCCGGTAGTTAGGCAAACACCCTACGGGCTTTATCAACATGTATATAAATACAAAGTAAAATATATCACACGTTAAGATAAAGACAAACCAAATAGCGTACTATCATATCAAGCAAGATTGTCATGTACATACATATCCCTAGCATCCTATACAATGAAGGCCTCTAGGGCATATATATCCAACAATCTCCCACTTGCACTAAGGCCTGTAATTGGCACAATGAGTACCCACTGTCTGCACTAGATCCAGTTGCTGGCGTACCGCATGCCCAACATCTCAAACAGCCTTTCGAACTGGACTTAAGGGATGGCCTTGGTGAATGGATCTGCCGTGTTGTCTTTTGTGTCCACTCTCCATACCTCGATCTCCCGGCAATCCACGATCTTCCTGATCAGGTGATACCGCCTCAAGATATGCCTGGATTTCTGATGGGACCTTGGTTCCATCGCTTATGCTACAGCCCCATTGTTATCACAATACAAAGGTATTGGATTGGCAATGGACGGAACCACCTGAAGTTCAGAGATGAACTTCTTCATCCAGACAGCCTCTTTCGCGGCATCGTTAGCAGCTATATACTCAACCTCCATAGTTGAGTCTGCGACGGTATCTTGTTTGGAACTCCTCCAACATACCGCCCCTCCATTGAGGGTAAACACAAAACCCGAAACGGATTTAGAGTCATCTTTGTCACTTTGGAAGCTGGAGTCGGTAAAGGCCTCGACCTGTAGGTCCCCATTACCGTAAACCAAGAACATCTCCTTAGTCCTTATCGGGTACTTGAGAATGTTCTTTACCGCTATCCAATGCCTCTAACCTGGGTCAGACTGATACCTGCTTACTACACTAAGTGCGTAAGCTACATCTGGTTTGGTACATAACATCGCATACATTATGGACCTACTTCCGAAGCGTAGGGTATAATGCCCATGCGAGCCCTCTCTTCATCAGTCTTTGGAGACATCTCTTTGAAGAGGGTGATCCCGTGACAAGCGGGTAAATTACCGCGCTTGGAATCTTCCATACTAAATCTCTTTAGTATAGTGTCAATATACCCGGACTGTGAAAGTCCCAACATCCTTTTGGATCTATCACGATAGATTTTAATACCCAGAATGTAGGATGCATCTCTCAAGACTTTCATGGAGAATTTCTGTGACAAGAAGAGCTTTACTGATTGTAGCATAGGGACATCATTCCCTATCAGTAATATGTCGTCGACGTACAAAACGAGGAAGAATACTGCTCCTTCTACAATCTTCCTATAAATGCATGGTTCATCTACATTTTTGATAAAGTCAAATTCTTTGACCATCTCATCAAAACAGATGTTCCAACTCTGCGATGCTTGCTTTAATCCATAAATGGATTTAAGCAACTTGCACACATTTCCGCTGCTCCCACTGTCTAAGAAACCTTCTGGTTGATCCATGTAAACACTTTCTTCTAATGTCCATTTAGAAAAACTGTTTTTATGTCCATCTGCCAGGTTTCTGTAGGGTTGCTAGGCACGCTCACAAGGTTCTACGAGGCATCAACCATGCCTGATTAAAAAATTAGCCGTGTCGAACAACCCAAAGCCGGATCTTTAAACTAGGGTTTAGGCGCAAACAAGCATGTTAAACACTTTAACACTAAGTGAGAGGGATTACAACCTTTGTAGATCTGGTCCTTCACTTTTTAAGCTACGTGTTGAGGTCTCTTCGCAGCGATCATCGTGTTCCGGACTCTCGAGAGGCTTCACGAAGAGAAAGATGCAGTCTTGCTTCCGATCTTCGATAACAAAGATGATCTATCTTGAAGTTTCATTAACACAAGCTAACACTCACTAAATGAAGTGAACACTCTCATCTAAAGGGTAAGGATAGATGAGAATGATGAAGTAGGATTTTTTCTCTATTTTATTTTCTTATTCTCACCCATTTTCATCACTTGGAAAAAGCTAGAAAGCCTTTTCCATGAAAGAAAGAATAAGGAAGAAGAAGAAGAATATCATAATCCTTTTGTGATGAATATTGAAAAAATAAAGATGATCAGTAATGCAACCATGGTTGACTAAACCTTTGTAGAGAATTGACCAAGGCTAGGGTTTGGGTTAGGTTAAGAATGAGTCACTTGAAAATATCTTTGCAAAAACAAAAGAAAACCTTCTAGAAACATCTAGAAAGCATTAACCCAAATCAAACCCTAAGCTTGTTTAATCTCTACTAAACATGTTGCATTAGTTATCATATCATGTTACAATATTATATATCACATATATAATATTTATCGTAACAAAATAAAATAATACAATTAACATATATCGCATATATATCAATGTATTACCCGAGTGAGAAAAGAATCTTTTAGTGAGCTAATATTAGTTAATGTAATTTAATATATCATATATATATTATTATACATTAAATTATTGAATCAACACTTGATCCGATAATCTGGCTATTTCACAAATAACCGACTAATACGATGACCCGGCTATATCACATATACCCGGCCGATATCTCATATCGCGAGAATCCAATACGGTATCACATACCGCATTATCCTCGGTCACGCGCACATATCACATATGTGCTCCAACTCCGTTTTTCCTGAGTCAAGAAACCTCTGTGTAGGACTCTAAAGAATCGTCAATACGTCGGCAGTAGGTGATGATCATATCAAACACCCACAAGCTGCAAGCGGTCAGCTAAACGTAACAGCCACCCAGGTATTGAGCAATCAGAAGATCAACAAGCAAGCCTGTACATTCTCCTGTGAATCCAAACAGTAACACCCCCGTACAGTCCGGTCTCGTCGTCTGATATGTCGCATATCTCGCCTAAGGGTGGTAAACGTCAGACCCAAGTAGCTCGATAAGTCGTATCGATTTGAGGTCTATAACAGTTCGAGAAACTTCTGATAACACTTACCAGTAAATCTCAGCAACCCTGGCCAGGGATTTCCAGTTATAGCCAATCGAACACAGCACCACATCAACTCCCTATACCGGGAGAGACGAATCCCCTCCTATCGCTCATTGCCTCCATGTGATTCGGGACTGTTCCCAAAAGCCAGCGTTTTGCACGCCCACTTGGACGTGGTATGATGGAAATCAAATCACAGTGGGAATCACACAAGACTCTATGACGATCTTGGGTCAACAGACTACTCTGTACCAGTGTCACCGGAGAACTACCATCTGACGTGAGGTATAATACCATTTATAAGTTCTCGGTGAGTCCGTCCAGTGTACCCAGTCTCTACTGAGCACCCGTACACCATCCTTGATGTCAAACACCGATGGATATAGGATCATCCATCGCCCATCATATGGCTCAAGATGCGTATACGCTAGTCTACTCTGGTGTATCGATGCCCTGTCTCGATACACCCTCGACTAGGAACTGTTATAGGATGTACTCGTCGACTACCGTGGCCCCACTAGTATGATCTCATCATAGTCCCAGTAGTCGAGTACATATCCTAAGGGCTTTATCAACATGTATCATAGAGACAATCCGAGTACATGTTAAGATAAAGTACAACCAGATAGTATACCATCATGTCGGGCAAGAAAGTCCTCCCTATATATGTCCAAGCATCCATTACAATATACATCGTATGTACAGTAATGGCCTCTACGGTATACATATAACTAACAATCTCCCACTTTCACTAGGGCCATCTGTTGTGGTATCACATACCCAACAATTAGCTGTGGTTAAAGTATCTCATACTCAACCATCCCATACAAGTCTCTACTGGAAAAAATGCCTTTGTGAGTGGATCCGCTCTTTCGTCCTTTGTGTCTACTCTCCTAACCTCAATCTCCCTAGAGATCAACCATCTTCATGATCAGGTGATACTGTCTAAGAATTATATCTGGATTTCAGATGGGACGGGGGTTCCTTGGCAAAAGCCACAACTTCATTGTCACACAATGGTAGGAACGAAGTTCATCTTATGAACTTATATATATCCAGACTGCCTCTTTGGTAGCATCTTTAGTAACGATGTATCTTGCCTTTAATCATCTAGTATGTCACGGTATCTAGCTTGGAACTCTTCCAACATACCGTCCCTCCACTGAGGGTAAAGACAATGCCTGTGACTAACATTCAGTCGTCCTTATCACACTGGAACCTTTCCAGTGATTCTCCCCAGGATCGATTGATACCATCTCACTACAACTAGTGAGAATCCTAACATCCAATAAGATCTATCTCATAGATCCAAAACCCAGGATTTATGAGGTATCACTTTGATCCTACATGGAGAATCCTTGTGATAAGCGGAGATTGACCGATCGTAACATAGGAAACTCCTTCCCTATCAAGAGTATGTCATCCACGTACTCTACGAGGATCACCACCATACTCCCTACTATCTTTTTTGTCTATACAAGGTTCATCTACCATTTTGATGAAGTCAAACTCTTTGACTACCACATCAAAACAGATGTTCCAACTCCGCGATTCCTGTTTTATCACGTAAAACATCTTGCACACGTTTCCGCTGCTCCCACTATCTACGAAGCCCTCTGGCTGTGTACTTATAGACATTCTCATCTAAAACATCATTTAGAAAAGCAGCCATGACATCCAAGCACCAGATATCGTAGTCATGGTATATAGCCGTGGCAAGTAGGATCTGGATGGACTTAAGCATAGCTTTGAAAGTCTCAACTTTTCCATGTACACCAAGTAATCTTCTCAAGATATACTTGCTCCTGATGGGGATTTAACCCTTCCGTTAAAGCAACCAAAATCCATACTTTGATGGTGTATAAGGATTCCATCTCAGATCGATACGCATCCAGCCATTCTTACAGAGTCTCACTCCTGATGGCCAGCTCGAAACTAGTTGGGTTATCATCTCATGATGCAATCCTCGCTCCCACTGTCATAGAGAAACCAAAGAATCTCTCAGGTGGGTGAGGAACCCTACTAGATCGGCGGAGAGGCTGAGGTTCGTTGGAAACTACTGAATCCTTTAGTTCTATCAAATCATCATCTGCAGATTGTATAGCTGGAACTATTTCCAGTTTTACAGAGCTAACCTTGCCTCGAGCTTGTCCGGATTTTGCTTTTAGACATAGGCCGGACAACCCCAAATTTTAACAAACTTAAGATATGGGCTCTTCCCATTCCATATCACATATGAAGTGGTAGGCAAATGATTTGATTTCAACCCTATTCAATAGGTATGCAGCTTCTCAAGTGCATAACTCCCAAAAGGAAATAGGAAACTCAGTAGTACTCATCATAGAGCACACCATATCACATAGGGTGCTATTGCTCCGCCCCGATACACCGACATGCTGTGGTGTATACGGAGGAGTAATGCTGAGAGAGAATCTCATTCTCCTTTAGAATAGTCCAGGAATTCCGTGCTCAAGTATTCTCCTCCTTGATCTCATCAAAGGACATAATACTCATACCCATTGTTGGTTCTCTACTTCTAATTTATATTCTGTGAATATCTCAAAAGTTTCGAACTTGTGTTTCAACAGGAACATATGTCTGAATCTTGAGAGATCATCATAGAATGTAATGAAGTACAAAGAACCGGTCTTGGCATGTGTAGACAGGGGACCTTCATACATCAACATGTATAAATCCCAAGAGTTTACTAACTCTTTCTCTGTTTCCAATAAACAGAGCTATGGTCATCTTATCTTTGTGACATGACCAGCAAGTTTCACAAGATGTAAATTCAAACAAATTTAAATATGCATCTTAATGTAACTTCAGCTAGTCAGGTCGCATTGATATGACCTAGTCTACAATGCCTCAAGAAGGATTCATTCATTTATGAAATCTTCCTCTCGTGTGTGTTCTGTATACTAAGAACTGTAGTTTGATTTAGAACGTCAATGCTTTTAGATAACGTGCCTGAACTGATCAACTCTTGATATAGGAAATGTTCAAAACATTATCCAACAATACAAAATTATATCCTTTCTTTACTAATAAAGAGATTGATATGATGTTGTATATCAGGTTCGGTATCTAATAACATTCGTTCAGAATCAATGTATTCTGGTAATACAGGGTGATAGTGACCAACAAACTTGGTTGCAACACTTGCACCGTTTCTATCTCATGAAACTTATCACCCATTCTCAGTTCTCTACCTTTCTGTAGCCCATGTAACAGATTACATATGCGGGATCCTGATCCGGTATCTCATACCCAGGACGTAAAGGATACTGAGAAACACTTCTATGTAATGAACACACGCGAAGAAGATGCATCAGCACGCACTTTCTTCGTTTGGGCGGCACGGGAAATCTGGTATTCCCCAATTTCCTGCTCTGCCATATAAAAATTATAAGTTGGAGCGGGACCAACGTTCCCCAGCTCAGTATAACAAGCGGGTTCGGTCAATACATCCGTATTATTATCTTGATTAAGGCGTGACATGGTCGCTACCTGGAGAGAGAGAGAAGAAAACACTCAGCGTATGCTCTTGCAAGATTAGATTGGTTATCTAATATATCTAATCAGGATGTCTCCCACTATTTTAGTCAAATCTTCCTTCAAACCCTAAAAGGTAAGACTAGCCGGGATTAATTACACTCTACAAGTTCGCCAATCTTTCAGCCAGGCCAGTGTTGGTACTTTGAGGGAGGTCCCCCGTGCTTTCGCACGAACCAAATTAAAGTAAACCTCGTTTTCCCATAGGCGTAACCCCGTTGACACCTTTCTAGACACCTACTTGATCGGCTAATTATAATGTATAAAACTCTCCCAGGAGTAACTCGTACTCGCAGCGGGTATCGGGATCCAACTATCTCATAGAAGGTATGCAATCTCATTGCAAATTTCAACACTTGAAATTCCCAATAATATTTTACCCCTAGCATCCTATAACCTTAACGAATGCCAACAAACCATAGGCTACTAGTCAAGTTCAACCCATCATTTCCCGATTGAATTAAACCCACCCGCACGGCCCTTGACGAATGCCAACAAAGTCGCACGACTGCCCTAACTCAAACGCATCATATGCTTATACAGATAAGCATAAATAGCTACCGCACACTACGCCTTGACGAAAGCCAACAAACGCAGCACGAATACTATGAAGTACTTATCTGAAATGACGGAGGGCTACGACAGGTTTTTAAGAAAACCCTTTGCGTAATGAACTTGATATCGTTGTAGAATCGAGTGATTTTAAGTGGAGTATTTTTAGGCTTTTCTTAGTTTTGCTAATGGGGTCACTCCCGGTGAAGGGATCGTCGGCCCTTTCCTCATCGAATAAGGTGCAGGATATTTCAAAAATACCACTATGCAAAGCAAGAACTATAGAAGCAATCAAAAGACAAATCGAGTTTGTAGCATCTGCTAGTTTCACTAAAGAGGTCACTCCTGGTGAAGGGATCTCGGCTCTTTCCTTATTGAATAAGGTGCTGAATGTTCTATAAGGAACACCACTATGCAAAGCAAGAACTAGAGCTACCAGTTTTTGAAAAAGTCTCTACAACATCTTTAGGTTTCTTTTAGTTTCATTAATCTCATTAATGAAGTCCCATTTTATTATGCTTCACAAGTATCTCATTTGAAACGAAATCTGCAATATAACATATATCTCATATATATAATATAAACATTCGTCTCAGGCAGTAATATGATCTCATCACAGAATATTGCAGCAGAAGAACACATATGAAATATTGGATATACTAGGACGTCTGTGTTTTAATACGAGCCTGTATAAAACACGGATTCCACGGTCGCGATGAATAGCCAAACCCACATCCCTAAACCCCCTACGAGAGCAGCAAGCAACTCTGCCAATTCTAGGGTTAGGAGACCCGGTCTCGACTCCTCGAGATGGTCTCCCACTGGACCCCAGAACCCGGTTACTTGTGCTCCCCGCCTTTGGTCTACCTAATGCGGAAAAGTAAATAATATACAATGGTGACATCATCCTCAACCCGGAAGTGCCCCAATAAAAGAATATTACATACAAATGAATTTTACATGATTGAAAAAGAAAAAACTCTCATCTCACATAAAACCCCCGGCTATTCAAAACGCGACGATCCAATATAACATATCACAGCAACACATAATATCTCATATCATCAACGTAAGCAAGTATGCGTATCCCGATTGTCGTTGATGTATAGCAACGAAGCCGGCGATACACCACATACTACGCTTACGGTCACAGAAAAGAAAGTGTAAAACTACAACAGTTGGAATCCGCAACCTCCTTAGATATCGCATGCCTAACCAAATGAATTCCTTAGACATCGCATGCCTAACAATTATAAACCCCGCATTTTAGTCTCATTATCGAAAACACTTTTCAATATCAAGTCGAGCAATTCAACAAGATTCCCGACATCCTGATCAAATGCTCATCACAAACTTTAGTAGACGGCCGCACCCTCGGATGCCGTCGACGAAGTGCACTAAGGCGGAACACCGCTGCCGCGAGCATCCGAACGGATGCTTTTGGCGACAGGGTTCTCCTACAGTCACTTGGTCGGGGCTATGGGGCGTGGCTGTCTGTTAAGTTTACCCGGCGAGTATCCGCGTACGCTATGTGATTGCGACGGACTTTTGATCACATCAAAATTCTGTGGCAACCGATCATCTAAGACTGAACGGCTAGATTTATAACATTCAAATTAGTTATCTCATTACTATATGTGGATTCCAAATATTGTATCAAATTCCAGATAAATAGCCAATGTTAAACTTTCCGATCGAATAATCAAACACCCAAGATTTCCCCAATTTATCTCAACACTTGAAATTAGTTTAAAAGCATCCATCACATGCCACAGTACCAATGGTCCAGCCGTAGAAGGATCAAGCCAACGCCTCACATGTGGCACGCCGTACTGCCACAAACCCTAAGGTTTAGAGGCAGTTCAAGATGGTCACATAATCAAGTTAAGGTTTGTTGTCTTCTAGAAGGTCCACTACGTTACTTGCACGACTTAGAACGTTCTTAAACTCGAGAAAAAATCCAACTTTTTAAAAATTTACCGACAGGGGAAAAATTGAGTTATTGATATCCGTTTTCTAAAATTATCCGGAAAAACTAAACAAATTTAAATTATCCGATCGAATCAATAAGTCCCCAATACAACCCTAGAAAACTCAACACTTGAGTGGAATTAAAAAATTCCCAGAAAAAAATGACAAGAAAGGACCTAAATATAAATATATGAAATATCAGGGACTAAGTCTAAATTTTGGCCGCGGAACCGCCGCCAAACCCTTGGTTTCGCCGCGGTTCCACGGCCATGTGAGCGACTTAGTGGACCATACTTCACAGTAATTCTTAGTTTTTCCTGCTAGTTTTTCTGAGCATTTTTAATTAGGAAAAAATCAACATTTTTGAAAATGTATAGAGAGGGGTAAAATCGGAGTTTTCCGGGTTCGAAAGGACTTTAAACTTCGCTCAGACTTCGCCTAAAGCTTTAGCTTGGCTCTGATACCACTGTAGGGTTGCTAGGCACGCTCGCAAGGTTCTACGAGGCATCAACCATGCCTGATTAAAAAATTAGCCGTGCCGAACAACCCAAAGCCGGATCTTTAAACTAGGGTTTAGGCGCAAACAAGCATGTTAAACACTTTAACACTAAGTGAGATGGATTACAACCTTTGTAGATCCGGTCCTTCACTTCTTAAGATCCGTGTTGAGGTCCCTTCGCTGCGATCATTGTGTTCCGGACTCTCGAGAGGCTTCACGAAGAGAAAGATGCAGTCTTGCTTCTGATCTTCGATAACAAAGATGATCTAACTTGAAGTTTCATTAACACAAGCTAACACTCACTAAATGAAGTGAACACTCTCATCTAAAGGGCAAGGATATATGAGAATGATAAAGTAGGATTTTTTCTCTCTTTTATTTTTTTATTCTCACCCATTTTCATCACTTGTAAAAAGCTAGAAAGCTTTTTCCATGAAAGAAAGAAGAAGGAAGAAGAAGAAGAATATCATAATCCTTTTGTGATGAATAATGAAAGGATAAAGATGATCAATAATGCAACCATGGTTGACTAAACCTTTGTAGAGAATTAACCAAGGCTAGGGTTTGGGTTCGGTTAAGAATGAGTCACTTGAAAATATCTTTGCAAAAACAAAAGAAAACCTTCTAGAAACATCTAGAAAGCATTAACCCAAATCAAACCCTAATCTTGTTTAATCTATACTAAACATGTTGCATTAGTTATCATATCATGTTACAATATTATATATCACATATATAATATTTATCATAACAAAATAAAATAATACAATTAACATATATCGCATATATATCAATGTATTACCCGAGTGAGAAAAAGAAGTGAGCTAATATTAGTTAATGTAATTTAATATATCATATATATATATATATATTATTATACATTAAATTATCGAATCAACATTTGATCCGATAATCCGGCTATTTCACAAATAACCGATTAATACGATGACCCGGCTATATCACATATACCCGGCCGATATCTCATATCGCGAGAATCCAATATGGTATCACATACCGCATTATCCTCGGTCGCGCACATATCACATATGTGCTCCTACTCCGTTTTGCCTGAGTCAAGAAACCTCTGTGTAAGACTCCAAAGAATCGTCAATACGCCGGCAGTAGGTGATGATCATATCAAACACCCACGAGCTGCAAGCGGTCAGCTAAACGTAACAGCCACCCAGGTATTGAGCGATCAGAAGATCAACAAGCAAGCCTGTACATTCTTCTGTGCATCCAAACAGTAACACCCCCGTACAGTCCGGTCTCGTCGTCTGATATGTCGCATATCTCGCCTAGGGGTGGTAAACGTCTGACCCCAGTAGCTCGATAAGTCGTGTCAATTTGAGGTCTATAGCAGTTCGAGAAACGACTGATAACACTTACCAGTAATTCTCAGCAACCCTGGCCAGGGATTTCCAGTTATAGCCAATCAAACACAGCACAATATCAACTCCCTATACCGGGAGAGACGAATCCCCTCCTATCGCTCATTGCCTCCATGTGATTCGGGACTGTACCCAAAAGCCACCTTTTTGCACGCCCTCTTGGACGTGGTATGATGGAAATCAAAGCATAGTGGGAATCACACAAGTCTCTATGACGATCTCGGGTCAACAGACTACTCTGAACCAGTGTCACCGGAGAACTGCCATCTGACGTGAGGTATAATACCATCTGGGAGTTCTCGGCGAGTCCGTCCAGTGTACCCAGTCTCTACTGATCACCCGTACACCATCCTTGATGTCAAACACCGATGGATATGGGATCATCCATCGCCCATCATATGGGTCAAGATGCGTATACGCTAGGTTACTCTGGTGTATCGATGCCCTGTCTCGATACACCCTCGACTAGGAACTGTTATAGGATGTACTCTTCGACTACCGTAGCCCCACTAGTATGATCTCATCATAGTCCCAGTAGTCGAGTACATATCCTAAGGGCTTTATCAACATGTATCATAGAGACAATCAGAGTACATGTTAAGATAAAGTACAACCAAATACCATACTATCATGTCGAGCAAGAAAGTCCTCCCTATATATGTCCAAGCATCCATTACAATATACATCGTATGTAGAGTAATGGCCTTTAGGGCATACATATAACTAACAGTTTCATAGTCATGGAAGGCAGCCATAGCAAGCAGGATCCGAATGGATTTAAGCATAGCTACTGGGGAAAAGGTTTCTTCATAGTCCAATCCTGGTCTTTGACGAAAACCTTTTGCAACGAGTCTAGATTTGTAGGTTTCCACTTGTCCAAATGCACCAATCTTCTTTTTGAAGATTCATTTGCATCCAACTGGTTTTACCCTAGGAGGAGAAACATCTAAAGTCCAAACTTTATTTGTGTTTATGGATTCCATTTCGGATCTCATAGCATCCAGCCACTTCACCGAGTCTTTACTCATGATAGCCTGCTGAAAATTAGTAGGCTCATCATCATCGATGATGCAATCCTATCAATCCCTATCTACAAGAAACCCATAGTATCTTTCATGAGTACGAGAATGCCTACCAGATCTGCAGAGCGGCGTTGGTTCGTCGGGCTCTATTGAAACCTGAGGTTCTGCTAAGTCCTCGGCAGTAGTTTGAGGTCCTGGAATTTCTTCCAGCTCTACCGCGCTCCCACTAATTTCTTTTGCAAGAAATTCGCTCTCTAAGAAGACAATATGGCGAGCGACAAACACCTTTTGTTCTTCAGTATGGTAGACAATATATCACCTTGAGTGCTTGGGGTATCCCACAAACTTGCACAAAACCGATCGCGCCTCGAGGTTGTCCGGATTATGTTTCTTAACGAATGCCGGACACCCCCATATCTTGATATACTTGAGACATGGTCTCTTCCCGCTCCACATTTCATATGGAGTGGTAGGCACAGATTTAGTTAGAACTCTATTCAATAGGTATGCAGCTGATTCTAGCGCAAAACCTTAGAAGGAAAGTGGCAACTCAGCACTACTCATTATTGAACGCACCATGTCAAGTAGCGTGCGATTCCTCCTTTCTGATACACCATTATGCTGAGGTGTATACGGTGGAGTAAGCTGAGAGAGAATTCCATTCTCTTTTAAGCATTCAAGGAAACCGGTACTTAAGTATTCTCCACCTCGATCAGATCGAAGTGTCTTGATGCTTTTACCAGTCTGTTTCTCCACTTCATTTTTATACTCCTTAAATTTCTCAAAAGCCTCGGATTTATGCTTCATCAAAAACACATGTCCATACCTCGAGAAATCATCAGTAAAAGTGATGAAGTATGAGTGACCGCTTCGTGCATGTGTAGACATCGGACCACATACATCGCTGTGTACAAGTCCCAAGAGTTCCGTGGCTCTTTCTCCGTATCCGGTGAACGGAGATTTGGTCATCTTTCCTTTGATACATGATTGACAAGTTGCATACGATGAATATTCAAACGGATCTAAATATCCATCTTTATGTAACTTAGTCAATCTTGTTTCATTTATATGACCAAGTCTACAATGCCATAGGAAGGCTTGGTTTGAATCTGGAGCCTTCCTTTTAAGCGTGTTTTGAATATTGAAAACTTGAGGTTGATTAAGTATGTATATGCCATTTTCTAGTGTGCGAAACCCAATCATTTCTTGATTTAGGAGAATGTTCATGACATTTCTTTCAAGTGCAAAATTATATCCTTCATTAGATAACAAAGATACTGATATAATATTACACAGCATACTGGGAATACAAAAACAACTGTACAACACCAAAATGTGCCCACTAGTCAGCCCCAGGTGATATTCCCCTGTTGCAACAGCATCTACGTACATTCCATTGCCCATCCGGAGAGACATATCACCTGTCTTCAGTGCTCTACGGTTTCTCAGAGCCTGCAAAGAATTACAGATGTGAGAACCAGAACCGGTATCAAGTACCCATGATGTAGAGTTTACTGAAAGACAATTTTCGATTACAAACACACCTGAAGCTGAAGCAGCAGCTTGCTTCGTGTCCTTGGCTTTGAAAACCATGCAATCCTTCTTCCAGTGCCCTTGCTTGTGACAATAGTAGCATTCGCTCTTATCCGCCTTCACCCTTCCTGCCTTGTTCGTTCCCTTCACCTTCTTGACCCCGCCTTTCGGTTTGGTGGCTTTCATCTTCTTCTTCCCTTTAGCTTTCGCTTTAGATTTAGAAGAGGATAATTGGCCAACATACAGAACAGGGGTCTTCTCCTTTTTCAAGGAGGTCTCTGCTACCCTCAGCATGTTGAGGAGCTTTGGAAGATCAGCTTCCATTTCGTGCATGTTGAAGTTCAGCACGAACTGAGAGAAGGTGTGGGGAAGGGACTGCAAAATCAAGTCGATGTACAACTCATTCTCTAGCACGCATCCCAGGTTTGCGAGTTCTTCAATAAGGCTGATCATTTTCAGGACGTGCTCTCCTACAGGTGATCCTGGAGCTAACCTCATCTGGAATAGTTTCCTTGAGGTCTCGTACCTTGCGATACGGGAGTGCTCTCCATACAGTTCCTTGCAATGAAGAAAGATGGATATAATATCCATGCTCTCGTGCTGTTTCTGGAGTTCATTGTTCATGGACGCCAGCATCACTTAGCTCTCTCGCAGTCTAGATCCCAAGTTTTGCGAACTTCCTTGTCTGCAATTGAGGAATCTGGTCGTGGGATAGGGGGAGGAACAGCGGTGGTAACATATGCAACTTTTTCATAAGTTAGTGCAATGTTGACATTCCTTAGCCAATCTTTATAGTTTGGCCCGGTCAGTATATTCTTTTCAAGTAATAGTTTTAGTCCTGTCATGGTAGCTGCCAGAGAGAGAGAAAAGAAACACTCAGCATATGCTCTTGCAAGTTTAGATTGGTTTATTAGTTTATCTAAACAGGATGGCTCCCACTGTTTCCTCAAATCCTTCTTCAAACCCTAAAAGAAGAATTAGTCAGGATTAATCACACGTCACAATACTTTCTTGACCTTTCAGCCTGGCCAGTGTTGGTACTTCGAGGGAGGTTTTCTAACGCTTTCGCGAAGTTCCTTAATTATATAACCTCTTTTCCCTGGAAGCGTAGCCCCACTAACACCTTTCTAGACACCTACTTGGTTTATAGCATTGATTGTTAAGTGAGAAAATCTCCCGAGAGTAATCCTACTCATCAGTGGGATCGGGATCCAACTATCATCGTATGATGCCCTATATGGAAGCCACTCTAGTTACCACACTCAAGAAGGTATGCTAAATCTGCAAGTTTCCTTTATGTTTGAAACTCCCGATGTGATTTTTACCCCAAGCTCTTATGACCTTGACATAGGCCAACAAATCATTATATGCAAGTCAAGTTCTACCCGTCGTTGTCCTGATTAATTTAGATCCATCCGTACTCGCCCTTGACGTAGGCCAACAAGGCCGTACGACTGTCCTAAACTAATGCAACTATCTGTGCAAAAAATAAGCAACACATTTCTACCATACACTATGCCTTGACGTAGGCCAACAAACATAGCATGAATACGATGTGTTGTTTATTTGAAACGACGGAGGGTTACGGCTAGTTTTTGGTGAAACCGTTAACATAATGAACTTGATATGATCGAAGGAACTATGATAGCTTTTTAAAAGGAGTGGTTTAAGCTCCGCATTTAAAATTTGCTTTTTGAAGAAAACCGAGTGGTTTTGAAATTGTTCCAACGATTTAGTTTAGGTTTATTTTCTTTGCATTAATGAATTAATGTTGTCCCATCATTTAATCCTACCATTGCAGAAAGCAACGAAAATACAACGTACGCTTATGCCATCCGCATTTGCCACTGGGCCCCGTCATCACCCGTTAAGTTACTTAACTAACGACAGAGCGAGGGCTGGACTAGCGCGGGTGTAAAATATAAGCAACGCCTAAGAAATATCATATATAGATATATCCATTCGTCGCACGTAATAATAAGCATTCCAGATCACAGATGAACATATTAGATATACTAGGAATTCCGCACTTCGTTTAAGCTCATAACGAAGGACGGGTTCCACGGTCGTGATGAATAGCTAAAACCCCACCCCAGACCCCTACGGGTGCTGCAAACTACCCGCCAAGTACCAGAAGTGAAGCAGTCTCCCTCAACAACGAGAGTAGGCCACTAAGCACTTCAAAATACCCGGTAGTTTGTGCACCCCTCCTTGGGTCTATCCTAGGAGCAAAAACAGTAAAAGAAATAATACCGTTAGTTATATGTATGCCCTAGAGGCCATTACTGTACATACGATGTATATTGTAATGGATTCTTGGACATATATAGGGAGGACTTTCTTACTCGACATGATAGTACGCTATCTGGTTATACTTTATCTTAACATGTACTCTGACTGTCTCTATGTTACATGTTGATAAAGCCCTTAGGATATGTACTCGACTACTGGGACTATGATGAGATCATACTAGTGGGACCACGGTAGTCGACGAGTACATCCTATAACTGTTCCTAGTCGAGGGTGTATCAAGACAGGGCATCGACACACCAGAGTAGACTAGCGTATACGCATCTTGACCCATATGATGGGCGATGGATGATCCCATATCCATCGGTGTTTGACATCAAGGATGGTGTAGGGTGCTCAGTAGAGACTGGGTACACTGGACGGACTCGCCGAGAACTCCCAGATGGTATTATACCTTACGTCAGATAGCAGTTCTCCGGTGACACTGGTACAAAGTAATCTGTTGACCCGAGATCATCATAGAGTCTTGTGTGATTCCCACTGTGCTTTGATTTCCATCATACCACGTCTAAGAGGGCGTGCAAAAAGGTGTCCTTTAGGTAAAGTCCCGAATCACATGGAGGCAATGAGCGATAGGAGGGGATTCGTCTCTCCCGGTATAGGGAGTTAATGTTGTGCTGTGTTCGATTGGATATAACTGGAAATCCCTGGCCAGGCTCGCTGAGATTTACTGGTAAGTGTTATCAGTAGTTTCTCAAACTGTTGTAGACCACATATCGGCACGACTTATCGTGCAACTGGGGTCTGACGTTTACCACCCCTAGGCGAGATATGCGACATATCAGACGACGAGACCGGACTGTACGGGAGTGTTACTGATTGGATTCACAGGAGAATGTACAGGCTTGCTTGTTGATCTTCTGATCGCTCAATACCCGGGTGGCAGTTTCGTTTAGCAGACCGCTTGCGGCTTGTGGGTGTTTGATATGATCATCACCTACTGTCGGCGTATTGACGAGTCTTTAGAGTCCTACGCAGGGGTTTCCTGGCTCAAGCGAAACGGAGTAGGAGCACATATGTGATATGTGCGGGACCGAGATTAATACGATATGAGATACCGCATTCTATTCTCGCGATTCGTGACATTGATCGGTTGTATGCGATATAGCCGGGTTATCGGATCAAGTGTTGATTCGATAAGTTGTTACACATGATATTAGTCGGTTATAGCCGGGTTATTAAATCAAGAGTTGATTTAATAATTTAATGTATAATTATATATTTGATATATTACATTACATTAACGAGTATTAGCTCACTTATGATTTATTTTCTCACTAGATTGTGCACATTGTTTATATGTGATATATGCAAGTGTACATGTTTGTATCATGCTTGATGATACATACAAGATGGGTGTATGAGACTTATATCAAGTTTAGGTTAAATTAGGTTTTACTTATTTCCTTAAGAATAACAAAAGAGAGGAGACTTTAGTCAATGTTATCAAGCTTGTAGAAGCTTGTATGCAACATTGACAAAGTCAACTCTTTTGTCATTCCTTAGGATATTAGTTAACCAAACCCTTAACCTCATACTTTGGTTAATTCTCTAAATGAGTTAAGCATGAGGGCTTAACTCAACCATGGTGCAATAATTCATTGGATAAGTTTTCATTTGGATGAATTATTCACTTCTTCTTCTTCATCAAGCTCCTTGAAAAAGCTTTCAAGCTCTAATGGTGCTATGAGGAAAAATGTAAGAAAATCAATTCTAAAGTGAGCCTACCTCCTACTTCTTCATACTTTACCACTTGCCATGTAGTAGATTGTGTTCTCTTCACAAAGTTCATGACCTAGTGAAGGAATAGCTTGAGTTAGTGTCTCCCCGACGTAGATCATCTTCGGTCTCGAAGTCATCGAAGCAAGCACGTTCGTTCTTCTTGTGGAGCTTCTCTAGAGTCTGGAGTTCACAATCGCAGCGAAGGGGACATCTACACGGAGCTATTGAAGTGAAGTACCGGATCTACAAAGGTTGTAATCCCTCTCACTTAGTGTTAAAATTTTTAACATGCTTGTTTTTGCCTAAACTCTAGTATAAAGATCCGGGTTTGGGTTGTTCGGCACGGCTAAAATTTAAATCGGGCATGTTTGATGCCTCGTAGACCCTTGTACGCATGCCTAGCAACCCTACAGTGGTATCAGAGCCAAGCTAAAACTTTAGGCGAAGTCTAGACGAAGTTTAAAGTCCGATCGAACCCCGAAACCCTAGTTTAGACCCCTCTCTGGATTTTTTCTAAAAAGGTGATTTTTTCTGGATTAAAAATACTCAAAAAATTCAGCAGGGAAATCTAGGAATTACTGTGAAACCCGACCCCCTAAATCACCCAAAGCACCGCGGAACCGCGGCCAAAGCAGGGTATTGGCGGCGGTTCCGCGGCAATAAATGAGGATTGAGGAATAGGGTTTGCACAGTAACCTCCGTAGGTAATTCCTGATTCTTCTGGGAATTTTTAATTATACTCAAGTGTTGAGTTTTCTGGGTTGTATTGGGGACTCGATGATTCGATCGGATAATTTAACTTTGTTTAGTTCTTTTCCGGATAATTTTAGAAACTGTTAAAAAGTTCGAACGGATATCAATAACTCACTTTTCCCCTGTCGGAAAATTTTTCAAAAGTTGGATTTTTTCTTGAGTTTGAAACTTTCTAAGTCATGCAAGTAACGCGGTGGACCCACTAGAAGACAACAAACCTTAACTCGATTATGTGACCGTCTTGAACAGCCTCTGAACCTTAGGGTTTGTGGCAGTACGGCGTGCCACATGTGAGGCGTTGGCTTGACCCTTCTACGGCTGGACCATCGGTACTGTGGCATGTGATGGATATTTTTGAACTCCGCTCAAGTGTTGAGCTATTTGGGAAATCATGGGTGTTTGATTATTCGATCGGAAAGTTTAACATTGTCTATTTATCTGGAATGTGATACAATATTTGGAATCCACAGGTAGTTATGAGATAACTAATTTGAATGTTATAAATCTAGCAGTTCAGTCTCAGATGATCGGTTGCCATGGAATTTTGATGTGATCAAAAGTCCGTCGCAATCACGTAGCGTACGCGGATACTCGCCGGGTAAACTTAATAGACAGCCATGCCCCATAGCCCCGACCAAGTGACTGTAGGAGAACCCCGTCGCCAAAAGCATCCGTTCGGTTGCTCGCGGCAGCGGTGTTCCGCCTTAGTGCACTTCGTCGACGGCATCCGGGGGTACGGCCGTCTTCTAAAGTTTGCGACGAGCATTCGATCAGGATGTCGGGAATCTTGTGGAATTGCCCGACTCAATATTGAAAAGAGTTTTCGATAATGAGACTAAAATGCGGGGTTTATAATTGTTAGGCATGCGATGTCTAAGGAATTCATTTGGTTAGGCATGCGATGTCTAAAGAGGTTGCGGATTCCAACTGTTGTAATTTTACACTTTCTTTTCTTTGACCGTAAGCGTAGTATGTGGTGTATCGCCGGCTTAGTTGCTATACATCAACGACAATCGGGATACGCATACTTGCTTACGTTGATGATATGAGATATTATGTGTTGCTGTGATATGTTATATTGGATCGTCGCGTCTGAATAGCCGGGGGTTTTATATGAGATGAGAGTTTTTCTTTTTCATTCACGTAAAATTCATTTGTATGTAATATTCTTTTATTGGGGCACTTCCGGGCTGAGGATGATGTCACCATTGTATATTATTTACTTTTCCGCATTAGGTAGACCCAAGGCGGGGAGCACAAGTAACTAGGTTCTGGGGTCTAGTGGGAGACCATCTCGAGGAGTCGAGACCGGGCCTCCTAACCCTAGAATTGGCAGTGTTGCTTGCCGCTCTCGTAAGGGTCTAGGGATATGGGTTCGGCTATTCATCGCGACCGTGGAATCCGTGTTTTATACAGGCTCGTATTAAAAACACGGACGTCCTAGTATATCCAATATTTCATATATGTTCTTCTGCTGCAATGTTCTGTGATGAGATCATATTACTGCCTGAGACGAATGTTTATATTATATATATGAGATATATATTATATATTGTTGATTTCGTTTCATATCTGATGCTTGTGAAGCATATTAAAATGGGACTTCATTAATGAGATTAATGAAACTAAAAGAAACCTAAAGATATTGTAGAAACTTGTCTCAAAAACTGGTAGCTCTAGTTCTTTCTTTGCATAGCGGTGTTCCTTGTAGAACATCCAGCACCTTATTCGTTAAGGAAAGAGCCGAGATCCCTTAACCGGGAGTGACCTCTTTAGTGAAACTAGCAGATGCTACAAACTCGGTTTGTCTTTTGATTGCTTCTATAGTTCTTGCTTTGCATAGTGATATTTGTGAAATATCCCGCACCTTATTCGATGAGAAAAGGGCCGACGATCCCTTCACCGGGAGTGACCCCTTTAGCAAAACTAGAAAAACCTCAAAAACACTCCATTTAAAATCACTCGATTCTACAACGATATCAAGTTCATTACGCAAAGGATTTTCTTAAAAACATGTCGTTGCCCTCCGTCATTTTAGGAAGTAGAGTACTTAGTATTCGTGATGTGTTTGTTGACCTTAGTTAAGGCACAGTGTACGGTAGCTAAGTGATGTCTTCCTATATAGCATATGATGAGATTAGTTAGGACAGTCATATTACTTTGTTGACCTTAGTTAAGGGTCATGTGGTTGGGTCTATTTAATCAAGAAATGACGGGTAGAACTTGACTAGTGCTTATGATTTGTTGACCATAGTTAAGGTCATAAGTCACTAGGGGTAAAATATTATTGGGAATTTCAAGTGTTGAGATTTGCAATGAGATTGCATACCTTCTATGAAATAGTTGGATCCCGATACCCGCTGCGAGTAAGAGTTACTCCTGGGAAAGTTTTACACATTATAATTAACCGATCAAGTAGGTGTCTAGAAAGGTGTTAACGGGGTTACGCCCCTGGGAAAACGAGGTTTACTTTAATTAGGTTCGTGCGAAAGCAGGGGGACCTCCCTTAAAGTACCGGCACTGGCCTGGCTGAAAGATTGGCGAACTTGAAGCGTGTAATTAATCCCGGCTAGTCTTTCCTTTTAGGGTTTGAAGGAAGATTTGATTAAAACAGTAGGAGACATCCTGATTAGATATATTAGATAACCAATCTAATCTTGCAAGAGCATACGCTGAGTGTTTTCTTCTCTCTCTCTCTCCAAGTAGCGACCATATCACGCCTTAATCAAGATAATAATACAGATATTTTGACCGAACCCGCTTGTTATACTGAGCTGGGGAACGTTGGTCCCGCTCCAACTTATAATTGTTATAAGGCAGAGCAGGAAATTGGGGAATACCAGATTTCCCTTGCCGCCTAAACGAAGAAAGTGCATGCTGATGCATTTTCTTTGGGTGTGTTCATTATAGAGAACTGTTTCTTAGTATCCTTTACGTCCTGGGTATGAGATACCGGATCAGGATCCCGCATATGTAATCTGTTACATGGGCTACAGAAAGGTAGAGAAATGAGAACGGGTGATAAGTTTCATGAGATAGAAAACGGTGCAAGTGTTGCAGCCAAGTCTGTTGGTCACTATCACCCTGTATTACCAGAATATATTGATTCTGAACGAATGTTATTAGATACCGAACCTGATATACAACATCATATCAGTCTCTTTATTAGTAAAGAAGGATATAATTTTGTATTGTTGGATAATGTTTTGAACATTTCATAAATCAAGAGTTGATCGGTTCAGGCACGTTATCTAAAAACATTGACGTTCTAAATCAAACTACAGTTCTTAGTATGCGGAACACACACAAGAGAAAGAGTTCAGAAATGAACGAATCCTGCTTGAGGCATGGTAGACTAGGTCATATCAATACGACCCGACTAGCTGAAGTTACATTTGGATGCATATTTAAATTAATTTGAATTTACATTTTGTGAAACTTGCCGGTCATGTCACAAAGATAAGATGACCATAGCTATGTTTATTGGAAACAGAGAAAGAGTCGGTGAACTTTTGGGATTTATACATGCTGATGTATGAAGGTCCCCTGTCTACACATGCCAAGACCGGTTCTTTGTACTTCATTACATTCTCTGATGATCTCTCAAGATTCAGACATATGTTCCTGTTCAAACACAAGTCCGAAGCTTTTGAGATATTCACAGAATATAAGTTAGAAGTAGAGAACAAAAATACGGGTATAAGTATTATGTCCTTTGATGAGATCAAGGAGGAGAATACTTGCGCACGGAATTCCTGCACTATTCTAAAGGAGAATGAGATTCTGTCTCAGCATTACTCCTCCGTATACTCCATAGCACGATGGTATATCAGGGCGGAGCAATAGCACCCTATGTGATATGGTGTGCTCTATGATGAGTACTACTGAGTTTCCTATTTCCTTTTGGGAGTTATGCACTTGAGAAGATGCATACCTATTGAATAGGGTTGAAATCAAATCAGTTACCTACCACTTCATATGTGATATGGAATGGGAAGAGCCCATATCTTAAATTTGTTAAGATTTGGGGTTGTCCGGCCTATGTCTAAAAAGCAAAATACGGACAAGCTCGAGACAAAGTCAGTTCTGTGGAAATTTGTTGGATATCCCATGCATTCGCAAGGGTATATCTTCTACCAAACCGAGGAACAAAAGATGTTTTATTTCTCAGCATGCCACCTTTGTGAAAGGGAATTTCTTATGGAAAAATTAGTGGTCATGAGGTAGAACTGGAATGAGTTCCAGCTATACAAACTACAGCAGATGATTTGGTAGAACCGAAGGATTCAATAGTAACCAACGAACCTCAGCCTCTCCGCCGATCTAGTAGGGTTCCATACCCACCTGAGAGATACTTCGGTTTCTCTATAACAGTGGGAGCGAGGATTGCATCATGAGATGATGACCCAACTAGTTTCGAGCTGGCCATCAGGAGTGGGACTCTGTAAGAATGGCTGGATGCTGTTAGTTATATGTATGCCCTAGAGGCCATTACTGTACATACGATGTATATTGTAATGGATGCTTGGACATATATAGGGAGGACTTTCTTGCTCGACATGATAGTATGCTATCGGGTTGTACTTTATCTTAACATGTACTCTGATTGTCTCTATGTTACATGTTGATAAAGCCCTTAGGATATGTAGTCGACTACTGGGACTATGATGAGATCATACTAGTGGGGCCACGGTAGTCGACTAGTACATCCTATAACTGTTCCTAGTCGAGGGTGTATCGAGACAGGGCATCGATATACCAGAGTAGACTAGCGTATACGCATCTTGACCCATATGATGGGCGATAGATGATCCCATATCCATTGGTGTTTGACATCAAGGATGGTGTACGGGTTCTCAGTAGAGACTGGGTACAGTGGACGGACGCGCCGAGAACTCCCAGATGGTATTATACCTTACGTCAGATGGCAGTTCTCCGGTGACACTGGTACAGAGTAGTCTGTTGACCCGAGATCGTCATAGAGTCTTGTGTGATTCCCACTATGCTTTGATTTCCATCATACCACGTCCAAGAGGGCATGCAAAATGGTGGCTTTTGGGTACAGTCCCGAATCACATGGTGGCAATGAGCGATAGGAGGGGATTCGTCTCTCCCGGTATAGGGAGTTGATGTTGTGCTGTGTTCGATTGGCTATAACCGGAAATCTCTGGCCAGGGTTGCTGAGATTTACTGGTAAGTGTTATCAGTAGTTTCTCGAACTGTTATAGACCTCATATCGACATGACTTATCGAGCTACTGGGGTCTGACGTTTAAGACCCCTAGGCGAGATATGCGACATATCAGACGACGAGACCGGACTGTACGGGAGTGTTACTGATTGGATTCACGGGAGAATGTACAGGATTGCTTGTTGATCTTCTGATCGCTCAATACCCGGGTGGCCGTTACGTTTAGCAAACCGCTTGCGGCTTATGGGTGTTTGATATGATCATCACCTACTACCGGCGTATTGACAAGTCTTTAGAGTCCAAAACAGGGGTTTCCTGGCTCAAGCGAAACGGAGTAGGAGCACATATGTGATATGTGCGGGACCGAGATTAATACGATATAAGATACCGTATTCTATTCTCGCGATTCGTGACATTGATCGGTTATATGCGATATAACCGGGTTATCGGATCAAGTGTTGATTCGATAAGTTGTTACACATGATATTAGTTTGTTATAGCCGGGTTATTAAATCAAGAGTTGATTTAATAATTTAATGTATAATTATATATTTGATATATTACATTACATTAACTAGTATTAGCTCACTTATGATTTATTTTCTCACTAGATTGTACACATTGTTTATATGTGATATATTCAAGTGTACATGTTTGTATCATGCTTGATGATACATACAAGATGGGTGTATGAGACTTATATCAAGTTTAGGTTAAATTAGGGTTTACTTATTTCCTTAAGAATAACAAAAGAGAGGAGACTTTAGTCAATGTTATCAAGCTTGTAGAAGCTTGTATGCAACATTGACAAAGTCAACTCTTTTGTCATTCCTTAGGATATTAGTTAACCCAACCCTTAACCTCATACTTTGGTTAATTCTCTACATGAGTTAAGCATGAGGGCTTAACTCAACCATGGTGCAATAATTCATTGGATAAGTTTTCATTTGGATGAATTATTCATCAGACTTCTTCTTCTTCTTCATTCAACAAAAGCTTTCTAGCTTTAATGGAGATTGAGAAAAAGTGTGAGAAAATCAATTCTAAAGTGAGCCCACCTCCTACTTCTTCATCCTCTACCACTTGCCATGTAGTAGAGTGTGTTCTCTTCACAAAGTTCATAACCTAGTGAAGGAATAGCTTGAGTTAGTGTCTCCCCGACGTAGATCATCTTCGGCCTCGAAGTCATCGAAGCAAGCACGTTCGTTCTTCTTATGGAGCTTCTCTAGAGTCCGGAGTTCACGATCGAAGCAAAGGGGACATCTACACGGAGCTTAAGAAGTGAAGGACCGGATCTACAAAGGTTGTAATCCCTCTCACTTAGTGTTAAACAGTTTAACATGCTTGTTTTCACCTAAACTCTAGTTAAATATCCGGCTTTGGGTTGTTCGGCACGGCTAAATTTTTAATCGGGCATGGTTGATGCCTCGTAGAACCTTATGAGCGTGCCTAGCAACCCTACAGTGGTATCAAAGCCAAGCTTGAACTTTAGGCAAAGTCTGAGCGAAGTTTAAAGTCCGATCGAACCCATAAACCCCGATGTTTACCCCTCTCTGGATATTTTACAAAAATGTGATTTTTTATGAATTAAAAATGCTCAGAAAAATAAGCAGGAAAAACTAAGAATTACTGCGAAGTACGGCCCACTAATTCGCTTACATGACCGAGGAACCACGGCCAAACCAAGGGTTTGGCGGCGGTTCCGCGGCAAAAATTGTGAATTAGTCCCTAAAATTTCATATATTTATTCTTAGGTCCTTTCTTGGAAATTGTTTCTGGGAATCTTTTAATTCCACTCAAGTGTTGAGTTTTCTAGGGTTGTATTGGGGACTCGTTGATTCGATCGGATAATTTAACTTTGTTTAGTTTGTCCGGGTAATTTTTAGAAACTGTTAAAAATTTCGACCAGATATCAATAACTCACTTTTTCCCCAGTCGGAAATTTTTTCAAAAGTTGGATTTTTTTTCTCGAGTTTAAGAACGTTCTAAGTCGTGCAAGTAACGCGGTGGACCCTCTAGAAGACAACAAACCTTAACTCGATTATGTGACCGTCTTGAACTGCCTATAAACCTTAGGGTTTGTGGCAGTACGGCGTGCCACATGTGAGGCGTTGGCTTGACCCTTCTACGGTTGGAGCATTGGTACTGTGGCATGTGATGGATGTTTTTAAACTGATTTCAAGTGTTGAGATATATTGGGGAAATCTTGGGTGTTTGATTATTCGATCGGAAAGTTTAACATTGTCTATTTATCTGGAATGTGATACAATAATTGGAATCCACATGTAGTTATGAGATAATTAATTTGAATGTTATAAATCTAGCAGTTCAGTCTCAAATGATCGGTTGCCACGGGATTTTGATGCGATCAAAAGTTCGTCGCAATCACGTAGCATACGCGGATACTCGCCGGGTAAACTTAATAGATAGCCACGCCCCATAGCCCCGACCAAGTGACTGTAGGAGAACCCCGTCGCCGAAAGCATCCGTCCGGGTGCTCGCGGCATCGGTGTTCCGCCTTAGTGCACTTCGTCGACGGCATCTGGGGGTGCGGCCGTCTACTAAAGTTTGCGACGAGAATTCGATCAGGATGTCGGGAATCTAGTTGAATTGCCCGACTTAATATTGAAAAGAGTTTTCGATAATGAGACTAAAATGCGGGGTTTATAATTGTTAGGCATGAGATGTCTAAGGAATTCATTTGGTTAGGCATGCGATGTCTAAGGAGGTTGCGGATTCCAACTGTTATAGTTTTACACTTTCTTTTCTGTGACCGTAAGCGTAGTATGTGGTGTATCGCCGGCTTCGTTGCTATACATCAACGACAATCGGGATACGCATACTTGCTTACGTTGATGATATGAGATATTATGTGTTGCTGTGATATGTTGTATTGGATCGTCGCGTTTGAATAGCCGGGAGTTTTATGTGAGATGAGAGTTTTTCTTTTTCATTCATGTAAAATTCATTTGTATGTAATATTCTTTTATTGGGGCACTTCCGGGCTGAGGATGATGTCATCATTGTATATTATTTACTTTTCCGCATTAGGTAGACCCAAGGCGGGGAGCACAAGTAACCGGGTTCTGGGGTCCAGTAGGAGACCATCTCGAGGAGTCGAGACCGGGTCTCCTAACCCTAGAATTGGCAATGTTGCTTGCCGCTCTCGTAAGGGTTTAGGGATGTGGGTTTGGCTATTCATCACGACCATGGAATCTGTGTTTTATAAAGGCTCGTATTGAAGACACGGACGTCCTAGTATATCCAATATTTCATATATGTTCTTCTGCTGCAATGTTCTGTGATGAGATCATATTACTGCCTGAGACGAATGTTTATATTATATATATGAGATATATGTTATATTGCAGATTTCGTTCCAAATGTGATGCTTGTGAAGCATAATAAAATGGGACTTCATTAATGAGATTAATGAAACTAAAAGAAACCTAAGATGTTGTAGAAACTTGTTTAAAAACTGGTAGCTCTAGTTCTTGCTTTGCATAGCGGTGCTCCTTGCAGAATATCCAGCACCTTATTCGATAAGGAAAGGGCTGAGATCCCTTCACCGGGAGTGGCCTCTTTAGTGAAACTAGCAGATGCTACAAACTCGGTCTGTCTTTTGATTGCTTCTATAGTTCTTGCTTTGCAAAGTTGTATTTGTGAAATTTCCTGCACCTTATTCGATGAGGAAAGGGCCGACGATCCCTTCACCAGGAGTGACCCCTTTAGCAAAACTAGAAAAGCCTAAAAAACACTCCATTTAAAATCACTCGATTCTACAACGATATCAAGTTCATTACGCAAAGGGTTTTCTTAAAAACCTGTCGTAGCCCTTCGTCATTTCAGATAAGTACTATTTAGTATTCGTGCAGCGGTAGTTTGGCATGCGTCAAGGCGTAGTGTACGGTAGCTAACTAGTGCTTATCTGTTAGCATACGATGCGATTAGATTAGGGTATTCGTACGGCATTGTTTGGCATGCGTCAGGGGTCGTGCGGGTGGGTTTAATTCAATCAAGAAATGTACGGGTTGAACTTGACTAGCAGACTATGGATTGTTTGGCATGCGTCAAGGTCATAGCACGCTAGGGGTAAAAACATTATTGGGAATTTCAAGTGTTGAAATTTGCAATGAGATTGCATACCTTCTAAGAGATAGTTGGATCCCGATACCCACTGCGAGTAAGAGTTACTCCTGGGAAAGTTTTACACATTACAATTAGCCAATCAAGTAGGTGTCCAGAAAGGTGTTAACGGGGTTACGCCCCTGGAAAAACGAGGTTTACTTTAATTAGGTTCGTACGAAAGCACGGGGGACCTCCCTCAAAGTACCGACACTGGCCTGGCAGAAAGATTGGCGAACTTGTAGCGTGTAATTAATCCCGGCTAGTCTTTCCTTTTAGGGTTTGAAGGAAGATTTGATTAAAACAGTGGGAGACATCCTGATTAGATATATTAGATAACCAATCTAATCTTGCAAGGGCATACGCTGAGTGTTTTCTTCTCTCACTCTCCTGGTAGCGACCATATCACGCCTTAATCAAGATAAAAAAACGGATGAATTGACCGAACCCACTTGTTATACTGAGCTGGGGAACGTTGGTCCCGCTCCAACTTATAATTGTTAGAAGACAGAGCTGGAAATTAGGAAATACCAGATTTCCCGTACCGCCCAAACGAAGAAAGTGCATGCTGATGCATCTTCTTCGGGTGTGTTCATTACAGAAAACTGTTTCTCAGTATCCTTACGTCCTGGGTATGAGATACCGGATCAGGATCCCGCATATGTAATCTGTTACATGGGCTATAGAAAAGTAAAGAACTGAGAACGGGTGATAAGTTTCATGAGACAGAAAACGGTGCAAGTGTTGCAGCCAAGTCTGTTGGTCAATATTACCCTGTATTACCAGAATACAATGATTCTGAACGAATGTTATTAGATACCGAACCTGATATACAACATCATATCAGTCTCTTTATTAGTAAAGAAAGGATATAATTTTGTATTGTTGGATAATGTTTTGAACATTTCCTATATCAAGAGTTGATCGGTTCAGGCACGTTATCTAAAAGCATAGACGTTCTAAATCAAACCACAGTTCTTAACGTACAGAACACACATGAGAGGAAGAGTTCAGAAATGAACAAATCCTTCTTGAGGCATTGTAGACTAGGTCATATCAATGCGACCCGACTAGCTGAAGTTACATTAAGATGCATATTTAAATTTGTTTGAATTTACATCTTGTGAAACTTGCCGGTCATGCCACAAAGATAAGATGACCATGGCTCTGTTTATTGGAAACAGAGAAAGAGTTAGTGAACTCTTGGGATTGATACATGCTGATGTATGAAAGTCTCTTGTCTACACATGCCAAGACTGGTTCTTTGTACTTCATTACATTCTCTGATGATCTCTCAAGATTCAGACATATGTTCCTGTTGAAACACAAGTCCGAACCTTTTGAGATATTCACAGAATGTAAGATAGAAGTAGAGAACCAAAAACGGGTATAAGTATTATGTCCTTTGATGTGATCAGGGAGGAGAATACTTGAGAACGGAATTCCTGGACAATTCTAATGGAGAATGAGATTCTCTCTCAGCATTACTCCTCCGTATACACCACAACACATCGGTGTATCGGGGCGAAGCAATCACACCCTATTTGATATGGTGTGCTTTATGATGAGTACTACTGAGTTTCCTATTTCCTTTTGGGAGTTATGCACTTGAGAAGCTGCATACCTATTGAATAGGGTTCAAATCAAATCAGTTACCTACCACTTCATATGTGATATGGAATGGGAAGAGCCCATATCTTATGTTTGTTAAGATTTAGGGTTGTCCGGCCTATGTCTGAAAAGCAAAATCCGGACAAGATCGAGATAAAGTCAGATCTGTGGAAGTTTGTTGGATATCCCAAGCATTCGCAAAGGAATATCTTCTACTAAACCGAGAAACAAAAGTGTTTTATTTCTCAACATGCCACCTTTGTGAAAGGGAATTTCTTGTAAAGAAATTACTGGTCATGAGATAGAACTTGAAGGAGTTCCAGCTATACAAACTACAGCAGATGATTTGGTAGATCTGAAGGATTCAATAGTAACCAACGAACCTCAGCCTCTCCGCCGATCTAGTAGGGTTCCTCACCCACCTGAGAGATACTTCGGTTTCTCTATGACAGTGGGAGCGAGGATTGCATCATGAGATGATGACCAACTAGTTTCGAGCAGGCCATCAGGAGTATGACTCTGTAAGAATGGCTGGATGCTTAGAGATCTGAGATGGAATCCTTATACACCAACAAAGTATGGACTTTGGTTGTTTTATCTGAAGGGTTAAATCCCCATCAGGAGCGAGTATATCTTGAGAAGATTACTTGGTGTACATGGAAAAGTTGAGACTTTCAAAGCTATGCTTAAGTCCATCCAAATCCTACTTGCCATGGCTGCATACCATGACTACGATATCTGGTGGTTAGGTGTCATGACTGCTTTTCTAAATGATGTTTTATAAAAGAGCATCTATAAGTACACAGCCAGAGGGCATCGTAGACAGTGGGAGCAGCGGAAACGTGTGCAAGATATTTTATATGATAAAACAGGCATCGCGGAGTTGGAACGTCTGTTTTGATGTGGTAGTCAAAGAGTTTGACTTCATCAAAATGGTAGATGAACCTTGTATATACAAAAAGGTAGTAGGGAGTATGGTGGTGATCCTCGTAGAGTACGTGGATGACATACTCTTGATAGGGAAGGAGTTTCCTATGCTACGCTCGGTCAATCTCTGCTTATCACAACGATTCTCCATATAGGATCAAAGTGATACCTCCTAAATCCTGGGTTTTGGATCTATGAGATAGATCTAATTGGATGTTAGAATACTCAATAGTTGTAGTGAGATGGTATCAATCGATCTTGGGGAGAATCACCGGAAAGGTTCCAGGGTGATAAGGACGACTGAATGTCAGTCGCAGGCATTGTCTTTACCCTCAGTGGAGGGACGGTATATTGGAAGAGTTCCAAGCTAGATACCGTTACTTACTAGAAGATTAAAGGAAAGATAAATCGTTACCAAGGATGCTACCAAAGAGGCAGTCTAGATATATATAAGTTCATGAGATGAACTTCGTTCCTACCATTGTGTGACAATGGAGTTGTGGCTATAGCCAAGGAACTACCGTCCCATCAGAAATCCAGATATAATTCTTAGGCAGTATCACCTGATCATGGAGATGGTTGATCTGCAGGGAGATCAAGGTTAGGAGAGTAGACACAGAGGACGACAGCGTGGATCCACTCACAAAGGCCTTTTTCCCAGTAGAGACTCTTATGGGATGGTTGAGCATGAGATACTTTAACAGCAGCTAATTTTTGGATATGTGATACCACAACAGATGGCCCTAGTGCAACTGGGAGATTGTTAGTCATATGTATGCCCTAGAGGCCATTACTGTACATACGATGTATATTGTAATGGATGCTTGGACATATATAGGGAGGACTTTCTTGCTCGACATGATAGTATGCTATCGGGTTGTACTTTGTCTTAACATGTACTCTGATTGTCTCTATGTTACATGTTGATAAAGCCCTTAGGATATGTACTCGACTACTGGGACTATGATGAGATCATACTAGTGGGGCCACGGTACTCGATAAGTACATCCTATAACTGTTCCTAGTCGAGGGTGTATCGAGACAGGGCATCGATATACCAGAGTAGACTAGCGTATACGCATCTTGACCCAGATGATGGGCGATGGATGATCCCATATCCATCGGTGTTTGACATCAAGGATGGTGTACGGGTGCTCAGTAGAGACTGGGTACAGTGGACGGACTCGCCGAGAACTCCCAGATGGTATTATACCTTACGTCAGATGGCAGTTCTCCGGTGACACTGGTACAGAGTAGTCTGTTGACCCGAGATCGTCATAGAGACTTGTGTGATTCCCATTGTGCTTTGATTTCCAGCATACCATGTCCAAGAGGGCGTGCAAAAAGGTGGCTTTTGGGTACAGTCCCGAATCACATGGAGGCAATGAGCGATAGGAGGGGATTCGTCTCTCCCGGTATAGGGAGTTGATGTTGTGCTGTGTTCGATTGGCTATAACCGGAAATCCCTGGCCAGGGTTGCTGAGATTTACTGGTAAGTGTTATAAGTAGTTTCTCGAACTGTTATAGACCTCATATCAACACGACTAATCGAGCTACTGGGGTCTGACATTTACCACCCCTAGGCGAGATATGCGACATATCAGACAACGAGTCCGGACTGTACGGTGTTACTGATTGGATTCACGGGAAAATGTACAGGCTTGCTTGTTGATCTTCTGATCGCTCAATACCCGGGTGGTCGTTACGTTTAGCGGACCACTTACGGCTTGTGGGTGTTTGATATGATCATCACCTACTACCGGCGTATTGATGAGTCTTTAGAGTCCTACACAGGGGTTTCCTGGCTCAAGCGAAACGGAGTAGGAGCACATATGTGATTTGTGCGGGATCGAGATTAATACGATATGAGATACCGTATTCTATTCTCGCGATTCGTGACATTGATTGGTTGTATGCTATATAGCCGGGTTATCGGATCAAGTGTTGATTCGATAAGTTGTTACACATGATATTAGTCGGTTATAGCCGGGTTATTAAATCAAGAGTTGATTTAATAATTTAATGTATAATTATATATTTGATATATTACATTACATTAACTAGCATTAGCTCACTTATGATTTATTTTCTCACTAGATTGTGCACATTGTTTATATGTGATATATGCAAGTGTACATGTTTGTATCATGCTTGATGATACATACAAGATGGGTGTATGAGACTTATATCAAGTTTAGGTTAAATTAGGGTTTACTTATTTCCTTAAGAATAACAAAAGAGATGAGACTTTAGTCAATGTTATCAAGCTTGTAGAAGCTTGTATGCAACATTGACAAAGTCAACTCTTTTGTCATTCCTTAGGATATTAGTTAACCCAACCCTTAATCACATACTTTGCTTAATTCTCTACATGAGTTAAGCATGAGGGCTTAACTCAACCATGATGCAATAATTCATTGGATAAGTTTTCATTTGGATGAATTATTCATTAGACTTCTTCTTCTTCTTCATTCAACAAAAGCTTTCTAGCTTCAATGGAGATTGAGAAAAAGTGTGAGAAAATCAATTCTAAAGTGAGCCCACCTCCTATTTCTTCATCCTCTACCACTTGTCATGTAGTAGAGTGTGTTCTCTTCACAAAGTTCATGATCTAGTGAAGGAATAGCTTGAGTTAGTGTCTCCCCGACGTAGATCATCTTCGGCCTCGAAGTCATCGAAGCAAGCAGGTTCGTTCTTCTTGTGGAGCTTCTCTAGAGTCCGGAGTTCACGATCGCAGCGAAGGGGACATCTACACGGAGCTTAAGAAGTGAAGGACCGGATCTACAAAGGTTGTAATCCCTCTCACTTAGTGTTAAAGAGTTTGACATGCTTGTTTTCACCTAAACTCTAGTTTAATGATCCGGCTTTGGGTTATTCGGCACGGCTAAATTTTTAATTGGGCATGGTTGATGCCTCGTAGAACCTTGTGAGCATGCCTAGAAACCCTACATATGCTTAGCGATCTGAGATGGAATCCTTATACACCAACAAAGTATGGACTTTGGTTGCTTTATCTGAAGGGTTAAATCCCCATCAGGAGCGAATATATCTTGAGAAGATTACTTGGTGTACATGGAAAAGTTGAGACTTTCAATGCTATGCTTAAGTCCATCCAGATCCTACTTGCCACGGCTACATACCATAACTACGATATCTGGTGGTTGGGTGTCATGACTGCTGTTCTAAATGATGATTTGGAAGAGAGCGTCTATAAGTACACAGCCAGAGGGCTTCGTAGACAGTGGGAGCAGCGGAAACGTGTGCAAGATGTTTTATGTGATAATGCAGGCATCGCGGAATTGGAACGTCTGTTTTGATATGGTAGTCAAAGAGTTTGACTTCATCAAAATGGTAGATGAACCTTGTATATACAAAAAGGTAGTAGGGAGTATGGTGATGATCCTCGTAGAGTACGTGGATGACATACTCTTGATAGGGAAGGAGTTTCCTATGCTACGCTCGATCAATCTCCGCTTATCATAAGGATTCTCCATATAGGATCAAAGTGATACTTCCTAAATCCTGGGTTTTGGATCTATGAGATAGATCTAATTAGATGTTAGGATTCTCACTAGATGTAGAGAGATGGTATCAATCGATCCTGGGGAGAATCATTGGAAAGGTTCCAGGGTGATAAGGACGACTGAATGTCAGTCGCAGGCATTGTCTTTACCCTCAGTGAAGGGACAGTATGTTGGAAGAGTTCCAAGCTAGATACCGTGACTTAGTAGACGATTAAAGGCAAGATACATCATTACCAAGGATGCTACCAAAGAGGCAGTCTGGATATATAAGTTCATGAGATGAACTTCGTTCCTACCATTGTGTGACAATGGAGTTGTAGCTTTTGCCTAGGAACTACCGTCCCATCAGTAATCCAGATATAATTCTTAGGCAGTATCACCTGATCATGGAGATGGTTGATCTCCAGGAAGATCGAGGTTAGGAGAGTAGACACAGAGGACAACAGCGCGGATCCACTCACGAAGGCCTTTTTCCCAGTAAACACTTTTATGGGATGGTTGAGTATAAGATACTTCAACCACAACTAATTGTTGGGTATGCGATACCACAATAGATGGCCCTAGTGCAAGTGGGAGATTGTTAGTTATATGTATGCCCTAGAGGCCATTACTGTACATACGATGTATATTGTAATGGATGCTTGGACATATATAGGGAGGACTTTCTTGCTCGACATGATAGTACGCTATCTGGTTATACTTTATCTTAACATGTACTCTGACTGTCTCTATGTTACACGTTGATAAAGCCCTTAGGATATGTACTCGACTACTGGGACTATGATGAGATCATACTAGTGGGGCCACGGTAGGCGACGAGTACATCCTATAACCGTTCCTAGTCGAGGGTGTATCGAGACAGGGCATCGATACACCATAGTAGACTAGCATATACGCATCTTGACTCATATGATAGGCGATGGATGATCCCATATCCATCGGTGTTTGACATCAAGGATGGTGTACGGGTGCTCAGTAGAGACTGGGTACACTGGACGGACTCGCCGAGAACTCCCAGATGGTATTATACCTTACGTCAGATGGCAGTTCTCCGGTGACACTGGTACAGAGTAGTCTGTTGACCCGAGATCGTCATAGACTTGTGTGATTCCCACTGTGCTTTGATTTCCATCATACCACATCCAAGAGGGCATGCAAAATGGTGTCTTTTGGGTACAGTCCTGAATCACATGGAGGCAATGAGCGATAGGAGGGGATTCGTCTCTCCCGGTATAGGGAGTTGATGTTGTGCTGTGTTCGATTTGCTATGACCGGAAATCCCTGGCCAGGGTTGCTGAGATTTACTGGTAAGTGTTATCAGTAGTTTCTCGAACTGTTATAGACCTCATATCGACACGACTTATCAAGCTACTAGGGTCTGACATTTACCACCCCTAGGCGAGATATGCGACATATCAAACGACGAGACCGGACTGTACGGGAATGTTACTGATTGGATTCACAGGAGAATGTATAGGCTTGCTTGTTGATCTTCTGATCGCTCAATACCCAGGTGACCATTAGGTTTAGCAGACCGCTTGCGGCTTGTGGGTGTTTGATATGATCATCACCTACTGCTGGCGTATTGACGTGTCTTTAGAGTCCTACACAGGGGTTTCCTGGCTCAAGCGAAATGGAGTAGGAGCACATATGTGATATGTGCGGAACCGAGATTAATACGATATGAGATACCGTATTCTATTCTTGCGATTCGTGACATTGATCGGTTGTATGCGATATAGCCAGGTTATCGGATCAAGTGTTGATTCGATAAGTTGTTACAAATGATATCAGTCGGTTATAGCCGGGTTATTAAATCAAGAGTTGATTTAATAATTTAATGTATAATTATATATTTGATATATTACATTACATTAACTAGTATTAGCTCACTTATGATTTATTTTCTCACTAGATTGTGCACATTGTTTATATGTGATATGTGCAAGTGTACATGTTTGTACCATGCTTGATGATATATACAAGATGGCTGTATGAGACTTATATCAAGTTTAGGTTAAATTAGGGTTTACTTATTTCCTTAAGAATAACAAAAGAGAGGAGACTTTAGTCAATGTTATCAAGCTTGTAGAAGCTTGTATGCACCATTGACATAGTCAACTCTTTTGTCATTCCTTAGGATATTAGTTAACCCAACCCTTAAACTCATACTTTAGTTAATTCTCTACCTGAGTTAAGCATGAGGGCTTAACTCAACCATGGTGCAATAATTCAAAGGATAAGTTTTCATTTGGATGAATTATTCACTTCTTCTTCTTCATCAAGCTCCTTGAAAAAGCTTTCAAGCTCTAATGGTGCTATGAGAAAAAATGTGAGAAAATCAATTCTAAAGTGAGCCCACCTCCTACTTCTTCATCCTCTACCACTTGTTATGTAGTAGACTGTGTTCTCTTCACAAAGTTCATGACCTAGTGAAGGAATAGCTTGAGTTAGTGTCTCCCCGACGTAGATCATCTTCGGCCTCAAAGTCATCGAAGCAAGCACGTTCGTTCTTCTTATGGAGCTTCTCTAGAGTCCGAAGTTCACGATCGCAGCGAAGGGGACATCTACACGGAGCTATTGAAGTGAAGGACCAGATCTACAAAGGTTGTAATCCCTCTCACTTAGTGTTAAAATGTTTAACATGCTTGTTTTCGGCTGAACTCTAGTATAAAGATCCGGCTTTAGGTTGTTCGGCACAGCTAAAATTTAAATCGGGCATGGTTGATGCCTCGTAGACCCTTGTGCGCGTGCCTAGAAACCCTACAAATACAACGGTGGCTACAACCTCATCCTGGATGTGCCCCGCAAAAATAATATTACATCAATTTTACAAATTACATTGAATGAAAGAAAAGAAAACACCCGTCTCACACTCCCGGCTATTCATTATCGACAATCCAATAAGATTCATATATACAAACCAATCATCACAGATATGTGCAACCCCCACTAATCATCGTATAGCGATTAGCAGACGTTTTAAAACACATATAACATTATAGAAGAACCGATTAGCTAAAGCAATTAGAATTTCGATCGATTAAGCAAATTTGAGTCTACCCCAAATTCCATAGAGTACACAAAATATCTGGGCAGAATCAAAATATCCCAAAAATCACAAATCCAGAAAATTAGAATAACAGAATAAATTTGGGCTGAATCGGAGTCGACTCGGCCGCGGATCCGCGGCGGAACGCTGGGTTCTACCGCGAATCCGCGGCGGTATGACCGATTCAGGAGCCCAAATTTCTTATGTGTTCTTAAAAAAGCCTGCCTGTATTTTTAAGCCTTCTGAAAAAAATTTACGATAAGATTTCAAAATCGACAGAAACTTGCTTTTTCGGAGGCGATTTCGGGATTTTTCCAGCGATCGAATTTCTAACACTTTGCTAACATATTAGTTAAGGTTTAAATAGGCTTTGATACTAGTGTAATTCCATGATGCACATGTAAGTCCATGCTACCTCTCCCGGTACTTTCGGGAATGCGGAATTTGGTAAAAAACGATTTTTATAGAGGTGGTAACATGGACCTATAACCCGGATCTTGGTTAAACATCTAACTAACAGCCTAACTACGAGTTTCTAGCTACTTGGTTAGGGGGTTATACCTTGCTTGTCTTGAACTCCTTCGTCTTCAAGCTCCGATGGTGGCCCGGATTGGCTTCTTCCCGTCGTCTCCGTACGCCGAAGATAGATCCACCTGAAAGCTCCAACCTTTGGCTCCTTCTTCGAACTTTGAAGAAACTAGTTCACTCGGTTTGCTAAACCTTGTGAACTAGAGTGAGTAGAGAAGAGTTTGTATGGGATTTTATCTATGGTTCTTGATTCTCAACTCATGAGATATGTGAACCATAGAGTCAAGAGAGGGAGCAAGAGGAAGAGGGTGAAAGCAAGAGCAAGAGAGCTCAAGAACAAGAGAGAGAATGAGCAAGAAAGAATGAGCAAGTCTTTTGTCTTTCACCATCTCATAATCCAAAACCATCATAACTTATTATACCAAATCAAGTGTTATGTGATGGTTGAAGCAACCATAACCATATCATTTCATGCACTCATTTTGCACAAATGAGCAAGCAAGCAAAAGTCTTTGTCATGAAATGATGGCTATGGTTATCATGATGGTCAACTAGTCAAGCCTAATCAACCGGTCAACAAAGTCAACAAGTCAACAAAAGTCAACAAGTCAACAAAGTCAACAAGTCAACAACCATGTCACCATAATACTTAATTAATATAATTGTTAATCATATATCATATTCTCATTAGGGTTGAGCAAAAAGTCAATAGTCAACGGTCAACTGTCAACAACCCTAATGAGAATCCGCTGCCTCTGTCTCCCCGTCAACTGTGCATACACACCCGCATCCGTGTTCCGAGGAACACGAATGCAAACTGGATAAATCCAATCCCAATACGTACACTAGGATCTGGCTTAAACCAAAGCCCGCTAGTGCAAACTGTCCGGACACTGTACGTGCACAAGTGCACGGACGTGACCGAACCCTGTCGCAAAACCATGCGACCTGTCGCAAAACCATGCGACCTCTACTCTTTTGCCTAAAGGCGAAAAGCTTTCTGTGTGGGACTCCAAAGACTCGACACTACGCTGGCAGTGGGTTTAACCACAGACCGCAAGCGGCACTAGCTGTGCATAGCGGTCCCCAGGTAATGCCGACAAGAAGACTGACGAGGCGAAACCCATCTGAACTCCTACTGAGCCTGAATGTGACATTCTCCGTACAGTCCGGTCTGTTCGTCTGATACATCGCATGGCGGGCCTAGGGGGCGGTAGACGTCAGTCCCCCAATTGCGGTACAAGTCGTGCCGGAGCGAAGCCCAAAACACCCTGAGATAACACTGGAAGCCTACCAGTATATCTCGTTTGCCCTGGCCAGGGACTACTCGTGTAATGGCTCTCCTAGACACAGCGCGATGTCAACCCCCAATACCGGGAGAGACGAATCCTGTCTAACCGTCACTGCCTCCAAGTGCTTCGGGACTGCACCCAACTACTACCTGTTTGCACGGCTCCTTTGAGCCGTGGTAGGGTAGTAATCAAAGTGCAGTGGGAACACACTCGAGGCGAAGTGACAGTGTCAAGTCAGCGGACTAAGCTGTACTCATGTCACTTGGGAACTGATAACTGACGATAGGTATAATACCAACTAGTCAGTTCCCGACGAGTCCTGTCCAGTGTACCCGTAACCTAACGAGCACCCGCATACTATCTCAAGTACGACGTACTGACGGCTGTGGGACAGACCGTCTCCCACACTGGGATGAGAAGCGCATGCGCTGGTCTACTCCGGAGTATCGATGCCCTGTCTCGATAGTCCTGCGACCAGGGACCTCCATAAGGATGTGCTTATAGATTACCCAGCCCCACTAGTGTGACGGCCATCACATCGCTGGTAATCAAGCAAAGATCCTAAGGGCTCCACTAATGTGTATAGGCGATATACAAAAATAAACACATGTACACATTGAAGTAGAAATAAATCAAGTAGCATACTACTATTTTGAGCAAGATTGTACATACAAGGTGAATATCCCAAGCATCCATTAAGTAATATACAAACTAGTATGATACAGTAATGGCCTCTAGGGCATATACACTAACAATCTCCCACTTGCACTAAGGCCATGTACTGGCGTATAGAAGACCTATCATCTCGATCAGCCGCTCGAACTGAGTCTGGGGCAAGGCCTTGGTGAATGGATCTGCAGTGTTATCTTCTGAAGCGACTCTCCGAACCTCGATCTCCTTGCGATCCACGATCTCCCTGATCAGGTGATACCGCCTTAAGATGTGCCTGGATCTCTGATGGGACCTGGGTTCCTTCGCTAAAGCTATAGCCCCGTTGTTGTCGCAATACAGAGGTATTGGATCAACAATGGACGGAACCACCTGAAGTTCTTTCAAGAACTTCCTCATCCAGACAGCTTCTTTTGCGGCATCAGATGCAGCGATGTATTCCGCTTCCATCGTCGAGTCTGCAACGGTTTCCTGTTTAGAACTCTTCCAACACACCGCCCCTCCATTGAGGGTAAAGACAAACCCCGACATGGACTTGGAATCATCCTTGTCACTCTGGAAGCTGGAGTCAGCAAAGGCCTCGATCTGGAGGTCTTTTCCGCCATACATCAAGAACATTTCCTTAGTCCTTCTCAGGTACTTGAGAATGTTCTTTACCGCTATCCAGTGTTTCTCCACAGGGTTTGACTGATACCGGCTTACCACACTCAGTGCATAAGCTACATCCGGTCTGGTACACAACATCGCATACATTATAGAGCCTACCGCAGAAGCGTAGGGTATAATAGACATGCGATCCCTCTCCAAATCAGTCTTGGGAGACATCTCTTTAGAGAGGGTGATCCCGTGACAAGCCAGTAGGTTACCGCGCTTGGAATCTTCCATACTGAATCTTTTCAGTATGGTGTCGATGTACCTGGACTGTGAAAGTCCTAATATCCTCTTGGATCTATCACGATGGATCCGGATCCCCAGGATGTATGAGGCATCACCCAGGTCTTTCATGGAGAACCTGTGTGACAAGAACCCCTTGACAGATTGTAGCATAGGAATGTCATTTCCTATTAAGAGAATGTCATCCACGTATAAAACGAGGAATGCTACAGTTCTCGCTACAAATCTACTATAGATGCATGGTTCATCTGGATTTTTGATAAAGCCAAATTCTTTGACCGTCTCATCAAAGCAGATGTTCCAACTCCGCGATGCCTGCTTTAGTCCATAGATGGACTTAAGCAACTTGCACACCTTTCCGCTGCTCCCACTCTGAATGAAACCCTCTGGTTGGTCCATATAGACACACTCCTCTAAATTTCCATTTAGAAAAGCGGTCTTTACGTCCATTTGCCAGATCTCATAATCGTGGAAGGCAGCAATGGCAAGAAGGATCCGAATGGATTTCAGCATGGCTACTGGAGAAAAGGTTTCGTCATAGTCCAAGCCAGGTCTTTGACGAAAACCCTTTGCTACCAGCCTAGCGTTATAGGTCTCAACCTGTCCATCTACACCAATCTTCCTTTTGAAGATCCACTTGCATCCTACGGGTTTTACCCCATCTGGAGCAATGTCCAACGTCCATACCTTGTTGGTGTACATAGACTCCATTTCGGTCCGCATTGCATCCGGCCATTTCACTGAGTCAACGCTCTGAACGGCCTGCTGGAAGCTAGTAGGCTCATCATAATCTATGATGCAATCCTCTCTATCCCCGTCTATGAGAAAACCGTAGTATCTCTCGGGCGGATGAGTCTGCCTACTACTCCTGCGGAGCGGCGTAGGAATGTCCTGTTCTTTTGAACCTTCTGGTTCCACTAACTTTCAGTAATAGTCTGTGGTTCTGGAACTTCTTCCAGTTCTATTGTGCTCCCACTTATCTGGGTTTCCAAAAACTCAGTTTCCAAGAAGTGGGCATGCTGAGAAACAAAAACCTTTTGTTCCTCAGCAGAATAGAAAAGATACCCCCTGGAGTTCCTTGGGTATCCCACAAACTTACACTGTACTGAACGCGCCTCAAGCTTGTCCGCATGCTGCTTTTTTACAAAAGCTGGACATCCCCATACCTTAAGATACTTAAGACAGGGTTTCTTCCCAGTCCACATCTGATATGGGGTGGTAGGCACAGTCTTGGTGGGAGCCTTGTTCAAGAGATACGCAGCTGCTTCTAGTGCATATCCCCAGAATGATCGCGGTAACTCAGCGTTACTCATCATGGACCGAACCATATCCAATAGGGTTCGGTTCCGTCTCTCCGATACACCATTATGTTGCGGAGTGTATGGAGGAGTAAGCTGAGAGAGAATACCATTCTCTTTTAAGTAATTCAGGAACTCGGCACTTTAGTATTCTCCACCTCGATCCGATCTTAGAATCTTGATACTTTTGCCGGTTTGTTTCTCTACTTCATTTTTATACTCCTGGAATTTTCCAAAGGCTTCGGACTTATGTTTCATTAAGAAGACATAACCGTACCTTGAGAAGTCATCCGTAAAAGTAATGAAGTAAGAATAGCCGCTTCGAGCATGTGTAGACATTGGACCGCACACGTCACTGTGTACGAGTCCTAAGAGCTCGCTCGCTCTTACTCCATGTCCAGTAAACGGAGTCTTTGTCATCTTTCCTTTGAGACAGGATTGACAAGTGGCATACGATTGATATTCGAATGGATTCAAATATCCTTATGTATGTAACTTAGTCAACCTTCTCTCATTGATGTGACCCGGTCTACAATGCCACAAGAAAGTCTGATTTATTTCTGGAGACTTTCTTTTGTGTGTATTCTGGACATTAAAAATCTGTGGTTGGTTCAATACGTATATACCATTACTCAATGTACCTGACCCAATCAGAACTTGATTAAGGTGAATGTTTACAACATTACTTACAAACGCAAATTCATAACCTTCTTTAGAAACTAAAGATACAGAAATGATATTACAAGTTGCGTTGGGTACAAAAAAGCAATTATGCAAAACCAAAACATGTCCATCTGAAATTCCCAGGTGATAGTCCCCCACGGCTTTAGCATCCATGCTAGCTCCGTTCGCAACTCTGAGGGTCATGTCACCTGCCTTCAAAACCCTACGGTTTCTCAACGCCTGCAAAGAATTACAGATATGAGATCCTGATCCGGTATCCAATACCCAGGAAGTAGAGTTTATTGAAAGACAGTTTTCAATAACATACACACCTGAAGCTGAAACTGCAACCTACTTCAATTCCTGTGTTCTGGCCTTCCAGGCCCTGCAATCATTCTTCCAGTGTCCTTTCTTATGACAATAGAAGCATTCTTCCTTATCCACAAGCTTCCCCGCTTTCTTTGTTGCTTTTGCTTTTCCCTTCGTATCCACTTTACTAACACCGCCCCTTGGTTTGGCGGGGGCTTTCTTCTTCTTTCCCTTGGCTTTCGCCTTGGACCTAGAAGAAGATGATCCTCCTACAAACAAAGTGGATGTTTCCCTACTTTTCTGTAGGGTGCCCTCTGCGCTCCTCAGCATGTTGAGGAGCTCTGAAAGTTCAACCTCTTTTTCTTGTAGGTTGAAGTTCAGTATAAACTGGGCGTAAGTGGAAGGAAGGGACTGGAGAACTATGTCCGTATAGAGCTCACTCTCCAATGTGGTCCCTAGGTCCACGAGCTCCTCAATGTAGCCGATCATCTTTAGCACGTGCTCGGCTACTGATGATCCGACGGCCATCTTTGCCGAAAATAACTTTTTCGACGCTTCGTATCTTGCGATACGAGATTGCTCTCCATACAGTTCTTTTGTATGGAGAAATATGGATTCCAGGTCCATATTCTCATGCCTCCTCTGATGTTCATTGTCCATCGAGGCAAGTACGAGGCACTTGGCCTTCGCGCTATCAATCTCCCAAGTCTTGCGGATTTCCTTATCCGCGACGCTGGAAGTGGGACCAGGGACAGGGGGAGCTTTGGTGGTAAGAAGATACCCCAGCTTGTCGTAAGTGATTGCCATTTTGACATTCCTGAGCCAATCTTTGTAGTTTGGCCCTGTCAGTATATTTTTATCTAGAAGTAACTTAAGTCCAGTCATGTCGATTGGTCACTGCTGTAGGGTTCCTAGGCACACTAGTGAAGTCTCACAAGGCATCAAACATGGCTGTTTCAAATTTTACGGGTGCCTAAAAACCCTAATACGGATCGTTAACTAGATATATAAGCGATGCGAGCAAGTAAACGAATTAAATGCTATGGAAAGGGGCTACAACCTTTGCAGATCCGGTCCTCCACCTCCCAAGCTCAGTGATGAAGTCCCCTTGCTGTCCAAACTGAATCCCGGACTCTAGCATCGGTTTCATCGGAAAAATGAGCGGAATTGGTCGTCGGCTTCGATGTCGAAGATGATCTACGTCGAAGCTCCACAAGATCAAACTCTCACCTCAACAAGTCATGAAACTTGTGAAGAAAACACCCTATACTACTTGGCAAGAGGTAGAGGAAGAAGAAATAGGAAGTGGGTTCACTTTAGAATTGGATTTCTCACTTGTTTTCTCAAGTTGCCATTTAACTAGAAAGCTTTTCTTTTTCTAGCTCTTGAAGAAGAAGAAGAAAGATATGATAAATCTTGTATTTTAAATGAAAAAGAATTAAATCTTATCATACTTTCAACCTTAGTTAGGTGTAGAGAAAAGGCCATGGTTAAAAGGATGGTTAGGGTTAAGCATAAGAACAAAAGAGTGACTTAGTCAAAGTTTCAAGAAACTTCAACTAAAAAAAAACATTCAACCATTCATTTATCCTTTTCTTTTTCCAAAATGAATAAATAAGAAAGATAAATGAATAAATAATCAAAACCCTAATCATTAACTTAAACCATGGTTTGATTCTTTACACTTAACCAAGTAAGCATGTATCATCAAACATGATACAAACATGTGCACAAAACTATATCGCATATACAATGTGTACAATTCAAGTGAGAAAATCCTTTTAAAGTGAACCAATACTAGTTAACGCAAAGTAATATATCAAATATATAAATATGCACTAAATCATTAAATCAACACTTGATTTAACGATCCGGTCATATCGGATATAACCGACTAGTATTATATGTATTGGCTTATCGAATCAATCCTTGATTCGATAACTAGGTTATATCGCATATAACCAATCGATACATTGATCGCGAGAATGGAATACCGTATCACATACTCGAATTATTCTCGGTCCCGCACATATCTCATATGCGCTCCTATTTCGTTTCGCTTGAGCCAGGAAACCTCTGTGTAGGACTCTAAAGACTCGTCAATACGCCGGCAGCAGATGATGATCATATCAAGAATCCACAAGCCGCAAGCGGTCTGCTAAACGTAACGGCCACCCGGGTATTGAGCGATCAGAAGATCGACGAGCAAGCCCGCTCACACTCCTGCGAAACCAACCAGTAACACTTACCGTACAGTCCAGTCTGTTCGTCTGATATGTCGCATATCTCGCCTAGGGGTGGTAAACGTCAGACCCCAGTAGCTCGATAAGTCATGCCGACTTGAGGTCCATAACATGTGTGAAACTACTGATAACACTTACCAGTAGGTCACTGCAACCCTGGCCAGGGATTTCCTGTTATGGCCAGTCGAGCATAGCACAACATCAACCCCCAATACCGGGAGAGACGAATCCCCTCCTATCGCTCATTGCCTCCATGAGAATCAGGACTGTACCCAAAAACCACCTGTTTGCACGACTCAGTAGAGCCGTGGTAGGGTGGAAATCAAAGCACAGTGGGAGACACACAAGACTCTATGACGATCTTGGGTCAACAGACTAAGCTGTACCAGTGTCACCAGAGAACTGCCATCTGACGTGAGGTATAATACCATCTGGGAGTTCTCGGCGAATCCGTTCAGTGTATCCAGTCTCCACTGAGCACCCGTATACCATCTCTGATGTCAAACACCAATGGATATGGGATCATCCATCGCCCATCGTATGGGTCGAGAAGATATACGCTAGTCTACTCTGGAATATCGATGCCCCGTCTCGATATTCCCATGACTAGGAACATTGAAGGATGTACTCATGGACTATCCAGGGCCCACTAGTATGATCTGCATCACAGTCCTGGAAGTCGAGTACACATCCTAAGGGCTTTATCAACATGTAATCAGAGAGACAGAAAGTATACATGTTAAGATAAAGAGCAACCAGATAGCGTACTATCATGTCGAGCAAGAAAGTCCTACCTATATATGTCCCAGCATCCACTACAATATACATCCAATGTACAGTAATGGCCTCTAGGGCATACTTATAACTAACAATCTCCCACTTGCACTAGGGCCATCTGTAGCAGTGGTCGCAGTATCTAATACTCAACCATCCCATATGAGTCTCTCTCTGGGAAAAGGCCTTCGTGAGTGGATCCGCCGTGTTGTCCTCTGAGTCTTCTCTCCTAACCTCGATCACCCTGGAGATCAACTATCTCCATGATCAGGTGATGCTGCCTCAGAATTTTTCTGGGTCACTGATGGGACCAGGGTTCCAGGGCCGAAGCCACACTTCCATTGTCATACAATGGCAGGAGCCTAGTTCATCTTATGAACCAATATACACCCAAACTGCCTCTTTAGCAGTATCTTTAATAGCGATGTTACCAGCCTTTATCGTCTAGTTTGCCACGGTATCGAGCTTGGAACTCTTCCAACATATCGTCCCTTTATTGAGGGTAAAGACAGTGCCTGTGACTGACATTCAGTCGTCTTTATCACCCTGGAACACTTCCAGTGATTCTCCCCAGGATCGATTGATACAATCTCACTATACCTAGTGAGAACCCTAATTTCCCTTTAGATCTATCTCATAGGTCCAAATCTCAGGATTTAGGAGGTATCATCTTTATCCTATTTGGAGAATCCTTGTGATAATAGGAGATTGACCGATCGTAGTTTAGGAAACTCTTTTCCTATCAAGAGTATGTTGTCTACGTACAATACGAAGATGACCACCTTACTCTCTACTACCCTTTTGTATATACAAGGTTCGTCTACCATTTTGATGAAGTCAAACACTTTGACTATCACATCAAAACAGACGTTCCAACTACGCGATGCCTGCTTTATCCTATAAAGCATCTTGCATAGGTTTCCGCTGCTCCCACTGTCTACGAGGCCCTCTGGCTGTGTACTTATAGACGTTCTCTTCTAAATCATTATTTAGAAAAGTTGTCATGGCACCCAACCACCAGATATCGTAGTCATGGTATGTAGCCGTGGCAAGTAGGATCTGGATGGACTTAAGCATAGTCCCTGGAAAAGGTTTCATCATTATCCGTGCCTGGTCGATGACGAAAACCTGTAACAAGTCTAGCTTTGAAAGTCTCAACTTGTCCATCTACACCAAGTAATCTTCTCAAGATATACTTGCTCCTGATGGGGATTTAACCCTTCAGATATCGCAACCAAAGTCCATACTTTGTTGGTGTATATGGATTCCATCTCAGATTGCTAAGCATCCAGCCATTCTTACAGAGTCCCTACTCTTGATGGCCTGCTCGAATCTAGTTGGGTCATCATCTCATGATGCAATCCTTGCTCCCACTGTCATCGAGAAACCGAGGTATCTCTCAGGCAGGCGAGGAACCCTACCAGAACGGCGGAGAGGCTGAGGTTCGTCGGGGACTTCAGAATCCTTTGGTTCTGTCAAATCATCTGCTGTAGTTTGTATAGCTGGAACCTTTCCAGTTCTACATTACAGATCTTGCCTCGATCTTGTCCGGATTTTTCTTTTGACATAGGCCGGACAATCCCAAATCTTAACTTACTTAAGAGATAGGATCTTCCCACACCATATCTTATATGGAGTGGTAGGCAGTGATTTGATTTGAACCCTATTCAATAGGTATGCAGCTTCTCAAGCGCATAACTCCCAAAAAGGAAACAGGTAACTCAGTAGTACTCATCATAGAGCACACCTTATCATATAGGGTGTGATTGCTCCGCCCCGATACACCAATGTGCTATGGTTATTTGGAGGAGTAATGCTGAGAGAGAATCTCATTCTCCTTTAGAATAATCCAGGAATTCCATGCACAAGTATTCTCCTCCTTGATCTCATCAAAGGACATAATACTTATACCCGGTTATTGGTTCTCTACTTCTAACTTATATTCTGTGAATACCTCAAAAGGTTCGGACTTATGTTTCAACAGGAACATATGACTGAATCTTGAGAGATTATCAGAGAATATAATGAAGTATAAAGAACCAGTCCTGACATGTGTAGACAGGAGACCTTACATACATCATTATGTATCAGTCCCAAGAGTTTACTAACTCTTCCTCTGTTTCCAATAAACAGAGCTATGGTCATCTTATCTTTGTGACATGACTGGCAAATTTCACAAGATGTAAATTCAAACTGATTTAATTATGCATCTAAAATGTAACTTCAGCCAGTCGGGTCGCATTGATATGACCTAGTCTACAATGCCTCAAGAATGATTCGTTCATTTCTGAACTTTTCCTCTTGCGTGTGTTCTGTATACTAGGAACTGTAGTTTGATTTAGAACGTCAATGCTTTTAGATAACGTGCCTGAACCGATCTACTTTTGATATAGGAAATGTTCAAAACATTATCCATCAATACAAAATTATATCCTTTCTTTACTAATAAAGAGACTGATAAGATTTTGTATATCAGGTTCGGTATATTATAGCATTTGTTCAGAATCAATGTATTGGTAATACAGGGTGACAGTGACCAACAGACTTGGCTGCAACACTTGCCCCGGTTTCTGTCTCATGAAACTTATCACCCGTTCTCAGTTTTTCTACCTTTTTGTAGCCCTATGTAACAGCTTACATATCTGGGATCCTGATCCGGTATCATATACCCAGGATTCAGAGGATACTGAGAAACAGTTCTTTGTAATGAACATACCCGAAGGAGATGCATCATATGCACTTTCTTCGTTTGGGCGGCATGGGAGATCTGGTATTCCCCAATTTCCTGCTCTGTCTTATAACGATTATAAGTTGGAGCGGGACCAACGTTCCCCAGCTCAGAATAACAAGCGGGTTCGGTCAATACATCCATTTTATTATCTTGATTAAGGCGTGATATGGTCGCTACCAGGAGAGAGAGAGAGAAGAAAACACTCTGCGTCCGCTCTTGCAAGATCAGATTGGTTATATATTTTATCTAATCAGGATGGCTCCCACTGTTTTTATCAAATCTTCCTTCAAACCTTAAAAGGAAAGACTAGCCGGGATTAATTACACTCTACAAGTTCGCCAATCTTTCAGCCAGGCCAGTGTCGGTACTTTGAGGGAGGTTCCCCGTGCTTTCGCACGGACCTAATTACAGTAAACCTCGTTTTCCCAGAGGCCTAACCCCGTTGACACCTTTCTAGACACCTACTTGATCGGCTAATTGCAAAGTGCAAAACTCTCCCAGGAATAACAATTACTCGCAGTGGGTATCGGGATCCAACTATCACATAGAAGGTATGCAATCTCATTGCAAATTTCAACACTTGAAACTCCCGATAAAGGTTTTTACCCCTAGCACCTATGACCTTAACTATGGTCAACAAATCATAAGTACTAGTCAAGTTCTACCCGTCATTTCGTGATTAATTAGACCCACCCACATGACCCTTAACTAAGGTCAACAAAGTCACGCGACTGTCCTAACTAATCGCATCATATGCGGTGTAGGAAGACATCACTTAGCTACCGTACACTGTGCCTTGACTATGGTCAACAAACACAGCATGAATACTAAGTACTCTACTTCCTAAAATGACGGAGGGTTGCGAATGGTTTTTTTGAAAACCTTTAACGCTTTGAACTTGATCTCGTTGCAGAATCAAATGGTTTTTAGATGGAATGTTTTCGAGGCTTTTCTAGTTTTGCTAAAGGGGTCACTCCCGGTGAAGGGATCGTCGGCCATTTCCTCGTCGAATAAGGTGCGGGATATTTCATATATATCACTGTGCAAAGCAGAAACTATAGAAGCAATCAGAGGACAAACCGAGTGTGTAGCATCTGCCAGTTATTGCTAAAGGAGTCACTCCTGGTGAAGGGATCTCGGTCCTTTCCCCATCGAATAAGGTGCAGGATGTTCTACAATGAACACCGCGATGCAAAGCAAGAACTGTAGCTACCTGTTTTTATTTTGAAATTCGATTCCACAACATCAATTAGGTTTATTTTCTTTCATTAATCTCATTAATGAATATCCCATCATTTAAGTCCACCTAATCATCACAGATAAATATAACGTACGCTTATGCCATCCGCATTCGCCTCGATGTCCCGTCTGCACCGTTAGGTTAGGTAACTAACGGCAGAGCGGGGCAGGGCTAGCGCGGGTGTATAACATAAGCAACGTTTATATAATATATCATATATACTATATACTTTATCTATCACAGAACATCACATGATCACATCACAGATATCGCAGCAGAAGAAACATATGAAATATTGGATATACTAGGACGTCCGTGTTTTCAATATGAGCCAGTATAAAACACGGATTCCACGGTTGTGATGAATAGCCAATCCCACACCCTTAGACCCCTATGAGAGCGGCAAGCAACCCTACCAATTCTAGGGTTAGGAGACCCGGACTCGACTCCTCGAGTTGGTCTCCCACTGGACCCCAGAACCCGGTTACTTGTGCTCCCCTCCTTAGGTCTATCCTAGTGAAGAAAAGTAAATAATATACAACAACGGTGACAACTTCCGCAACCTGGAAGTGCCCCAATAAAAGAATATTACATACAAGTTTTTACATGAATGAAAATGAAAAAACACTCATCTCACATAAAAACCCCCGTCTATTCAAACACGACGATCCAATATGACATATCCAGCAACACATAACATCACATGTCATCAACGTAAGTAAATATGCGCATCCCAATTGTCGTTGACATATAGCAACGAAACCGGCGATATCACATATTACACTTACGGTCACAGAAAAGAAAGTGTAAAACAACAACAGTTGGAATCCGCAACCTCTTTAGACATCACATGCCTAATCAAATGAATTACTTAGACATCGCATGCCTAACAATTATAAACCCCGCATTTTAGTCTCAAAATCGAAAACACTTTTCAATATCAAGTCGGGCAATTCAACAGGATTCCCGACATTCTGATCGAATGCTCGTCGCAAACTTTAGTAGGCGGCCGCACCCCTAACGCCGTCGACAAAGTGCACCAAGGCGGAACACCGCTGCCGCGAGCACCTGAACGGATGCTTTCGGCAACGGGGTTCTCCTACAGTCACTTGGTCGGGGCGATGGAGTGAAGTTGTCTATTAAGTTTACCCGGCGAGTATCCGCGTACGCTACGTGATTGCGACGGACTTTTGATCACATCAAAACTCCGTGGCAACCGATCAAATGAGACTAAAGTGCTATATTTATAACATTCATTCAGTTATCACATAACTACTTGTGAATTCCAATTATTGTATCACATTCCGGATAAGATAGAAAATGTTAAACTTTTCGATAGAACAATCGAACACCCAAGTTTTCCCGATCAACCGAATGAAATAAGTTCAAAGACATTCACTTCATGCCTCAGTACCAACGGTCCAGCCGTAGAAGGGTCAAGCCAACGCCTCACATGTGGCACGCCGTACTGCCCCAAACCCTAAGGTTCAAAAGGCAGTTCAAGACGGTCACATAATCGAGTTAAGCTTTGTTGTCTTCTAGAGGGACTATCGTGTTACCTGCACTACTCAGAACGTCCTTAAACCACGGAAAAATCCAACACTTGGAAATTTTCTGGCAGGGGAAAAAGTGGGTATTTATGTCCGGTCGAAATTTTTAACATATTCTAAAATATCCGAAAAACACATAGACAAAATTAGACAATCCGATCGAATGTACGAACTCCTAATACAACCCAAAAAACTCAACTCTTGATTTCAGATAAAAAAAAAATCCCAGGAAAACCAGCACTACAAAATAGGAATTACTGTGCAAAATTGAATGCCTAATAAGACAAAACGGCCGCGGAACCGCCGCATTAGCATGCTAATGCCGCGGTTCCGCCGCACTATTGAGGGATCATTAGTTACTTTTTGCACCGTAATTCTTAGAATTTCCTGTTGATTTTTCTGCATATTTTTAATTCTCAAAAATCCACGAAAAAAGAAAATGTCCAGAGAGCACTTTCAAGTCGGGGTTTCGGGTCGATCGGACTTCTAACTCCGTCTACGCATCGCCTAAGGCTCTAGCTAGGCTCTGATACCACTATAAGGTTCCTAGGCACACTAGTGAAGTCTCATAAGGCATCAAACATGGCTGTTTCAAATTTTAGGGGTGCCTAAAAACCCTAATACGGATCGTTAACTAGATATATAAGCGATGCGAGCAAGTAAACGAATTAAATGCTATGGAAAGGGGCTACAACCTTTGTAGATCCGGTCCTCCACCTCCCAAGCTCAGTGATGAAGTCCCCTTGCTGTCCAAACTGAATCCCGGACTCTAGCATCGGCTTCATCGGAAAAATGAGCGGAATTGGTCGTCGGCTTCGATGTCGAAGATGATCTACGTCGAAGCTCCACAAGATCAAACTCTCACCTCAACAAGTCATGAAACTTATGAAGAGAACACCCTATACTACTTAGCAAGAGGTAGAGGATGAAGAAATAGGAAGTGGGTTCACTTTAGAATTGGATTTCTCACTTGTTTTCTCAAGTTGCCATTTAACTAGAAAGCTTTTCTTTTTCTAGCTCTTGAAGAAGAAGAAGAAAGATATGATAAATCTTGTATTTTAAATGAAAAAGAATTAAATCTTATCATACTTTCAACCTTAGTTAGGTGTAGAGAAAAGACCATGGTTAAAAGGATGGTTGGGGTTAAGCATAAGAACAAAAGAGTGACTTAGTCAAAGTTTCAAGAAACTTCAACTAAAAACAAAACATTCAACCATTCATTTATCCTTTTCTTTTTCCAAAATGAATAAATAAGAAAGATAAATGAATAAATAATCAAAACCCTAATCATTAACTTAAACCATGGTTTGATTCTTTACACTTAACCAAGTAAGCATGTATCATCAAACATGATACAAACATGTGCACAAAACTATATCGCATATACAATGTGTACAATTCAAGTGAGAAAATCCTTTTAAAGTGAACCAATACTAGTTAACGCAAAGTAATATATCAAATATATAAATATGCACTAAATCATTAAATCAACACTTGATTTAACGATCCGGTCATATCGGATATAACCGACTAGTATCATATGTATTGGCTTATCGAATCAATTCTTGATTCGATAACTAGGTTATATCGCATATAACCAATCGATACATTGATCGCGAGAATGGAATACGGTATCACATACTCGAATTATTCTCGGTCCCGCACATATCTCATATGCGCTCCTATTTCGTTTCGCTTGAGCCAGGAAACCTCTGTGTAGGACTCTAAAGACTCGTCAATACGCCGGCAGCAGATGATGATCATATCAAGCATCCACAAGCCGCAAGCGGTCTGCTAAACGTAACGGCCACCCGGGTATTGAGCGATCAGAAGATCGACGAGCAAGCCGCTCACACTCCTGCGAATCCAACCAGTAACACTTACCGTACAGTCCGGTCTGTTCGTCTGATATGTCGCATATCTCGCCTAGGGGTGGTAAACGTCAGACCCCAGTAGCTCGATAAGTCATGCCGACTTGAGGTCCATAACATGTGTGAAACTACTGATAACACTTACCAGTAGGTCACTGCAACCCTAGCCAGGGATTTCCTGTTATGGCCAGTCGAGCATAGCACAACATCAACCCCCAATACCGGGAGAGACGAATCCCCTCCTATCGCTCATTGCCTCCATGTGAATCAGGACTGTACCCAAAAACCACCTGTTTGCACGACTCAGTAGAGCCGTGGTAGGGTGGAAATCAAAGCACAGTAGGAGACACACAAGACTCTATGACGATCTTGGGTCAACAGACTAAGCTGTACCAGTGTCACCAGAGAACTGCCATCTGACGTGAGGTATAATACCATCTGGGAGTTCTCGGCGAATCCGTTCAGTATACCCAGTCTCCACTGAGCACCCGTATACCATCTCTGATGTCAAACACCAATGGATATGGGATCATCCATCGCCCATCGTATGGGTCGAGAAGATATACGCTAGTCTACTCTGGAATATCGATGCCCCGTCTCGATATTCCCACGACTAGGAACATTGAAGGATGTACTCATGGACTATCCAGGGCCCACTAGTATGATCTGCATCACAGTCCTGGAAGTCGAGTACACATCCTAAGGGCTTTATCAACATGTAATCAGAGAGACAGAAAGTATACATGTTAAGATAAAGAGCAACCAGATAGCGTACTATCATGTCGAGCAAGAAAGTCCTACCTATATATGTCCCAGCATCCACTACAATATACATCCAATGTACAGTAATGGCCTCTAGGGCATACATATAACTAACAGCTGCAATTAGGAGAGAGAAGAAGAAACACTCAGCATGATGCTCTTGTAAGTTTAGAGTGGTTTTTAGTTTGTCTAAACAGGATGGCTCCCACTGTTTCTCGAATCCCTCCTTAAACCATAAAGGAAGAATTAGTCGGGATCAATCCCACCGCACAATACTTGCTTAACCGTTCAGCCAGGCCGGTGTCGGTACTTCGAGGGAGGTTTTCCAACGCTTTCGCGAAGTTCCTTAATTAAAGAACCTCTTTTCCCTGGGGGCGTATCCCCGCTAACACCTTTCTAGGCACCTACTAGGTTTATAGCATTGATCGTTTAGTGAGAAATTTCCCGAGGAGTAGCATATACTCACAGTAGGATCGGGATCCAAATATCATCGCGTGACGAAACTGAAGGAATCCTACCAGAATCATCACACTCCAAATGGTATGCAAATCTAGCAAGTTTCAGTACTTATGAAACTCCCGATGTGGATTTTTGTCCCATGCTCTTATGACCTTGACGAAGGTCAACAAATCATAAGTCACATGTCAAGTTCTGCCCGTCATTATCCTGGTTAATTTGAATCCACCCGTATATACCCTTGACGAAGGTCAACAAGGTAATGTGAATGTCCCAAACCAACGCATCTATCTATGCTACATATGAACACCCAACAGCTACCAATCACTATGCCTTGACGAAGGTCAACAAACATAGCTTGAATACTATTGAATATTCATACGAAACGACGGAGGGCTACGAATGGTTTTGGCAAAACCGTGAACGTAGTGAACTTGATATAGTCGATGGAACGAGATAGCTTTTAAAAGGAGTGGCTCAAGCTCCGCATTTAAAAGTTGGTTTTGAAAAGAACCGAGTGGTTTTTCGAAAGTGTTCCAACGACTTTAACTTGGTTTATTATCTTGCATTAGTTCTTTTAACGCGTGATATTCTTGCATTAGTTCTTTTAATGCGTCCCATCATTTAATCCTACCATTGCAGAAAACAACCAAAATATGACGTACGCTTATGCCATTCGCATTCGCCACTGGGCCCCGTCATTACCCGTTAGGTTACTTAACTAACGACAGAGCGGGGGCTGGGCTAGCGCGTCTGTAAAACATAAGCAACGCCTAAATAATATCATATATAGATATACTGCAATGATAAACATTTCAGATCACAGATGAATACATTGGATATACTAGGAATCTGTAATTCGCACGAGCCTGTAACGAAGAACAGATTACACGGTCGCGGTGAATAGCCAATACCCCACCCAAGACCCCTACGGGTGCGGCAAACTACCCGCCAAGTACCCGAAGCGTAGCAACCTCCCTCATCTCCATGAGTAGGCCACTCGACACTTCGGCATACCCGGTAGTTTGTGCACCCCCTCCATGGGTCTATCCTAGGAGCAAAAACAGTAAAAAGAAATTATACAATGACGGCTACAACCCCGACCCGGTTGTGCGGCCATACAAATAATTATTACATCAATTTACAAATTTACATGAATTGAAAGAAAAGAAAACTCTCGTCTCACAACCCCCGGCTATTCACCCGCGACAATCCAACATATTCATATACACATTCCAGCAACATTACAGATCACAGATTTGTATAACCCCCACTAATCGACATATAGCGATTAGTAGACGTTCAATACAAATATCACATTACAGAAAAAACCCGTTAGCTTAAGTCTTTTAGAAGTTCGATCAAAAATACGGATTTTCGGGACCCCAAAAATAAAATTTTCGTTCTGGAAAATCTGGGCAGAAAACACATATACCAAAAATCCCAAAACAACCCCAGAATACCACTGCACCAAAGATGGACCTCGGCCGAGTCAACTCGGCCGCGGATCCGCGGCGGGAGCGTGCACCCGCCGCGTTTCCGCGGCGCTTTGACTCGATCGTTGGACCATTTTTGGTGGTTATTCTAATAAAACCCTGAGCCGATTTTAGAGATGAAAATAATCAACTTTTGAACAGTATAAAAATCGACAGAAACTTGAAATTCTCGGGTTCGTTTTCGGGACTTTTTGTTTGATCGATCTTCTAGTTACTTGCTAACATGTTAGATAGAGTTTAACTAGGCTCTGGTACCACTGTAAGTCCTTGCTACCTCTCCCGGTACTTTCGGGAATGCGGAATTTGGTAAAAAACGATTTTTATAGAGGTGGTAACATGGACCTATAACCCGGATCTTGGTTAAACATCTAACTAACAGCCTAACTACGAGTTTCTAGCTACTCGGTTAGGGGGTTATACCTTGCTTGTCTTGAACTCCTTCGTCTTCAAGCTCCGATGGTGGCCCGGATTGGCTTCTTCCCGTCGTCTCCGTACGCCGAAGATAGATCCACCTGAAAGCTCCAACCTTTGGCTCCTTCTTCGAACTTTGAAGAAACTAGTTCACTCGGTTTGCTAAACCTTGTGAACTAGAGTGAGTAGAGAAGAGTTTGTATGGGATTTTATCTATGGTTCTTGATTCTCAACTCATGAGATATGTGAACCATAGAGTCAAGAGAGGGAGCAAGAGGAAGAGGGTGAAAGCAAGAGCAAGAGAGCTCAAGAACAAGAGAGTGAATGAGCAAGAAAGAATGAGCAAGTCTTTTGTCTTTCAAACTCTCAAAATCCAAAACCATCATAACTTATTATACCAAATCAAGTGTTATGTGATGGTTGAAGCAACCATAACCATATCATTTCATGCACTCATTTTGCACAAATGAGCAAGAAAGCAAAAGTCTTTGTCATGAAATGATGGCTATGGTTATCATGATGGTCAACTAGTCAAGCCTAGTCAACCGGTCAACAAAGTCAACAAGTCAACAAAAGTCAACAAGTCAACAAAGTCAACAAGTCAACAACCATGTCACCATAATACTTAATTAATATAATTGTTAATCATATATCATATTCTCATTAGGGTTGAGCAAAAAGTCAATAGTCAACGGTCAACTGTCAACAACCCTAATGAGAATCCGTTGCCTCTGTCTCCCCGTCAACTGTGCATACACACCCGCATCCGTGTTCCGAGGAACACGAATGCAAACTGGATAAATCCAATCCCAATACGTACACTAGGATCTGCTTAAACCAAAGCCCGCTAGTGCAAACTGTCCGGACACTGTACGTGCACAAGTGCACGGACGTGACCGAATACTGTCGCAAAACCATGCGACCTGTCGCAAAACCATGCGACCTCTACTCTTTTGCCTAAAGGCGAAAAGCTTTCTGTGTGGGACTCCAAAGACTCGACACTACGCTGGCAGTGGGTTTAACCACAGACCGCAAGCGGCACTAGCTGTGCATAGCGGTCCCCAGGTAATGCCGACAAGAAGACTAACGAGGCGAAACCCATCTGAACTCCTACTGAGCCTGAATGTGACATTCGCCGTACAGTCCGGTCTGTTCGTCTGATACATCGCATGGCGGGCCTAGGGGGCGGTAAACGTCAGTCCCCCAATAGCGGTACAAGTCGTGCCGGAGCGAAGCCCAAAACACCCTGAGATAACACTGGAAGCCTACCAGTATATCTCGTTTGCCCTGGCCAGGGACTACTCATGTAATGGCTCTCCTAGACACAGCGCGATGTCAACCCCCAATACCAGGAGAGACGAATCCTGTCTAACCGTCACTGCCTCCAAGTGCTTCGGGACTGCACCCAACTACTACCTGTTTGCACGGCTCCTTTGAGCCGTGGTAGGGTAGTAATCAAAGTGCAGTGGGAACACACTCGAGGCGAAGTGACAGTGTCAAGTCAGCGGACTAAGCTGTACTCATGTCACCTGGGAACTGATAACTGACGATAAGCATAATACCAACTAGTCAGTTCCCGACGAGTCCTGTCCAGTGTACCCATAACCTAACGAGCACCCGCATACTATCTCAAGTACGACGTACTGACGGCTGTGGGACAGACCGTCTCCCACACTGGGATGAGAAGCGCATGCGCTGGTCTACTCCGGAGTATCGATGCCCTGTCTCGATAGTCCTGCGACCAGGGACCTGCATAAGGATGTGCTTATAGATTACCCAGCCCCACTAGTGTGACGGCCATCACATCGCTGGTAATCAAGCAAAGATCCTAAGGGCTCCACTAATGTGTATAGGCGATATACAAAAATAAACACATGTACACATTGAAGTAGAAACAAACCAAGTAGCATACTACTATTTTGAGCAAGATTGTACATACAAGGTGAATATCCCAAGCATCCATTAAGTAATATACAAACTAGTATGATACAGTAATGGCCTCTAGGGCATATACACTAACAGCACACCCCACGGATCGCGGGGAGGCGGAATACTTTAAAAAATGATTTTCTCACCTCAAAAGAAACATGTTTTTGCATCATGAACTTGTTCCACTTTAGGATCTTGTTTAAACCTTAGCTAACAAAAACTAGACTAAGAGAGAGAGAGCTAACTACTGAGTAAAGGAGTTATACCCTCGTTCCTAGTCCTTCGGGTCTTCAAGTTGCTCCTTGCTCCTTGGTTCAAGCTCCTTCTTCTTGATCTCCTTGCTTTGGCTTTCGAACGATCTCGGTTGCCGGTCTCCTTTGTGTCGAAGATGGATCCACCCAAGGGCTATGGTCAAGCTCCAACCTCCATGAGATAACTTAGTGATCTAACTTGCTAAGAGAGAAGACTAAGTAGATGTAGAGTGAGTGTATTGGATTATTTGATCTCAAAGCTCATTGTTTTGCAACACATGCAAGTGTATGAGCTTGAGGAAGAAGGAGAGAAGAAAATCTAGGAGAGTGAATCCTTTTGTGATAATGATAATAGAAATGAGAAGAAGAATGGTTTAAGTCATGAGCCAATAATTCAACCATGGCATTATTAAATCATATAATCTACAACCATGCTTGAATAGTGGCTCCAAATGAAATAAACAAATACTTAGCCATTCTTCAACCAATGCCTCCTAATTTCCACCTCATTAATTCTTTAATGAAAAAGAATAAAACAATAATGAGGTGTCTCCTTCTAGAAGGTCAATCTTGTGAATTTACAAGAATGCCCTTTTTCCGTATTTTCATACTCGTATCCGTATTTCGAAAAATACGGATACACCGAAATCAGTATAATCCAATACTACAATACTAGTATCCGGCTTAAACCAAAGACTACCAGTATAATCCGTCCGATCGCTATTCGAGTAACCAGTACACGAATGCGATCGAAACCCTACCGTAAGACCATACGGCGTCTACATTGTCTCGCCTGATCCAGGGAAATCCTCTGTATGGGACTCTAAAGACTTGACAGTATGCTGGCAGTGGGTTTAACCAAAAGTCTGTCAGTGGAACTGGCTGTACGGAATGGCAACCCAGGTACGTGTCGAAAAGGAGGCCGACGAGAGAACTCGTCCGTAACCCCTACTGAGCCTGTCCGTGACAATATCCGTGCAGTCCGGTCTGTTCGTCTGAGAGTATCGCATGTATGGTATAGGGAGGTAGTAAACGTCAGACCCCTAACAACCGTACAAGTCGTGCCGGTGTGGCTCAAGACCATCCAAGAATCTACTGGTCAGTCCACCAGTAATTCTCTATCATCCCTGGCCATTGACTTATGGTAATGACCAACCGATCACAGTGCGATATCGACTCCCTATACCGGGAGAGACGAATCCCTAACAGTCGCTCACTTCCTCCATGTGGCTCGGGATTGTACCCAACTAAAACCTGTTTGCACGACTCCTTTGAGCCGTGGTAGGGTAGTAATCAAAGTACAGTGGGAACTCACACGAGACAAATGACGACCTCAAGTCGACAGACTATCTGCACACATGTCACCCGAGAACCGCTATCTGACGTTAGGTATAATACCATCCAGTCAGTTATCGGCGAGTCCTGTCCGGTGTACTCACACTCAGTGAGCATCTGTATACAATCTTAGGTGCACATCACCAATGGCTGCGGGACCAATCCATCGCCCCTCGTCAGAGTCTAGATATGTATACACTAGTCTACTCTGGAGCATCGATGCCCAGTCTTGATACTCCTGTGACCAGTGACATTCAAGGATGTGCCTATTGACTATCCAGCTCCCACAAGCATGACTGCCATCACAATGCCGGTAGTCAGGCAAACACCCTACGGGCTTTATCAACATGTATATAAATACAAAGTAAAATATATCACACGTTAAGATAAAGACAAACCAAATAGCGTACTATCATATCAAGAAAGATTGTCATGTACATTCATATCCCTAGCATCCTATACAATGAAGGCCTGTAGGGCATATATATCCAACAGATATAAACAAGATTAACCCGAAATAACAAGAATAAAAACGTTATCGTCTCCCCGGCAATGGCACCATTTGATTGATACGCTTTCGGCGTGTCGTATTTTTTAAGTTATAAAATTACCCACAATCAGGACGGCGTCGCGTGTAGCTAGCCGCGATGAGTACGAGTCGTCCGCAGGGAGACGGAGCGTTCTACGTTCTTGTTTTGACGAGTTAATGCGCGGGGCGGAATGGTTCATTTCTAACCTAAGTGTATATATGCAAGTATACGTTTGTTAGGAATAGCTAGGTTAGTGCAAGCTTGGAGAAGCTTGTGATGACCATTGACTTAGTCCACTAATTTTGTTTGGCATTAGATATTTATTAACCTAACCATTATCTAAAACCATGGTTATGTCTCTACAAGGGTTATATGAGATATTTCTCACCCATGGTTGCTATTCACTCTCTCATCCATTATTTGCTTCAGCTTCTTTATTGAGCTCTCTAGCTTTCTCAAGAAAAAGAAATAGAGTGATAAAATTAATTCTAAAGTGAGCAAAAATCTTACTTCATCATCCTTTACTAGATTAGCCATTTAGTTTAGGGTGTTAGCTTCACTAATCCCTAATTAGTGAAGAGGTAGCTTGAGTTGGTGTCTCCTCAAAGTAGATCATCTTCGGCCTCGAAGATCATTGAGCAAGCTCGTTCATTTCGACTAGTGGAGCCTACGGAGAGTCCGGATCACCACTACTTGGAGTGAAGGGACTTCTACACGGAGCATTTGAAGTGAAGGACCGGTCTACAAAGGTTGTATTCCATATTCACTTATGTGTAAAGTAGTTTACATGTTGATTGTCTAATTCTTAAGTTAAGATTCTAGGGTTAGGGTTATGTAGCATGGAAATTTTTTGAAAATGGCATGGACGAAGCCTCCCGAAACCTTGCTGTCGTGCTATGCAACCCTACAGTGGTATCAGAGCCAAGCTAGAGAATTATACGATATTTGTTTGATTACAAAACCAAAACTACTCCGTAACTTGAAACATTGAAATCTAGTTTCTGTCGATTTTTAAAAGGCCTAGAATTTTTTTTAAGAAACTGCAGAATGTTATATGAGATGTAATATGAACAATGGAAAAAAACGAACACAATTGGCCGGATTTGACCCGGCGACATTCACATATTTTCTAAGCTGGCCGGCCCTGTTGTGGCTTATGGGGTTCGTTTTTGTTCTGTGTTTTGGTCTCTGGGTTTTGGTGTTTCAGGTGTTGCTTGTTTTTTCTAAAATTGCATGAGATGTTAATTTTCTATAAAGGCAATTCGGAGTGTTTCGTAGTCGTAATTATAATATTATTTCGGGTTATTTTGATGAAGTTAAAAAGTTCGAACGGATATCAATAACCCAATTTTTCCATCGATGGAAAATTTTCCAAGAGTTGGATTTTTCTAAATTAAAGAACATTCAAAACTCAAGCAAGTAATGCAATGAACCCTCTAGAAGAACGAAACCCTAAATCGATTCTATGACCGTAAGAACCGCCGCCAAACACTTGGGTTTGCGGTAGTTCCGCGATGCCATAGGTGAGGCAAGGGTTGACCCTTCTACGGTTGGTCCATAGGTATTGTGGCATGTACTGAGTATTTTTAAACTACGCTCAAGTGTTGGGCTCTTTAGGAAATTTTGGGTGTTTGTTGATTCGATCGGAATGTTTAACATCATTTAGCTATTTGTGGAATGTGATACAATATTTGAAATTCATATTGTTAGGCATGAAATCCGAAGTATGTGATATTTCGGGTTTATGATGTCTAAGGTGATTGTGGATTCCAAATGTTGTAGTTTGATATTTTCTTTTCTGCGACCGTAAGTGTAATATGTGGTGTATCGCCGGTTTCGTTTCTATATGTCAAAGAAAATTGGGATACGCATATTTACTTACGTTGATGACATGTGATGTTATGTGTTGCTGTGATATGTTATATTGGATCGTCGTGTTTTGAATAGCCGGGGTTTTTTAATGTGAGATGAGAGTTTTTCATTTTCATTCATGTAAAAACTTGTACATAATATTCTTTTATTGGGGCACTTCTGGGATGAGGATGATGTCACCATTGTTGTATATTGTTTACTTTTCCGTATTAGGATAGACCCAAGGCGGGGAGCACAAGTAACCGGGTTCTAGAGTCCATTAGGAGACCATCTCGAGGAGTCGAGTCCAGGTCTCCTAACTCTAGAATTGGTAGGGTTGCTTGCCGCTCTCGTAGGGGTCTAGGGATATGGGTTTGGCTATTCATCGCGACCGTGGAATCCGTGTTTTATACTGGCTTAATTTAAAACACGCAATTCCTGGTATATCCAATATTTCATATGTTATCTTCTCTGCTGATATTCTGTGATGTGATCACTTTATATGTTTGAGGCGAATGCTTTATTATTATATATATAATATATAATAAACGTTACTTATGTTTTGCACCCGCGCTAGTCCCGCCCCGCTATGCCATTAGTTAATTAACCTAACGGTGCATAACGGGACACTGTGGCGAATGCGGATGGCATAAGCGTACGTTGTATTTTCGTTTCTTCTGTGATGCATAGGAAGCATAAATGATGGGACTTCATTAATAAGATTAATGAAAAAGTAAGAAACCTAAAAAGATGTTGTAGAATCAAATTTTCAAAAAGGGTAGCTCTAGTTTTTGCTTTGCATAGCGGTATTCCTTGTAGAATATCCAGCACCTTATTCGATAAGGAAAGAGCCAGGATCCCTTCACCGGGAGTGACCTCGTTAGCGAAACTAGCAGATGATACAACCCACTCGGTTTTGTCTTTTGACTGCTTATCTAGTTCTTGCTTTGCATGGTGGTATTTGTGAAATATCCTGCACCTTATTCGATAAGGAAAGAGCCGAGATCCCTTCACCGGGAGTGACCTCTTTAGAAAAACTAGCAAAAGCCTAAAAAAACACTCCTTTTCAAATCACTCGATTCTGCAAAGATATCAAGTTCATTATGCAAAAGGATTTCTTAAAAACCTGTCGTAGCTTTCCGTCATTTCAGACAAGTGCTACTTAGTATTCGTGCTGCGTTTGTTAACCTTCGTCAAGTCATAGTGTGCAGTAGCTGATTGGTGCTTATCTGCTGCATATGATGCGATTGGATTAGGGTAGTCATACGAACTTGTTGACCTCCATCAAGGGTCGTGCGAGTGGGTATAATTCAATCATGAAATGTACGGGTTGAACTTGACTGGCAGCCTATGGTTTGTTGACCTCCGTCAAGGTCATAGGACGCTGGGGCAAAATATTATCGGGAATTTCAAGTGTTGAAATTTGCAATGAGATTGCATACCTTTTATGAGATAGTTGGATCCCGATACCCACTGCGAGTAAGAGTTACTCCTGGGAGAGTTTTACACATAACAATTAGCCGATCAAGTAGGTGTCTAGAAAGGTGTTAACGGGGTTACGCCCCTGGGAAAACGAGGTTTGTTTTAATTAGGTCCATGCGAAAGCACGGGAAACCTCCCTCAAAGTACCGATACTGGCCTGGCTGAAAGATTCGCGAACTTGTAAGGTGTAATTAATCCTGGCTAGTCTTACCTTTTAGGGTTTGAAGGAAGATTTGTTAAAAACAGTGGGAGCCATCTTGATTAGATAAGATAATAACCAATCTAATCTTGCAAGAGTATACGCTAAAGTGTTTTCTTCTCTCTCTCTCTCTCTAGGTAGCGACCATGTCTTAATCAAGATAATAATATGGATGTATTGACCGAACCCGCTTGTTATATTGAGCAGGGGAACGTTGGTTCCATTCTTTCTTAAAATTGCTATAAGACTGAGCAGGAAATAGGGGAATATCCGGATTCCCATGCCGCCCAAACGAAGAATAAGTATGTTGATGCATCTTCTTCGGGTGTGTTAGTTACCGAGAACTGTTTCTCGGTGCACTCTGCATCTTGGGTATTAGATACCCAATCAGGATCCCACATATGTAATATGTTACATGGGCTAACGAAAGGTAGAGAACTGGGAATGGGTGATCATTCTGTAAGAGACGGAATGGTGCAAATGTTGCAGCCAAAGCAGTTGGCGAATATCACCTTGTGTTACCAAATGACAATACATTGATTCTGAACGAATTCTATTACATACCGAACCTGATATGCAATCTTATATCAGTTTCTTTATTAAGTAAAGAAGGATATAATTTTGTAGTACTGGATAATGTTATAAACATTTTTCTGAATCAAAAGTTGATTGGATCAGGCTCGTTAAATAATGGCACATACGTTCTAAATCAAACCACAGTTCTTAACATACAAAACACACACAAGAGGAAGAGTTCAGAAATGAACGAATCCTTCTTGTGGCATTGTAGACTAGGTCATATCAATGCGACACGACTAGCTAAGTTATATAAGGATGGATATTTGAATCCGTTCGAATTATCATCTTATGAAACTTGCCAGTTATGTCTCAAAGGAAAGATGACCAAAACTCCGTTTACAGGGCACGGAGAAAGAGTTACGGAACTCTTGGGACTGATACATAGTGATGTATGTGGTCCCATGTCTATACATGCCAGGAATGGTTCTTCGTACTTCATTATATTCACTGACGATCTCTCAAGATACGGACAAGTGTTCCTGTTGAAACACAAGTCTGAAGCTTTTGAGAAATTCAAAGAATATAAGCATGAAATCCAGAACCAGACGGGTAAAAGTATTAAAATCCTACGATCTGATCGAGGAGGAGAATACTTAAGCACGGAATTCCGTGACTATCTAAAAGAGAATGGGATTCTCTCTCAGCTTACTCCTCCGTATTCACCACAGCACAACGGTGTATCGGAACGGAGGAATCGCACCCAATTAGATATAGTGCGCTCTATGATGAGCACCGCTGAGTTGCCTATTTCTTTTTGGGGTTATACGCTGGAGACAGCAGCATACCTATTGAATAGAGTTCCAACCAAATCAGTGCCTACCACTCCATATGAGATATGGGAGGGGAAGAGGCCTTGTCTTAATTTTGTTAAGATATGGGGTTGCCCGGCCTATGTTAAAAAGCAAAATTCGGACATACTCGAGTCAAGGTCTTTTCTGTGCAAGTTTGTAGGATATCCCAAGCATTTGCGAGGACATATCTTCTACAACCCTGAGGAACAAAAGGTGTTTGTTGCAGCATGCCACCTTTTTAGAAAAGGAATTTCTTGTCAAAGAAATTTGTGGCAAGGAGGTAGGACTGGAAGAAGTTCCAGCGATACAAACTACGACAGAGGATTTTGTAGAACCATAGGATTCGATAGCTCCCAACGAATCTCAGCCTCTCCGCCGATCTAGTAGGGTTCCTCATCCACCTGAAAGATACTACGGTTTTCTCATTGATGGTGGAAGCGAGGACTGCATCATGGAAGATGATGACCCGACTAGCTTCGAGCAGGCCATCACGAGTGGGGACTCTGTGAAATAGCTAGATGCAATGCGATCTGAGATGGAATCCATGTACACCAACAAAGTATAGACTTTGGAAGATGCTCCTGAAGGGGTAAAACCCATCGGGAGCAAGTGGATCTTCAAGAAAAAATTTGGTGTAGATGGAAAAGTTGAGACTTTCAAAGCTAAACCTGTTGCAAAAGGTTTTTGTCAACGACCAGGTGTGGATTATGATGAAACCTTTTCTCCAGTGGCTATGCTTAAGTCCATCCGGATCCTACTTTCCATTGCTGCATACCATGACTACGAAATCTGGCAAATGGATGTTAAGACCGCTTTTCTAAATGGTGATTTAGAAGAGTTCGTGTACATGACTCAGCCAGAGGGCTTCATGAACAGTGGGAGCAGCGGGAAGGTGTGCAAGCTGCATAAATCCATCTACGGGTTGAAGCAGGCATCGCGGAGTTAGAACATCTGTTTTGATGTGGTAGTCAAAGAGTTTGACTTCATCAAAAACGTAGATGAACCTTGTATATACAAGAAGGTGGCAGAGAGTAAGGTTTTCTTCCTCGTATTGTATGTGGATGACATACTCTTGATAGGAAATGATGTTCCTATGCTGCACTCGGTCAAACTCTTCTTATCACAAAGATTCTCAATGAAAGATCTAAGCGATGCCTCCTACATCTTGGGGATTAAGATCTATAGAGATAGATCTAAATGAATACTGGGATTGTCCCAATCCAGGTACATAGACACCATACTAAAGAGGTTTAGTATGGAAGATTCCAAACGTGGGAATTTACCCACGATCTCAGGACTCACTCTCTCCAAAGAAATGTCTCCCAAAACTGATTTGAAAAGAGCTCGCATGCAAGGAATACCCAATGCTTCGGCAGTAAGCTCTATCATGTACGCGATGTTATGTACTAGACCCGATGTAGCATACTAAAGGGTTACACTAACGCCCCGGCCAACTTCCATGACCAAATGCGGAACAAAATTTTTACTACGATACAAAACTTGGCGCTAGAATAAACCCTAAACCGGATCTTTACCATAAACCAAGTTAGCACAAAAAAGTTTTATCTACTATGATAGAAAGTTATACCTCAAGCTTGAACTCCTTCTCTTCTTATGGTGCTTCTCCTTGTTGTGAGCTCCTTGGAGTGGTTGTAGATGGCTCCTCCTCACCGGCTTCTACACGTCAAAGAAAATTCACCCGAAGGCCTCTACCTTGAGCTCCAACCTCAACAATGAAGTAACTAGGGTGCTTGGTGTGCTAGACTAAGAACCCTAGAGTGAGTAGAGAGGGATTTTAGTGGTTCTTGGTTCTCAACACATGAGAGATGAGGGCTTGAGAGAGAGGATGAAAGAGAGAGAGAGCTATGAGAGAGAATCAATATGTGAATAATGAAGAGATAGCTCTCATATTAGGATAAAAGAATAATAATTTTAATTAGCAAAATTTTGATGGTTCATTTAATTTGACCATTATCATGTCACCATTAATGCTAAGCAAAATATCTTTTGCTTAACAAAAATATCTAAGTCAACAATGGTCAACAAGTCAAATGGTCAAACTAAATAACCATAACACAATTATCTCTAATTAAAATTAGTAATCAATTTCCTTCATATCATTATGGTTTTAATCAAGTCAATGGTCAAAACCTTAATGAGGTGTCTCCTCCTTTGTCTCTGTCAACTGTATACATATACCTGCATCCGTGTTCCGAAGAACACGGATACAATGAGACTGAACCAACCCAAAATCAAATACTAGGATCAGGTTTAAACCAAAGCCCACTAGTATCAACTGCCCGAACTCCAAACACGCACAAGTACGTGTATGTGAACGAACCCTGACGTAAAACCATACGACCTCTACATCATTTCGCCCAAAGGTGAACAACCCTCTGTGTGGGACTCTAAAGACTCGACAGTACTCTGGAAGTGGGTTTAACTACAAGCACGTCAGCGGAACTAGCTGTGCATAACGGCTACCCAGGTATCTGTCGACAAGAAGGCCGATGAGTAAAACCCATCCGAACTCGTACTGAACCCATCTGTGACAATCTTCGTACAGTCCGGTCTGTTCGTCTAAGAGTATCGCATATCGGGCCTAGAGGGTGGTAAACGTCAGACCCCTAATAGCGGTATAAGTCATGTCGGAGTGTAGCCCAGAACACCATGAGAAACTACTGGAACACCTACCAGTAAATCTCACTTGCCCTGGCCAGGGACTTTGTGTAATGGCTCTCCTAGACACAGCGCGATATCAACCCCCAATATCGGGAGAGACGAATCCTGTCTAACTGTAAGTCTACGGTAGCGCCCCGGCCATCAATCCGTGGCCAAATGCGGAAACAAAAACATTTTAGGAAACCGGCGCTATCGTAGTCTTTCACCCGGATCGAACCATTAACGTTAAACTAGCAAACTACTAAGAAGTGAGAGTGGCTATACCGATCGATCCGTGTCCTTCGGTCTTCGGACACCATCCCAAGCTCCTTGCGGCATCTCCAGTCTCCGGTCTCCTCGTCGGAAGGGTACCACATCAATGAGTCTTTTTACGGGCTCCCGCTTCATCCGAAGCAACTCGAACATGAAGTTTGCGAGCCGACATGTCCAAGGCAATGTAGAGAATGTGTGAGATAACTTTATCTTAAGCATCCATTGATTCTCAACACATGAGAGTGTATGGATAGAGGTTGAAGATGACGCCATTAGTGGAAATGGTGAGCTTGAGGAAGAAGAAGAAGAAGAGCTTTTCTTATTTATTTGTGTTGGAATAATAATGGAGAGTAAGAATGATAATCCAAGAGCAAACCCCTTGCCTCATGGATGCCCCTTCTCTCTCCTCTTATCATTTCAACACATAAATCAATCCAAAATGAGACATATGCACAACTAAAGAGACCAAGAGTCATCACTTATGCATGTGTCACAATTAAAGTTCCTAATGATGACTTAAGCTCACAATTTCCACGTGTAAACATTAATCCAAATGTTTACAACAATAAAAAGATATGGCAACATCTAAAGTAAACTTGTGACGGATCACAAGGATACCCCTCACCTGTATATACATACCTGCATCCGCATTCCGACTGAATGCAAATGCAATGAGACTAAAGTAATCCAACAAATCTAATACTAGGATCCGGCTTAAACCAAAGCCCACTAGTATGATCCGTCCGATCATGATCCGTACACAAGTGCATGTATATGATCGAACCCTGCCTTAATATCATACGGCCTCTACAACGTTTCGCCCGAAACTTGAGAAACTGTCTGTGGGGGACTCTAAAGACTCGTCAATATATTGGATATGGATTTAACCACTTGCACATCAGTGGCACTAGCTGTATGTAATGGCTACCCAAGTATCGACAAAAAGGTAAGCCGATGAGCAAACTCATCCTGGAACCCTTTTGAGCCTGTCAGTGACAATATCCGTACAGTCCGGTCCGTTCGTCAATGAGTATCGCATATCGTGCCTAAGGGGCTAGTAAATGTCAGACCCCCAAAAGTGGTACAAGTCATGTCGTAGTGTAGCCCAGAACACCCTGAGATTGTTAGTTATATGTATGCCCTAAAGGCCATTACTGTACATAGGATGTATATTGTAGTGGTTGCTGGGACATATATAGGGAGGACTTTCTTGCTCGACATGATAGTATGCTATCTGGTTACTCTTTATCTTAACGTGTACACTGATTGTCTCTCTGTTACATGTTGGTAAAGCCCTTAGGATGTGTACTTGACTACCTAGACTATGATGCAGATCATACTAGTAAGGACATGGTAGTCCATTAGTACATCCTTCAAGGTCCCTGGTCGTGGGTGTATCGAGACGGGGCATCGATATACCTGAGTAGACTAGCGTATACCTTCTCGACCCATACAGATGGGCGATGGATGATGCCATATCCATTGGTGTTTGACATCAGAGATGATATACGGGTGCTCAGTAGAGACTGGGTACACTGGACGGACTCCCCGAGAACTCCCAGATGGTATTATACCTTACGTCAGATGGCAGTTCTCTGGTGACACTGGTACAGGTTAGTCTGTAGACCCGAGATCGTCATAGAGTCTTGTGTGATTCCCACTGTGCTTTGATTTCCACCTTACCACGTCCAAGAGGGCATGCAAAACAGTGGTTTTTGGGTACAGTCCCGAATCACATGGAGGCAATGAGCGATAGGAGGGGATTCGTCTCTCCCGGTATAGGGAGTTCATGTTGCGCTGTGTTCGATTGGCTATAACCGGAAATCCCTGGCCAGGGTTGCTGAGATTTACTGGTATGTGTTACCAGTAGTTTCTCAAACTGCTATAGACCTCATATCGACACGACTTATCGAGCTACTGGGGTCTGACGTTTACCACCCCTAGGCGAGATATGCGACATATCAGACGACGAGACCAGACTGTACGGTAAGTGTTACTGGTTGGATTCACAGGAGTGTGAGCGGGCTTGCTCGTTGATCTTCTGATCGCTCAATACCCGGGTGGCCGTTACGTTTAGCAGACCACTTGTGGCTTGTGGGTGTTTGATATGATCATCACCTACAGCCGGCGTATTGACGAGTCATTAGAGTCTTACACAGAGGTTTCCTGGCTCAAGCGAAACGAAATAGGAGCGCATATGAGATATGTGCGGGACCGAGAATAATACCAGTATGTGATATTGTATTCTATTCTCGCGATTTGTATCATTGGACGGTTATATGAGATATAGCCGGGTTACCGAATCAAGTGTTGATTCGATACATTGATACACTTGATATTAGTCGGTTATATGCAGTATGACCGGATCATTAAATCAAGTGTTGATTTTATGATTTAATGTATAATTATATATTTGATATATTACTTTACATTAACTAGTATTGGTTCACTTAAGATTATTTTCTCACTAGATTGTGCACATTGTATATATGATATATGTTTGTGCACTAGTTTGTATCATGTTTGATGATACATGCAAACTTGGGTGTGTGTTTATTTTAAACCATGTTTAGGTTAATGGTTAGGTTTTATATTTGTTTTATTTATTTTCTTTAATTCATTTTTGGTAAAAATGAAATGGTGGCTTGCTTTGTTTTATTGTTGAAGCTTCATGAAGCTTTGAAAAAGTAACCATTTTGTTTTATCCTTTAAACCTAACCATTACCTAAACTAGGGTTTGCTCTCTACATGAGTTATCTTCACCCATGGTTGCAATATGAGAAGACTTCACTTGATTTATTATTTGGATAATTCATTTTTCTTTCTTCTTCTTCATCTTCTTCAAGAGGTGAAGAAAGCTTACTAGAAAATTGTTAAGTGATGAAATCAAGTGAGAAATCCAAATCCAAAGTGAACCCACTTCCTATTTTTTCATCCTCTACCACTTGCCATGTAGTAGAGTGTATTATCTTCACAAGTTTCATGACTTAGTGAAGGTGGAGCTTGAGTTTGAGTTGCCTCGACGTAGATCATCTTCGGCATCGAAGTCAACGACCTAGCCCGCCCGTTTCTCCGATGAAACCGTCACTAGAGTCCGGGATTCCGATGATCGCAGCGGAGGGATGTCAACACGGAGCTAGAGAAGTGGTGGACCGGATCTACAAAGGTTGTATTTCCATTCACTTAGTAGTTAAGTTGTTAACTTGCTTGTAGTTTCGCCTATCCTCTAGTTAACGATCACATTAAGGTTTCTCAGCACATAGAAAATTTTGAATTGGCCATGTTTGATCAGTTGTAGAACCTCATGGGAGTGCCTAGGAACCCTACAGTGGTATCAGAGCCTAGCTAGAGCTTTAGACGAAGTGTAGACGATGTTAGAAGTCCGATCGAACCCGAAACCCTAATCTAAAACCCTTCTCTGTACAATTTTTCAAAACTGGGAATTTCGTGAATTAAAAATATGCAGAAAAATAAGCAAGGTTTTCTAGGAGTTACTATGCAAAACGAGCTTCTAAATCGATCAAGTCGCCGCGGAACCGCGGTACGAGCATGGCTCGTGTGGCGGTTCCGCAGCCGTACGGTCGCCTCTTTCATCCAATTTTGCATAGTAATGTCCTATTTAGTTTCCTGACTTTTCTGGGAATTTTTAATTTTCACTCAAGAGTTGAGTTTTCTGGGTTGTATTGGGGACTCGGTGTTTCGATCGGGAAGTCTAATTTCGTCTATGTGATTTTCCGGGTAATTTTAGAACATGTTAAAAAGTTCGACCGGATAGAAATACCCAATTTTTTTCCTGCCGGGAAATTTCCAATTGTTGGATTTTTCCATAGTTTAATAACGTTCTAAGTTGTGCAAGTAACGCGATGGACCCTCTAGAAGACAACAAACCTTAACTCGATTATGTGACCGTCTTGAACTGCCCTTTGAACCTTAGGGTTTGGGGCAGTACGGCGTGCCACATGTGAGGCGTTGGCTTGACCCTTCTACGGCTGGACCGTTGGTACTGTGGCATGAAATGGATGTTTTTAAACTTATTTCAAGCGTTGATCTGTTTGGGAAAACTTGGGTGTTTGATTGTTCGATCGGAAAGTTTAACATTTTCTACTTATCTGGAATGTGATACAATATTTGGAATCCACAATTATGAGATAACTGATTTGGATGTTATAAACATAGCACTTTAGTCTCACTTGATCGGTTGCCACGGAATTTTGATATGATCAAAAGTCCGTCGCAATCACGTAGCGTACACGGATACTCGCCGGGTAAACTTAATAGACAGCCATGCCCCATAGCCCCGACCAAGTGGGAGAACCCCGTCGCCAAAAGCATCCATTTGGGTGCTCGCGGCAACGGTGTTCCGCCTTAGTGCACTTCGTCGACGGCATCCGGGGGTGCGGCCGTCTACTAAAATTTGCGACGAGCATTCGATCAGTTTGTCGGGAATCTTGTTGAATTGCCCGACTAGATATTGAAAAGTGTTTTCGACAATGAGACTAAAATGCGGGGTTTGTAATTATTAGGCATGCGATGTCTGAGGAATTCATTTGGTTAGGCATGCGATGTCTAAGCAGGTTGCGGATTCCAACTGTTGTAGTTTTACACTTTCTTTTCTGCGACCGTAAGTGTAATATGTGTTATCGCCGGTTTCGTTGCTATATGTCAACGACAATTGGGATACGCATGTTTACTTACGTTGATGACATGTGATGTTATGTGTTGCTGGATATGTTATATTGGATCGTCGTGTTTGAATATCCGGGGGGGTTTTATGTAAGATGAGTGTTTTTCATTTTCATTCATGTAAAAACTTGTATGTAATATTCTTTTATTGGGGCACTTCCAGGTTGCGGAAGATGTCACCATTGTATATTATTTACTTTTCCGCACTAGGATAAACCCAAGGAGGAGGGCACAAGTAACCGGGTTCTGGAGTCCAGTGGGAGACCAACTCGAGGAGTCGAGTCCGGGTCTCCTAACTCTAGAATTGGTAGGGTTGCTTGCTGCTCTCATAGGGGTCTAGGGGTGTGGGTTTGGCTATTCATCGCGACCGTGGAATCCGTGTTTTATACTGGCTCGTATTAAAAACACGGACGTCCTAGTATATCCAATGTTTCATATGTTTCTTCTGTTGCGATATCTGTGATGTGATCATTTGATGTTCTATGATAAATATTATATATAGTATATATGATATATTATATAGACGTTGCTTATGTTTTACACCCGCGCTAGCCCTGCCTCGCTCTGCCGTTAGTTATCTAACCTAACGGTGCAGACGGGACATCGAGGCGAGTGCGGATGGCATAAGCGTACGTTATATTTATCTGTGATGTTTAGGTGGACTTAAATGATGGGACTCCATTAATATGATTAATGAAAGAAAATAAACCTAATGATGTTGTGGAATCAAATTTTCAAAAAAGGTAGCTACGGTTCTTGCTTTGCATCACGGTGTTCCTTATAGACTGCACCTTATTCGATAAGGAAAGGGCCGAGATCCCTTCACCGGGAGTGACCCCTTTAGTAATAACTGGCAGATGCTACACCCCTCAGTTTGTCTTTTAATTGCTTTTGGAGTTTTTGCTTTGCACAGCGGTATATATGATATATCCTGCACCTTATTCGATGAGGAAAGGGCCGACGATCCCTTCACCGGGAGTGACCCCTTTAGCAAAACTAGAAAAGCCTCAATAACACCCCATTTTAAAATTCATTCGATCCTACAACGATATCAAGTTCATTACGCAATAAGTTTTCAGAAAAAACTGTCGTAGCCCTCCGTCATTTCAGATAAGTACTAGTTAGTATTCGTGCTGCGGTAGTTTGGCCTCCGTCAAGGCGTAGTGTACGGTAGCTAACTAATGCTTATCTGCTAGCATACGATGCAATTGGATTAGGGTATTCGTACGGCGTTGTTTGGCCTCCGTCAAGGGTCGTGCGGGTGGGTTTAATTCAATCAGGAAATGACGGGTTGAACTTGACTAGCGGACTATGGGTAGTTTGGCCTCCTTCAAGGTCATAGGACGCTAGGGGCAAAATTATCGGGAATTTCAAGTGTTGAAATTTGCAATGAGATTGCATACCTTTGATGAGATAGTTGGATCCCGATACCCACTGCGAGTAATTGTTACTCCTGGGAGAGTTTTACACATTACACTTAGTCGATCAAGTAGGTGTCTAGAAAGGTGTCAACGGGGTTACGCCTCTGGGAAAACGAGGTTTACTTTAATTAGGTCCGTGCGAAAGCACGGGGAACCTCCCTCAAAGTACCGACACTGGCCTGGCTGAAAGATTGACGAAGTTGTAGCGTGTAATTAATCCCGGCTAGTCTTTCCTTTTAAGGTTTGAAGGAAGATTTGAAAATAAACAGTGGGAGCCATCCTGATTAGATAAAATAATAACCAATCTGATCTTGCAAGAGCACACGCTGAGTGTTTTCTTCTCTCTCTCTCCTGATAGCGACCATGTCACGCCTTAATCAAGATAATAATACGGATATATTGACCGAACCCGCTTGTTATACTGAGCTGGGGAACGTTGGTCCCGCTCCAACTTATAATTGTTATAAGACAGAGCAGGAAATTGGGAAATACCAGATTTCCCGTGCCGCCCAAACGAAGAAAGTGCATGTTGATGCATCAACTTTGGGTGTGTTCGTTACACAGAACTGTTTCTCAGTATCCTCTACGTCCTGGGTATCTGATACCGGATCAGGATCCCAGATATGTAATCTATTAGATAGGGCTACAGAAAGGTAGGGAACTGAGAACGGGTGATAAGTTTCGTGAGATAGAAAACGGTGCAAGTGTTGCAGCCAAGTCTGTTGGTCACTATCACCCTGTATTACCAGAATACATTGATTCTGAATGAATGTTATTAGATACCGAACCTGATATACAAAATCATATCAGTCTCTTTATTAATAAAGAAGGATATAATTTTGTATTGTTGGATAATGTTTTGAACATTTCCTATATCAAGAGTTGATCGGTTCAGGCACGTTATCTAAAAGTATTGACGTTCTAAATCAAACTACAGTTCTTAATATACAGAACACACACAAGAGGAAGGGTTCAGAAATGAACGGATCCTTCTTGAGGTATTGTAGACTAGGTCATATCAATGCGACCCGACTAGCTTAAGTTACATTAAGATGCATATTTAAATCAGTTTGAATTTACATCTTGTGAAACTTGCCAGTCATGTCACAGAGATAAGATGACCATAGCTCTGGTTATTAGAAACAGAGAAAGAGTTAGTGAACTTTTGGGATTAATACATGCTGATGTATGAAGGTCCCCAGTCCACACATGCCAAGATAGGTTCTTTTTACTTCATTACATTCTCTGATAATCTCTCAAGATTCAGACATATGTTCCTGTTGAAACACAAGTCCGAACCTTTTGAGATATTCACGGAATATAAGTTTGAAGTAGAGAACCAAAATGGGTATAAGTATTATGTCCTTTGATGCGATCAAGGAGGAGAATACTTGAGCAAGGAATTCCTGGACTATTCTAAAGGAGAATGAGATTCTCTCTCAGCATTACTCCTCCGTATACACCATAGCACGATGGTGTATCGGGGCAGAGCACTCACACCCTATATGATAAGGTGTGCTCTATGATGAGTACAACTGAGTTACCTATTTCTTTTGAGGGAGTTATGCACTTGTGAAGTTGCATACCTATTGAATACGGTTCCGATCAAATCAGTTGCCTACCACTTCATATGAGATATGGAAAGGGAAGAGCCCATCTCTTAAGTCAGTTAAGATTTGGGGTTGTCCGGCCTATGTCTAAAAAGCAAAATCCGGACAAGCTCGAGGCAAAGTCAGATCTGTAGAAGTTTGTTGGATATCCCAAGCATTCGCAAGGGAATATCTTCTACCTAACCGAGGAACAAAAATGTTTTGTTTCTCAGCATGCCACCTTTGTGAAAGGGAATTTCTTGTGAAGAAATTAGTGGACATGAGGTAGAACTGGAAGGAGTTCCAGCTATACAAACTGCAGCTGATGATTTGGTAGAACCGAAGGATTCAATAGTTTCCAACGAACCTCACCCTCTCCGCCGATCTAGTAGGGTTCCTCACCCACCTGAGTGATACTTCTGTTTCTCTATGACAGTGGGAGCGAGGATTGCATCATGAGATGATGACCCAACTAGTTTCGAGCTGGCCATCAGGAGTGGGACTCTGTAAGAATGACTGGATGCTTATCGATCTGAGATGGAATCCTTATACACCAACAAAGTATGGACTTTGGTTGCTTGATCTGAAGGGTTAAATCCCCGTCGGGAGCAAGTATATCTTGAGAAGATTACTTGGTGTACATGGAAAAGTTGAGACTTTCAAAGACTAGACTTGTTAAACGTTTTCGTCATCGACCAGGCGTGGAAAATGATGAAACCTTTTCAAGTAGCTAAGCTTAAGTCCATCCAGATCCTACTTGCCGCGGCTACATACCATGACTACGATATCTGGCGGTTGGGTGTCATGACTGCTTTTCTAAATGATGTTTTAGAAAAGAGCGTCTATAAGTACACAGCCAGAGGGCTTCGTAGACAGTGGGAGCAGCGGAAACGTGAGCAAGATGTTTTATGTGATAAAGCAGGCATCGCGGAGTTGGAACATCTGTTTTGATGTAGTAGTCAAAGAGTTTGACTTCATCAAAATAGTAGATGAATCTTGTATATACAAAAAGGTAGTAGTGAGTATGGTGGTGATCCTCGTAGAGTACGTGGATGATATACTCTTGATAAGAAAGGAGTTTCCTATGCTACGCTCGGTCAATCTCCGCTTATCACAATGATTCTCCATATAGGATCAAAGTGATACCTCCTAAATCCTGGGTTTTGGATCTATGAGATAGATCTAATTGGATGTTAGCATACTCACTAGTTGTAGTGAGATGGTATCAGTTGATCCTGGGGAGAATCACTGGAAAGGTTCCTGGGTGATAAAGACGACTGAAAGTCAGTCACAGGCATTGTCTTTACTCTCAGTAAAGGGACGGTATGTTGGAAGAGTTCCAAGCTAGATACCGTGGCAAACTAGACGATAAAGGCTGGATACATCGCTACTTAAGATGCTACCAAAGAGGCAGTCTGGATGTATATTTGTTCATGAGATGAACTTAGTTCCTCCCATTATGTGACAATGGAGTTGTGGCTTATGCCAAGGAACGTCCATCCCATCAGTGATCCAGACATATTTTAAGGAAGTATCACCTGATCATGGAGATGGTTGATCTTCAAAGAGATCAAAGTTAGGAGAGTAGACTCAGAGGACAACACGGGGATCCACTCACAAAGGCATTTTCCCAGAGAGAGACTTTTATGGGATGGTTGAGTATGAGATACTGCAACCACTGCTACAGATGGCCCTAGTGCAAGTGGGAGATTGTTAGTTATATGTATGCCCTAGAGGCCATTACTGTACATAGGATGTATATTGTAGTGGATGCTAGGACATATATAGGGAGTACTTTCTTGCTCGACATGATAGTATGCTATCTGGTTGCTCTTTATCTTAACGTGTACACTGATTGTCTCTCTGTTACATGTTGGTAAAGCCCTTAGGATGTGTACTTGATTACCTGTACTATGATGTGGATCATACTAATGGGGACATGGTAGTCCATAAGTACATCCTTCAAGGTCCCTAGTCGTGGGTGTATCGAGACGGGGCATCGATATACCTGAGTAGACTAGCATATACCTTCTCGACCCATACAGATGGGCAATGGATGATCCCATATCCATTGGTGTTTGACATCAGAGATGGTATACGGGTGCTCAGTAGAGACTGAGTACACTGGACGGACTCGCCGAGAACTCCCAGATGGTATTATACCTTAGTCAGATGGCAGTTCTCTGGTGACACTGGTACAGGTTAGTCTGTAGACCCGAGATCGTCATAGAGTCTTGTGTGATTCCCACTGTGCTTTGATTTCCACCTTACCACGTCCAAGAGGGCGTGCAAAACGGTGGTTTTTGGGTACAGTCCCGAATCACATGGAGGCAATGAGCGATAGGAGGGGATTCGTCTCTCCCGGTATAGGGAGTTCATGTTGCGCTGTGTTCGATTGGCTATAACCGGAAATCCCTAGCCAGGGTTTCTGAGATTTACTGGTAAGTGTTACCAGTAGTTTCTCGAAATGTTATAGACCTCATATCGACATGACTTATCGAGCTACTAGGGTCTGACGTTTACCACCCATAGGCGAGATATGCGACATATCAGACGACGAGACCGGACTGTACGGTAAGTGTTACTGGTTGGATTCACAGGAGTGTGAGCGGGCATGCTCGTTGATCTTCTGATCGCTCAATACCCGGGTGGCCGTTACGTTTAGCAGACCGCTTGCGGCTTGTGGGTGTTTGATATGATCATCACCTACTGCCGGCGTATTGACGAGTCTTTAGAGTCCTACCAAGAGGTTTCCTGGCTCAAGCGAAACGAAATAGGAGCGCATATGAGATATGTGCGGGACCGAGAATAATACCAGTATGTGATATTGTATTCTATTCTCGCGATTTGTATCATTGGACGGTTATATGAGATATAGCCGGGTTACCGAATCAAGTGTTGATTCGATACATTGATACACTTGATATTAGTCGGTTATCTGCAGTATTAACGGATCATTAAATCAAGTGTTGATTTAATGATTTAATGTATAATTATATATTTGATATATTACTTTATATTAACTAGTATTGGTTCACTTAAGATTATTTTCTCACTAGATTGTGCACATTATATATATGATATATGTTTGTGCACTAGTTTGTATCATGTTTGATGATACATGCAAACTTGGGTGTGTGTTTATTTTAAACCATGTTTAGGTTAATGGTTAGGTTTTATATTTGTTTTATTTATTTTCTTTAATTCATTTTTGGCAAAAATGAAATGGTGGCTTGCTTTGTTTTATTGTTGAAGCTTCATGAAGCTTTGAAAAAGTAACCATTTTGTTTTATCCTTTAAACCTAACCATTACCTAAACTAGGGTTTGCTCTCTACATGAGTTATCTTCACCCATGGTTGCAATATGAGAAGACTTCACTTGATTTATTATTTGGATAATTCATTTTTCTTTCTTCTTCTTCATCTTCTTCAAGAGGTGAGGAAAGCTTACTAGAAAATTGTCAAGTGATGAAATCAAGTGAGAAATCCAAATCCAAAGTGAACTCACTTCCTATTTCTTCATCCTCTACCACTTACCATGTAGTAGAGTGTGTTATCTTCAAAAGTTTCTTGACTTAGTGAAGGTGGAGCTTGAGTTTGAGTTGCCTCGACGTAGATCATCTTTGCATCGAAGTCAACGACCTAACCCGCCCATTTCTCCGATGAAACCGACGCTAGAGTCCAGGATTCCGATGATCGCAGAGGAGGGACGTCAACACGGAGCTAGAGAAGTGGTGGACCGGATCTACAAAGGTTGTATTTCTATTCACTTAGTAGTTAAGTTGTTAACATGCTTGTAGTTTCGCCTATCCTCTAGTTAACGATCGCATTAGGGTTTCTCGGCACATAGAAAATTTTGAATTGGCAATGTTTGATCAGTTGTAGAACCTCATGGGAGTGCCTAGGAACCCTACAGAGATACTACTGGAATACCTACCAGTAAATCTCTTGCCTTGGCCAAGGACTTTGTGTAATGGCTCTCCTGGACATAGCTCGATCTCACCCCCAATACCGAGAGAGACGAAACCCCTGCCGATCCGCTCACTGCCTCCATGTGGCTAAGGACTGTACCCAACTAAAACCTGTTTGCATGACTCCTTTGAGCCGTGGTAGGGTAGTAATCAAAGCATAGTGGGAACTCACACGAGACAAATGACGATCTCAGGTCGATGAACTAACCTGTACACATGTCACCACGGAACTGCTATCTGACGCTAGGATAATACCAACTAGCATGTTCCCAGCGAGTCATGTCCGGTGTACTCATAACCCAATGAGCACCTGTATACGTCTTAGGTGAACCAACTGACACCAATGGCTTGTGAGACCAGCCTCCGCCCCTTGTCGGGGTCTCGATCGTATACACTAGTCTACTAATGGTGTATTGATGCCCAGTCTCGAAACTCCCATGACTAGAGACCACTTTAAGGATGTGCTTATAGACTACCCAACTCTCACGTATATGATCGCCATCATACCGCTGGTAGTCAAGCAAGAATCCTAAGGGCTCTATCAAGGTGTAATAGTGATCTGTAATATCACCTAAATCATGTACATGATGATAAAGATAAACCAGGTAGCATACTATTCTCTATCAACGTGTAACAGTGAACTGCAATGTCACTTAAAGCATATACACGATGATAAAGACAACTCATATAGCATACTATCCTCTCGAGTAAGACTGTCCTACCGGTATAGGTCCTCCCTTAATCATTGCAATCACGTGCCTGCGATCCAATAATTGACTTTGAGGGCACTATATCCAACAATCTCCCACTTGCACTCAAGGCTAATTATTGCGGTGTCACATACTCACAGCCCGTGTGATACCGAAACCCAACTCCTCTACTAATAAGATTCACAAATCTTGTTTGTGAAACTATTGCGTTCGAGAAATAGCCTCAGCTAGTGGATCTGACCTGATGTTTCTTTCTATGTCTCTCTTAATCTCAAGTTCAAGGAGATACCCATATCCCGAATTGAGCAATACCTGTCTTAGAATATGTCTGGATATCTGATAGGACCTAGTTCACAAATGAACTCCAAATCCAAACTTCTTAGACTGTATCATCAACTGAATTTAATCAGTATCCTGCGCCATGCCTCCCTCAGTATCCGCTTGGATCACCTGTCCAAACTACTGCCCCTCGTCGAGAGGGAAAACTATAACTCTGACAGTCATTCTGTTATCCAGGTCACCTTGGAAGCCTGGAATGATAACTGTCTCCCGAAGGAGGCTGTGAATATCATATTCCCAGAACATCTGCTTATGTTCTAAAGCTGCTTCCAAACGTTTTTCTAGGATTGGATCAATATCAACTTATTATAGCTAGTGTAAAAACAACATCTGGTATGGTACTTGACATCTCATAATTGACTCAATTGCCTAAGCAAGTGATATGCCAATCATGTACATCCCTCTCCTCTTTAGTCTGTAAGACACCTTCAGAGAGGCTGACTCCATCACCTGCAGGTACACCACCATGCCAGGAGTCGTCCATTCTAAATACCTTTCGAATACTGTGTAAGTATCTAGATTGGGACACTTCCCAAATCTAGATCTAAAATCATAGATCTAGTAACCAGAATGTCTGATATAAATCCAAATCCAATGCAGAGAAACCACTGTGTGACAACCACAGTATAATCGATCGTAGTATAGGAATATCACTTCCTACTCTGTGCATGTCATCCAAATACCAGGACACCACACCCTACTACCTTCTTAACAGATCCATCCCCTATTCTGATGAAGCCATAACCCATGACTGTCACATCAAAAATAGATGATCTATCTCCGCTATATTTGCTTTAGTCTATAAATAGACACAAGCAATTTGTCCACTATGCTTCCGCTGCTCCCACTGACTACAACAACCTTCTGGCAGAGTCATATACACGTGCACTTCTAAAGCTAGTTTAGAACGACGCTATACTCATCCTCCTACCGGGTCTCATAGCGTGGAACAACAGAAGTGTCAAGTCTGGGTAAACAAGAACCTCCCTGTCACAGTCCTTGAGGCTACCGGAGTACCTCTCGGGTGCCTAAGGTTACCTACCATTTCTGCGGAGTGGATAATGGAATGTTAATCCAGATTGAATCTTTAGGTCCTATTAAATTTTCAGTAATCGTTTGCGGTTCTGGAATCACTTCCAGTTCTATCATACTCCCACTATTGTTTTCTGAAAAAAGTCCATTTTACTAAAACTGTAGCGAGTCAAGAACAATATCACTATTGATCTTCCAGATGGTAGAAATTCAACCCTCGTCATAGCCTGGGTTAACCCACAAACTGTCATTACAGAAACGTGCCTTGAGTTATCCAGAGTCTGGTTTTAAGCATAAACCGGACAATTCCATATACCTTAACATCGTTAAGATATGATCCATTCTATATCCAATATAGAAACATAGGCACTGATTTAATTGGAACCAGATTCAAATCATGCAGCTGTCTCCAGTGCATGTCAACTAAATGGCGAGAGGCCGATCAACATTACTCAACTTAGGACTGCATCCAATTATGAGTAACCTGAAAGAGATACAAGTTTCTCAAAACCATTACTATCAACTGAATACCATACACAAGTATCAATATCTTTGATTACCTTGAAGGATCCTGATACTTGCAACACGTGGTTCTCTACTTTACTTTTATACCTATTACTTCTCAAAACTTAGACCTTGTATTTTTACGAAACACTTGTCTAAAACTAGAGAAGTCATAAATAAACAGAATACAGTACGAGGACCAACCCCTCTGTCCTAATGGACACTGGACAATATACAATGCTTTGTATAAGTCCCCTGAGTTGAATAACTCAAACCCTGTGCGTCGTAGGTTGAAAACTGTACTATGGTTATGAAGAATTATACCGCTGTTGAACACTCCTTACCTAACCATCAACTGATATAGGTAAATGTCATGGACATAATTTCAAAAAGTTATATCTCACTTTATAAAAATAAACGTACAGATATATCAGTTTGAAATTAGTGCATAAAAACGGATATTCAAAACCAAATATTTGCCGTCCGGCAAACAACCCAGGCGATTTCCTCAAATATCACCAATTACAACGAATCCCGATATAATTAGGATGATCACCCAATTCCCAATAACTTGCTCCCACTCATCATGTGTAAAACCATACAGATGTGAGAATCATACCTGGTAAATACATACTCTGGAGTAAGTACTAATTGGGAAATCAGTTTTCTATTAACAATACACGGTGAAACTGAAACATGAAAATGTTTCGAAGGGGTATCCGGGTATTCCTAGTAATGCCTCTTCCATTATCAGATTCATGACTATAATCGTATATTTCTTTGCCATCTCTCCAAATACCTTTATTTGTCTTTAGTCGTTACCTTCTGTACACCACCGTTTGGCTAAATGGTTTTCTTCCTTCCCTACCGTTCGGCACCAGCCTATGGTTTGGAAGAAGACTATCCAATAAGCGTAATAGGTGTATTGTCCTAATCTTAGGAGCACTCGCAACCTGAGAGAAGGTAAATATAAAAGACAACTGAATAAGCCTTATTCTTATTTCTCCTGAACCAGAATCCATCCCCGAATTGGAACAAGTTCCTTCGAGTTCGTATATAACCATATGATGGATTTATCCAATGGAATTGGATGTTCGCAGTGATACGGGGTGTTCTGGAGAAATACAAAGGTGAAATAGGAGTGGCGATGAGATACTCGGTTTGGTCGTGAATGATAGCAGTCGCAATTTACTTTGCCCTCTTTCTAATCCCTTTATTTGTCTTTACTTATTACCTTCTGTACACCTCACTTAGGCTAATCGGTTTTCTTCATTCCCTACCTTTCGTCACCTGTGTATGGTTTGGAAGAAGACTATCCAGTTAGCGTAATGGGTCTACTCTCTCCCAATCCTAGAAGCCCTCACAACCTGAGAGAAGGTAAAAGGAAAATACAACTGAATAATCCTATTCAATCTCTCCAGAACCAGAATCCATCCTCGAATCTGGTACAAGTTCCTTCGAGTTCGTATATAACCATACGATGGATTTATCCAATGGAAGTGGATGTTCGTAGTAATACGGGGTGTTCTGGAGAAATGCAAAGGGTAAAAGAAGGAGTGTCAATGATGTATGCAACTCAGACAATCCAAAAGTCAATGTTTTAAGAAAGTTCGGGAAACTTGGTCACTGAGTCATAGTCTAGGGTCGGGCCATGGTCGCTGCCAAAGAAAGAGAGAGAAAAGAAACACTGTGCGTGCACTTTAACCTATATCAGAATGGTTATCAATTTATCTAATCAGGAAACCTCCCACTGTGACCTCAAATTCTCCTCCAAACCTGAAAGAAGAATTAGTCGGGATCACCCGAGGAGTAAACCAACTCATCAGTAGGAATCGGGATCCAACTATCATCGCATGATAACGTGATGGATTCCACTCACGTTATCATACTCCAAAAGGTATGCGCATGCCTGGCAAGTTTTAGTTTCTTTAGAAACTCCCGATGTGATTTTTACCCCAAGCGGTTTATGACCTTGACTTTGGCCAACAAATCATAACCCGCAAGTCAAGTTCTACCCGTCATTGTCCTGATTGATTTAGACCCACCCGCACACACCCTTGACTTTGGCCAACAAAGTAGTACGACTGTCCTAAACCAATGCATCTATCTATGCAATGGACAAGCAACACACAGCTACCGCACACGATGCCTTGACTTTAGCCAACAAACACCGAACGAATACTATGCGCTACTTATCCGAAATAACGGAGGGCTACGGCTGGTTTTTGGCGAAAAATCTTTAACGTAATGAACTTGATATCATTGAAGGAACCAGATAGCTTTTTATAAAAATATAGTGGCGAAAACCTTTGCTAAAGAGGTCACTCCCGGTGAAGGGATCTCGGCTCTTTCCCCGTAGAATGAGGTGCAAGATATTCCAAACTGAATACCGCGATGTAAAGCAAAAAGTAATTGACTATAGTGAAGTTATTACCCTGGCGCAAAATTCTGTCCAAGGGGTCACTCCCGATGAAGGGATCTCAGCCCTTGCCTCGTCGAATGAGGTGCTGGATACTCATAACCGAATACCACTGTGCAAAACAAAAGAGAACGCCCTTGTAATAACAGCTTTTTGAAAAATGTTCCAACAACATCGAATAGGTTTGTTTTCCTTGCATTGATCAGAATCAATGCTGTTGGATATAGTGCCCTCAAAGTCAATTATTGGATCGCAGGTACGTGATTGTGATGATTGAGGAAGGGCCTATACCGATAAAACAGTCTTACTCGAGATGATAGTATGCTATCTGGCTTGTCTTTATCACTGTTACACTTTGATAGAGCCCTTAGGATCTTGCTTGACTACCAGCAGTATGATGGCGATCATATACGTGAGAGCTGGGGTCTATAAGAACATCCTTAAAGTGTCCCTAGTCATGGGAGTTTCGAGACAGGGCATCGATACTCCAGAGTAGACTAGTGTATACATTCGAGACCCCGACAAGGGGCAGTGTCCGATCTCACAAGCCATTAGTGTTAGTTGGTTCACCTAAGATGTATACAGGTGCTCATTGGGTTATGAGTACACCGGACAGGACTCGCCGGGAACTTGCTGGTTGGTATTATACCTAGCGTCAGATAGAAGTTCCCTGGTGACATGTGTACAGGTTAGTTCATCGACCTGAGGTCGTCATTTGTCTCGTGTGAGTTCCCACTGTGCTTTGATTTATACCCTACCACGGGTCAAAGGAGTCGTGCAAACAGGTATATTTTGGGTACAGTCCCGAGCCACATGGAGGAAGTGAGCAGATCGTCGGGGATTCGTCACTCCCGGTATTGGGGGTGAGATCGCGCTGTGATTAGGAGATCTATTACACGAAATCCCTGGCCAGGGTAATCGAGATTTACTGGAAGGTATTCCAGTAGTATCTCAGGGTGTTCTGGGCCGCTCTCTGATACGACTTATACAGCTGTTGGGGGTCTGACGTTTACCGGCCTCCTAGGCCCTATATACGATACTCATAGACGAATGGACTGGACTGTACAGATATTGTCACTGTCAGACTCAGTAGGGTTTCTGGATGAGTTCGCTCGTCAGCTTCCCTTCTAATCAATACATAGGCAACCGTTACGTACAGCTAGTACCTCTGACGTGCTAGTGATTATACCCAGTGCCAGTGTATTGATGAGTTATTAAAGTCCCCCACAGACATTTTCCGAAGTTTGGGCGAAACGTTGTAGAGGCCGTATGGTTTTATGGCAAGGTTCAGAAAATGCACGTGCGTTTTTGCACGTGTCATTTTTTCGGGCAGATAATACTGGTGGGCTTTGGTTTAAGCCGGATCCGAGTATTATACTGTGTAGATATAATATCTTTGTCTCAGTTGCATTTGTATTCGGTCATAATACAAATGCGGGTATGTTTATACTGTTACGGGGTTATCCTGAAATTCGTTAAAGGATCTCTTTTGGAAGTTGCCATTTTCCAGTTTTCTATCACCCGTATTAAATATTCGGTTTAATACGGATTTATCTTTCCTTCATTGGGTGAGTCATTGTGTGTGAAAGCTTCAAGATTAGTGACTAGGATTGTTACTCATTAGGTTGCATTAATTGAAATGGTGATAGGTTAATGAATCACCATATTGCATTAATTGTTCTTAGTGAGTCATGCTTTTCTTTTAATGTTATGATAAGTATCATAGCTTAGAGTTACCCTCCCCTCTCCTACACTCACCTCCCTCCTTCTATACATAGTGGCCGGCCCCTTATGGGAATGTAAGGGGATTGATTCATTTGGCAAAAAGATTATGATAGTTTAGTTCATGAAAATTTCATATAGCTCAATTTCCATTTACCCGATTCCAATTGGCAACTTCATTAACCGTTCGTCCATAGCCTTGGACGTAACGAGACAAAGTGTTCTACTCATTCTCTACATCAATCTTGATCATCTCTTTTAGCAAACTTGATGATCGAGTTGCCTCGGTTCAGAGGCGGGAGCCCGTTTAAAGATCCGTCGATGTGGTGCCACCTGGACGATGGGACCGGAGATCGAGGAGATCGAAGCAGCCGCAGCAAAGCGTGGGATGATGGTTGAAGACCGAAGGACCCGGATCGTTCGGTATAATGTTTCTACCCACTTTGTAGTTTGTTAGTTTAGCGTTAATGGCAGATCCTGGGATATAGTATGCGATAGCGCCAGCTAAAAAGTTTTTGTTCCGCATTTTGGCGTCTTTTAGATAGCCGGGGTGCTACCGTAGACTAACAATGGTATCAGAGCCACGCCATTAAGTTTTACTAACTTGTGCTAACGCGTTTAAAATATCGATCGAACGGATTTTCAAAAACTACATTTTTTCTGTACGAAGTTTCTGTCGATTTTAAATCAAGTCTAAAAATTATTTTGAGCACTTCAGAAAATAGAGCAGGCTTTTTGAAGCACGCTATACAAATTTGGACAAGTGATCCTACAGAAGCGCCGCGGATCCGCGGTCAAACCTAGGGTTTGACCGCGCATCCGCGGCCATTTTCTGGGAACACTGCTCCAAATTTGCACAGTGGCTTCTTTACAGAAAATTGTGGTTTTTGGTATAATTCTTTTGGGCCCATATTTTGTTACTATACAGCAGATGTTTGTGGGGCCCACTTCGGGAAATTTTGTCGATCGAAATTTAAACGTGTCAGTTTACAGTATTTACTTTATATCTCCGACCGGGAATGTCATTTTAGCGGTAAATTGCGTCTAATTGCTATATTTCTTTTAGACGAATTTGCGAACGTGACATTCGCGTTGATGTTCTGTGTTGTGCTGTGATGTTGCGGATATGTCGTGGTGGATAGCAGTGTGCAATGGTAGTGCTGTTTGGATTTATTTATACATTTGATATTGCGGGGCGAGCGTCCAACATGTGGACTGTCGTCACTGCCTGTTTGTATAATATTCTTTTGGGGCACGACCGGGATGAGGTCGATGTACCCGTTGTATATATTTTATTTTCTGTACTAGGATTACCCCGCGGTGGGGTGCACGGATAGCCGAGTTCTGGAGGGCAACGGGTCCGTATCTCATGGCTTTGAGAGGCAAAGGGGCCTCAATCTAGAATTGGCGGGCTATTCGCAGCACTCGTAGGGGATACAGGTTGACCCAAGGAGGGGTGCTCAAGTTACCGGATTCCGTGAAGTGCTGGGTGGTCCATTCACTTTGCTGTAGGGGCTGCCTCGCTTCAGGTTTTGGCGGGTAACTTGCCGCACCCGTAGGGGTCTAGGTTTCATTGCACGGGCTATCCACACGACCAGGGGAACGTTGGGTTTCAGTAGCGGCTCTGTGAAATCCGGGGATCCCAGATTATTTGTATTGTTTTGTGATGCTTATTAATTTTCTGTGATGTTTCATTTATCACGCCTGGAGCGATTATTGTATATTAGTATATATATTATTAGATATTGTATATGTTTTACACCCGCGCTAGTCCAGTCCCCGCTCTGTCGTTAGTTAAGTAACCTAACGAGTGATGACGGGACCCAGTGACGAATGCGGATGGCATATACGTACATTTTATTTTCGTTCTTTTCTGGTGTGATTGATTGATAGGACTGCATTGATTCTTATCAATGCAAGGATAAAACAAACCTATATTTGATGTTGTTGGAACAAATTTTAAAAAGGAGTTATTACAAAGACGTTTCCTTTTGTTTTGCATAGCGGTATTCAGTTAGAATATCCTGCACCTCATTCAACGAGGCAAGGGCCGAAATCCCTTCACCGGGAGTGACCCCTTGGGTAGAAGTTTGCGTCAGGGTAATAACTTCAATATAGTCGATTACAAGTTTCTATGCATCGCGGTATTCAGTTGGAATATCCTGCACCTCATTCCACGAGGAAAGAGCCAAGATCCCTTCACCGGGAGTGACTTCTTTAGCAAAATGTTTTCGCCACTATATTTTTATAAAAGGCTATCAGGTTCCTTCAACGAGATCAAGTTCATTACGTTAAAGGTTTTTCGCCAAAAACCAGCCGTAATCCTCCATCATTTCTTATGGATGGTCAGTAGTATTCAAGTTATGTTTGTTGGCCTACGTCAAGGCATAGTGTTTGGTAGCTGCTGGGTATTCATTTGTTGCATAGATAAATGCATTAGTTTAGGACAGACGTACAGCCTTGTTGGACGACGTCAAGGGCATGTACGATGACCTAAATTAATCAGGACAACGACGGGTAGAACTTGACATGTGTCTTATGATTTGTTGGCCTACGTCAAGGTCATAAGAGCATGGGATAAAAATTATATCGGGAGTTTCAAACATACAGGAAACTTGCAAAACTTGAGCATACCTTCTGGAGTATGATAACATGAGTGGATTCCTTCACGTTATCATACGATGAGAGTTGGATCCCGATTCTCACTGATGAGTTGGTTTACTCTTCGGGTGATCCCGAATAATTCTTCTTTCAGGTTTGGAGGAGAATTTGAGATTACAGTGGGAGGTTTCCTAATTAGATAAAGTGATAACCATTCTAATTTAGGTTAGAGTGCACGCAGAGTGTTTCTTTTCTCTCTCTTTGGCAGCGACCTTTGACCGACCCTAGACTATAACTCAGTGACCATGTTGACCGAACCTTCTTAAAATACTGGTTTTTGGATTGTCCGAGTTGTATAAGTGATTGCCGCTCCTTCTTTTACCCTTTGTATTTCTCAGAACACCCCGTATTATTACGGATATCCACTTCCATTCGATAGATCTATCGTATGGTTATATACGAACTCGGAGGGATTTCTTCGAGGATGGATCCAGGTTCAGGAGAAATAGAATTGGTTTATTCAATTGTCTTCTATTATGACCTTCTCTCAGGTTGCGAGGGCTCTTTTGTTTAGGAGAGTACACCTATTACACTTATTGGATAACTCTTATTCCAAACCATAGGCAGGTGCCGAAAGGTAGGGAATAAAGAAAACCAATTAGCCTAAGTAGGGTGTACAGAAGGTAATAACTAAAGACAAAATAAAGGGATTAGAAAGAGGGCAAAGTAAATTGCGACTGCTATCATTCACGGCCAAACCACGTACTTCATCGCCACTCCTATTTCACCTTTGCTTTTTTCCCCAGTTCGGGAAAAATAGAATAAGGTATTATTCAGTTGTCTTTTATCATCACCTTCTCTCAAGTTTCGAGTACTCCTTGGTTTAGGAGGGTACACCTATTATGCTTACTGGATAGTCTTCTTCCAAACCATAGGCTGGTGCCGAACGGTAGGAAAGAAAGAAAACCACTTAGCCTAATGATGGTGTACAGAAGGTAATGAATAAAGACAAATAAAGGGATTTGGGGAGAAGGCAAACAAATATACGGTTAAAGTAACGAATTGGATTATGGAAGAGGCATTATAACGAATACCAGGATACCCCTTCGAAACATTTTCATTACACTGTGCATTATTAATTGTAAACTGATTTCCCAATTAAACCCTTGCTCCAGGGTATGTATTTACCAAGTATGATTCTCACATCTGTATGGTTTTACAGATAATGAGTGGGAGTAAGTTATTGGGAATTTGGTGATCATCTTCATTATATCGGAATTCGTTGTAATTGGTGATATTTGAGGAAATGGCCTGGGGACAGTTTTCAACCTACGACGCACAGGTTTTGAGTTATTCAACTCGGCGGACTTATACAGAGTATTATCCAGTGTCCATCAGGAAAAAGGGGTTGGTCCTCGTACTATGTTCTGTTTACTTATGACTTCTCTAGATTTTAGACAAGTGTTTCATAGAAATACAAGGTCTAAGTTTTGAGAAGTTGTGGGTATAAGAATAAAGTAGAGAACCAGGTGTCACAAGTATCGGAATTCTTCAAAGAGATCGAAGATGTAGATTCTTGTGATTGGTATTCAAGTAATGGTTTTAAGAAACTTGTTTCTCTTTCAGGTTACTCATAATTGGATAGATTCCTAAGTTGAGTAATGCCGATAAGCCTCTCTCCATTAAGTTGATATGCACTGGAGACAGTTGCATGATTTGAATCTAGTTCCAATTAAATAAGTGCCAAAGTTTCTATATTGGATATAGAATGGTTCATATTTTAACGATGTTAAGGTACGGGGAGTTGTCCGGCTTATGCTTAAAACCAGACTCTGGATAACTCAGGGCACGTTTCTGTAATGGCTGTTTGTGGGTTGGCCCAGGCTATGACGATGGTTGATTTTCTACCATCTGGAAGATCAATAGTGATATTGTTCTACACTCGCCACATTTTTGGTAAAATGGATTTTTTCAGAAAACAGTAATGGGAGTATGGTAGAACTGGAAGTGATTCCAGAACCGCAAGCGATTACGGAAAATTTAATAGGACCTATATATTCAATTAGGTTTGACATTCCATTAGCTACTCCGCAGATATGGTGGGTAACCTCAGACACCCGAGAGGTACTCCGGTAGCCTCAAGGACGGTGACAGGGAGGTTCTTATCTACCCAGACTTGACACTACTGTTGTTCCAGGCTATGAGACTAGGCAGGAGGATAAGTATAGCGTCATTCTAAACTAGCTTTAGAAGTGTACATATATATTATTCTGCCAGAGGGTTTTGTTGTCAGTGGGAGCAGCGGAAGCATGGTGGGCAATTAGCTTATGTCTATTTATAGGCTTGAGCACATATATCGGAGATAAGATCATCTATTTTTGATGTGATAGTCATGGGTTTGACTTCATCAGAATAGGGGATGGATCTGTTAAGAAGGTAGTAGGGTGTGATGTCATAGTATTTGGATGACATACACAGAGTAGGAAGTAAAATTCCTATACTACGATCGGTTGTACTGTGGTCGTCACACAGTTGTTTCTCCACAAAGGATATGGATATAATATCTGATATTCTGGTTACTAGATCTATGGTTTTAGATCTGGATTTGGGTAGTTTCCCAATGTGGGTACTTTGACAGTGTTCTAATAGTATTTTAGAATAGATGGCTCCTAGCATGGTGGTGTACCTGCATGTGATGGAGTCACCCTCTCTAAAGGTGTCTTACAGACTAAAGGGGATAGGGATGTGCATGATTGGCAGATCACTTGCTTAGGCAATTGAGTCAATCGTGAGATGTCAAGTACCAAACCAGATGTTGTTTTTGCACTAGATGCGATAAGTTTATATTAATCCAATCCTGAAGAAACATAAGGAAGCAGTTTTAGAACATAAGTGCATGTTCTATGGATTTGATGACGACAGCCTCCTTGAGGAGACGGTTATCATTCCAGGCTTCCAAGGTGACCTAGATGATAGAGTGATTGTCAGAGTTATAGCTTTCCCTCTGACAAGGGACAGTATTATGGACAGGCGGTCTAAGAGGATACTGTAGGAGGCATGGTGTTGGATACCGGTTAGGTTCAGTTATCAATACAGTCTAAGAAGTTTGGAATTGGAGTTCATTTATGAACTAGGTCCCATCAGATATCCAGACATATTCTAAGACAGGTATTACTCGATTCGGGAGATGGCTTTCTCCGCGAACTTGAGTTTAAGAGAGACATAGAAAGAAACATCAGGGCGGATCCACTCACTGAGGCTATTTCTCGAACGCAATAGTTTTGCAAACGAGCTTTGTGAAACTGATTAGTAGAGGAGTTGGATATTCAGTATCACATGAGCTGGGAGTACGCGGCATCACAATAATTAGCCTTAAGTGCAAGTGGGAGATTGTTGGATATGGTGCCCTCAAAGTCAATTATTGGATCGCAGGTACGTGATTGTGATGATTGAGGAAGGGCCTATACCGATAAAACAGTCTTACTCGAGATGATAGAATGCTATCTGGTTTGTCTTTATCACTGTTACACTTTGATAGATCCCTTAGGATCTTGCTTGACTACCAGCAGTATGATGGCGATCATATACATGAGAGCTGGGGTCTATAAGCACATCCTTAAAGTGTCGCTAGTCGTGGGAGTTTCGAGACAGGGCATCGATACTCCAGAGTAGACTAGTGTATACATTCGAGACCCCGACGAGGGGCGGTGGCCGGTCTCACAAGCCATTGGTATTAGTTGGTTCACCTAAGATGTATACAGGTGCTCATTGGGTTATGAGAACACCGGACAGGACTCGCCGGGAACTTGCTGGTTGGTATTATACCTAGCGTCAGAGAGCGGTTCCCTGGTGACATGTGTACAGGTTAGTTCATCGACCTGAGGTCGTCATTTGTCTCGTATGAGTTCCCACTGTGCTTTGATTTATACCCTACCACGGGTCAAAGGAGTCGTGCAAACAGGTATATTTTGGGTACAGTCCCGAGCCACATGGAGGCAGTGAGCAGATCGTCGGGGATTCGTCTCTCCCGGTATTGGGGGTGAGATCGCGCTGTGATTAGGAGAGCCATTACACGAAATCCCTGGCCAGGGTAATCGAGATTTACTAGAAGGTATTCCAGTAGTATCTCAGGGTGTTCTGGGCTGCTCTCTGACACGACTTATACAGCTATTGGGGGTCTGATGTTTACCGGCCCCCTAGGCCCTATATGTGATACTCATAGACGAATGGACCGGACTGTACATATATTGTCACTGTCAGACTCAGTAGGCTTTCTGGATGAGTTCGCTCGTCAACTTCCCTTCTAATCAATACATAGGCAAGAGTTACGTACAGCTAGTACCTCTGACGTGCTAGTGGTTATACCCAGTGCCAGTGTATTGATGAGTCATTAGAGTCCCCCACAGACATTCCTAAGTTCGGGCGAAACGTTGTAGAGGCCGTATGGTTTTATGGCAGGGTTCGGAAAAGGCACGTGCGTTTTCGCACGTGTCATTTTTTCGGGCAGATAATACTGGTGGGCTTTGGTTTAAGCCGGATTCGAGTATTATACTGTGTAGATATAATATCTTTGTCTTAGTTGCATTTGTATTCGGTCGTAATATAAATGCGGGTATGTTTATACTGTTACGGGGTTATCCTGAAATTCGTTTCAAGATCACTTTTGGAAGTTGCCAATTTCCAGTTTTCTATCACCCGTATTAAACATTCGATTTAATACGGATTTATCTTTCCTTCATTGGATGATACTTGCTCATTTGGGTTTGTGTAAAGATAAATAAATAAGAGAAAAGAAACCCTAACCATTCACTAAACATGGTTTAATCTTTACACAAACCCAAATGAGCAAATATCATCAAACATGATACAAACAAATGCACAAAAATATATCACATATACAATGTGCATTTCAAGTGAGAAAATCCTTTTAAAGTGAACCAATACTAGTTAATGTAAAGTAATATATCAAATATATAATTATACATTAAATCATTAAATCAACACTTGATCTAACGATCCGGTCATATCGCATATAACCGACTAGTATCCAATGTATCGGCTTACCGAATCAATCCTTGATTCGATAACCGGGTTATATCGTATACAACCAATCGATACATTCATCCCGAGAATGGAATACGGTATCACATGCACGCATTATTCTTGTTCCCGCACATATCTCATATGCGCTCCTATTTCGTTTCGCTTGAGCCAGGAAACCTCTGTGTAGGACTCTAAAGACTCGTCAATACGCCGGTAGCAGATGATGATCATATCAAGTATCCACAAGCCGCAAGCGGTCTGCTAAACGTAACGGCCACCCGGGTATTGAGCAATCAGAAGATCGACAAGCAAGTCCGCTCATACTCCTGTGAATCCAACCAGTAACACTTACCGCACAGTCCGGTCTGTTCGTCTGATATGTTGCATATCTCGCCTAGGGGTGGTAAACGTCAGACCCCCGTAGCTCGATAAGTCATGCCGACTTGAGGTCCATAACATTCGTGAAACTACTGATAACTCTTACCAGTATATCACTGTAACCCTGGCCAGGGATTTCCTGTTATGGCCAGTCGTGCATAGCGCAACATCAACCCCCAATACCGGGAGAGACGAATCCCCTCCTATCGCTCATTGCCTCCATGTGAATCGGGACTGTACCCAAAAACCACATGTTTGCACGACTCAGTAGAGCCATGGTAGGGTGGAAATCAAAGCACAGTGGGAGACACACAAGACTCTATGACGATCTCGGGTCAACAGACTAAGCTGTACCAGTGTCACCAGAGAACTGCCATCTGACGTGAGGTATAATACCATCTGGGAGTTCTCGGCGAGTCCGTTCAGTGTACCCAGTCTCCACTGAGCACCCGCATACCATCTCCGATGTCAAACACCAATGGATATGGGATCATCCATCGCCCATCACATGGGTCGAGAAGATATACGCTAGTCTACTCTGGAATATCGATGCCCCGTCTCGATATTCCCACGACTAGGAACATTGAAGGATGTACTCATGGACTACCCAGGCTCCACTAGTATGATCTGCATCATAGTCTTGGAAGTCGAGTACACATCCTAAGGGCTTTATCAACATGTAACAGAGAGACAGAAAGTATACATGTTAAGACAAAGAGCAACCAGATAGCGTACTATCATGTCGAGCAAGAAAGTCCTACCTATATATATGTCCCAGCATCCACTACAATATACATCCAATGTACAGTAATGGCCTCTAGGGCATACATATAACTAACAATCTCCCACTTGCACTAGGGCCATCTGTAGCAGTGGTTGTAGTATCTAATACTCAACCATCCCCTAAAAGTCTCTCTTTGGGAAAAGGCCTTCGTGAGTGGATCCGCCGTGTTGTCCTCTGAGTCTACACTCGCAACCTCGATCATCCTGGAGATCAACTATCTCCATGATCAGGTGATGCTGCCTCAGAATATGTCTGGATCACTGATGGGACCAGGGTTCCAGGGCCAAAGCCACACTTCCATTGTCACACAATGGTAGGAACCTAGTTCATTCTATGAACCAATATACACCCAAACTGCCTCTTTGGCAGTATCTTTAAATAGCGATGTTACCAGCCTTTATCGTCTAGTTTGCCACTGTATCTAGCTTGGAACTCTTCCAACATACCGTCCCTTTACTGAGGGTAAAGACAATGCATGCGACTGACATTCAGTCGTCCTTATCACTCTGGAACTTTTCCAGTGATTCTCCCCAGGATCGATTGATACCATCTCACTACAACTAGTGAGTATCCTAACATCCAATTAGATCTATCTCATAGATCCAAAGCTTAGGATATAGTATGTATCACTTTGATCCTATATGGTGTAAGTCCATGCTACCTCTCCCGGTACTTTCGGGGAGGCGGAAACGGTTTAAAAATCAATTTTTAGCGCAAGGGGCAACATGGACTAAGCAAAGTCGGGATCTTTGACTAAACTAAAACTAGCAAACTTAGCTAAAGAGAGTTAGCTACTCGGATGGAGATGGTTATACCTAAACTTGAACTCCTTCGTCTTCAAAGCTCCGATGGTGGTCCGATGGCTTCTTCTCGTCGTCTCCGTACGCCGAAGATAGATCCACCTGAAAGCTCCAACCTTTAGCTCCTTCTTCGTTCTTTGAAGAAACTAGTTCACTTGGTTTGCTAAACCTAGTGAACTAGAATGAGTAGAGAAGAAATAGAATGGGATTTTATCTATGGTTCTTGATTCTCAACTCATGAGACAAGAGAACCATAGATCAAGAGAGGGAGCAAGAGGTTGAGGGTGAGAGCAAGAGGAGAGCTCAAGAACAAGAGAGAGAATGAGCAAGAAAGAATGAGCAAGTATTTTGTCTCTCACCCTCTCATAATCCAAAGCAATGATAACTCATCATATTAACAAAAGTCTTATGTGATGGTTAGAAGCAACCACAACCATATCATTTCATGCACTCATTTTACACAAATGAGCAAGTAAACAAAAGTCTTTGCCATGAAATGATGGCTATGGTCATCATGATGGTCAACTAGTCAAGCCTAGTCAACCGGTCAACAAGTCAACAAAAGTCAACAAGTCACCAAAGTCAACAAGTCAACAAAAGTCAACAAGTCAACAACCATATCACCATAATACTTAATTAATATAATAGTTAATCACATATCATATTCTCATTAGGGTTGAGCATAAAGTCAAAAAGTCAACGGTCAACTGTCAACAACCCTAATGAGAATCCGCTGCCTCTGCCTCCCTGTCAACTGTGCATACACACCCGCATCCGCGTTCCGAGGAACACGAATGCAAACTGGATAAATCCAATCCCATAAGGTACACTAGGATCTGGCTTAAACCAAAGCCCGCTAGTGTAAACTGTCCGGACACTGTACGTGCACAAGTGCACGGATGTGACCGAACCCTGTCGCAAAACCATGCGACCTGTCGCAATACCATGCGACCTCTACTCTTTTGCCTAAAGGCGAAAAGCTTTCTGTGTGGGACTCTAAAGACTCGACACTACGCTGGCAGTGGGTTTAACCACAGACCGCAAGCGGCACTAGCTGTGCGTAACGGTCCCCAGGTAATGCCGACAAGAAGACGGACGAGGCGAAACCCATCTGAACTCCTACTGAGCCTGAGTGTGACATTCTCCATACAGTCCGGTCTGTTCGTCTGATACATCGCATGGCGGGCCTAGGGGGCGGTAAACGTCAGTCCCCCAATAGCGGTACAAGTCGTGCCGGAGCGAAGCCCAAAACACCCTGAGATAACACTGGAAACCTACCAGTATATCTCGTTTGCCCTGGCCAGGGACTACTCGTGTAATGGCTCTCCTAGACACAGCGCGATGTCAACCCCCAATACCGGGAGAGACGAATCCTGTCTAACCGTCACTGCGTCCAAGTGCTTCGGGACTGCACCCAACCACTACCTGTTTGCACGACTCCTTTGAGCCGTGGTAGGGTAGTGATCAAAGTACAGTGGGAACACACTCGAGGCGGAGTGACAGTGTCAAGTCAGCGGACTAAGCTGTACTCATGTCACCTGGGAACTGATAACTGATGATAGGTATAATACCAACTAGTCAGTTCCCGACGAGTGCTGTCCAGTGTACCCGTAACCTAACGAGCACCCGCATACTATCTCAAGTACGACGTACTGACGGCTGTGGGACAGACCGTCTCCCACACTGGGATGAGAAGCGCATGCGCTGGTCTACTCCGGAGTATCGATGCCCTGTCTCGATAGTCCTGCGACCAGGGACCTGCATAAGGATGTGCCTATAGATTACCCAGCCCCACTAGTGTGACGGCCATCACATCGCTGGTAATCAAGCAAAGATCCTAAGGGCTCTACTAATGTGTATAGGCGATATACAAAAATAAACACATGTACACATTGAAGTAGAAACAAACCAAGTAGCATACTACTATTTTGAGCAAGATTGTATATACAAGGTGAATATCCCAAGCATCCATTAAGTAATATACAAACTAGTATGATACAGCAATGGCCTCTAGGGCATATACACTAACAATCTCCCACTTGCACTAAGGCCATGTACTGGCGTATCGAAGACCTATCATCTCGATCAGCCGCTCGAACTGAGTCTGGGGCAGGGCCTTGGTGAATGGATCAGCAGTGTTATCTTCTGAAGCGACTCTTCGAACCTCGATCTCCTGGCGATCTACGATCTCCCTGATCAGGTGATACCGCCTCAAGATGTGCCTGGATCTCTGATGGGACCTGGGTTCCTTCGCTAAAGCTATAGCCCCGTTGTTGTCGCAATACAGAGGTATTGGATCAACAATGGACGGAACCACCTGAAGTTCTTTCAAGAACTTCCTCATCCAGACAGCTTCTTTTGCGGCATCAGATGCAGCGATGTATTCCGCTTCCATCGTCGAGTCTGCAACGGTTTCCTGTTTGGAACTCTTCCAACACACCGCCCCTCCATTGAGGGTAAAGACAAAACCCAACATGGACTTGGAATCATCCTTGTCACTCTGGAAGCTGGAGTCAGCAAAGGCCTCGATCTGGAGGTCTTTTCCGCCATACACCAAGAACATCTCCTTAGTCCTTCTCAGGTACTTGAGAATGTTCTTTACCGCTATCCAGTGTTTCTCCCCAGGGTTAGACTGATACCGGCTTACCACACTCAGTGCATAAGCTACATCCGGTCTGGTACACAACATCGCATACATTATAGAGCCTACCGCAGAAGCGTAGGGTATAATAGACATGCGATCCCTCTCCAAATCAGTCTTGGGAGACATCTCTTTAGAGAGGGTGATCCCGTGACAAGCCGGTAGGTTACCGCGCTTGGAATCTTCCATACTGAACCTCTTCAGTATGGTGTCGATGTACCTGGACTGTGAAAGTCCTAATATCCTCTTGGATCTGTCACGGTAGATCCGGATACCCAGAATGTATGAGGCATCACCCAGGTCTTTCATGGAGAACCTGTGTGACAAGAACCCCTTGACAGATTGTAGCATAGGAATGTCATTTCCTATTAAGAGAATGTCATCCACGTATAAAACGAGAAATACTACAGTTCTCGCTACAAATCTACTATAGATGCATGGTTCATCTGGATTTTTGATAAAGCCAAATTCTTTGACCGTCTCATCAAAGCAGATGTTCCAACTCCGCGACGCCTGCTTTAGTCCATAGATGGACTTAAGCAACTTGCACACCTTTCCGCTGCTCCCACTCTGAATGAAACCCTCCGGCTGGTCCATATAGACACACTCCTCTAAATTTCCATTTAGAAAAGCTGTCTTTACGTCCATTTGCCAGATCTCATAATCGTGGAAGGCAGCAATGGCAAGAAGGATCCGAATGGATTTCAGCATAGCTACTGGAGAAAAGGTTTCGTCATAGTCCAAGCCAGGTCTTTGACGAAAACCCTTTGCTACCAGCCTAGCTTTATAGGTCTCAACCTGTCCATCTACACCAATCTTCCTTTTGAAGATCCACTTGCATCCTACGGGTTTTACCCCGTCTGGAGCAATGTCCAACGTCCATACCTTGTTGGTGTACATGGACTCCATTTCGGTCCGCATTGCATCCAGCCATTTCACTGAGTCAACGCTCTGAACGGCCTGCTGGAAGCTAGTAGGCTCATCATAATCTATGATGCAATCCTCTCTATCCCCGTCTATGAGAAAACCGCAGTATCTCTCGGGCGGATGAGACTGCCTACTACTCCTGCGGAGCGGCGTAGGAATGTCTTGTTCTGTTGAACCCTCTGGTTCCACTAACCTTTCAGTAATAGTCTGTGGTTCTGGAATTTCTTCCAGTTCCACTGCGCTCCCACTATTCTCCTTTTCCAAGAACTGGTGTTCTAGAAAGTGGGCATTATGAGAAACAAGGACTTTTTGTTCCTCTGCGTAGTAGAAAAGATACCCCCTGGTGTTCTTTGGGTATCCCACAAACTTGCACAGTACTGAGCGTGCCTCGAGTTTGTCCGCATGCTGCTTTTTGACAAAAGCTGGACATCCCCAGATCTTCAGATATTGAAGATAGGGTTTCTTCCCACTCCACATTTCATATGGGGTGGTAGGCACAGTCTTAGTCGGAACTCGGTTCAAAAGGTATGCAGCTGATTCTAGCGCATACCCCCAGAATGATCGCGGTAACTCAGCGTTACTCATCATGGACCGCACCATATCCAATAGGGTGCGGTTCCGTCTCTCCGATACACCGTTATGTTGCGGGGTGTATGGAGGAGTAAGCTGAGAGAGAATTCCGTTCTCTTTTAAATAGTCCAGGAACTCGGCACTTAAGTATTCTCCACCTCGATCCGATCTTAGAATCTTAATACTTTTGCCGGTCTGTTTCTCTACTTCATTCTTATACTCCTGGAATTTTCCAAAGGCCCCGGACTTATGTTTCATTAAGAAGACATAACCGTACCTTGAGAAGTCATCCGTAAAAGTAATGAAGTAAGAATGTCCGCTTCGGGCATATGTAGACATTGGACCGCACACGTCACTGTGTACGAGTCCCAAGAGCTCGCTCGCTCTTACTCCTTGTCCAGTAAACGGAGTCTTTGTCATCTTTCCTTTGAGACAAGATTGACAAGTGGCATACGATTGATATTCGAACGCATTCAAATATCCTTCTATATGTAACTTAGTCAACCTTCTCTCATTGATGTGACCCAATCTACAATGCCATAAGAAAGTCTGATTTAATTCTGGAGACTTTCTTTTGTGTGTATTCTGGACGTTGAAAATCTGTGGTTGGTTTAACACGTATATACCATTACTCAATGTACCTGACCCAATCAAAACTTGATTAAGGTGAATGTTTACAACATTACTTACAAACGCAAATTCATAACCTTCTTTAGAAACTAAAGATACAGAAATGATATTACAAGTTGCGTTGGGTACAAAAAAGCAATTACGCAAAATCAAAACATGTCCATCTGACATTCCCAGGTGATAGTCCCCCACGGCTTTAGCATCCATGCTAGCTCCGTTCGCAACTCTGAGGGTCATGTCACCTGCCTTCAAAACCCTACGGTATCTCAACGCCTGCAAAGAATTACAGATATGAGATCCTGATCCGGTATCCAATACCCAGGAAGTAGAGTTTATTGAAAGACAGTTTTCAATAACATACACACCTGAAGCTGAAGCTGCAACCTGCTTCAATTCCTGTGTTCTGGCCTTCCAGGCCCTGCAATCATTCTTCCAGTGTCCTTTCTTATGACAATAGAAGCATTCTTCCTTATCCACAAGCTTTCCCGCTATCTTTGTTGCTTTTTCTTTTCCCTTCGTATCCACTTTACTAACACCGCCCCTTGGTTTGGCGGGGGCCTTCTTCTTCTTTCCCTTGGCTTTCGCCTTGGACCTAGAAGAAGATGATCCTCCTACAAACAAAGTGGATGTATCCCTACCTTTCTGTAGGGTGCCCTCTGCGCTCCTCAGCATGTTGAGGAGCTCTGAAAGTTCAACCTCTTTTTCTTGTAAGTTGAAGTTCAGTATAAACTGGGCGTAAGTGGAAGGAAGGGACTGGAGAACTATATCCGTATATAGCTCACTCTCCAATGTGATCCCTAGGTCAGCGAGCTCCTCAATGAAGCCGATCATCTTTAGCACGTGCTCGGCTACTGATGATCCGACGGCCATTCTTGTCGAAAATAACTTTTTCGACGCTTCGTATCTTGCGATACGTGATTGCTCTCCATATAGTTCTTTTGTATGGAGCAATATGGACTCCATGTCCATATTCTCATGCCTCCTCTGATGTTCGTTGTCCATCGAGGCAAGCAGGAGGCACTTGGCCTTCGCGCTATCAATCTCCCAAGTCTTGCGGATTTCCTTATCCGCGACACTGGAAGTTGGACCAGGGACAGGGGGAGCTTTAGTGGTAAGAAGATACCCCAGCTTGTCATAAGTGATTGCTATCTTGACATTCTTGAGCCAATCTTTGTAGTTTGGCCCTGTCAGTTTGTTTTTATCTAGGAGTAACTTAAGTCCAGTCATGTTGATTGGTCGCTGCAATTAGGAGAGAGAAGAAGAAACACTCAGCATGATGCTCTTGCAAGTTTAGAGTGGTTTTTAGTTTGTCTAAACAGGATGGCTCCCACTGTTTCTCGAATCCCTCCTCAAACCATAAAGGAAGAATTAGTCGGGATCAATCCCACCGCACAATACTTGCTTAACCGTTCAGCCAGGCCGGTGTCGGTACTTCGAGGGAGGTTTTCCAATGCTTTCGCGAAGTTCCTTAATTATAGAACCTCTTTTCCCTGGGGGCGTAGCCCCGCTAACACCTTTCTAGGCACCTACTAGGTTTGTAGCATTGATCGATTAGTGAGAAATTTCCCGAGGAGTAGCATATACTCACAGTAGGATCGGGATCCAAATATCATCGCGTGACGAAACTGAAGGAATCCTACCAGAATCATCACACTCCAAATGGTATGCAAATCTAGCAAGTTTCAGTACTTATGAAACTCCCGATGTGGATTTTTGCCCCATGCTCTTATGACCTTGGCGTGAGGTCAAAATGTCATAAGTCACATGTCAAGTTCGTCCCATCATTATCCAGGTTAATTTGAACCCACCCGTACATACCCTTGACGTAGGCCAAAATGGCAGTACGACTGTCTCAAACCAACGCATTCTATCTATGCAACAGATAAATATCCGGCAGCTACCAATCACTATGCCTTGGCGTGAGGTCAAAATACATAGCTTGAATACTACCGAATATTTAACTGAAATGATGGAGGGCTACGGATGGTTTTGGCAAAACCGTGAACGTAGTGAACTTGATTTGGTCGATGGAACGAGATAGCTTTTAAATGGAGTGGCTCAAACTCCGTATTTTAAAAGTTTGTTTTGAAAAGAACCGAATGGTTTTTCGAAAGTGTTCCAACGACTTTAACTTGGTTTATTATCTTGCATTAGTTCTTTTAATGCGTGATATTCTTGCATTAGTTCTTTTAATGCGTCCCATCATTTAATCCTACCATTGCAGAAAACAACCAAAATATGACGTACGCTTATGCCATTCGCATTCGCCACGGGGCCCCGTCATTACCCGTTAGGTTACTTAACTAACGACAGAGCGGGGGCTGGGCTAGCGCGTCTGTAAAACATAAGCAACGCCTAAATAATATCATATATAGATATACTGCAATGATAAACATTTCAGATCACAGATGAATACATTGGATATACTAGGAATCTGTAATTTGTACGAGCCTGTAACAAAAGACAGGTTACACGGTCGCGGTGAATAGCCAAAACCCCACCCAAGACCCCTACGGGTGCGGCAAACTACCCGCCAAGTACCCGAAGCGTAGCAACCTCCCTCATCTCCATGAGTAGGCCACTCGACACTTCGGCATACCCGGTAGTTTGTGCACCCCTCCATGGGTCTATCCTAGGAGCAAAAACAGTAAAAAGAAATTATACAATGACGGCTACAACCCCGACCCGGTTGTGCGGCCATACAAATAATTATTACATCAATTTACAAATTTACATGAATTGCAAGAAAAGAAAACTCTCGTCTCACAACCCCCGGCTATCCACCCGCGACAATCCAACATATTTATATACACATTCCAGCACATTACAGATCATGTATAACCCCGACCAATCGACTTATAGCGATTAGCCGACGTTCAATACATGCAAACATCACAGATATAACCATCATAGTCAAAGTGCAGTGAAGTTCGGAAAAAATACGGAATTATAGGACCCCAAAAGGAAATTTCTTTTCTGGAAAATCTGGGCACATATAATATATTTCAAAAATCCCAAAACCAACACAGACACACACTGCATGAAAAACGATGCAGAGAAGACGACAAACCGCGGCGCTTCCGCGGCACATGCCTACCTCGTGCGGCGGAAGCGCGGCGGTTTGAACGAAACAGTGGACCGTTTTTCATGGGTGTTCACACAAAACCCTGAGCCGAATTTAGGAGTATAAAGTTTTTCATTTTGACCAGAAAAAATTTCAACAGAAACTCAGGTTTTGTAAAAGTTTGGTTTTTTTTTATTTTTCCGGTTCCGAACTTCGTTACACTTCACTACCAAGCTAGTTTAAGTTTAGTTAGGCTTTGATACCACTGTAAGTCCATGCTACCTCTCCCGGTACTTTCGGGGAGGCGGAAACGGTTTAAAAATCAATTTTTAGCGCAAGGGGCAACATGGACTAAGCAAAGTCGGGATCTTTGACTAAACTAAAACTAGCAAACTTAGCTAAAGAGAGTTAGCTACTCGGATGGAGATGGTTATACCTAAACTTGAACTCCTTCGTCTTCAAAGCTCCGATGGTGGTCCGATGGCTTCTTCTCGTCGTCTCCGTACGCCGAAGATAGATCCACCTGAAAGCTCCAACCTTTAGCTCCTTCTTCGTTCTTTGAAGAAACTAGTTCACTTGGTTTGCTAAACCTAGTGAACTAGAATGAGTAGAGAAGAAATAGAATGGGATTTTATCTATGGTTCTTGATTCTCAACTCATGAGACAAGAGAACCATAGATCAAGAGAGGGAGCAAGAGGTTGAGGGTGAGAGCAAGAGGAGAGCTCAAGAACAAGAGAGAGAATGAGCAAGAAAGAATGAGCAAGTATTTTGTCTCTCACCCTCTCATAATCCAAAGCAATGATAACTCATCATATTAACAAAAGTCTTATGTGATGGTTAGAAGCAACCACAACCATATCATTTCATGCACTCATTTTACACAAATGAGCAAGTAAACAAAAGTCTTTGCCATGAAATGATGGCTATGGTCATCATGATGGTCAACTAGTCAAGCCTAGTCAACCGGTCAACAAGTCAACAAAAGTCAACAAGTCACCAAAGTCAACAAGTCAACAAAAGTCAACAAGTCAACAACCATATCACCATAATACTTAATTAATATAATAGTTAATCACATATCATATTCTCATTAGGGTTGAGCATAAAGTCAAAAAGTCAACGGTCAACTGTCAACAACCCTAATGAGAATCCGCTGCCTCTGCCTCCCTGTCAACTGTGCATACACACCCGCATCCGCGTTCCGAGGAACACGAATGCAAACTGGATAAATCCAATCCTATAAGGTACACTAGGATCTGGCTTAAACCAAAGCCCGCTAGTGTAAACTGTCCGGACACTGTACGTGCACAAGTGCACGGATGTGACCGAACCCTGTCGCAAAACCATGCGACCTGTCGCAATACCATGCGACCTCTACTCTTTTGCCTAAAGGCGAAAAGCTTTCTGTGTGGGACTCTAAAGACTCGACACTACGCTGGCAGTGGGTTTAACCACAGACCGCAAGCGGCACTAGCTGTGCGTAACGGTCCCCAGGTAATGCCGACAAGAAGACGGACGAGGCGAAACCCATCTGAACTCCTACTGAGCCTGAGTGTGACATTCTCCGTACAGTCCGGTCTGTTCGTCTGATACATCGCATGGCGGGCCTAGGGGGCGGTAAACGTCAGTCCCCCAATAGCGGTACAAGTCGTGCCGGAGCGAAGCCCAAAACACCCTGAGATAACACTGGAAACCTACCAGTATATCTCGTTTGCCCTGGCCAGGGACTACTCGTGTAATGGCTCTCCTAGACACAGCGCGATGTCAACCCCCAATACCGGGAGAGACGAATCCTGTCTAACCGTCACTGCGTCCAAGTGCTTCGGGACTGCACCCAACCACTACCTGTTTGCACGACTCCTTTGAGCCGTGGTAGGGTAGTGATCAAAGTACAGTGGGAACACACTCGAGGCGGAGTGACAGTGTCAAGTCAGCGGACTAAGCTGTACTCATGTCACCTGGGAACTGATAACTGACGATAGGTATAGTACCAACTAGTCAGTTCCCGACGAGTCCTGTCCAGTGTACCCGTAACCTAACGAGCACCCGCATACTATCTCAAGTACGACGTACTGACGGCTGTGGGACAGACCGTCTCCCACACTGGGATGAGAAGCGCATGCGCTGGTCTACTCCGGAGTATCGATGCCCTGTCTCGATAGTCCTGCGACCAGGGACCTGCATAAGGATGTGCTTATAGATTACCCAGCCCCACTAGTGTGACGGCTATCACATCGCTGGTAATCAAGCAAAGATCCTAAGGGCTCTACTAATGTGTATAGGCGATATACAAAAATAAACACATGTACACATTGAAGTAGAAACAAACCAAGTAGCATACTACTATTTTGAGCAAGATTGTATATACAAGGTGAATATCCCAAGCATCCATTAAGTAATATACAAACTAGTATGATACAGTAATGGCCTCTAGGGCATATACACTAACATATGGAAAATCATTGTGATAAGCGGAGATTGATCGAGCGTAGCATAGGAAACTCCTTCCCTAACAAGAGTATGTCATCCACGTACTCTACGAGGATCGTCACCATACTCCCTACTACCTTTTTGTTTATACAAGGTTCATCTACCATTTTGATGATGTCAACTTCTTTGACTAATCCATCAAAACAGATGTTCCAACTCCGCGATGCCTGCTTTATCCTATAAAGCATCTTGCACACGTTTCCGCTGCTCCCACTGTCTACGAGGCCCTCTGGCTGTGTACTTATAGACGCACTCTTCTAAAACATCATTTAGAAAAGTAGTCATGGCACCCAACCACCAGATATCGTAGTCATGGAATGTAGCCGTGGCAAGTAGGATCTGGATGGACTCAAGCATAGTCCCAAGAAAAGGTTTCATCATTATCCACACCTGGTTGATGACTAAAACCTTTAATAAGTCTAGCTTTGAAAGTCTAAACTTTTCCATCTACACCAAGTAATCTTCTCAAGATATACTTGCTCCTGATGGGGATTTAACCCTTCAGATATAGCAACCAAAGTCCATACTTTGTTGGTGTATATGGATTCCATCTCAGACCGCTAAGCATCCAGCCATTCTTACAGTGTCCCTACTCTTGATGGCCTGCTCGAATCTAGTTGGGTCATCATCTCATGATGCATTCCATGCTCCCACTGTCATCGAGAAACCAAGGTATCTCTCAGGTGGGTGAGGAACCCTACTAGATCGGCAGAGAGGCTGAGGTTCGTTGGAATCTACTGAATCCTTTTGTTCTACCAAATTATCTGCTGTAGTTTGTATAGCTGGAACCTTTCCAGTTCTACATTACAGGCCTTGCCTCGAGCCTGTCCGGATTTTGCTTTTAGATATAGGCCGGACAATCCCAAATCTTAACTAACTTAAGATATGGGCTCTTCCCTTTCCATATCACATATGAAGTGGTAGGCAGTGATTTGATTCGAATCCTATTCAATAGGTATGCAACTTCATAAGTGCATAACTCCAAAAGGAAATAGGTAACTCAGTAATACTCATCATAGAGCACACCATATCAAATATTGTGCGATTGCTCCACCCCGATACACCGTTGTGCTGTGGTGTATTCAGAGGAGTAACACTGAGAGAGAATCTCATTCTCCTTTAGAATAGTCCAGGAATTCCATGCACAAGTATTCTCCTCCCTGATCTTATCATAGGACATAATACTTATACTCGGTTATTGGTTCTCTACTCTTAACTTATATTCTGTAAATATCTCAAAAGGTTCGGACTTGTGTTTCAACAGGAACATATGTCAGAATCTTGAGAGATCATCAGAGAACGTAATGAAGTATAAAGAACCGGTCCTGGCATGTGTAGACAGGAGACCTTACATACATCATCATGTATCAATCCCAAGAGTTTACTAACTCTTTCCCTGTTTCCAGTAAACAGGGCTATGGTCATCTAATCTTTGTGACATGACTGGCAAGTTTCACAAGATGTAAATTCAAACTGATTTAAATATGCATCTAAAATGCAACTTCAGCCAGTCGAGTCGCATTGATATGACCTAGTCTACAATGCCTCAGGAATGATTCGTTCATTTCTGAACTCTTCCTCTTGTGTGTGTTCTGTATACTAAGAACTGTAGTTTGATCTAGAATGTCAATGCTTTTAGATAACGTGCCTGAACCGATCAACTTTTGATATAGGAAATGTTCAAAACATTATCCAACAATACAAAATTTTATCATTTCTTTACTCATAAAGAAACTGATATGATTTTGTATATCAGGTTCGGTATCTAATAGCATTTGTTCAGAATCAATGTATTGGTAATACAGGGTGACAGTGACCAACAGACTTGGCTGCAACACTTGCCCCGTTTTCTGTCTCATGAAACTTATCACCCGTTCTCAGTTTTTCTACCCTTTTGTAGCCCTATGTAACAGATTACATATCTGGGATCCTGATCCGGTATCATATACCCAGGATGCGGAGGATACTGAGAAACAGTTCTTTGTAATGAACACACTCGAAGATGATGCATCAGCATGCACTCTCTTCGTTTGGGTGGCACGGGAATTCTGGAAATCCCCAATTTCCTGCTCTGTCTTATAACAATTATAAGTTGGAGCGGGACCAACGTTCCCAGCTCAGTATAACAAGCGGGTTCGATCAATATCCGTATTATTATCTTGATTAAGGCGTGATATGGTCGCTACTAGGAGAGAGAGAGAAGAAAACACTCTGCGTGCGCTCTTGCAAGATTAGATTGGTTATATATTTTATCTAATCAGGATGGCTCCCACTGTTTTTATCAAATCTTCCTTCAAACCTTAAAAGGAAAGACTAGCCGGGATTAATTGCACTCTACAAGTTCGCCAATCTTTTAGCCAGGCTGGTGTCGGTACTTTGAGGGAGGTTTCCCGTGCTTTCACACGGACCTAATTACAGTAAACCTCGTTTTTCCAGAGGCGTAACCCCGTTGACACCTTTCTAGACACCTACTTGATCGGCTAATCGCAAAGTGCAAAACTCTCCCAGGAGTAATAATTACTCGCAGTGGGTATCGGGATCCAACTATCATATAGAAGGTATGCAATCTCATTGCAAGTTTCAACACTTGAAACTCCCGATAATGGTTTTTACCCCTAGCACCTATGACCTTAACTATGGTCAACAAATCATAAGTACTAGTCAAGTTCTACCCGTCATTTCATGATTAATTAGACCCACCCACATGACCCTTAACTAAGGTCAACAAAGTCACGCGACTGTCCTAACTAATCGCATCATATGCGGTGTAGGAAGACATCACTTAGCTACCGTACACTGTGCCTTGACTATGGTCAACAAACACAGCACGAATACTAAGTACTCTACTTCCTAAAATGACGGAGGGTTGCGAATGGGTTTTTATGAAAACCTTTAACGCTTTGAACTTGATCTCGTTGCGGAATCAAATGGTTTTTAAAATGGAATGTTTTCGAGGCTTTTCTAGTTTTGCTAAAGGGGTCACTCCCGGTGAAGGGATCGTCGGCCCTTTCCTCGTCGAATGAGGTGCGGGATATATCATATATATCACTGTGCAAAGCGGAAACTATAGAAGCGATCAAAGACAAACCGAAGGTTGTAGCATCTGCCAGTTATTGCTAAAGGAGTCACTCCCGGTGAAGGGATCTCGGTCCTTTCCTCATCGAATAAGGTGCAGGATTTTCTATAATGAACACCACGATGCAAAGCAAGAACTGTAGCTACCTGTTTTTATTTTGAAATTCGATTCAACAACATCAATTAGGTTTATTTTCTTTCATTAATCTCATTAATGAATATCCTATCATTTAAATCCACCTAAACATCACAGATAAATATAACGTACGCTTATACCATCCGCATTCGCCTCGATGTCCCGTCTGCACCGTTAGGTTAGGTAACTAACGCCAGAGCGAGGCAGGGCTAGCGCGGGTGTAAAACATAAGCAACGTCTATATAATATATCATATATACTATATACAATATCTGACACAGAACATCACATGATCACATCACAGATAAATCACAGCAGAAGATACATATGAAATATTGGATATACTAGGACGTCTGTGTTTTCAATACGAGCCGGTATAAAACACGGATTCCACGGTCGTGATGAATAGCCAATCCCACACCTCTAGACCCCTACGAGAGCGGCAAGCAACCCTACCAATTCTAGGGTTAGGAGACCCGGACTCGACTCCTCGAGTTGGTCTCCCACTGGACCCCAGAACCCGGTTACTTGTGCTCCCCTCCTTGGGTCTATCCTAGTGCAGAAAAGTAAATAATATACAAATGGTGACAACATCCGCAACCTGGAAGTGCCCCAATAAAAGAATATTACATACAGTTTTTACATGAATGAAAATGAAAAACACTCATCTCACATAAAAACCCCCGGCTATTCAACCACGACGATCCAATATAACATATCCAGCAACACATAACAACACATGTCATCAACGTAAGTAAATATGCACATCCCAATTGTCGTTGACATATAGCAACGAAACCGGCAATGTCACATATTACATTTACGGTCACAGAAAAGAAAGTGTAAAACTACAACAGTTGGAATCCATAATTACTTTAGACATCGCATGCCTAATCAAATGAATTACTTAGACATCACATGCCTAACAATTATAAACCCCGCATTTTAGTCTCATTATCGAAAACACTTTTCAATATAAAGTCGGGCAATTCAACAAGATTCCCGACATCCTCATCGAATGCTCGTCGCAAACTTCAGTAGGCGGCTGCACCCCCGACGCCGTCGACAAAGTGCACCAAGGCGGAACACCGCTGCCGCGAGCACCCGAACGGATGCTTTCGGCGACGGGGTTCTCCTACAGTCACTTGGTCGGGGCTATGGAGTGAGGCTGTCTATTAAGTTTACCCGGCGAGTATCTGCGTATGCTACATGATTGCGACGGACTTTTGATCACATCAAAATCCCGTGGCAACCGATCAAATGAGACCAAACCGCTAGATTTATAACATTCATTCAGTTATCTCATAACTATTTGTGAATTCCAATTATTGTATCACATTCCAGATAAATAGAAAATGCTAAACTTTTCGATCAAACAATCGAACACCCAAGTTTTCCCGAAACAGATCAACACATGAAATAAGTTTAAAAACATTCACTTCGTGCCTCAGTACCAACGGTCTAGCCGTAGAAGGGTCAAGCCAACGCCTCACATGTGGCACGCCGTACTGCCCCAAACCCGAAGGTTCAAAGGGCAGTTCAAGACGGTCACATAATCGAGTTAAGGTTTGTTGTCTTCTAGAGGGTCCATCGCGTTAGTTGCACTACTTAGAACGTCTTTAAACCTCGGAAAAATCCAACACTTGGAAATTTTCCGGCAGAGGAAAGATTGGGTATTTATATCCGGTCGAACTTTTTAACATATTCATAAATTATCCGGAAAGCCACACAGACAAAATTTGATAATCCGATCGAACATTCGAATCCCCAAAACAACCCAGAAAATTCAACTCTTGAAAAAATATTAAAAATTCCCAGGAAAACCAGCACTTTAAACTAAAAATTACTGTGCAAATTTCGATGCCACAAAAGACAAAACCGCCGCGGAACCGCCGCACTAGCCATGCTCGTGCCGCGGAACCGCGGCGCATTGATGGAATTAGGCACACGAATTTTACAGAAACCCTTAGAATTTCCTGCTGATTTTTCTGCATATTTTTAATATCGAAAAACTCCAGATTTTGGAAAAAGTACAGAGAGCATGTTTGTGTTAGGGTTTCGGGTTCGTTCGGGTTTCAAACTTCGTCTACGCAGAGCCTAAGGCTCTTATTTATTTATCTATTTATTATTGTTTTGGAAAAGATAAAGAGAAAAAGAAATGGTGGCTTAGTTTGTTTTTTCTTTGAAGCTTTGAACAAGTCCACCATTCTTGTCTCTTCTCTAACCCTAACCATTCATCTAACCTTGGTTAAATCTCTACACTAAACCATGGTTGAATACATGATAAGTATTCATTTTTATTTCCTTTTTTAAATGACTTATCATATCTTCTTCTTCTTCATCATCTTCTTATTCCATGAAGAAAATGCTTGTCTTCATCAATGGCAAGTTGAGCATATGAGTGAGAAATCCAATTCTAAAGTGAACCCACCTCCTATTTCTTCATCCTCTACCTCTTGCCAAGTAGTATAGGGTGTTTCCTTCACAAGTTTTCATGGCTTTGTGAAGGTGGAGCTTGATCTAGTGATGCCTCGACGTAGATCATCTTCCGCATCGAAGCCGACGACCAAGCCCGTTCATTTCTTCGATGAAGCCGATGCTTGAGTCCGGAATCCGATTTGGACAGCGAGGGGACTTCATCGCGGAGCCTAGGAGTTGGAGGACCGGATCTACAAAGGTTGTAGCCCCTTCCCTTTAGCTATATTTCCGTTTACTTGCTTGCATCGCCTATATATCTAGTTAACGATCCGTATTAGGGTTTGTAGGCACTTGTAAAATTTGAATTAGCCATGTTTGATGCCTTGTGAAACTCCATTAGAGTGCCTAGGAACCCTACAATAGTATGCGATAGCGCCAGCTAAAAAGTTTTTGTTCCGCATTTTGACGTCTTTTAGACGACCGGGGCGCTACCATAGACTAACAAATGCAATCCCATCAATTAATCACACCAGAAAAGAACAAAAATAAAATGTACGTATATGCCATCCGCATTCGCCACTGGGTCCCGTCATCACCCGTTAGGTTACTTAACTAACGACAAAGCGGGGACTGGACTAGCGCGGGTGTAAAACATATACAACATCTACTAGTATATATATATATCATTATACAATAATCGCTCCAGGCGTGATATAAATGCAACATCACAGAAAAGTAATAAGCATCACAGAACAATACAGATATCTGGGAGCCCCGGGTTTCATTGAGCCACGACTGAAACCCGACGTTCGCCTGGTTATGGATAGCCTGTGCAATGAAAACCTAAACCCCTACGGGTGCGGCAAGTTACCCGCCAAAACCAGAAGAGAAGCAGCCCCCTTCAGCAAAGTGACTGGGCCACCCAGCACTTCACGGAATCCGGTAACTTGAGCACCCTTCCTGGGTCATCCTATACCCCCTACAGGTGCGGCGAATAGCCCGCCAATTCTAGAGTAAAGCCCCTCCGTCTCAAAGCCATGAGATGCGGGCCCGTTGCCCTCTAGAATCCGGCTATCCGTGCACTCCACCGCGGGGTAATCCTAGTACAAAAAATAAAATATGTACAACGGGTACATCGACCTCAACCCGGTCGTGCCCCAAAAAGAATAATATACAAACAGGCAGTGACGGCTGTCCACATGTCGAACGCTCGCCCCGCAATATCAAATGTATAAATAAAACTAAACTGTACTGATATTGCACCAAGCTATCCACCACGACAAAACCGCAACATCACAGCACAACACAGAACATCAACGTGAATGTCACGTTTGCAAACCCGTCTAAAAGAGCAATAATAATTAGACAAGATTTACCGCTCGAATGATATTCACTGTCGCAGATGTAATGTAAGCACTGTGAACTAACTTATTTAAAATTTTCGATCGACAAAATTTCCCGAAGTGGGCCCCAAGCACAAATCCCGTACTGTAACAAATCTGGGCCAAAACAAAATGTTCCAGAAACCACAATTCCATTTAAAAAACCACAGGAAGAAAAATGGTGCACTGTTCCCACCATTCCGCTGCGCAGCCGCGGCAAACATGCCAGTTTCGCCACGATTCCGCGGTCTCATGGTAGGATCGTGCTTCCAAATTTCTTCCAGTGTCTTAAAAGAGCCTGCACGATTTTCTGACACACTGAAAATAATTTTTCGACCACAAAAAAATTTCGACAGAAACTTCATGAAATGGAATTGCGGTTTCGGAAATTTCGTTCGATCGATATTTTAAACAAGTTAGAACAATCTAGTAAAGGTTAATGGTGTGGCTCTAATACCATGTAAGTCTACGAAAGCGCTCCGGCCATCAATCCGAGGCCAAATGCGGAAACAAAAACTTTTTAGGAAACCGGCGCTATCGTAGTCTTTCACCCGGATCGAACCATTAATGCTAAACTAGCAAACTACTAAGAAGTGAGAGTGGCTATACCGATCGATCCGTGTCCTTTGGTCTTTGGCCACCATCCCAAACTCTCGCGGCATCTCCGATCTTCGGTCACCTCGTCAGAAGGGCACCATATCAATGAGTCTTTTTACGGGCTCCCGCTTCATCCGAAGCAACTCGAACATGAAGTTTGCTAGCCGACATGTCCAAGGCGATGTAGAGAATGTGTGTGATAACTTTGTCTCAAGCATCCATTGATTCTCAACACATGAGAGTGTATGGATGGAGGTTGAAGATGATGCCATTAGTGGAAATGGTGAGCTTGAGGAAGAAGAAAAAGAAGAAGAGCTTTTCTTATTTATTTGTGTTGGAATAATAATAGAGAGTAAGAATGATAATCCAAGAGCAAACCCCTTGCCTCAAGGCTGCCCCTTCTCTCTCCTCTTATCATATCAACACATAAATCAATCCAAAATGAGACATATGCACAAAGACCATGAGTCATCACTTATGCATGTGTCACAATTAAAGCTCCTAATGATGACTTAAGCTCACAATTTCCACTTGTAAACATTAATCCAAATGTTTACAATAATAAAAAGATATAGCAACATCTAAAGTAAACTCGTGACGGATCACAAGGATACCCCTCACCTGTATATACATACCTGCATTCGCATTCCGACTGAATGCGAATGCAATGAGACTAAAGTAATCCAACAAATCTAATACTAGGATCCGGCTTAAACCAAAGCCCATTAGTATGATCCGGACGATCATGATCCATGCACAAGTGCACGTATATGATCGAACCCTACCATAATATCATACGGCCTCTACAACGTTTCGCCTGAAACTTGAGAAACTGTCTGTGGGGGACTTTAAGGACTCATCAATACATTGGTTGTGGATTTAACCACTAGCACGTCAGTGGCACTAGCTGTATGTAACGGCTACCCATGTATCGACAAAAAGGAAAGCCGATGAGCGAACTCATCCTGGAACCCTACTGAGCCTGTCAGTGACAATATCCGTACAGTCCGGTCCGTTCGTCAATGAGTATCGCTTGTCGGGCCTAGGGGGCTGGTAAACGTCAGACCCCCAAAAGCGGTACAAGTCATGTCGGAGTGTATCCCAGAACACCCTGAGATACTACTGGAGTACCTACCAGTAAATCTCTTGCTTGACTAAGGACTTCGTGTAATGGCTCTCCTAGACACAGCGCGATCTCACCCCCAATACCGGGAGAGACGAAACCCCTGCCGATCCGCTCACTGCCTCCATGTGGCTCGGGACTGTACCCAACTAAAACCTGTTTGCACGACTCCTTTGAGCCGTGGTAGGGTAGTAATCAAAGCACAGTGGGAACTCACACGAGACAAATGACGATCTCAGATCAATGAACTAACCTGTACACATGTCACCAGGGAACTGTTATCTGACGCTAGGTATAATACCAACTAGCATGTTCCCGGCGAGTCCTGTCCGGTGTACTCATAAAATGAGCATATGTATACGTCTTAGGTGAACCAACTGACACCAATGGCTTGTGAGACCTGCCACCGCCCCTCGTCGGGGTCTTGATCGTATACACTAGTCTACTGATGGAGTATCGATGCCCAGTCTCGAAACTCCCATGACTAGGGACCACTTTAAGGATGTGCTTATAGACTACCCAACTCTTACATATATGATCGCCATCATACTGCTAGTAGTCAAGCAAGAATCCTAAAGCCTCTATCAACGTGTAATAGTGATCTGTAATATCACCTAAAGCATGTGCATGATGATAAAGATAAACCAGGTAGCATACTATTCTCTATCAACGTGTAACAGTGAACTGCAATGTCACTTAAAGCATGTATACGATGATAAAGACAACTCAGATAGCATACTATCCTCTCGAGTAAGACTGTCCTACCGGTATAGGTCCTCCCTCAATCATTGCAATCACCTTGCCTGCGAACAAATAATTGACTTTGAGGGCACTATATCCAACACTAACCGCCACTGCCTCCAAGTGCTCCGGGACTGCACCCAACTACTACCTGTTTGTATGACTCAATAGAGCCGTGGTAGGGTAGCAATCAAAGAACAGTGGGAACATACTTGAGGCGAAGTAGCAGTGTCAAGTCAACGGACTAAGTTGTAAGTGCACGGCGGCGCCCCGGCCTCCATCCCAAGGCCAAATGCGGAAGCAATGGTTAACTTTAATTTTCTTGAAACCGGCACCACCGCGCACTAAAACCCGGATCGAACCATTAACTAGTCCTAGCTAACTACAAGATGGGGAAGAGAGATATACCGACTAATCCGTGTCCTCCGGTCTTCCCGTCGTCGTCCCGATCTCCCGCGGAAGCTCCAGTCTCCACCTCGTCGCCGGAAGGGCACCACGTCGCCGGCTTCTTTTACGGGCTCCCACCTCTATACCGAGGCAACTCGGGCACGAAGTTGGCGAGCCGACGTGCCCAAGGTTTGCTGTAGAATGTGTGTAGAACCATGTCTCATTTGGGGTAGTGGATGTTGCCATTGGTGGAGGAAATGAACTCACTCTTTTTAGATAGAGATGTGGGGATTTTATGAAGCCTAATGAACAAAAATCACCCCACCAAAAATATGGGACAGCCCCCCCATATCAATGGCCGGCCACTTGAGGTAAAGGGGGAGAGGGAAAAAGCCAAAGGGGTTGGATCAATCATAAGAGAGAGATAGAAAGGTATCATGATAAAACATGATCATAAACCAAGTCCCACTCCAAAGCAACCATCATAACCCAACATCATTACTCCAAAAGTCAAGTAATGATCAAGTCAAGAAGTCAAGGAAAGTGCACCATCATGAAGACCATCATGATGTAACAAAATGCAAAGAACACCTTCCACAAATGATTATTTGCACAAATGCAAATAAGCCCTCCTCCACCAAACTTCGGCCATTGAAAGATACAAAGAAATATGGCCGAAACGGAAAGCAAACTGGCAACTCCAGAAAACTGGTCCCGTAATAAATTACAGGAAAACCCCGATACTGTGTATACACACCCGCATTTGTATTCCGACCGAAATACAAATGCAATGAGACAAAATCTACACTGTACTATACTAGTATCCGGCTTAAACCAAATCCTGCTAGTATTATCCGTCCGATCCTGATCCGTGCAATACCGCACGTATCTGATCGAACCCTGCCATATCTCCATACGGCCTCTACAGCTTTTTGCCCGAAAACTTGAGCAACTGAATGTGGGGGACTCTAAAGACTCGTCAACACCTTGGTTGTGGATTTAACCACTAGCACGTCAGAGGTATAAGCCAATACGTAACGGGCTACCAGGTATTGACCAAAAGGGACGTCGATGAGCGAACTCATCCTGACACCCTACTGAGCCTGTCAGTGACAATATCCGTACAGTCCGGTCCGTTCGTCTATGAGCATCGCATGGCGGGCCTAGGGGGTTGGTAAAAGTCAGACCCCCAAAAGCGGTACAAGTCGTGTCGGTGTGTAGCCCAGAACACCTTGAGATACTACTGGAATACCTACCAGTAAATCTCCTGCCTCGGCCGAGGGCTTCATGTAATGGCTCTCCTAGACACAGCGCGACCTCACCCCCAATACCGGGAGAGACGAACCCCTGAAGATCCGCTCACTGCCTCCATGTGGCTCGGGACTGTACCCAACTAAAACCTGTTTGCACGTCTCCTTTGAGCGTGGTAGGGTAGTAATCAAAGTACAGTGGGAACTCACACGAGACAAATGACAATCCCCAGGTCGATGAACTAACCTGTACACATGTCACCAGGGAACTGCTATCTGACGTCAGGTATAAGACCAACTAGCATGTTCCCGGCGAGTCCTGTCCGGTGTACTCATAACCCAATGAGCACCTGTATACATCTTAGGTGAACCAACTGACACCAGTGGCTTATGAGACCGGCCACCGCCCCTCGTCGGGGTCTCGACTGTATACACTAGTCTACTCTGGAGAATCGATGCCCTGTCTCGAAACTCCCACGACTAGGGACATTTTAAGGATGTGCTTATAGACCCCAGCTCTCACTTATATGATCGCCCTCATACTGCTGGTGGTCAAGCAAGAATCCTAGGGGCTCTATCAACGTGTAATAGCGACATGTCAGGTCACCTCAAGCGGTACACGATGATAAAGATAAACCAGATAGCGTACTATCATCTCGAGTAAGACTGTCCTACCGGGATAGGTCATCCCTCAAGCATTGCAATCACGTGCCTGTGATCCAATAATTGACTCTAAGTGCACTATCTCCAACAATCTCCCACTTGCACTCAAGGCTAATTATTGCGATGTCGCATACTCACAGCCCGTGTGATACCGAACACCCAACTCCTCTACTTGTCAATCTCACAAAGCTCGTTTGCGAAACTATTGCATTCGAGGAATAGCCTTAGTGAGTGGATCCGCTTTGATGTTTCTTTCTATGCCTCTCTATATCTTAAGTTCACGAATAAACCCATCTCCCGAAATGAGTAATACCTGTCCAAGAATGTGTCTGGATGTCTGATGGGACCTAGCTCATAAATGAACTCCAAATCCAAACTTCTTAGACAGTATTGACAACTGAACTTAATCAGTATCCTGCGCCATGCCTCCCTCAGTATTTCCTTGGACCACCTGTCCAAAATACTGCCCCTCGTCAGAAGGAAAACTATAACTCTGACAACCTCCTTATCGTCCAGGTCACCTTGGAAGCCTGGAATGATAACTGTCTCTCGAATGAGGTTGTCGTTATCATATCCCTAGAACATCCACTTATGTTCTAAAACTGCTTCCGACTGTTTCTCCAGGATTGGATTAATGTCAACTTATTGCTTCTAGTGCAAGAACAACATCTGGTGTGGTACTTGACATCTCATGATTGACTCAATTGCCTAAGCAAGTGATCTGCCAATCATGCACATCCCTCTCCCCTTTAGTCTGTAAGACACCTTTAGAGAGGGTGACTCCATCACCTGCAGGTACACCACCGTGCCAGGAGTCGTCCATTCTAAATACTCTTAGAATGCTGTCTAAGTACCCTTAATTGGGAAACCATCCAAATCTAAATCTAATACCATAGATCTAGTTACCAGTATGTTTGATATAATGTCCAAGTCCCATATGGAGAAACTACTGTGTGACGACCAAAGTATAACCGATCGTAGTATAGGAGTTTCTTTTCCTACTCTGTGTATGTCATCCAAATACCATGACATCATACCCTACTACCTTCTCAATAGATCCATCCCCTATTCTGATGAAGTCAAACCTATGACTGTCACATCAGAAATTGATGATCTATCTCCGCTATATCTGCTTTAGTCTATAAATAGACATAAGCCACTTATCCACCAATGCTTCCCCTGCTCCCACTGACTACGACAACCCTCTAGCAGAGTCATAAACACGTACACTTCTAAAACTAGTTTAGAACGACGCTATACTCATCCTCCCGCCGGGTCTCGCAACCTGGAACAACAGCAATGGCAAGTGTGGGTAAACAAGAACTTCCCTGTCACCGTCCTTGAGGTTACCGGAGTACCTCTCGGGTGCCTGAAGTTACCCACTATATTTGCGGAGTGGCCAATGGAATGTCAAACCAGATTGAATCTTTAGGTTCCTTATCAAATCTTCAGTAATCGTTTGTGGTTCTGGAATCACTTCCAGTTCTACCATACTCCCACTACTGTTTTCTGAAAAAATCCATTTTTAATAAAACTGTGGCGAGTTTAGAACAATATCACTATTGATCTTCCAGATGGTAGAAAGTTAACCCTCGTCATAGCCTGGGTCAACCCACAAACAGCCATTACAGAAACATGCCTTGAGTTATCCAGAGTCTGGTTTTAATCATAAGCCGGACAACTCCCCGTACCTCAACATCGTTAAGATATGAACTGTTTTATATCCAATATAGAACCAGAGGCACTGATTTAATTGAACCAGATTCAAATCATGCAACTGTCTCCAGTGCATGTCAACTAAATGGAAGGAGGCCGATCAACGTTACTCAACTTAGGAATGCTTCCAATTATGAGTAACCTGAAAGAGAAGCAAGTTCTCTTAATCATTACTATCAACTGAATACCATACACAAGTATCTACATCTTCGATTAACTTGAAGAATCCCGATACTGCAACACCTGGTTCTCTACTTTATTCAAATACCTATAACTTCTCAAAATTCGGACCCTGTGTTTCCACGAAACACCTTTCTAAAAACTAGAGAAGTCATAAGTAAACCGAATATAGTACGAGGACCAACCCTCTGTCCTGATGGACCCTGGAAAACATACAATACTCTGTATAAGTCCCTTGAGTCTGATAACTCATTCACTGTGTGTCGTAGGTTGAAAACTGTACTTATGGTTAAGAAGAATTACACCGCTGTTTAATGCTCCTTACCTAATCACCCACTGATATAGGTAAATGTTATAGACATAATTTCAAAAAGGTATATCTCACTCTATGAAAATAGACGTACAGATATATCAATTTGAAATTGGTGCATAACAGCGGATATTCAAAACCAAATATTTGCCGTCCGGCAAACAACCCAGGTGACTTCCTCAAATATCACCGATTACAACGAATCCCGATATAATGAGGACGATCACCCAATTCCCAATAACTTACTCCCACTCAACATCTGTAAAACCATACAGATGTGAGAATCAGACTTTGTAAATACATACCCTGGAGCAAGTGTCTAATCGGGAAATCAGTTTTCCTTTAACAGTACACAGTGAAACTGAAACATTGAAATGTTTCGATGGGGTATCCCGGTATTCCTAGTAAAGCCTCTTCCAGATTCATGACTGTAACCGTATAATTCTTTGCCACCTCTCCAAATCCCTTTATATGTCTTTGGTCATTACCTTCTGCACACCCCTTTAGGCCAAATGGTTTTCTTCCTTCCCTACCGTTCGGCACCAGCCTATGGTTTGGAAGAAGACTATCCAATAAGCATAATGGGTGTACTGTCCTAATCCCAGGATCACTCGCAATGCGAGAGAAGGTGAAGATAAAAGACAACCGAATAAACCTTATTCCTATTTCTCCTGAACCAGAATCCATCCCCGAACTGGAATAAGTTCCTTTCGAGTTCGTATATAACCATATGATGGAGTATCTAATAAACTGTGGATCTTCATAGTGATACGGAGTGTCCTGGAGAAATACAAAGGTGAAGTGGGAGTGGTAATGAAATACCTGGTTTGGTCGTGAATATCAGTCGCAATTTACTTTGCCCTCCTTCTAATCCCTTTCTTTGTCTTTACATAATACCTTCTGTACACCATCGTTAGGCTAATTGGTTTTCTTCATTCCCCACCGTTCGGCACCAGCCTAAGGTTTGGAAGAAGACTATCCAATTTTCATAATAGGTGTACTATCTCCTAAACCAAGGAGTACTCGCAACCTGAGAGAAGGAAAAAGGAAAAGACAACTGAATAGTCCTATCCGTTTTCTCCAGAGCCTGAAACCATCCTCGAATAAATTCTTTCGAGTTCGTATCTAACCATACGATGGTTTTGTCCAATGGAAGTGGACGTTCGTAGTAATACGGGGTGTCCCGGAGAAAAGGGTAAAAGTAGGAGTGGCAATGAGGTTCGCAACTCTGACAATCCAAAAGCCAGTGTTTAAGAAGGTTCGGTCAATTTTGGTCACTGAGTCATAGTCTTAGGGTCGGGTCAATGGTCGCTGCCAAAGAGAGAGAGAAAAGAAACACTCAGCGTGCACTCTAACCTAGATCAGAATGGTTACCAATTTATCTAATCTGGAAACCTCCCACTGTAACCTCAAATTCTTCTCCAAACATGAAAGAAGAATTAGTCGGGATCACCCGAGGAGTAAACCAACTCATCAGTGGGAATCGGGATCCAACTATCATCGCATGATAACGTGACGGAATCCGCTCACGTCATCACACTCCAGAAGGTATGCGCATATCTGGCAAGTTTCAGTTCTTTTGAAACTCCCGATGAGATTTTTGCCCCATGCTCTTATAATCTTGGCGTGAGGTCAAAATATCATAAGTCACATGTCAAGTTCTACCTATCATTGTCCAGGTTAATTTGAACCCACCCGTACATACCTTTGACGTAAGCCAAAATAGTAGTACGACTGTCCCAAACCAACGCATCTATCTATGCAACAGCTAAATATCCGGCAGCTACCAATCACTATGCCTTGGCGTGAGGTCAAAATACATAGCTTGAATACTACTGAATATTTAACCGAAATGATGGAGGGCTACGAATGGTTTCTGGCGAAAACCTTTAACGTAATGAACTTGATATCGTTGAAGGAACCGGATAGCTTTTAAAAATATAGTGACGAAAACCTTCGCTAAAGAGGTCACTCCCGGTGAAGGGATCTCGGCTCTTTCCCCGTAGAATGAGGTGCAGGATATTCCAACTGAATATCACGATGCAAAGCAAAAGTAATCGGCTATAGTGAAGTTATTGCCCTGACGCAAACTTTTGTCCAAGGGGTCACTCCCGGTGAAGGGATCTCGGCCCTTGCCTCGTCGACTGAGGAGCAGGATATTCCAACTGAATACCATGATGCAAAACAAAAGTGAACGTCCTTGCAATAACAGCTTTTTGAAAAGTGTTCCAACAACATCAGATTAGGTTTGTTTTTAACTTGCATTGATCCGAATCAACGCAGTCCCATCAATTGATCACACCACAAAGAACGAAAATAATATGACGTACGTATATGCCATCCGCATTCGCCACTGGGTCCCGTCATTACCCGTTAGGTTAGCTAACTAATGACAGAGCGGGGACTGGACTAGCGCGGATGCAAAACATATACAACATCTACTAATATATATACCTATATATTATATTTCGCTCAAGGCGTGATAAAATGCAACATCACAGAAATGTACAGCATCACAGAACAATACAGATATCTGGGATCCCCGGGTTTCATAGAGCCACTACTGAAACCCGACGTTCCCCTGGTCGTGTGGATAGCCTGTGCAATGAAATCCCTAGACCCCTACGGGCGCGGCAAATTACCCGCCAAAACCTGATGCGAGGCAGCCCCCTTCAGCACCGTGAATGGACCACCCAACACTTCACGGAATCCGGTAACTTGGGCACCCCTTCTGGGTCAACCTGTACCCCCTACGACTGCAGCGAATAGCCCGCCAATTCTAGAGTGAAGCCCCCCGCGTCTCAATGCCATGAGATGCGGGCTTGTTGCCCTCTAGAATCCGGCTATCCGTGCACCCCTCCGCGGGGCAATCCTAGTATAGAAAGTAAAATATACATACAACGGGTATATCGACCGCAACCTGGTCGTGCCCCAAAATAATAATACAAACAGGCAGTGACGGCAGTCCACATGTCAGACGCTCGCCCCGCAATATCAAATGTACATAATACAACAAAACTGTACTACCACTGCAACCAGGCTATCCCCACGACCAATCCGCAACATCACAGCAAAATTACAGAACATCAACATGAAAGTCGCGTTTGCAAATCCGTCTAACCGGGCTATAGCAGTTAGACTGGATTTACCGATCAAGTGACATTCACGGTCGCATATATAATGTAAATACTGTGAAATAATGTGTTTAAAATATCCGATCGATCAAATTTTAACAAGTGGGCCCCAAAGTACTACTGTAGCACATCAAGAAATTCTGGGCCCAAAATTAATATTCCAAAACCCCTATTTTCAACTCAGGAACATTCTACAAAAGTTTGGGGGACTGAACAGTTAAAGTCGCGGCGGAACCGCGGCCCAAGCATGGGTTTGGCCGCGGTTCCGCGGTGGTTTGGACTGTTCACGAGCCCAAATTTTCACAGAACTCTTGTAACTCCCTGCACATCATTCTGAGACAACCTGAAAAATTTTTGGACTTCAAAAAATTTCGACAGAAACTGATGTGAAGAAAAATACGGTTTTTGGAAAATTGTTCGATCGGAAATGTAAAACATATTAGACAAAGCTAGACTATATTAATGGCGAGGCTCTGATACCACTGTAAGTGCACGGCGGCGCCCCGGCCTCTATCCCGAAGCCAAATGAGGAAGCAATGGTTAACTTTAATTTTCTTGAAACCGGCACCACCGCACACTAAAACCCCGATCGAACCATTAACTAGTCCTAGCTAACTACAAGATGGGGAAGAGAGATATACCGACTGATCCGTGTCCTTCGGTCTTCTCGTCGTCATCCCGATCTCCCGCGGAAGCTCCAGTCTCCACCTCGTCGCCGGAAGGGCACCACGTCGCCGGCTTCTTTTACGGGCTCCCACCTCTATACCGAGGCAACTCGGACACGAAGTTGGCGAGCCGACGTGCCCAAGGTTTGCTGTAGAATGTGTGTAGAACCATGTCTCATTTGGGGTAGTGGATGTTGCCATTGGTGGAGGAAATGAACTCACTCTTTTTAGATAGAGATGTGGGGATTTTATGAAGCCTAATGAACAAAAATCACCCCACCAAAAATATGGGACAGCCCCCCATATCAATGGCCGGCCACTTGAGGTAAAGGGGGAGAGGGAAAAAGCCAAAGGGGTTGGATCAATCATAAGAGAGAGAGAGAAAGGTATCATGATAAAACATGATCATAAACCAAGTCCCACTCCAAAGGAACCATCATAACCCAACATCATTACTCCAAAAGTCAAGTAATGATCAAGTCAAGAAGTCAAGGAAAGTGCACCATCATGAAGACCATCATGATGTAACAAAATGCAAAGAAAACCTTCCACAAATGCTTATTTGCACAAATGCAAATAAGCCCTCCTCCACCAAACTTCGGCCATTGAAAGATACAAAGAAATATGGCCGAAACGGAAAGCAAACTGGCAACTCCAGAAAACTGGTCCCGTAATAAATTACAGAAAAACCCCGATACTGTGTATACACACCCGCATTTGTATTCCGACCGAAATACAAATGCAATGAGACAAAATCTACATTGTACTATACTATTATCCGGCTTAAACCAAAGCCTGCTAGTATTATCCGTCCGATCATGATCCGTGCAATACCGCACGTATCTGATCGAACCCTGCCATATCTCCATACGGCCTCTACAGCTTTTTGCCCGAAAACTTGAGCAACTGAATGTGGGGGAATCTAAAGACTCGTCAACACCTTGGTTGTGGATTTAACCATTAGCACGTCAGAGGTATAAGCCAATACGTAACGGGCTACCAGGTATTGACCAAAAGGGACATCGATGAGCGAACTCATCCTGACACCCTACTGAGCCTGTGAGTGACAATATCCGTACAGTCCGGTCCGTTCGTCTATGAGCATCGCATGGCGGGCCTAGGGGGTTGGTAAAAGTCAGACCCCCAAAAGCGGTACAAGTCGTGTCGGAGTGTAGCCCAGAACACCTTGAGATACTACTGGAATACCTACCAGTAAATCTCCTGCCTCGGCCGAGGGCTTCGTGTAATGGCTCTCCTAGACACAGCGCGACCTCACCCCCAATACCGGGAGAGACGAACCCCTGAAAATCCACTCACTGCCTCCATGTGGCTCGGGACTGTACCCAACTAAAACCTGTTTGCACGTCTCCTTTGAGCGTGGTAGGGTAGTAATCAAAGTACAGTGGGAACTCACACGAGACAAATGACGATCCCCAGGTCGATGAACTAACCTGTACACATGTCACCAGGGAACTGCTATCTGACGTCAGGTATAAGACCAACTAGCATGTTCCTGGCGAGTTCTGTCCGGTGTACTCATAACCCAATGAGCACCTGTATACATCTTAGGTGAACCAACTGACACCAGTGGCTTGTGAGCCGGCCACCGCCCCTCGTCGGGGTCTCGACTGTATACACTAGTCTACTCTGGAGAATCGATGCCCTGTCTCGAAACTCCCACGACTAGGGACATTTTAAGGATGTGCTTATAGACCCCAGCTCTCACTTATATGATCGCCCTCATACTGGTGGTGGTCAAGCAAGAATCCTAGGGGCTCTATCAACGTGTAATAGCGACATGTCAGGTCACCTCAAGCAGTACACAATGATAAAGATAAACCAGATAGTGTACTATCATCTCGAGTAAGACTGTCCTACCGGGATAGGTCCTCCTTCAAGCATTGCAATCACGTGCCTGTGATCCAATAATTGACTCTGAGTGCACTATCTCCAACATAAGTTGTACTCATGTCACCTGGGAACTGCTAACTGACGATGGGTATAATACCAACCAACAGTTCCCGACGAGTCCTGTCCAGTGTACTCATAACCTAACGAGCACCTGCATACTATCTCCAGTACGACGTACTGATGGCTGTGGGACAGACCATCTCCCCTACTGGGATGAGAAGCATATGCACCAGTCTACTCTGGAGCATCGATGCCCTGTCTCGATAATCCTACGACTAGGGACCTGTATAAGGATGTACTTATAGACTACCCAACCCCCACTAGTGTGATCGCCATCACAACGCCGGTAGTCAAGCATAAATCCTTAGGGCTCCATTAATATGTATTAGCAATATGCTAAAATAAATATATACATATATTAAGATAGATACAAACCAAGTAGCATACTACAATATCGAGCAAGACTGTCGTCAATCCATATATATATCCCAAGCTTCCAAAATGTAATATACAAACTAGTACTATACAATAATGGCCTCTAGGGCATACATATCCAACAATCTCCCACTTGCACTAAAGGCCAGTAATTGGTGTACCGCATACCCAATGTCTGCACTAAGGCCAGCTGCTGGCGTAACGCATACCCAATAGCTCAAACAGTCGCTCGAACTGTGTTTGAGGGAGGTCCTTTGTGAATGGATCCGCCGTGTTGTCTTTAGTGTCCACTCTCCGAACCTCGATCTCCTGGCGATCAATGATCTCCCTAATTAGGTGATACCGCCTTAAGATGTGTCTGGATTTCTGATGGGACCGTGGTTCCTTCACTAAAGCTATAGCCCCATTGTTATCGCAATACAAAGGTATTGGGTCAACAATGGACGGAACCACCTGAAGTTCACTAATGAACTTCTTCATCCAGACCGCTTCTTTTGCGGCATCGCTTGCAGCAATGTATTTAGCCTCCATCGTCGAGTCTGCGATGGTATGCTGTTTGGAACTCCTCCAACACACCGCCCCACCGTTGAGGGTAAACACAAAACCCGAGACAGACTTGTTATCGTCCTTGTCACTTTGGAAGCTTGAATCGGTAAAGGACTCGACCCTGAGGTCTCCATTACCGTAAACCAGGAACATCTCCTTAGTCTTTCTTAGGTACTTGAGAATGTTCTTCACTGCTGTCCAGTGGTTCTCTCCTGGGTCTGACTGATACCGGCTCACCACGCTTAGCGCGTAAGCTACATCTGGTCTTGTATATAGTATCGCATATATTATAGATCCTACCGCCAAAGCGTAGGGTATAGTGCTCATGCGAACCCTCTCCTCGTCAGTCTTGGGAGACATCTTCTTGGAGAGGGTGATTCCGTGCAATGCGGGTATATTACCATGCTTGGAATCTTCCATACTAAATCTCTTTAGTACGGTCTCTATTGTCACGACCTAAAGTTTGGCCCGTGACCGGCACTTAACCACGTAACGTCTACAGGCGTAACGCGACTAAGTAAGCCGAAACCCAGAAATCAAAACCATTAAAAGTATTGAGTGTTTAAAACATTTAATAGAAACATTTGTTAAAACGTTTAGAAAACCTTAAGTAATTTAGTAAAATTCTTTAAAGTTCAAGTTATTATCTTAAAAATTTTGGCAGCATTTCCTTTGTAAAAACTAGCCCCGAAATCGGGTACAAGACAATATATGAGTAAAATGATATACAATAAGAATAAAGCATCCTAAATGGGAGCAAACACGCCCAATGGCGGAAACAATCACCACGATAAAAATATATGATGCCGTAGCGAAGAGCAGTATAAGTGAAAACAAATATCATGAAAGATAAAACTGCATAAATAAAGTCGGCTCACAACGAGCTCGACACCAGAGTACAAAATAATATGCATCGTCCTCACAACTGGTCTCTAAGTCAATACATGAAAGTAGATAGAGAGTACTAGATACAACAGTGTATACAACCGAAAAATAAACAGATACCGCAAAAAACCCACCTATCAGCAAAAGGGCTAACACGCTAACTGCAGTGGTATCTGTGCCAAAAGATGCAATAAAACAGCCTGCCGCGACTACGCTGAGGGGAAACCTGCAAACACTGTGGCACAACGGGGATGAGTTGCCAACTCGTGAATAGTAGATAACATATAAAGGAAATCATGAGTATGCACGTGCTGCGATACACTAACCTATGCCAACAGATAACATCAATATGATGAGCTATATGAGCAATAATCATGCAACAAGTGCGATTAAATAACATCTCTATATGATAAGAAGGGTATGCAATAATCGTGCATAGCAAATGCAATCTAATAACATCTATATGATGAGTAGGGTATACAATAATCGTGCATAACAGGTGAAATCTAATAACATCTATATATGATGAGCATGGTATGCAATAATCATGCAAAAGTACTCTATCAGGTACTATAGCTACAGGATGAGATGCAAAATAATGAATGCTAGCATGGGAATAAATATCACCTACACGGAATGTCAACATGGAAGAATAACCGATGTCTATCAATGCACCCAAAACCCAACAAAACCTCAGGCGCCGTCACTCTGATCGGCCCTCAAATCCTGTACAGCTCATGGAATAGTGAATGCCTAGCATCAGCACTCGAAAATATCACAAATCATCGTACCAAGTATCGACACGCAAATCCTCAAGTATCGGGCTCCGTCTGCGGAATCGGCCCTCGGCCCCGGCAGTACGTGCCGTCCCGTATCCATCTATCGACTCTGGTCGGTATCCTCCGGATAACCACCAGGTCTAACCAATCACCGGTAGGTAGTGGTCCCTCTGCCAGGATCACCGTCTACTGCACAGCGATCCGTTCTCGCCCCGGGGTACCATACCGGGTCCACCATGTACCCGCAATCGGCCTCATCCAACTCCTCGATACGGGTTCATATGTCACATGTCTCAGAACCGAGAAAACGCTTGGTGGACGCACTGAAATATCATATCAAGGGAAACCGGGTTTTAAAAAAGTGCGTATTTTCTTAAAATAATACCCCGGTTCCCAAATCCAGAAATCACATAAATCCAAAGTAAATGCATAAATCCATGAAATGTGTCGTATGACATTAAGAGTAAAAAGGGAAAACCGCTCTTTTAAAAAGATCCAGTTTTGAAAATATCTCGTGTGGTTCCTTAGTTTTTAAATCATGTCAATATCACCCATGTACGTAACATATGTATGTATATAGGTATGCATGTGCAAATGGATATATATGCAATATGAGTGTAACAATATACGTGTGCACTACTACGCAAGGTACGTATGCACTAATGTGAATATAAAGGGTGCATGTGCGCAGGTAGTGATATATCAATAGAGGTATGCACTAATGTGAATATAAAGGGTGCTTGTGCGCAGGTAGTGATATATCAATGGAGGTATGCACTAATGTGAATATAAAGGGTGCATGTGCGCAGGTAGTGATATATCAATGAAGGTATGCACTAATGTGAATATAAAGGGTGCATGTGCGCAGGTAGTGATATATCAATGAAGGTATGCACTAATGTGAATATACAGTGTACATGTGCGCAAGTAGTGATATATCAATATATGTGTGCACTGGTATGAATATATCTAGTGCCCGCCTGCAAACCTAGAGTTCAAACAAGGAAAATACACATAAGCAAATATCTCGCAAAACGCGATATCGAAATCAAACGAGAAACTCGCGTCGCGAACTAAACGCGCGTGTGTCCGATACGCTAGATCGTGTATATGCGTCTAAAACTACCCCGACACGCCGCGATACGCTGGATCACAGAACCCACTCACATATCGCGCGTATCGTGCAAACTAAACGTTTTGGAAAAACGATATATCGCCCCAGATTCTAACTCAGGTGAAATCTTACAAAATTGCACATACCACTGGCCCTAAAAATATAGCAGACTCCTACCCACACAAACCCAACCCCAAGACTCCCTCATCTGGCCGCAAATTGCGGCCAGAAAGAATAAACCGGCGGCCAACACTTGGGTATGGGGTCTCGTCCTCTTGTGGTGTGATCAGGGTCTATCAAGTATGCTCCAGTTAACTCAGATTTTATCTGAAATTCCCGGGTCTATTGCAGATCATAGAAAGCTAAAAATTCACTTTAAAATGCTAAATTTTGCACAAAATGAAACCCTATGGTATTTTAGTGAAATCTGGGGTTTAACTAGGTTTAAGTGGCCCTAATAACACTTAACTAAGTTAGTCTAACCAATAAAATCATCCCTTAACCACAAGTCCACACAATCACCATATTTACCATACAAACTCACTTTTATCACTAACCGAAGCTAATTCTACACATAAGCTTAGCAAACAAAAGAATGAGTTCAGAGATTATACCCCCTAGGAATCCTACGTGCAAGGAGAAGGAGAAGAAGAGGAGGAAAAGAGCTGCTGTTGCTGCTGCTGCTTGCTATGCTGTTGCTGTCTGAAGCTGTTGTTGATGGTGTTGTTGGTGCTACTGCTGTTGTGCTGATGCTGGAGCTGCTGCTGATGCTGGAGCTGCTGTTGATGGTGCTGTTGGTGCTCCTGCTGCTCCTGCTGCTACTGCTGTGGTGGTGTTGTTGTGTGTGTGTGTGTGAGAGAGAGAGTGAGAGAAGTGAGAATGAGAAAGAGAAAAGAAATGAGAGCACACTAGTCAACCCCTCTCTCCCTCTCTCTCATTTAATGCAAGCATGGGCTCATGCCATGATGCCCATCATGCACTCTCTCTCTCTCTCTCACCAAGTCAACTAACACAAATGATTTTCCATTTTTTTTAAAAAAGAAACACACTTAATTAAAAATTCAAATAACTTAATTCAAATCCAAAGTGGCTTAACAAGATGGTTAGTCCACCATGGTTGCTAATCATGGTTTAACCCCAATTAAGCCCTAGTTTACATGCACATGTGTGTGCAAGCTTGATAAAATTCTAATAAAATATTCATTAAATTTGCTAAAATATTTGAAAATCAATTGTTAAACTTTTTATTAAAAACCATATATTAAAGTGTAATTAGCCACTAAACACATCCTAAGGTGTTACAATCTTCCCCCTTAAAGAAATTCGTCCCCGAATTTAAAAATATAAAGCTACGCATACCTTCAAAGAGATGAGGGAATTTCATCCGCATCTCGCCCTCAGCCTCTCAAGTGATCTCTTCACAATTTGGGTTGCGCCAAAGCACCTTCACAGATGGCAAGACCTTCGATCTAAATTTCTTCACCTGCCGGTCCAATATCACGACTGGCTGCTTGGTGAACAAAAGATCGCGCTCGAGCTAAATGGTCTGGTGCTGAATCATGTGAGAAAGGTCATGAAGGTAATTGCAAAGTATCGACACAAAAAATACGGGGTGAATACTCAATAATCTGGGCGAAAGTGCCAAATTAAAGGCAACGAAACTAACTCGCTTTAAGGATCTTAAAAGACCTACATTCCTGGGATAAGCTTCCCAAAACTCAACACGTCATTTATCGGAAAAATCCATAGGAATACATGATCTGCCACTGCGAACTCGAATCTGCGACCATTTCTGTCGGCATATGACCTCTGTCCGAAATGGACAATTCTCATCCTGACCTAAAACAACTGGATCATCTCCGAAGTCTCTAGACTAGCTGAGGTCCAAAAATCCTACAACGCAGAGTCAGAAAAATAGACTGGTGATTGACACAACCTAACCCCTAAACCTAAAAGTTGCCAATTGGAGTGTCTCCTGATAACAGCTATCGAAGGAGAACCCTAACAATGGCGAGTGACGATCCCCAATTGCCGACAACAATTTATACGTACGTACAAATTTAACAAAGAACAATTGAGCAAAGTTAGTATAACCGGACGACAAGCATCCGAATGGAGTCACACCCTAACTAAACCTGGGTAGATACCATAACGAAATTCATGGAGACCTGCTCCCATTCCCACTTTGGAACGGTTAAAGGTTGCAACTCTCCAGCCGGTCTCTGTTGCTCAACCCAAGCACACAACAAGACAGACACCTTGAAACGAAACCCAAGACTTCTCTTTACATCCCAGCCCACCCGTAACTATCTCACAAGTCACGTTAAATGTTGGTGGAACTTGAATGAGTACTGAGAGTTAACCGATGTGCCTGCTCTAGGATTTCATGTCTCTACCCAATAATATCAGGTACACAAACGCGTCCCTAAACTTAGCACACCCTTGTCACAAATCAAGGACTCCGAATCATTACCCAGCCGAATAGGCTCAAGTATCTCTGACGAACGAGCATCGGCGGGCAGTGTCTCGCAAAAGCGATTAAAAAAAAAGTGGTCTGGCGCAGACATGAGCAAGCTGTCCCCTCAGTAGAGACGAACTTAATCTGTACTCAACGATCGCACAAGAACTGTAAATCTGCAGAGGACTATCACAACAATCAAAATCCGCTGCAGGAAAATGTACATTAAGCTCTGGTGGTCCGTGAAAAATCTGACACGACTCTCGAACAAGTAGTGTCTCCAAATCTCCAACGCAAAACCACCGCGGCCATCTCCAGATCATGAGTAGGATATCCTTCTCGTACTTCCTCCAAATGTAGGGAAGCAAAAGCGATAACTCCATAGTGTCACCTCAGTACACACTCGAGCCCCACTCACGAAACATCACAATTAAACCACAAAGTCGACTGAACCAAAAAGCCAAGAAAGAACTGATGCAGTTGTTAACCGAATCTTCAACTGCCGAAACTCCGCACACATGCCTCGGTTCAAAGAAAAGAAACCTCCATTCCGATCAATTCAGTCAACGGTGCAGCACTACACTAGAAATCCTGCACGAAACGGCGGTAAAAACCTGCTAAGCCCAAAAATCTGCAGACCTCCGTCCTGCTCACAAGTCTGGGCCTAAGCTGTACGGCTACGATCTTCCTCGGAACCATACAAAACCGTCTCCTGTAACTACAAGACCTAGGAGTCAACACAAACAAGCCTGAAGGAACACTCCGAGAATCTAGCAAACCGCTGGGGCTCTCCCAGTATCTGCAAAACAAATCCTCAAGTGCTACTCCTGTCCCTCAAGACACATTAAATAGACCAGAATGTCGTAAATAACACAGCAATAACTGGTCGAGGAACGGCCTGAAGAAATCCAGTTCATCACATCTACGATTGCTGCTAGGGCATTGGTGAATCCAATGACACACCAATACACACAAAGCCCGTAGCACGCACAAGGCAGACTTCAATATGTCATCACTCCGAACCCGCAACAATGATGACCTGATCCTAAAAAAACTTAGAAAATATCTCGCACTCTGGAGCTGATCAAAGAAATCGTCAATGCGAGGTAAAGGATACCTATCCGCACCGTAAGCCGGTTCAATTGACGATCCATCAATACACAACCTCAATCTATCGTCTTTCTCCTTGACGAACAGAAATAGGAGCTTCCTAATGCGAAACACTCAGACGCACGAAACTCCCCCCAACAAACAACCTCTGCAGCAGATCCTTAAGTTCCCTAAGCTTTGCCGGCTCATCTGGAACAACGTCGGAAAACTCTCGCACGAAAGAAAACCGGTCCAACAAACCCACTGTGGCTATGGTATTATGAATGAATGCCAAAAATTCACGACATCTACTCAAAAGCCGACTGGCGAAAAAGGCTGAATTCAAGCTGTGAGAGGCGGCACAACTATCCACCTGCACAACCAGAACTAACTCGCCGGGGAAAACAAAACCTGACTGTTTCCTCACGGTAGTCCACAAACGCCTAGCACGTAGCTAACCAGTCCATGCCCAGGAGAACGCCAAATCCAACATCTCTAGAAGGATCAAAACGACAGACGAATCTCTATCTTCTATCCGATTGGCACACGACCGAATTACATGTCGCGCAACAAAAGAATCGCTGATAGAAGTTAACACAACAAATGGCTGATCTACCTAACATGAATCTTGTCCCAACCACGGCACGAGTGTGAAAAATAAACAAATACATCAAAAGAACATACGAATTAAGGATACCTGAAAACTCTGCATTGGACGCCCTCGCGTCCCGATGAGTAGAAGCAAATTCTCGTGTTTGCCCTCTACCCGCAACAGGTCGAACTCCTCCTCTGCTAGACTGACCCCTCTGAGCGAACCCTCCGCGTCCATGATGTCTCAGAATATGACCCTGACGTGGTGCTAAGGAACAATGTCTGACGAAGTGTTGAAGGCTTCCACATCGAAAACATCCACGCGCTGACTGCTGACCCTCCTGGGGATGAGAGCTGAACGACTGTCCTCGTCCTAAGCCTCTGCTCTGGGTTGGTACACCAGTACGATTCCTCCACTGTTCTGGAACTCTCAAAGTCTATGGAAGACGTGTCTCGTAAACTGGGGCTGCATCTACTGGTGCTACGAAGATGACGGAATATTGCAAGTTGATCGCAAGGAACAACTGGGTAACAGGGGTGATGCCACGTCCGAAATTTACGGAATATGACCGGCACCTAGACTACGAACGTCTCAAGGCGTACGTATTCTAAGTAAGCCGAAAACCCAGAAATCCAAACCAAGAAAAGTAGTAGAGTGTAGGAAAACCATTTTAAAATCAACCAGTTTGCAACATAACATACAACGCCTAAAGGCGAGGATCACAACAGAAGGAACTCAAATAGTAGGAAATCCATAGAATATAACGCGCAACTCTACGGTCGAAAGAATAGACATCACTGGTCTCTATCTCAAATAAGTACATGTTTTGGTTGATGGAACTTCTAGATACAACTGGAATATAATATACAATGTATAATGATGGGTAGGATACAAATAACCCACCTACTAGCAAGTCCCCCGAAAGAAGTAGTGCCCGCAAAGCCGTAATGAAACATGTACGGCAACACCTGCAAGAAACTGGGGCACAACGGAGGTGAGTTTCCAACTCGTGAATAGAAAAACATCTACGAACAGAAAATCGTATGTATGATGCAATCCTAGGTCATACGATCAGAATATATAATCCTCAAATATATAACCAGCAATCTATAACCATGGCTAGGGTAAATATCTAACCCAAGTGTAATCCCATGTGCCCGTGTCAATGCCTCAGGTAGCAATATGTATGGATGATGTATGAATGCATGAAACAGAATGCATGTACTGAAGAAAACTGCTTTCATAATTTAGTGAGATTTCTGTATTTCTAAAATGAGGTATCATAACTGAAATGAGCATAAGACAGTGCCTAACATCGACACAAAACAAGTATCCCAATGTCTCGATCACAATATCTCGGGCGCCATCAGTCCAGATCGGCCCCTACCATCCATCTCAAGACCACGACGGTATCCTCCGGATATCTGACGAGTCGGGTAAAATCACCGGTCGGTAGTGCTCCCCTGCCAGGCTCAACGCCATCTCCTGCGATCTTCTTGCCCCGGGGTACAGCACCGGGCCCACCATGTACCCGAAACGGTTCATCCGCCTCCTCGAATTGGGCCTCACATGTCACTCTCAGCACCGAAAAAACACATGGTGGACGCACTAAAATATCATATCAAGGGTAACCGTTTTTTTTAAACAATTACATAATCTCTTTGAAATACCCACGGTTCCCAAATCCAGAAATATCATAGAAACAACATATCTCAATGCGGATAATCAGAAAGTATGATGTAGGTGACATATCAATGAAGTGCAAGTATAACAGTATATCATGCAACATGGAATAATAGTATGCACATACAAGGGTCATATCCTGATGCAATAATACTACTGTGTAGTGACATGGCAATTACCGATGAAGATGTGTGTGGGCCAGCAAATAAGTGTACGTGGTACATACGCATCATCGGTAATGGTGCTAGTGTCCTAACATCATGATATCAATAATGGAATATGAATCACAACAGTATGCAATGCGGAGCAACAACATTAATGTGCTGGAGCTGAATACTAAACACAATGATCGCTAAACTGCATCTAATGTCATAAGAGTCATATAGCTACACCACTATAAGGCTGAGCTAAGCTAACAATAGGTGAAACCGCCTAACCTCTGAGTCGATACATATATATACATATATAGTCGGTGATCTCGCCTCGATAATATCACATCCGATACTATATCTCTATAATCAGTTATTCCCAAATCAAGAGTGCGGATCAAACATCAAAGTATAGCTCGTACGTGAATCCGTCGTACGGCATCCCTAAATCTGGGTACGGGTCAAAATCATATTCATTATATTACTCATCCGGTATCCTCTTTATCAAAGATCATAATCCGGGTACTGACCTACGTCTAGTACAAAGCTAATATCATCACTATAATTATGATCTGACTACTGATCGACAGTCTCGTATGAATCGATATCATCAGCACATATCATCTCAAGGAGTGAACAACGCCCAAGGCGGCCTATCATAAATATCTTGTCATATCATATCTTATCTCGTATCATAATCACATGTCGATCATTTTATATATATATTACTATTCTTATGGCATCATTATCCCAAAATCTGCTAAAGCATCAAGACGTATCTCAAATATGAATTTTACCATATCACCGATATCATAATCTCGGATCAAATATCATCGACTCATCTCAAACCCAAGTATCATCCTCAAATCCGTATGTGAACACATAGTCCCATACTCACGTGAACACATATCTATATAGAATCCCATAACCACATATGAAATAAGGATGTATGCAAGTATGTATGTGTGTATATGTATGTGTAGTGCACCCACTACCATAGGGTTTCGTAACCTTTCACCAATCCAACACACCAATATCCATATTAACATTATCATTAATCCCAATTAACATATAATAATTGTTGGTGTGTATACGCATTTGTATACATCACCACAAACTGCGGGGGTGCTATACGCCATCCACCCGACTTCTCCCCGTAGATATAAATCTACTCACCTAGCTTTATGCGTGACGGTATCGATGTCGCCATTTGCATCTCCAATGCCTCGATACCACGTGGGGTACCTGCAAGGATATCACATGCTAAAACACATGAAAATCATGTCGGAAACCAAAACGGTACACGCTACGCCGATAGGTAAAAACCTACAGCCTCGCGTGCAAACACAGCCAATATCCCTGTGCCGTTGGCGTTCAAACGCCACCCGACAGAAACGATTAACCAAATACCAAAAATCCATGCTAAACAAGTCGTAAATCATGCGCCAACTCAAGAAAATCAACCCAGATTTTATCCTGGTTGGAACCAGACAAAACTAGACATACCCAGAGTCAAGTTTACAGGTAAAAGAGCCGTGCACCAAAAACGAGGGGGTTTCACCTTGGTCTGGCCGCAAATTGCGGCCAGAGGGAATATATCTGCGGCCAGGAAATTGAGGTAGGGGCCAGGGTTTTGTGGGATGGTTCCAGGGTACCTGCACAGCTTACTGCCAAGTCAATTTTATTTTAGGGTTCCCGGGATGAAAGCAGATCTCAGAAAGGTCAAAAAGTCGACAAAATTGCTAAAATACGCCAAGTCGAAACTTTCAGGTAACTAACTGGAAATCTGGGGTAATCTTGGTTAAACTGGTCTCAAATACACCTAATAAGGTTACCCTAACAATCAAAACCAACGCTTGGTCAAGTCTCACTCAAATTTGCCTAAACTAGCACTAATCACGATATAAACATTAATCTCAGCTATATAACCAGAACTTGGCAAGATAGGAGTTGGGTTGTGAGATTATACCTCAAGGAAATCCTAGAATGTAGGAGAAGAGAGGATGAAGAAAGGAGGATGGGCTGATGCTGCTGGGGAGCTGCTCCATTTGCTCCAGATGATGCTACAGTAGCTGCTGCTGATGCTGTTTTCTGGGTTGAAGCTGCTGCTGTTGTTTTATTTTTGTGTAGTCTTGTGGCAATGGTTATGGTGGTGTGGTGGTGTTGTTTTGTTGTGAGGTTGAAGTATATGATGGTGTGTTGAGGTTGTTGATGGGGTTGCTGCTGATGCAGCAGAGGTTTGGGCTGATGTGTTACATCAGCTGCTGTTGCAGCAGTTGATGTGGCTGTTGCTTTTGTTTTGTGCTGAAGTTGTTGCTGTGGCTATAGTAGCAGCAGATGTAGGGGGGCTGTTTTGTGGCTGATGTAGGGTGTTGTTGTGTGGGGTGAAGGATTGATGGCGGTGTGGTGTTTGAGTAAGAGGGAGAGATGTGATAGTTATGAAAAAATTTTGAAATGAAAAGGGATTGTGACATAACCTATAGTCACCTCTCTCTCTCTTAATAGATGCTAGCATGACAACCTTCATGTCTCTCTCTCTTTCTAGCTACAAGTCAACCCTACCCTAATCACCCTTAAACAAAGCTAAAGACCCTTAATTAACCCCAAATATCTTAACCAAATGGTTAACCCATCATGGCTGGCTAAACATGGTTAACCTATCATGGCTGGCTAAACATGGTTAACCTACCATGCTCATCTAAACATGGTAACCCTAGACTTAACCCAAGTTAACATGCATAAGTGTGTGCAGTCCAGATAAAATTCCAATAAAATCTTCATAAAAGCAAATAAAATATTTAAAAGCCATTTTGGTAAACTTTTTACCAAAAACCCCACATTAAGACACACTTACCACTAAACACAAACTCAGGTGTTACAGTCTTCCCCCCTTAAGGAAATTCGTCCCCGAATTTAAAATATAAAGCAACGCATACCTTCAAAAAGATGAGGGAACTTCTCCCGCATCTCGTCCTTGGCCTCCCAAGTGACCCCTTCACCATTCGAGCTGCGCCAAAGCATCCTTACTAATGGCAAGACCTTCGATCTAAGTTTCTTCACTTGTCGGTCCAATATCGTGACTGGTTGTTCGGTGAATGTAAGATTGCGCCCAGCTGAATGGTCTGATGCTGAATCATGTGCGAAGGGTCATGTAGGTATCTGCGAAGTATCGACACGTGGAACACGGGGTGAAAATCTGGGAAGTTGGGTGGAAGAGCCAAACGATATGCTACTGTGCCCGCACGCTCGAGGATCTCGAAGGGACCCACAAATCTGGGCCAAGCTTTCCCCTTCCATCCAAACCTCATCACTCCCTTCATTGGAGAGATCTTCAGAAAAACATGATCGCCAACTGCGAACTCTAATCTATGGCGGTGTCTGTCAGCATACGATTTCTGCCCGATCTGAGCTGTCCCCACCCTGTCTCGAATCAGCTGTATCTTCTTGGTCGTCTCCTGTACGATCTGTGGCCCTAAAATACTGCTCTCACTGAGCTCTGCCCAACAGACGGGCGATCTGCATCTCCTCCCATTACAAGGCCTCGAAAGGTGCCATCTGAATAGTGTCCTGGAAGCTGTTGTTGTAGGTGAACTCCACCAAGGGTAAATGATGATCCCAGCTACCACCAAAGTCTAAAACGCACGCTCTGAGCATGTCCTCGAGAGTCTGAATAGTCTGCTCTGACTGGCCGTCGGTCTGCGGATGCAATGTTGTGCTGAAACTCGAGCGTGTGCCCAACGCTTCCTGAAGCCTCTGCCATAGTCGGCCGGTAAACTGGGTGCCTCTGTCGGACATGATACACGTCGGGACTCCATGCATTCGTACAATCTCGTCGATGTAAATCTGGGCATACTGAGCAAATCCAAAAGTCGTCTTCACTGGCAGGAAGTGAGCCGCTTTCGTCAAACGATCCACGATCACCCAAATCGATTCATACCCTTGCTTAGTCCTGGGTAGACCCACAACGAAATCCATCGAAATCTGTTCCCATTTCCACTCCGGAATGGGTAACGGCTGTAGTTCACCTGCTGGTCTCTAGTGCTCGGCCTTGACTTGCTGACAAGTCAGGCATATCGACACAAAATCTGCGATGTCCCTCTTCATTCCGTATCATCAGTAAACATCTCTCCTATCATGGTACATCTTGGTGGAACCCGAATGAACACTGTACACTGATCGATGTGCCTCCTCAAGAATCTCACGCTGCAGTCCCTCGGCACCTGGTACGCACAGTCTAGTCCAAAATCATCGTATCCCCTGATCATCAAATCAGTCATGCGAATAGATCCCGCTCAAGCACATCCTCTAAGAATCTCTGGCCAACTGTCGTGATCACTCATAGCATGCCTCGTCGACGATCTTGAACTCTGGCATGCTGGTGTTCATAACATGACCACTCCTGGGTCCAAGTCTTCTCTGTGGATTACCAATCTCACGATCCATCAGCTCATCGGCCCTGTCAGGTGTGCTAACAGGGACGATTCCGTTCTGGCACTCCTCTAGTCTTTTCTCGGTCAATCCTCACGGCCACTCGTAAGGAAGCATGTCACTGGCGTCGGCCTCTGGCTCTCTGAATGCACGTGGCACATATGATCCTAGGTGAAAATATCATTGCAGCAGTGTCCTGGAAGGAATCCTGCTCAAGGTCTCTTCCAAGTCTCATCTCTGCCAACCGTCCGGAAGTTATCATCCTTTACTATATCTGCTTCTTGTTCCGGAGCGACTGCATACTCATCGCGACTCTTTCTGGAAGGTATATCCAAGTACAATGCCTCGGCATACGTATCACATCTATGATGTCGGCGGAGTGGAACGTCATCTTGTTCATATCTTGTACGAACCTCTTATCCCACTTTTCCCTAATGTCGACTGCTTCGGATTCGTCTCGTTGTAGCTGCATGGGCTGAGCTCCAACGGCTATCCTCGTATCTAGAGTCTCCCAAGAAATGCACCTCACCACCTAGCATCCGAATTAAGTTGAGCCATCCGATCGATTTGTCAAAACCCATAATCCCCCAAGAGCTCAACATCTTGGGTACAGTATAATAGTATCGAGTACATACCACAGCATCGGTGGTCCAGCCGTAGAAGGGCAAACCCAAGCCTCACTAATGGTGCCGCAGAACTGCCGCAAACCCTAAGGTTCAAAGGCTTTCACACGGTCATTAAGTCGAGTTAGGGTTTCATTCTTCTGGAGGGACCATAGAATTTCCTACATGACTTTCCAAATACTTTAAACTTAGAATAATAGGTTTCTGACATTCGATCGTCTCTGTCGACTCTTGACGTCTCCGCGTGAAGTCGTCTCAGCTCGAATCAATCTATCTGATGACCTCGCATCGGGGTAGCGAACGATCCACATGTCCTAGTCATTCATCCTTGGTGACTAGCGACCTTCTATCATCTCTTAGTACAACTCGTACTGCAATAGCTCCAACATCTGGGCGATATCTCGTTGTTCGCAGCAATAATTGACTCACTCGTCTGCATGATGGACAGTGCCCCAATCATCATAAGTAAGCAATACACCAACGGTCATCAAAATCCAGTTGGCCTCCATCAGTGGTTCAACCCTCTGGTGCTGATCTGCACGTCCGAGTAATCTCATAAAGCGATCCATCCAACACTCGTGGCGCCAAAACACAATCAAAAGACACATCTCCGCAATCGTGTGTCGCCGGAATTACGCCCTGGTCAGTCCTCGTTCATGACGATCTCATGCTGACCGCAACTCTAGCCGTAGCTCTCCCTGCCTGTAATCATGGCAGCAAAACCATAACTGGTACCGATGAGGCTAGATCATAGGAAGGAATATGATACTGAGCAAAGAAATGTACATCCTAAGGCTTCTTAAATGGAGTGGCGTGTCGTAAATATGCCGCGGAACATACCCACGATACGTCACTCTACTTTAGTCAGCGATTCCATCAACCAAGGGTCATCCTACGCTCCGAAGGTAAAACCTAACGCTCTGATACCAACTTTGTCATGTCCGAAATTTACGGAATATGACCGGCACCTAGACTACGAACTTCTCAAGGCGTACGTATTCTAAGTAAGCCGAAAACCCAAAAATCCAAACCAAGAAAAGTAGTAGTGTAGGAAAACCATTTTAAAATAAACCAGTTTGCAACATATTATACAACGCCTAAAGGCGAGGATCACAACAGAAGGAACTCAAACAGTAGGAAATCCATAGAATATAACGCGCAACTCTACGGTCGAAAGAATAGACATCACTGGTCTCTGTCTCAAATAAGTACATGTTTTGGTTGATGGAACTTCTAGATACAACTGGAATATAATATACAATGTATAATGATGGGTACGATACAAATAACCCACCTACTAGCAATACCCCGAAAGAAGTAGTGCCCGCAAAGCCGTAATGAAACCTGTACGGCAACACCTGCAAGAAACTGGGCACAACGGGGGTGAGTTGCCAACTCGGGAATAGAAAAACATCTACGAACAGAAAATCGCATGTATGACGCAATCCTAAGTCATACGATCAGAATATATAATCCTCAAATATATAATCAGCAATCTATAACCATGACTAGGGTAAATATCTAACCCAAGTATAATCCCATGTGCCCGTGTCAGTGCCTCAGGTAGCAATATGTATGGATGATGTATGAATGCATGAAACAGAATGCATGTACTGAAGAAAACTGCTTTCATAATTTAGTGAGATTTCTGTATTTCTAAAATGAGGTATCATAACTGAAATGAGCATAAGACAGTGCTTAACATCGACACAAAACAAGTATCCCAATGTCTCGATCACAACATCTCGGGCGCCGTCAGTCCAGATCGGCCCCTACCATCCATCTCAAGACCACGACGGTATCCTCCGGATATCCGACGTGTCGGGTAAAATCACTGGTCGGTAGTGCTCCCCTGCCAAGCTCAACGCCGTCTCCTGCGATCTTCTTGCTCCGGGGTACCGCACCGGGCCCACCATGTACCCGAAACGGTTCATCCGCCTCCTCGAATCGGGCCTCACATGTCACTCTCAGCACCGAGAAAACACATAGTGGACGCACTGAAATATCATATCAAGGGTAACCGTTTTTTTTAAACAATTACATAATCTCTTTGAAATACCCAAGGTTCCCAAATCCAGAAATATCATAGAAACAACAAATCTCAATGCGCATAATCAGAAAGTATGATGTAGGTGACATATCAATGAAGTGCAAGTATAACAGTATATCATGCAACATGGAATAATAGTATGCACATACAAGGGTCATATCCTGATGCAATAATACTACTGTGTAGTGATATGGCAATTACCGATGAAGATGTGTGGGAGCCGGCAAATAAGTGTACGTGGTACATACGCATCATCGGTAATGGTGCTGGTGTCCTAACATCATGATATCAATAATGGAATATGAATCACAACAGTATGCAATGCGGAGCAACAACAATAATGTGCGGGAGCTGAATACTAAACACAATAATCGCTAAACTGCATCTAATGTCATAAGAGTCATATAGCTACACCACTATAAGGCTGAGCTAAGCTAACAATAGGTGAAACCGCCTAACCTCTGAGTCGATACATATATATACATATATAGTCGGTGATCCCGCCTCGATAATATCACATCCGATACCATATCTCTATAATCAGTTATTCCCAAATCAAGACTGCGGATCAAACATCAAAGTATAGCTCGTACGTGAATCCGTCGCACGGCATCCCCAAATCTAAGTACGGGTCAAAATCATATTCATTATAATACACATCTGGTATCCTCTTTATCAAAGATAATAATCCGGGTACTGACCTACGTCTAGTACAAAGCTAATATCATCACTATAATTATGATCTGACTACTGATCGACAGTCTCGTATGAATCGATATCATCAGCACATATCATCTCAAGGAGTAAACAATGCCCAAGGCGGCCTATCATAAATATCATATCATATCATATCATATCATATCTCATATCATAATCACATGTCGATCATTTTATATATATATATATATATATATATATATATATATATATCACTATTCCTATGGCATCATTATCCCAAAATCCGCTAAAGCATCAAGACGTATCTCAAATATGAATTTTACCATATCACCGATATCATAATCTCGGATCAAATATCATCGACTCATCTCAAACCCAAGTATCATCCTCAAATCCATATATGAACACATAGTCCCATACTCACGTGAACACATATCTATATAGAATCCCATAACCACATATGAAATAAGGATGTATGCAAGTATGTATGTGTGTATATGTATGTGTAGTGCACCCACTACCCTAGGGTTTCGTAACCTTTCACCAATCCAACACACCAATATCCATCTTAACATTATCATTAATCCCAATTAACATATAATAATTGTTGGTGTGTATACACATCCGTATACATCACCACGAACTGTGGCGGTGCTATACGCCATCCACTCGACTTCTCCCCGTAGATATAAATCTACTCACCTAGCTTTATGCGTGCCGGTGCCGATGTCGCCATTTGCATCTCCAACGCCTCGACACCACGTGGGGTACCTACAAGAATATCACACGCTAAAACACATGAAAATCATGTCGGAAACCAAAACGGTACACGCTACGCCGATAGGTAAAAACCTACAGCCTCGCGTGCAAACGCAGCCAATATCCCTCTGCCGTTGGCGTTCAAACGCCACCCGACAGAAACGAATCACCAAATACCAAAAATCCATGCTAAACAAGTCGTAAATCATGCGCCAACTCAAGAAAATCAACCCAGATTCTACCCTGGTTGGAACCAGACAAAACTAGACATACCCAGGGTCAAGTTTGCAGGAAAAGAGCCGTGCACCAAAAACGAGGGGGTTTCACCCTGGTCTGGCCACAAATTGCGGCCAGAGGGAATATTTCTGCGGCCAGGAAATTGAGGTAGGGGCAGGGTTTTATGGGATGGTTCCAGGGTGTCTGCACAGCTTACTGCCAAGTCAATTTTATTTTAGGGTTCCCGGGGTGAAAGCAGATCTCAGAAAGGTCAAAAGGTCGACAAAATTGCTAAAATACGCCAAGTCGAATCTTTCAGGTAACTAACTGGAAATCTGGGGTAAACTTGGTTAAACTGGTCTCAAATACACCTAATAAGGTTACCCTAACAATCAAAACCAACGCTTGGTCAAGTCTCACTCAAATTTGCCTAAACTAGCACTAATCACGATATAAACATTAATCTCAGCTATATAACCAGAACTTGGCAAGATAGGAGTTGGGTTGTGAGATTATACCTCAAGGAAATCCTAGAATGTAGGAGAAGAGAGGATGAAGGAAGGAGGATGGGCTAATGCTGCTGGGGAGCTGCTCCATTTGCTCCAGATGATGCTACAGTAGCTGCTGCTGATGCTGTTTTCTGGGCTGAAGCTGCTGCTGTTGTTTTATTTTTGTGTAGTGTTGTGGCAATGGTTGTGGTGGTGTGGTGGTGCTGTTTTGTGGTGAGGTTGAAGTATATGATGGTGTGTTGAGGTTGTTGATGGGGTTGCTGCTGATGCAGCAGAGGTTTGGGATGATGTGTTACATCAGCTGCTGTTGCAGCAGTTGATGTGGTTGTTGCTTTTGTTTTGGGCTGAGGTTGTTGTTGTGGCTGTAGTAGCAGCAGATGTAGGGAGGCTGTTTTGTGGCTGATGTAGGGTGTTGTTGTGTGGGGTGAAGGATTGATGGTGGTGTGGTGTTTGAGTGAGAGGGAGAGATGTGATAGTTATGAAAAAGTTTTGAAATTAAAAGGGATTGTGACACAACCTATAGCCACCTCTCTCTCTCTCTTAATAGATGCTAGCATGACAACCTTCATGGCTCTCTTTCTCTCTAGCCACAAGTCAACCCCACCCTAATCACCCTTAAACAAAGCTAAAGACCCTTAATTAACCCCAAATATCTTAACCAAATGGTTAACCCATCATGGCTGGCTAAACATGGTTAACCTATCATGGCTGGCTAAACATGGTTAACCTATCATGGCTGGCTAAACATGGTTAACCTACCATACTCATCTAAACATGGTAACCCTAGACTTAACCCAAGTTAATATGCACAAGTGTGTGCAGTCCAGATAAAATTCCAATAAAATCTTCATAAAACCAGATAAAATATTTAAAAGCCATTTTGGTAAACTTTTTACCAAAAACCCCACATTAAGACACACTTACCACTAAACACAAACTCAGGTGTTACAGGTGACAACCTCCTGTCGCTGCGCTCGAACGGTCTCAACCAATGAGCTCATCGTCTGGCGCAAGTCCTGCATCTCTGCCACTAGTCTAGCGATCTGATCTGTCGGAGGTGGAACAGACTGCTCTGGTACAACGGGTGTACTACCCGGATCAGTCCTCGTCTCGGACGAGTCAACTCGAATCTCGGCCCTCGCGGCCGCTCTCTGCGCCCTCGTAGTCTTTGGCAGCATAGTGGCTGAAAAGAAAGTAGGATTCGATAAGGATACGAAGATCGAATCACAAGGATGTATACCATCATGACGGAATTTCAATCAATAAGTCCTAAGGTCGCTTAGGCGGAGTACCGTGTCGTGAGTATGCCGCGGAACATACACACGCTACGCCACTCTGCTTCAGCTACCTACTCCATCATACCAGGGTCATCCTACACTCCGAAGGTAAAACCTACACTCTGATACCAACTTTTTCACGACCCAAAGTTTGGCCCGTGACCGGCACTTAACCACGTAACGTCTACAGGCGTAACGCGACTAAGTAAGCCAAAACCCAGAAATCAAAACCATTAAAAGTATTGAGTGTTTAAAACACTTAATAGAAACATTTGTTAAAACATTTAGAAAACCTTAAGTAATTTAGTAAAATTCTTTAAAGTTCAAGTTATTATCTTAAAAATTTTGGCAGCATTTCCTTTTTAAAACTAGCCCCGAAATCGGGTACAAGACAATATATGAGTAAAATGATATACAATAAGAATAAAGCATCCCAAATGGGAGCAAACACGCCCAATGGCGGAAACAATCACCAGGATAAAAATATACGCCGCCGTAGCAAAGAGATGAGCAGTATAAGTGCAAAACAAATATCATGAAAGATAAAGCTGCATAAATAAAGTCGGCTCACAACGAGCTCGACACCAGAGTACAAAATAATATGCATCGTCCTCACAACTGGTCTCTAAGTCAATACATGAAAGTAGATGGAGAGTACTAGATACAACAGTGTATACAACTGAAAAATAAACAGATACCGCAAAAAACCCACCTATCAGCAAAAGGGCTAACACGCCAACTGCAGTGGTGTCTGTGTCAAAAGATGCAATAAAACAGCCTGCCGCGACTACGCTGAGGGGAAACCTGCAAACACTATGGCACAACGGGGGTGAGTTGCCAACTCGTGAATAGTAGATAACATATAAAGGAAATCGTGAGTATGCACGTGCTGCGATACACTAACCTATGCCAACAGATAACATCAATATGATGAGCTATATGAGCAATAATCATGAAACAAGTGCGATCTAATAACATCTCTATATGATAAGCAGGGTATGCAATAATCGTACATAGCAAATGCAATCTAATAACATCTATATGATGAGCAGGGTATGCAATAATCATGCATAACAGGTGAAATCTAATAACATCTATATATGATGAGCATGGTATGCAATAATCATGCAAAAGTACTCTATTAGGTACTATAGCTACAGGTTGAGATGCAAAATAATGAATGCTAGAATGGGAATAAATATCACCAACACGGAATGTCAACGTGGAAGAATAACCGATGTCTATCAATGCACCCAAAACCAAATAAAACCTCAGGCGCCGTCACTCTGATCGGCCCTCAAATCCTGTACAGCTCATGAAATCGTGAATGCCTAGCATAGGCACTCGAAAATATCACAAATCATCGTGCCATGCATCGACACGCAAATCCTCAAGTATCGGGCTCCGTCTGCGGAATCGGCCCTCGGCCCCGGCAATACGTGTCGTCCCATATCCATCTATCGACTCTGGTCGGTATCTTCCGGATAACCGCCAGGTCTAACCAATCACCGGTAGGTAGTGGTCCCTCTGCCAGGCTCACCGTCTACTGCACAGCGATCCGTTCTCGCCCCGGGGTACTATACCGGGTCCACCATGTACCCGCAATCGGCCTCGTCCAGCTCCTCGATTCGGGTTCACATGTCACACGTCTCAGAACCGAGAAAACGCATGGTGGACGCACTGAAATATCATATCAAGGGAAACCGGGTTTTTAAAACAGTGCATATTTTCTTAAAACAATACCCCGGTTCCCAAATCCAGAAATCACATAAATCCAAAGTAAATGAGTAAATCCATGCAATGTGTCATATGACATTAAGAGTAAAAAGGGAAAACCGCTCTTTTAAAAAGATCCAGTTTTGATAATATCTCGTGCGGTTCCTTAGTTTTTAAATCACGTCAATATCACCCATGTACGTAACATATGTATGTATATAGGTATGGATGTGCAAATGGATATATATGCAATGTGAGTGTAACAATATACATGTGCACTAATACGCAAGGTACGTATGCACTAATGTGAATATAAAGAGTGCATGTGCGCAGGTAGTGATATATCAATGGAGGTATGCACTAATGTGAATATAAAGGGTGCATGTGTGCAGGTAGTGATATATCAATGGAGGTTATCAATGGAGGTATGCACTAATGTGAATATAAAGGGTGCATGTGCGCAGGTAGTGATATATCAATGAAGGTATGCACTAATGTGAATATAAAGGGTGCATGTGCGCAGGTAGTGATATATCAATGAAGGTATGCACTAATGTGAATATACAGTGTACATGTGCGCAAGTAGTGATATATCAATATATGAGTGCACTGGTATGAATATATCTATATAGGTATATGCCAATATGCGACAAGTCATAACAATCATCAATGATACGGAAATCAAGACGATATATATAATTCGTAGCAATCCTATAGTGCAAGTGTCATGGCAATCACTAACGATGTGAGTGTAACATACAAATAGTGTTTGTGCAGCTTGAACCGTTAGTGACAGTGCAGTGTTCTATATCTACCGTTTCTATATGCAACAAGGGAGGTATGCTACAATAATACACATAAACATCTACGACTAAATATCCTATCACGCCCTGACGCTTAACGCCAGACGGGCGATTTCTCCGTAGATGTTAAATCTACTCACCTGGTCGCGTGCAACACGTAGCCAACCACCTGCTTCCCTTTCTTTGCTGAGTCTAACGTACCCGCCTGCGAACCTAGAGTTCAAACAAGGAAAATCCACATAAGCAAATATCTCACAAAACGCGATATCGTAATCAAACGAGAAACTCGCGTCGCGAACTAAATGCGTGTGTGTCCAATACACTAGATCGTGTATACGCGTCTAAAACTACCCCGACACGCCGCGATACGCTGGATCACAGAACCCACTCACGTATCGCGCGTATCGCGCAAACTAAACGTATTGGAAAAACGATATATCTCCCCAGATTCTAACTCAGGTGAATTCTTACAAAATTGCACATACCACTGGCCCTAAAAATATAGCAGACTCCTACCCACACAAACCCAACCACAAAACTTCCTCATCTGGCCGCAAATTGCGGCCAGAAAGAATAAACCGGCGGCCAACACTTGGGTATGGGGTCTCGTCCTCAGGTGGTGTGATCAGGGTCTATCAAGTATGCTCCAGTTAACTCAGATTTTATCTGAAATACCCGGATCTTATAGCAGATCACAGAAAGCTAAAGATTCACTTTAAAATGCTAAATTTTGCACAAAATGAAACCCTATGGTATTTTAGTGAAATCTGGGGTTTAAGTAGGTTTAAGTGGCCCTAATAACACTTAACTAAGTTAGTCTAACCGATAAAATCATCTCTTAACCACAAGTCCACACAATCACCATATTTAGCACAAAAACTCACTTTTATCACTAACCGAAGCTAATTCTACACATAAGGTTAGCAAACAAAAGAATGAGTTCAGAGATTATACCCCTAGGAATCCTACGTGCAAGGAGAAGGAGAAGAAGAGGAGGAAAAGAGTTGTTGTTGCTGCTGCTGTCTGCTATGTTGTTGCTGTCTGGAGCTGCTGTTGATGGTGCTGTTGGTGCTGCTGTTGTTGTGCTGATGCTGGAGCTTCTGCTGATGCTGGAGCTGCTGTTGATGGTGCTGTTGGTGCTGCTGCTGCTCCTTATGCTGCTGCTGTGGTGTTGTTGTTGTTGTTGTGTGTGTATGTGTGTGAGTGAGAGAAGTGAGAATGAGAAAGAGAAAAGAAATGAGAGCACACTAGTCAACCCCTCTCTCCCTCTCTCTCATTTAATGCAAGCATGGGCTCATGCCATGATGCCCATCATGCACTCTCTCTCTCTCACCAAGTCAACTAACACAAATGATTTTCCATTTTTTTTAAAAAAGAAACACACATAAATAAAAACCCAAATAACTTAATTCAAATCCAAAGTGGCTTAACAAGATGGTTAGTCCACCATGGTTGCTAATCATGGTTTAACCCCAATTAAGCCCTAGTTTACATGCACACGTGTGTGCAAGCTTGATAAAATTCTAATAAAATATTCATTAAACTTGCTAAAATATTTGAAAATCAATTCGGTAAACTTTTTATTAAAAACCATATATTAAAGTGTAATTAGCCACTAAACACATCTTAAGGTGTTACATCTATGTTCCTGGACTGCGAAAGTCCCAGTAATCTCTTAGATCTATCTCTGTAGATCTTGATCTCCAGAATGCACGAGACATCACCCAGGTCTTTCATGGAGAACCTTTGTGACAAGAATAGCTTGACCGATTGTAGCATAGGAATGTCATTTCCTATCAAAAGAATGTCGTCCACGTACAAGACTAGGAATACAACAGTGTAGGATTACTAGGCACTCTAACAAGGGTTAAGAAAGCATCATCCATGCCCGATTAAAATTTTAGCCGTGCCTAACAACCCTAAACAAGATCTTTGCTAGAAAATTAGGGTTTCACATGCAAGTAAATAGCATCTATGACTAAGTGAATACGAAATACAACCTTTGTAGATCGGTCCTTCACTTCATTAGCTCCTTGTTGAAGTCCCTTCGCTGCGATCATGGTTCTCCCGGACTCTTGCATGGCTTCACAAGGCAAAGGAGCGTCCTTGCTTGAAGTCTTCGAGGCCGAAGATGATCTACGTCGAGGGGATGCCAACTCAAGCTTCTACTTCACTAACTAGAGAATTAGTGAAGCAAACACCCTAAACTAAACTGCTAGTCTAGTAGAGGATGGAGAAATAGGAAGTGGGTTCACTTTAGAATTTAGTTTCTCACAATGTTTCTCACTTTCGATCAAACCCTAGAGAGCTTTTTAGCTCAAGGAAGAAAATGAAGAAAATAAAATGAGAAGAGATAATGATCAAGTGAGAAAGCTAACCATGGTGAGTGAGTATCATATACTAACTCATGTAGAGACATAACCATGGCTAATCCTTATGGTTGGGTTAACAAATATCTATAGTAAAAACAAACTTAGTGGACTTAGTCAATGCATCCACAAGCTTCCATAAGCTTCATGCATTTTGCTAATCCTCCACTAATTTTGTAATTACTTTAAATATTAAAACCCAACATAATAAATAGCATGGTGTAAGTCTCATACACCCAAGTCATGTGTATCATCAACCATGATACAAAAAGAAAACACAATTTCAATATATATCATATATATATTAAAGTTGTGCACTTGTGAGAAAAATCCTTAAGTGAACAAGTGTTAGTTAATGTAAACTAGTATATCTAATATATAATTATACACTAAATTATTAAATCAACACTTGACTTAATAATCCGGTCATATCTCATATAACCGACTAACATCCATTGTATCGAATTATCGAATCAACACTTGATTCGATAACCCGGCTATATCATATATAACCGACCGCTACAAAAAGTCGCGAGAATAGAATACGGTATCATATACATGCATTATTCTCGGTCCCGCACATACCACATACGTGCTCCTATTTTGTTTTGCCTGAGCCAGTAAAACCTCTATGTAGGACTCTAAAGACTCGTCAATACGCCAGCAGTAGGTGATGATCACATCAAGCACCCACAAGCCGTCAGCGGTACTAGCTGGACGTAACGGCCACCCGGGTATTGAGCGATCAGAAGATCAGCAAGCAAGCACGCTCCAACTCCTGTAAAAGCCTGCCGGCAACACTTCCCGTACAGTCCGGTCTCCTCGTCTGATATGCCGCATATCAAGTCTAGGTGTGGTAATCGTCAGACCCCAATAACCGATAAGTCGTGCCGATATGAGGCTCATAACGGGTCGAGAAACTACTGGTAACACTTACCAGTAAATCTCTAAATCAGCCCTGGCCAGGGAATTCCCTATTACGGCCAATCGAGCACAGCGCAACATCAACCCCCAATACCGGGAGAGACGAAACCCCTCCTATCGTTCATTGCCTCCATGTGACTCAGGACTGTACCTAAAAACCACCGTTTTGCACACCCTCTTGGACGTGGTAAGGTGGAAATCAAAGCACAGTAGGAATCACACAAGACTCTATGACGATCTCGGGTCTACAGACTAACCTGCACAAGTGTCACCAGAGAACTGCCATCTGACGTGAGGTATAATACCATCTGGGAGTTCTCGGCGAGTCCGTCCAATGTACCCAGTCTCCACTGAGCACCCGTATACCATCTCTGATGTCAAACACCAATGGATATGGGATCTGTTAGTTATGCATATGCCCTAAAGGCCATTGTTGTACATATGATGTATATTATGATGGATGCTTGGATATATACAGAGAGGACTTTCTTGCTCGTCATGATAGTATGCTATTTGGTTTCACTTTATCTTAACATGTTGACTTGTATTGGTTTACTGTCTTACTCTCACATGTTGATAAAGCCCTTAGGATCTGTACGCGACTACTGGGACTATGGTGAGATCATACTAGTGGGGCCATAGTAGTCGATGAGTACATCCTATAACTGTTCCTAGTCGAGGGTATATCGAGACAGGGCATCGATACACCAGAGTAGACTAGCGTATACGCATCTTGACCCATATGATGGGCGATGGATGATCCCATATCCATCGGTGTTTGACATCAGAGATGGTGTACGGGTGCTCAGTAGAGACTGGGTACACTGGACGGACTCGCCGAGAACTCACAGATGGTGATATACCACACGTCAGATGGCAGTTCTCCGGTGACACTGGTACAGGGTAGTCTGTAGACCCGAGATCGTCATAGAGTCTTGTGTGATTCCCACTTTGCTTTGATTTCCAACTTACCACGTCCAAGAGGGCGTGCAAAATGGTGGCTTTAAGGTACAGTCCCGAATCACATGGAGGCAATGAGCGATAGGAGGGGATTCGTCTCTCCCGGTATAGGGAGTTGATGTTGTACTGTGTTCGATTGGCTATAACTGGAAGTCCCTGGCCAGGGCTGATATAGAGATATACGAGTAAGTGTTACCAGTAGTTTCTTGACCTGTTATGAGCCTCACATCGACACGATTTATCGGTTACTGGGGTCTGACGTATACCACCCCTAGACTTGATATGCGACATATCAGACGATCAGACCGGACTGTACGGGAGTGTTACTGATTGGATTCACAAGAGAACGGACAGGCTAGCTTGTTGATCTTCTGATCGCTCAATACCTGGGTGGCTGTTACGTTTAGCTGACCGCTTGCAGCTTGTGGGTGTTTGATATGATCATCACCTGCTACCGGCGTTTTGACGATTCTTTAGAGTCCTACACAGAGGTTTCTTAGCTCAGGCAAAACGGAGTAGAGGCACATATGTGATATGTGCAGGACCGAGGATAATGCGATATGAGATAACGTATTATATTCTCGCGATATTTAGATATGAATCGGGACATCGGATCAAGTGTTGATTCGATGAATCGGTACATGATATATTAGTCGGTTATATTCGATATAGCCGAATCGTCGGATTAAGTGTTGATTCGATGATTTAATGTATAATGATATATATGATATATTGTATTACATTATCTAATATTGGCTCGCTTTATTATTTCATTTTCTCACCGGATTAATACATTGATATATATGCGATATATGTTAATTGTATTATTTTCTTTTGTTGCAAATATATAATATATATATGATATATATTATTGTGACATGATATGATTTATTATGAAACATGTTTAAGGATGATAAAAAGGGATTAGGGTTTGATTAGGGTTAGCTCCTTCTTGTTCATTCTAGAAGGATTCTATTTTGTCTTGGTTAAGATATTATGGTTGATACTTATCCTTAACCTAACCAAACCCTAACTCTATTTTATTCTCTACAAAGTTTTAGCCTCTCATCCTTGACCATGGTTCTATAATCAATCATATACTCTAATCTACTATTCATCACAAAAGGATTATTCTTTTCATTCTTCATCTTCTTCTCTCTTTAGTTTTTGAGAGAGAGCTCACTAGAAATTCTTTTTGTGATGATTTCTTGTGAGAAAGTGAATTAAAAAGATAGCATAAATACTACTCCATCATCCTCATCTAATCTAGCCCATTAGATTAGGGTGTTCATCTCTTTAGAGTGAGAAAGCTTGGGTTATAGCAACTTCGACGTAGATCATCGGAGAAGCGGAACACTTCAAGCTAGCATGGATCATTCGAATCGTGGAGCCTCTCTTGAGTCCGAGAGATCGTGGATCGTGGTAAAGGGACTTCTACTCGGAGCTTGTGAAGCAAAGGAGCGGACTACAAAGGTTGTAATCCCTCACACTTAGGTTTAAAGATGTTATCTTCCATGTTAAACCCTAATAATCTAGCAAAGATCCCGTCTTTGGGTTGTTCGGCACATCTAAAATTTTATTCGGGCATGTTTGATGCTTTATGAACCTTCACAAGAGTGTCTAGGAACCCTACAGTGGTATCAGAGCCTAACTAGAGCATTAGGCGACGTGTTTACGAAGTTAAAACTCCGATCGAACCCGAACCGATGAAAATGAACCCCTCTCTGGATATTTTTCAAAAATGCGATTTTTTCTGAATTAATAATACCTGAAAAATTCAGCAGACAAAAATAAGAATAACTGTGAAATTCGACGTTGTGATCCGTACATACTGCCGCGGAATCGCGGCCGTACCCTGCTTGGGCCGTGGTTCCGCGGCAATAATGATTGGTATGACTGTTTTGTTTTCACAGTAATTCTTTTTAAATGCTTAATTAGTTTCTGGTATTTTTATTTTGACTCAAGGGTTGAGTGTTCTGGAGTTTGTTTTGTAATCGCCGATTCGATCGGGAATTTTAAATTCGTTATTGTTTTTCCGGATATTTAGAAATTGTTAAAATGTTCGAACGGATATCATTAACTCAATTTTTCCGACACGAAAAATTTTCAAGTGTTGAATCTTTTCTCGAGTTTAAATCTTTCGCAAATGCGTGCAAGTTTTGTGGTGGACCCTCTAGAAGACAACAAACCTTAACTCGATTATGTGACCGTCTCAAACTGCTCTTTGAACCTTAGGGTTTGGGGCAGTACGGTGTGCCACATGTGAGGCGTTGGCTTGACCCTTCTACGGCTAGACCGCTACTACAGTGTCACACTCCGGATTTTTTTGAACTCCGCTCAAGTGTTGAGCTTTAGGGAATTTTGGGTATTTGATCATTCGGTCGGAAACTTTAATACTGTCTATTTATCTGGAATGTGATACAATATGTGGAATTCATATAGTTTAGGCATGAAATATGAAATATGTGATATTTCGCATTTATGATGTCTAAAGAGAATGTGGATTCCAAATATTGTAGTTTTACACTTTCTTTTCTGTGACCGTAAGTGTAGTATGTTAGATATCGCCGGTTTCGTTGCTATACATCAACGACAATTGGGATACGCATACTTACTTACGTTGATGATATATGATATTATGTGTTGCTGAGATATGATGTGCAGGATTGTCGCGATTGAATAGCCGGGGGTTTTATGTGAGATGAGAGTTTTATATTTTCATTCATGTAAATTCAAATGTAATGTAATATTCTTTTATTTGGGGCACTTCCGGGTTGAGGTTGATGCCACCAGTGTTGTATATTATTTACTTTTCCGCATTAGGATGGACCCAAGGAGGGGAGCACAGGTGACCGGGTTCTGGGGTTCAGTGGGAGGCCATCTCGAAGAGTCGAGACCGGGTCTCCTAAACTCCAGAATTGGTAGGGTCACTTGCCGCTCTCGTAGGGGTCCAGGGTGTGGGCTTTCTATTCATCGCGACTGTGGAATCCGTATTTTCTGTTTTTGGCAAAATACTAAATACGGACGTCCTAGTATATCCCACATTATATCTATGTTTCTGCTGCGATATCTGTGATGTGATCATTTGATATGTTGTGATGGTTACAGTATATAGTATATATGATATATCATATAGACGTTACTTATGTTTTACACCCACACTAGCCCTGCCCTACTCTGTCGTTAGTTACCTAACCTAACGGTGCACGAGGGGACATCGAGGCGAAGGCGGATGGCATAAGTGTATGTCGTATTTATCTGTGATGCTTAGGAAGCATAAGCTGATGGGATTTTTTATTAAGGAGATTAATAAAAAGAAAAGAAACCTAAAAGATGTTGTAGAATCAAAACTTTATAAAAAGGGTTGCTACAGTTTTGCTTTGCATAGTGGTATATATGATATACCCTGCACCTTATTCGATGAGGAAAGAGCCGACATCCCTTCACCGGGAGTGACCTCTTTAGCGAAACTGGCAGATGCTACAAAACTCGGTTTGTCTTTTGATTGCTTTTAAGAGTTTTGCTTTGCACAGTGATATATATGATATGTCCTGCACCTTATTCGATGAGGAAAGAGCCGAGATCCCTTCACCGGGAGTGACCTCTTTAGCAAAACTAATGAAAGCCTCAAAAACACTCCATTTCAAAATTTTACATGATTCTACGACGATATCAAGTTCATTACACTCATGGTTTTTCAGAAAAAACCTGCGTAGCCCTCCGTCATTTCAGATAGATATTATTTAGTATTCGTGCTTTGTTTGTTGACTTAGCCAAGGCGTAGTGTACGGTAGCTAAGTAGTGTTTATCTGCTAAAACATGAGATGTGATTGGATTAGGATATTCGCACGGCCTTGTTGACTCAGTCAAGGGTTATACGGGTGGGTTTAATTCAATCGGGAAATGTACGGGTTGAACTTGACTTGCGATTTATGGTTTGTTGACTTAGTCAAGGTCATAGATCGCTAGGGGAAAAATATTATCGGGAATTTCAAGTGTTGAAATTTGCAATGAGATTGCATACCTCCTATGAGATAGTTGGATCCCAATACCCACTGCGAATAAGAGTTACTCCTGAGAGAATTTTACACAGGACAATTAGCCGATCAAGTAGGTGTCTAGAAAAGTGTTAACGGGGTTATGCCTCTGGGAAAATGAGGTTTACTTTAATTAGGTCCGTGCGAAAGCACGGGGAACCTCCCTCAAGTACCGACACTGATCTGGCTGAAAGATTGACGAAATTGTAGGGTGTAATTAATCCCGGCTAATCTTACCTTTTAGGGTTTGAAGGTAGATTTGATAAAAACAATGGGAGACATCCTGATTAGATAAGATAATAACCAATCTAATCTTGCAAGAGCATACGCTAAAGTGTTTTCTTCTCTCTCTCTCCAGGTAGCGACCATGTCAGGCCATAATCAAGATAATAATATGGATGTATTGACTGAACCCGCTTATTATACTGAGCAGGGGAACGTTGGACCCGTTCTTTCTTATAAGAGTTATAAGACTGAACAGGAAACAGGAGAATATCTGGATTCTCACGCCGCCCAAAAGAATATGCATGTTGATGTATCTTCTTCAGGTGTGTTAGTTATTGAGAACTGTTTCTCAGTTCACCCTACGTCCTGGGTATTAGATACCGGATCAGGATCCCATATATGTAAATTGTTACATGGGCTACGTAAAGGTAGAGAATTGGGAAAAGGTGATCATTCCGTTCAAGTAGGGAACGGTGCAAGTATTGCAGCCAAAGCAGTTGGCGAATATCACCTTGTATTGCCTAGTCGTAATACACTGATTCTAAATGAGTGCTATTATATACCGAACATGATGTGCAACATTATATCAGTATCTTTATTAAGTAAAGAAGGATATAATTTTGTAGTAAAGGATAATATTATGAACATATTCCTAGATCAAAAGTTGATTGCATCAGGCTCGTTACATAATGGCATATTCATTCTAAATCAGAATACAGTCCTCAGTATACAAAACACGCACAAGTGGAAAAGTTCAGAAATGAACGAATCCTTCTTGTGGCATTGTAGACTTGGCCATATCAATGAGACACGGCTAGCTAAGTTACATAAAAATGGATATTTTAATTCATTCGAATTTTTATCTTATGATACTTGCCATTCATGTCTCAAAGGAAAAATGACCAAAGCTCCGTTTAGTGGACACGGAGAAAGAGTTACTGAACTCATAGGACTGGTACATAGTGATGTATGCGGTCCCATGTCTACGCATGCCTGGAACGGTTCTTCCTACTTCATTACATTCACTGACGATCTCTCTAGATACGGGCATGTGTTCCTGTTAAAACACAAGTCTGAAGCTTTTGAGAAATTCAGAGAATATAAGCACGAAGTAGAGAACCAAACGTGCAAAAGTATTAAGATCCTTCGATCTGATCGAAGAGGAGAATACTTGAGCAATGATTTTCTGGATTATCTGAAAGAGAATGGGATTCTCTCTCAGCTTACTCCTCCTTATACACCACAGCACAACGGTGTATCGGAACGAAGGAATCGGACCCTATTAGATATGGTGCGATCTATGATGAGCGATGCTGAATTACCTATTTCTTTCTGGGGGTATGCGCTTGAGACAGCCATATACATATTGAATCTAGTTCCGTCTAAATCTGTACCTACTACACCATATGAGATATGGAGTAGGAAGAGACCATATTTTAAACGAGTTAAGATATGGGGTTGTCCGGCCTATGTCAAAAGACAAAATCCGGACAAACTCGAGGCACGATCAGTTCTTTGCAAATTTGTGGGATATCCAAAGAATTCTCAAGGATATTTTTCTACCACGCTGAAGAACAAAAAGTGTATGTTGCTCAACATGCCACCTTTTTGGAAAAGGAATTTCTTGCAAAAGAAATTAGTGGCAAAGAGGTAGAGCTGGAAGAGGTTCCAGCACCACAAACCGCAACTGATGATTTGTTGGAACCAGAAGATTCAGTAGTACCCGACGAACCCCAGCCTCTCCGCCGATCTAGTAGGGTTTCTCGTCCACCTGGGAGATACTACGGTTTTCTCATTGATGGTGGAAGCGAGGATTGCATCATGGAAGATGATGACCCGACTAGTTTCGAGCAGGCCATCACGAGTGGTGACTCTGTGAAATGGCTGGATGCAATGCGATCTGAGATGGAATCCATGTACACCAATAAAGTATGGACTTTAGAAAATGCTCCTGAAGGGGTAAAACCCATTGGGAGCAAGTGGATTTTTAAAAGGAAATTTGGTGTAGATGGAAAAGTTGAGACTTTCAAAGCTAGACTTGTAGCAAAAGGTTTTCGTCAACGACCAGGTGTGGATTATGATGAAACCTTTTCTCCAGTGGCTATGCTTAAGTCCATCCGGATCTTACTTGCCATTGCTGCATACCATGACTAAGAAATCTGGCAAATGGATGTTAAGACCGCCTTTCTAAATGGTGATTTAGAAGAGTGCGTGTACATGACTCAGCTAGAGGGCTTCGTAGATAGTGGGAGCAGCGGAAAGGTGTGCAAGCTGCTTAAATCCATTTATGGGTTGAAGCAAGCATCGCAGAGTTGGAACATCTGTTTTTATGTTGTAGTCAAAGAGTTTGACTTCATCAAAAATATAGATGAACCTTGTATCTATAAAAAGGTAGCAGAGAGTAAGGTTGTCTTCCTCGTATTGTACGTGGATGACATACTCTTGATAGGAAATGATATTCCTATGCTGCAATCAGTCAAGCTCTTCTTATCACAAAGATTCTCAATGAAAGATCTAGGTGATGCCTCCTGTATATTGGGGATTAGGATCTATAAAGATAGATCCAAAAGGATACTGGGATTGTCCCAATCCAGGTACATTGACACCATACTAAAGAGGTTTAGTATGGAAGAATCCAAGCGTGGGAACCAACCCATGATCTCTGGACTCACTCTTTCCAAAGAGATGTCTCCCAAGAATGATTTGGAGAGAGCTCGCATGCAAGGGATACCCTATGCTTCGGCAGTAGGCTCTATCATATATGCGATGCTATGTACCAGACCCGATGTAGCATACTCACTAAGTGTAGTGAGTCGGTATCAAGCAGATCCTGGAGAGAGTCACTGGACAGCTGTGAAGAACATTCTCAAGTACTTGTGAAGGACTAGAGACATGTTCTTGGTGTATGGTAACGGAGAACTCCGGGTGGAGTCCTTTAAAGATTCCAGCTTCCAAAGTGATAAGGACGACTCTAAGTCGCACTCGGGATTTGTCTTTACCCTCAATGGAGGGGCGGTATGTTGGAAGAGTTCCAAACAGGATACCGTTGCAGACTCGGCGATGGAGGCTGAATACATCGCTGCCAACGATGCTGCCAAAGAGGCTGTCTGGATGAAGAAGTTCATCACTGAACTTGGTGTGGTTCCATCCATTGAACATCCAATACCTCTGTATTGTGATAACAATGGAGCTGTGGCTTTGGCCAAGGAACCCAGATCCCATCAGAAGTCCAGACATATTCTGAGGCGGTATCACCTGATCAGGGAGATAGTTGATCGCCGGGAGATCAAGGTCAGGAGAGTAGATACGAAGGACAACACTGCGGATCCACTCACGAAGGTCATTCCCCAGATACAGTTTGAGAGATTATTCGGGATGCTAGGTATGAGATACTACAGCAACTGGCCTTAGTGCAAGTGGGAGATTGTTAGTTATGTATATGCCCTAGAGGCCATTGTTGTACATATGATGTATATTATGATGGATGCTTGGATATATACAGAGAGGACTTTCTTGCTCATCATGATAGTATACTATTTGGTTTCACTTTATCTTAACATGTTGACTTGTATTGGTTTACTGTCTTACTCTCACATGTTGATAAAGCCCTTAGGATCTATACTCGACTACTGGGACTATGATGAGATCATACTAGTGGGACCATAGTAGTCGATGAGTACATCCTATAACTGTTCCTAGTCGAGGGTATATCGAGACAGGGCATCGATACACCAGAGTAGACTAGCGTATACGCATCTTGACCTATATGATGGGCGATGGATGATCCCATATCCATCGGTGTTTGACATCAGAGATGGTGTACGGGTGCTCAGTGGAGACTGGGTACACTGGACAGACTCGCCGAGAACTCCCAGATGGTGATATACCACACGTCAGATGGCAGTTCTCCGGTGACACTGGTACAGGGTAGTCTGTAGACCCGAGATCGTCATAGAGTCTTGTGTGAATCCCACTGTGCTTTGATTTCCACCTTACCATGTCCAAGAGGGCATGCAAAACGGTGGCTTTTGGGTACAGTCCCGAATCACATGGAGGCAATGAGCGATAGGAGGGGATTCGTCTCTCCCGGTATAGGGAGTTGATGTTGTGCTGTGTTCGATTGGCTATAACTGGAAGTCCCTGGCCAGGGCTGATATAGAGATATACTGGTAAGTGTTACCAGTAGTTTCTCGACCTATTATGAGCCTCACATCGACACGACTTATCGGTTACTAGGGTCTGACGTATACCACCCCTAGACTTGATATGCGACATATCAAACGATCAGACCGGACTGTACGGGAGTGTTACTGATTGGATTCACAGGAGAACTGACAGGCTAGCTTGTTGATCTTCTGATCGCTCAATACCTAGGTGGCTGTTACGTTTAGCTGACCGCTTGCAGCTTATGGGTGTTTGATATGATCATCACCTGCTACCGGCGTATTGACGATTCTTTAGAGTCCTACACAGAGGTTTCTTGGCTCAGGCAAAACGGAGTAGAGGCACATATGTGATATGTGCAGGACCGAGGATAATGCGATATGAGATACCGTATTATATTCTCGCGATATTTAGATATGAATCGGGACATCGGATCAAGTGTTGATTCGATGAATCGGTACATGATATATTAGTCGGTTATATTCGATATAGCCGGATCGTCGGATCAAGTGTTGATTCGATGATTTAATGTATAATGATATATATGATATATTGTATTACATTATCTAATATTGGCTCGCTTTATTATTTCATTTTCTCACCGGATTAATACATTGATATATATGCGATATATGTTAATTGTATTATTTTCTTTTGTTGCAAATATATAATATATGTGATATATATTATTGTGAAATGATATGATTCATTATGAAACATGTTTAAGGATGATAAAAAGGGATTAGGGTTTGATTAGGGTTAGCTCCTTCTTGTTCATTCTAGTAGGATTCTATTTTGTCTTGGTTAAGATATTATGGTTGATACTTATCCTTAACCTAACCAAACCCTAACTCTAGTTTATTCTCTACAAAATTTAGCCTCTCATCCTTGACCATGGTTCCATAATCAATCATATACTCTAATTTACTATTCATCACAAAAGGATTATTCTTTTCATTCTTCATCTTCCTCTCTCTTTAGTTTTTGAGAGAGAGTTCACTAGAAATTCTTTTTGTGATGATTTCTTGTGAGAAAGTGAATTAAAAAGATAGCATAAATACTACTCCATCATCCTCATCTAATCTAGCCCATTAGATTAGGGTGTTCATCTCTTTAGAGTGAGAAAGCTTGGGTTATAGCAACTTCGACGTAGATCATCGGAGAAGCGGAACACTTCAAGCTAGCATGGATCGTTCGAATCGTGGAGCCTTTCTTGAGTCCGGGAGATCGTGGATCGCGGCAAAGGGACTTCTACTCGGAGCTTGTGAAGTGAAGGAGCGGACTACAAAGGTTGTAATCCCTCACACTTAGGTTTAAAGATGTTATCTTGCATGTTAAACCCTAATAATCTTGCAAAGATCTCTTCTTTGGGTTGTTCGGCACATCTAAAATTTTATTCGGGCGTGTTTGATGCTTTATGAACCTTCACAAGAGTGCCTAGGAACCCTACAGGATCATCCATCGCCCATCTCATGGGTCGAGAAGCGTATACGCTAGTCTACTCTGGTATATCGATGCCTTGTCTCGATATACCTATGACTAGGAACATTAAAAAAAGTACTTATGGACTACTCTGTCCCAATTAGTATGATCTGCATCATAGTCCAGATAGTCAAGTACACATCCTAAGGGCTTTACCAACATGTAACTATAAGACAGTATCAAGAGACAAGTATACATGATAAGATAAAGAGCAACCAGATAGCATACTATTATATCGAGCAAGAAAGTCCTCTCTATATATGTCCAAGCATCCAATATAATATACATCATCTGTACAATACTGGCCTCTAGGGCATACATACAACTAACAGACAGTTTGTCCTGCAATCTTCTTATAAATACAAGGCTCATCCTCGTTCTTGATGAAGTCAAATTCCTTGATTACTTCATCAAAACAGATGTTCCAGCTCCGCGATGCCTGCTTTAATCCATAAATAGATTTAAGCAACTTGCACACCTTCCCGCTGCTCTGACTGTCTACAAAACCTTCTGGCTGATCTATATAAACACATTCTTCCAAACTGCCATTTAGAAAAGATGTTTTTACGTCCATCTGCCAGATTTCATAGTCATGGAAGGCAGCAATGGCAAGTAGGATCCGGATGGATTTGAGCATAGCCACTGGAGAAAAAGTTTCTTCATAGTCCACACGAGATCTTTGACGAAAACCTTTTGCAACGAGTCTAGCCTTATAGGTTTCCACCTGTTAGTGTATATGCCCTAGAGGCCATTACTGTATCATACTAGTTTGTATATTACTTAATGGAAGCTTGGGATATTCACCTTGTATATACAATCTTGCTCAAAATAGTAGTATGCTAATTGGTTTGTTTCTACTTCAATGTGTACATGTGTTTATTTTAGTATATCGCCTATACACATTAGTGGAGCCCTTAGGATCTTTGCTTGATTACCAGCGTTGTGATGGCAGTCACACTAGTGGGGCTGGGTAATCTATAAGCACATCCTTATGCAGGTCCCTGGTCGCAGGACTATCGAGACAGGGCATCGATACTCCGGAGTAGACTAGCGCGTGCGCTTTTCATCCCAGTGTGGGAGACGGTCTGTCCCACAGCCGTCGGTACGTCGTACTTGAGATAGTATGCGGGTGCTCGTTGGGTTACGAGTACACTGGACAGGACTCGTCGGGAACTGACTAGTTGGTATTATGCCTATCGTCAGTTATCAGTTCCCAGGTGACATGAGTACAGCTTAGTCCGCTGACTTGACACTGTCACTCCGCCACGAGTGTGTTCCCACTGTACTTAGATTACTACCCTACCACGGCTCAAAGGAGTCGTGCAAACAGGTGGTAGTTGGGTGCAGTCGCGAAGCACTTGGAGGCAGTGACGGTTAGACAGGATTCGTCTCTCCCGGTATTGGGGGTTGACATCGCGCTGTGTCTAGGAGAGCCATTACACGAGTAGTCCCTGGCCAGGGCAAACGAGATATACTGGTAGGCTTCCGGTGTTATCTCAGGGTGTTTTGGGCTTCACTCCGACACGACTTGTACCGCTATTGGGGGACTGACGTTTACCACCCCCTAGGCTCGCCATGCGATGTATCAGACGAACAGACCGGACTGTACGGAGAATGTCACATTCAGGCTCAGTAGGAGTTCAGATGGGTTTCGCCTCGTCAGTCTTCTTGTCGGCATCTACCTGGGGACCGTTATGCACAGCTAGTGCCGCTTGCGGTCTGTGGTTAAACCCACTGCCAGCGTAGTGTCGAGTCTTTAGAGTCCCACACAGAAAGCTATTCGCCTTTAGGCAAAAGAGTAGAGGTCGCATGGTTTTGCGGCAGGTCGCATGGTTTGCGACAGGGTTCGGTCACATCCGTGCACTTATGCACGTACAGTGTACGGACAGTTATCACTAGCGGGCTTTGGTTTAAGCCAGATCCTAGTGTACGTTTTGGGATTGGATTTATCCAGTATGTATTCGTGTTCCTCGGAACGCGGATGCGGGTGTGTATGCACAGTTGACGGAGAGACAGAGGAAGAGGATTCTCATTAGGGTTGTTGACCGTTGACTGTTGACTATTGACTTTTTGGTCAACCCTAATGAGAATATGATATGTGATTAACAATTATATTAATTAAGTATTGTGGTGACATGGTTGTTGAGGGGTTGACTTTGTTGACTTGTTGACTTTGTTGACCGGTTGACTAGGTTGGACTAGTTGACCATCATAATGACTATGGCTATCATTTCATGGCAAAGACTTTTTACTTGCTTGTTTCTTTTGTGAGAAATGAGTGCATGAAATGATTTAGCCATTTTGACTTGAACCATTTTACACAATACTTGATTATTATTTTTGTGATGATGGTTTTGGATTATGAGAGCCAAATGAGAAAAGTCTTCTCTCATTCTTTCATACTCATTCTCTCTCTTGTTCTTGAGCTCTCATCTTCCTCCTCTTGCTCTCCTTCTCTTGATTCTATGGTTCACTTGTCTCATGAGTTGAGAACCAAGAACCATAGATAAAATCCCATACAAACTCTTCTCTACTCACTCTAGTTCACAAGGTTTAGCAAACCGAGTTTCTTCAAAGTTCGAAGAAGGAGCCAAAGGTTGAAGCTTTCAGGTGGATCTATCTTCGGCGCAAGGAGACGACGGGGAGAAGCCGATTCGGACGACCATCAAAGCTTGAAGACGAGGGATTTCGAGAAAAAGAAAGGTATAACCCCCTAACCGAGTAGATAGCAACTCGCAGTTAGGTTGTTAGTTAGATGTTTAACAAAGATCCGGGTTTTAAGTCCATGTTACCACCTCTAAGAAAATCGTTTTTTATCAAATTCCGCATGCCCGAAAGTACCGGGAGAGGTAGCATGGACTTACAGTGGTATCAGAGCCTAGTTAAACTCTATCTAACATGTTAGCAAAGTAGCTAGAAGATCGATCAAAGAAAAAGTCGCAAAACGAACCCGATATGATAAGTTTCTGCCGATTTTTTTTCTGTTCAAAAATTGATAAATTTTATCTTAAAAATCGGCTCAGGCTTTTGTATGATCACCCACCAAATTTGGTCCAACGATCGAGTCAAAGCGCCGCGGAAACGCAGCGGGAGCACGCTCCCGCCGCGGATCCGCGGCCGAGTTGACTCGGCCGAGGTCCAAGTTTGGTGCAGTGTTTTTCTGGGGTTGTTTTGGGATTTTTGGAATATATATTTTCTGCCCAGATTTTCCAGAACGAAAATTTTATTTTTGGGGTCCTGAAAATCCGTATTTTTGATCGAACTTCTAAAAGACTTAAGCTGACGGGTTTTTCTGTGATGTGATATTTGTATTGAACGTCTGCTAATCGCTATATGTCGATTAGTGGGGGTTATACAAATCTGTGATCTGTAATGTTATTGGAATGTGTATATGAATTCATTGGATTGTCGCGGGTGAATAGCCGGGGGTTGTGAGACGAGAGTTTTCTTTTCTTTCAATTCATGTAAATTTGTAAATTGATGTAATAATTATTTGTATGGCCGCACAACCGGGTCGGGGTTGTAGCCGTCATTGTATAATTTCTTTTTACTGTTTTTGCTCCTAGGATAGACCCATGGAGGGGGTGCACAAACTACCGGGTATGCCGAAGTGCCGAGTGGCCTACTCACGGAATTGAGGGAGGTTGCTTCGCTTCGGGTACTTGGCGGGTAGTTTGCCGCACCCGTAGGGGTCTTGGGTGGGGTTTTGGCTATTCACCGCGACCGTGTAATCTGCTTTTCGTTACAGGCTCGTACGAATTGCGGATTCCTAGTATATCCAACGTGTTCATCTATGATCTGAAATGGCTATCATTGCAGTATATCTATATATGATATTATTTAGGCGTTGCTTATGTTTTACAGCCGCGCTAGCCCAGCCCCCGCTCTGTCGTTAGTTAAGTAACCTAACGGGTAATGACGGGGCCCCGTGGCGAATGCGAATGGCATAAGCATACGTCATATTTTGGTTGTTTTCTGCAATGGTAGGATTAAATGATGGGACTCATTAAAAGAACTAATGCAAGAATATCACGCATTAAAAGAACTAATGCAAGAAAATAAACCAAGTTAAAATCGTTGGAACACTTTCGAAAAACCACTCGGTTCTTTTCAAAACTAACTTTTAAATGCGGAGCTTGAGCCACTCCTTTTAAAAGCTATCTCGTTCCATCGATTATATCAAGTTCACTACGTTCACAGTTTTTGCCAAAACCATTCGTAGCCCTCCATCATTTCAGTTAAATATTCGGTAGTATTCAAGCTGTGTATTTTGACCTCACGCCAAGGCATAGTGATTGGTAGCTGCCGGATATTTATCTGTTGCATAGATAGAATGCGTTGGTTTGGGACAGCCGTACTACCATTTTGGCCTACGTCAAGGGTAGGTACGGGTGGATTCAAATTAACCTAGATAATGATGGGAAGAACTTGACATGTGACTTATGACATTTTGACCTCACGCCAAGGTCATAAGAGCATGGGGCAAAAATCCACATCAGGAGTTTCAAAAGAACTGAAACTTTCTAGTGTTGCATACCATTTGGAGTGTGGTGATTCTGGTAGGATTCCTTCAGTTTCATCACGCGGTGATATTTGGATCCCGATCCTACTGTGAGTATATGCTACTCCTCGGGAAATTTCTTACTAAACGATCAATGCTATAAACCTAGTAGGTGTCTAGAAAGGTGTTAGCGGGGCTACGCCCCCAGGGAAAAGAGTTTATTTAATTAAGGAACTTCGCGAAAGCGTTGGAAAACCTCCCTCGATGTACCGACACTGGCCTGGCTGAACGGCTAAGCAAGTATTGTACGGTGAGATTGATCCTGACTAATTCTTCCTTTTTGGTTTGAAGAGGGATTCGAGAAACAGTGGGAGCCATCCTGTTTAGACAAATTAAAAACCATTCTAAACTTGCAAGAGCATCAAGCTGAGTGTTTCTTCTCTCTCCTAATTGCAGCGACCAATCGACATGACTGGACTTAAGTTACTTCTAGATAAAAACATACTGACATGGCCAAACTACAAAGATTGGCTCAGGAATGTCAAGATGGCAATCACTTACGACAAGCTGGGGTATCTTCTTACCACCAAAGCTCCCCCTGTCCCTGGTCCCACTTCCAGCGTCGCGGATAAGGAAATCCGTAAGACTTGGGAGATTGATAGCGCGAAGGCCAAATGCCTCGTACTTGCCTCTATGGACAATGAACATCAGAGGAGGCACGAGAATATGGACTTGGAATCCATATTTCTTCATACAAAAGAACTGTATGGAGAGCAATCTCGTATCGCAAGATACGAAGCGTCGAAAAAGTTATTTTCGGCAAGGATGGCCGTCGGATCATCAGTAGCAGAGCACGTGCTTAAGATGATCAGCTACATTGAGGAGCTCGCGGACCTAGGGACCACATTAGAGAGTGAGCTCTATACTGACATAGTTCTCCAGTCCCTTCCTTCCACTTACGCCCAGTTTATACTGAACTTCAACTTACAACAAAAAGAAGTTGAACTTTTAGAGCTCCTCAACATGCTGAGGAGCGCAGAGGGCACCCTAAAGAAAGGTAGGGAAACATCCACTTTGTTTGTAGGAGGATCATCTTCTTCTAGGTCCAAGGCGAAAGCCAAGGGAAAGAAGAAGAAAGCCCCCGCCAAACCAAGAGGCGGTGTTAGTAAAGTGGATACGAAGGGAAAAGCAAAAGCAACAAAGAAAGCGGGGAAGCTTGTGGATAAGGAAGAATGCTTCTATTGTCATAAGAAAGGACACTGGAAGAATGATTGCAGGGCCTGGAAGGCCAGAACACAGGAATTGAAGTAGGTTGCAGCTTCAGCTTCAGGTGTGTATGTTATTGAAAACTGTCTTTCAATAAACTCTACTTCCTGGGTATTGGATACCGGATCAGGATCTCATATCTGTAATTCTTTGCAGGCGTTGAGAAACCGTAGTGTTTTGAAAGCAGGTGACATGACCCTCAGAGTTGCGAACGGAGCTAGCATGGATGCTAAAGCCGTGGGGGACTATCACCTGGGAATGTCAGATGGACATGTTTTGGTTTTGCGTAATTGCTTTTTTGTACCCAACGCAACTTGTAATATCATTTCTGTATCTTTAGTTTCTAAAGAAGGTTATGAATTTGCGTTTGTAAGCAATGTTGTAAACATTCACCTTAATCAAGTTCTGATTGGGTCAGGTACATTGAGCAATGGTATATACGTATTAAACCAACCACTGATTTTCAATGTCCAGAATACACACAAAAGAAAGTCTCCGGAAATAAATCAGACTTTCTTATGGCATTGTATACTGGGTCACATCAATGAGAGAAGGTTGACAAAGTTACATACAGAAGGATATTTGAATCCGTTCGAATATCAATCGTATGCCACTTGTCAATCCTGTCTCAAAGGAAAGATGACAAAGTCTCCGTTCACTGGACACGGAGTAAGAGCGAGCGAGCTCTTGGGACTCGTACACAGCGACGTGTGCGGTCCAATGTCTACACATGCGCGAAGCGGTTTTTCTTACTTCATTACTTTTACGGATGACTTTTCAAGGTACGGTTATGTCTTCTTAATGAAACATAAGTCCGAAACCTTTGGAAAGTTCCAGGAATATAAGAATGAAGTAGAAAAACAAACCGGCAAAAGTATCAAGATTCTAAGATCGGATCGAGGTGGTGAATACTTGAGTGCCGAGTTCCTGGACTATTTAAAAGAGAACAGAATTCTCTCTCAGCTTACTCCTCCATACACTCCACAACATAATGGTGTATCGGAGAGACGGAACCGAACCCTATTTGATATGGTACGGTCCATGATGAGTAACGCTGAGTTACTGCGATCATTCTGGGGGTATGCACTAGAATCAGCTGCATACCTTTTGAACCGTGTTCCCACTAAGACTGTGCCTACCACACCTTATGAGTTATGGAGTGGGAAGAAACCCTATCTTCAATATCTGAAGATCTGGGGATGTCCAGCTTTTGTCAAAAAGCAGCATGCGGACAAACTCGAGGCACGCTCAGTACTGTGCAAGTTTGTGGGATACCCAAAGAACACCAGGGGGTATCTTTTCTACCACGCAGAGGAACAAAAAGTCCTTGTTTCTCGTAATGCCCACTTTCTAGAACATCGGTTCTTAGAAAAGTAAATTAGTGGGAGCGCAGTAGAACTGGAAGAAATTCCAGAACCACGAGCTATTACTGAAAGCTTAGTGGAACCAGAGGGTTCAAAAGAACAGGACATTCCTACGCCGCTCCGCAGGAGTAGTAGGTAGTCTCATCCGTCCGAGAGATACTACGGTTTTCTCATAGACGGGGATAGAGAGGATTGCATCATAGATTATGATGAGCCTACTAGCTTCCAGCAGGCCGTTCAGAGCGTTGACTCAGTAAAATGGCTGGATGCAATGCGGACCTAAATGGAGTCCATGTACACCAACAAGGTATGGACGTTGGACATTGCTCCAGACAGGGTAAAACCCGTAGGATGCAAGTGGATCTTCAAAAGGAAGATTGGTGTAGATGGACAGGTTGAGACCTATAAAGCTAGACTTGTTGCGAAGGGTTTTCGTCAAAGACCTGGTTTGGACTATGACGAAACCTTTTCTCCAGTGGCTATGCTGAAATCCATTCGGATCCTTCTTGCCATTGCTGCCTTCCACGATTATGAGATCTGGCAAATGGACGTAAAGACCGCTTTTCTAAATGGAAATTTAGAGGAGTGTGTCTATATGGACCAACCAGAGGGTTTCATTCAGAGTGGGAGCAGCGGAAAGGTGTGCAAGTTGCTTAAGTCCATCTATGGACTAAAGCAGGCATCGCGGAGTTGGAACATCTGTTTTGATGAGACGGTCAAGGAATTTGGCTTTATCAAAAATCCAGATGAACCATGCATCTACAGTAGATTTGTAGCGAGAACTGTAGTATTCCTCGTTTTATACGTGGATGACAATCTCTTAATAGGAAATTACATTCCTATGCTACAATCTGTCAAGAGGTTCTTGTCACACAGGTTCTCCATGAAAGACCTGGGTGATTCCTCATACATCCTGGGGATCCGGATCCATCGTGATAGATCCAAGAGGATATTAGGACTTTCACAGTCCAGGTACATCGACACCATACTGAAGAGATTCAGTATGGAAGATTCCAAGCGCGGTAACCTACCGGCTTGTCACGGGATCACCCTCTCTAAAGAGATGTCTCCCAAGACTGATTTGGAGAGGGATCGCATGTCTATTATACCCTACGCTTCTGCGGTAGGCTCTATAATGTATGCGATGTTGTGTACCAGACCGGATGTAGCTTATGCACTTAGTGTAGTAAGCCGGTATCAGTCAAACCCCGGGGAGAAACACTGGATAGCGGTAAAGAACATTCTCAAGTACCTGAGAAGGACTAAGGAGATGTTCTTGGTGTATGGCGGAAAAGACCTCCAGATCGAGGCCTTTGCTGACTCCAGCTTCCAGAGTGACAAGGATGATTCCAAGTCCATGTCGGGTTTTGTCTTTACCCTCAATGGAGGGGCGGTGTGTTGGAAGAGTTCCAAACAGGAAACCGTTGCAGACTCGACGATGGAAGCGGAATACATCGCTGCATCTGATGCCGCAAAAGAAGCTGTCTGGATGAGGAAGTTCTTGAAAGAACTTCAGGTGGTTCCGTCCATTGTTGATCCAATACCTCTGTATTGCGACAACAACGGGGCTATAGCTTTAGCGAAGGAACCCAGGTCCCATCAGAGATCCAGACACATCTTGAGGCGGTATCACCTGATCAGGGAGATCGTGGATCGCCAGGAGATGGAGGTTCGGAGAGTCGCTTCAGAAGATAACACTGCAGATCCATTCACCAAGGCCTTGCCCCAGACTCAGTTCGAGCGGCTGATCGAGATGATAGGTCTTCGATACGCCAATACATGGCCTTAGTGCAAGTGGGAGATTGTTAGTGTATATGCCCTAGAGGCCATTACTGTATCATACTAGTTTGTATATTACTTAATGGAAGCTTGGGATATTCACCTTGTATATACAATCTTGCTCAAAATAGTAGTATGCTACTTGGTTTGTTTCTACTTCAATGTGTACATGTGTTTATTTTAGTATATCGCCTATACACATTAGTGGAGCCCTGAGGATCTTTGCTTGATTACCAGCGTTGTTATGGCAGTCACACTAGTGGGGCTGGGTAATCTATAAGCACATCCTTATGCAGGTCCCTGGTCGCAGGACTATCGAGACAGGGCATCGATACTCCGGAGTAGACTAGCGCGTGCGCTTCTCATCCCAGTGTGGGAGACGGTCTGTCCCACAGCCGTCGGTACGTCGTACTTGAGATAGTATGCGGGTGCTCGTTGGGTTACGAGTACACTGGACAGGACTCGTCGGGAACTGACTAATTGGTATTATGCCTATCGTCAGTTATCAGTTCCCAGGTGACATGAGTACAGCTTAGTCCGCTGACTTGACACTGTCACTTCGCCTCGAGTGTGTTCCCACTGTACTTTGATTACTACCCTACCACGGCTCAAAGGAGTCGTGCAAACAGGTGGTAGTTGGGTGCAGTCCCGAAGCACTTGGAGGCAGTGACGGTTAGACAGGATTCGTCTCTCCCGGTGTTGGGGGTTGACATCGCGCTGTGTCTAGGAGAGCCATTACACGAGTAGTCCCTGGCCAGGGCAAACGAGATATACTGGTAGGCTTCCAGTGTTATCTCAGGGTGTTTTGGGCTTCACTCCGACACGACTTATACCACTATTGGGGGACTGACGTTTACCGCCCCCTAGGCCCGCCATGCGATGTATCAGACGAATAGACCGGACTGTACGGAGAATGTCACATTCAGGCTCAGTAGGAGTTCAGATGGGTTTCGCCTCGTCAGTTTTCTTGTCGGCATCTACCTGGGGACCGTTACGCACAGCTAGTGCCGCTTGCGGTCTGTGGTTAAACCCACTGCCAGCGTAGTGTCGAGTCTTTAGAGTCCCACACAGAAAGCTATTCGCCTTTAGGCAAAAGAGTAGAGGTCACATGGTTTTGCGGCAGGTCGCAAGGTTTTGCGACGGGGTTCGGTCACATCTGTGCACTTATGCACGTACAGTGTCCGGACAGTTATCACTAGCGGGCTTTGGTTTAAGCCAGAACCTAGTGTACGTTTTGGGATTGGATTTATCCAGTATGTATTCGTGTTCCTCGGAACGCGGATGCGGGTGTGTATGCACAGTTGACGGAGAGACAGAGGCAGAGGATTCCCATTAGGGTTGTTGACCGTTGACTGTTGACTATTGACTTTTTGGTCAACCCTAATGAGAATATGATATGTGATTAACAATTATATTAATTAAGTATTGTGGTGACATGGTTGTTGAGGGGTTGACTTTGTTGACTTGTTGACTTTGTTGACCGGTTGACTAGGTTGGACTAGTTGACCATCATGATGACTATGGCTATCATTTCATGGCAAAGACTTTTTACTTGCTTGTTTCTTTTGTGAGAAATGAGTGCATGAAATGATTTAGCCATTTTGACTTGAACCATTTTACACAATACTTGATTATTATTTTTGTGATGATGGTTTTGGATTATGAGAGCCAAATGAGAAAAGTCTTCTCTCATTCTTTCATGCTCATTCTCTTTCTTGTTCTTGAGCTCTCATCTTCCTCCTCTTGCTCTCCCTCTCTTGATTCTATGGTTCACTTGTCTCATGAGTTGAGAACCAAGAACCATAGATAAAATCCCATACAAACTCTTCTCTACTCACTCTAGTTCACAAGGTTTAGCAAACCGAGTGAACAAGTTTCTTCAAAGTTCGAAAAAGGAGCCAAAGGTTGAAGCTTTCAGGTGGATCTATCTTCGGCGCAAGGAAACGACGGGGAGAAGCCGATTCGGACGACCATCGAAGCTTGAAGACGAAGGAGTTCGAGAAAAAGAAAGGTATAACCCCCTAACCGAGTAGTTAGCAACTCGTAGTTAGATTGTTAGCTAGATGTTTAACAAAGATCCGGGTTTTAAGTCCATGTTACCACCTCTAAGAAAATCGTTTTTTATCAAATTCCGCATGCCCTAAAGTACCAGGAGAGGTAGCATGGACTTACACCACCTGCCCATCTATACTAAGTTTTCTTTTGTAGATCCATTTGCATCCAACGGGTTTTACCCCAGGTGGAGCAATATCTAAGGTCCACACTTTATTGGTGTACATGGACTCCATTTCCGATCGCATAGCATCCAGCCACTTATCAGAGTCCCTACTAATAATGGCCTGCCTGAAACTGGTAGGGTCATCTTATTCTAAGATGCAATCCTATCGATCCCCGTCTATGAGAAAACCGTAGTATCTCTCGGGCGGATGAGAAATCCTACCAGATCTGCGAAGTGGCTGAGGTTCGTCTAGGACTATTGAATTTTATGGTTCTACTAAATCCTCAGTTTGAGTTTGTGGATCTGATATTTCATCCAGTTCTACCGTGCTCCCACTTATTTCTTTTGCAAGAAATTGCCACTCTAAAAAGGTGGCGCGACGAGCAACGAACACCTTCTGTTCCTCAGTGTGGTAGAACAGATATCCCAGAGAATTCCTAGGATATCCCACAAACTTGCACAAAACTGATCGTGCCTTAAGCTTGTCCGGATTTTGTACCTTTACATAGGCCGGACAAGCCCATATCTTAATACGTTCAAGATATGGTCTTTTACCACTCCATATTTCATATGGAGTTTTAGGCACAGATTTAGACGGAACCTGATTCAGCAAGTACGCTTTTGTTTCTAGCGCAAGTCCCCAGAATGAAAGAGGTAACTCAGCATTACTCATTATGGAGCGAACCATATTCAATAGGGCACGGTTCCTCCGCTCCGATACGCCGTTGTGCTGTGATGTGTATGGAGAAGTAAGCTGAAAGAGAATACCATTCTCTTTTCAGTAATCTAGGAATTTCGTGCTTAAGTACTCCCCTCCTCTATCAGACCGGAGGATCTTGATACTTTTGCCAGTCTGGTTCTCTACTTCGTTTCTGTATTCTTTGAATTTCTCAAAAGGTTTAGATTTGTGTTTCATAAGATACACATACCCGAATCTAGAGAGATCGTCAGTGAATGTGATGAAGTACGAGAACCCACCCCTCGCATGTATAGACATCGGACCACACACATCACTGTGTATGAGTCCCAAGAGCTCTGTTGCTCTCTCTCCATGTCCGGTGAACGGAGATTTGCTCATCTTTCCTTTGAGACAAGACTGACAAGTTTCATAAGATGAAAATTCGAACGTATTCAAGAGTCCATCTTTATGTAACTTACTTAGTCTTTTCTCTCCGATATGACCAAGCCTACAATGCCACAAGTAGGATTCGTTCGTATTTGAACTCTTCCTCTTGCGTGTGTTTTGTACATTGAGAACTGTATTCTGATTTAGAACATAGATAATAGTACACAGTGTACCTTCTGCAACCAGTACCTTATCAAGGTAAATGTTCATGATATTTCTATCACGAACAAAGTTATATCCATCTTTATCAAGTAAAGAAACTGATATGATGTTGCAAACCATGGAAGGTACATAGTAGCAATTGTTCAAAATCATAGTATTGCCATTTGGAAACACTATGTGATATTCACCGACGGCAGCAGCATCAACTTGTGCTCCGTTCCCTACCCTGAGGGACATATCACCAGGTCTAACTATCCTACTTTTTCTCAATCCCTGCAATAAATTACAGATATGAGATCCTGATCCGGTATCTAATACCCAGGAAGTAGGACTGACCGAAAAGCAGTTCTCAAATACAAGAACACCTGAAGTAGATGCAACAGTATACTTCTTCTTCGTTTGGGTCTCCTTGGAATCCATACAATCCTCTTTCCCTTGCTCATATTTACGATTGCCATCATAAGCTAGAGCCAAATCGACGTTCCCTAGCCCCGAATAACAATTCGGATCGGTCAAGCGATACATTTTATTATCTTGATTAGGGCATGAAATGGTTGCTACCTGGAGAGAGAGAAAAGAAACACTCAGCGTGCGCTCTTGCAAGATTAGATTGGTTATTAATTTATTTAACCAGGATGGCTCCCACTATTTCCTCAAATTCTTCTTCAAACCCTAAAAGAAAAACTAGTCAGGATTTAATCACACGTCACAATACTTGCTTAACCTTTCAGCCAGGCTAGTGTTTGTACTTCGAGGGAGGTTTTCCAACGTTTTCGCAAAGTTCCTTAATTACATAACCTCTTTTCCCTGGAGGCATTGCCCCGCTAACACCATTCTAGACACCTACTTGGTTTATAGTATTGATTGTTAAGTGAAATAATCTCCCAAGAGTAATCCAACTCATCAGTGGGATCGGGATCCAACTATCATTGTGTAATGGCCTAGATGGAATCCACTCTATTCACTACACTCCATAAGGTATGCTAAATCTGCAAGTTTCCTGTATATTTGAAACTCCCGATGTGATTTTTGCCCCTAACAGCTTTATGACCTTGACAATGCCAACATATCACAAACCGCTAGTCAAGTTCGGCCCGTTATTATCTTGATTAACTTAGACCCACCAGCATATCCCTTGACAATGCCAGCATAGCTATGTGACTGTCCTAAATAATCTGAAAATAAAGCTGCAAACAAGCAATACTCAGCTACCGATCACTACGCCTTGATAATGCCAAAATGCGTAGCTCGAATACTAAGTAGTACTTGTAGGAAATGACGGAGGGCTACGACTGGGTTTTTGGCGAAAAACCCGTTAACGTAATGAACTTGATATCGTTGAAGGAACCTGAGTGGTTTTACAAATATATAGTGGCGAAAACTTCTGCTAAAGAGGTCACTCCCTGTGAAGGGATCTCGGCTCCTTCCTCGTCGAATGAGATGCAGGATATTCCAAACTGAATACCATGATGCAAAGCAAGAATAATCGACTATAGTGAAGTTATTACGTTGACGAAAACTTTTACTCAAGGGGCCACTCCCGATGAAGGGATCTCGGCCCTTGCCTCGTCGAATGAGGTGCTGGATATTCATAACCGAATACCACTATGCAAAGAAAAAAAGAATATCTGTAATGTCAGTTTTTAAAACTTGGTTCGAAAAACATCTTTTAGGTTTATTTTCTTTCATTAATCAAAATTAATGTGGTCCCATCAATATAACCTATCACACCAGAAAAGAACGAAAATATGATGTACGCATATGCCATCCGTGTTCCCCTCCGAAAGACGGCACGACTGACGTCTTGCCTGAGATTCGGGGCAGATGCTAATTGGTGCTATCCGTCTACCTCTCTGAAGATGCCAAGTTGATTTATGACACCATGCATCGAAGGTATAAACGAATGCGTCCGATGTAGCAGACTTCGTCAGATTCCCCCTCGCTTGAGGGGTTTTTGATTGTGGGGACGCTCTTCCCTGCAAGCGCAAGCCCCTGCAGTTAATTACGCTACCGCATGGCGGTAACAACTTTCTCCTTCTCCAGATGGTTACTTCGTGTCGTGGGTGTTTGTTTTGTGTTTGGTTGCCCATGGATTGTATACAGAGACTGAGTTATGTCGTCGCCAGTAGGGCGTGGACTAGTCCAAATCCGTATCTTTCTTAGATTTGGGTTTGGAGGGGTTATGTTTAAGGATACGTTAGTCTCATTTGAGACTAAGATCGACTTAAACGTTTGTTAAGGATACATTAGTCAAATTTTAGACTAAGATCAACTTAACGGGATCGTTTAGATCCGACAAGAGAGAGATTAGAGGAGCCATGTTGTTTAGTTTAGTGACGTTGCGGTCAATGGGTAGTTTAAGGACAATGCGGTCCATTGTTAGTTTTAAGACGTTGCAGTCAAGGTTAAGGACGTCGTAGTCCGTGGATTTAAGGACTCCACAGTCCGATGTTAGTTTTAAGACATCACGGTCAAGGTTAAGGACGTCATAGTCCGTTGTTAGTTTTAAAACATTCCGGTCAAGGTTAAGGACCTCATAGTCCGTTGTTAGTTTTAAGCCATTCCGGTCAAGGTTAAGGACCTCATAGTCCATGGGTTTAAAGAACCCACAGTCCGTATCAATGTGTGGTCATCGGGACCCGTCACCTCTTTGAAAACGTTGAGGAATTACAACGCCGAGTATCAAAGGAGTGAAGAGATGTACCCTTAAACCAAGGTAGATTAAGTGATCTGTAGTCCAATTTGGATACTAAGATCAATTATTATATTATGAGCCCATTGGCCCAGTTGAATTTGAATTGAGGACTTATGGCCAGCTTGTAAGTCTACGGTAGCGCCCCGGCCGTCTAACAGATATCAAATGCGGAACAAAAACTTTTACAACTGGCGCTATCGCGTACTATAACCCGGATCTGCCATTAAAGCTAAACAAAAAAACTACAAATAGGGTAGAAAGGTTATACCGAACGATCCGAGTCCTTCGTTCTTTAACCATCATCCCACGCTCCACTGCGGCTGCTCCGATCTCATCGATCTCCGATCTGCTCGTCCAGGTGGCACCACGTCATCGGATCTTTAAACGGGCTCCCGCCTCTGACCCGAGGCAACTCGGTCATCAAGTTTGCTAAAAGAGATGACCAAGATTGATGTAGAGAATGAGTAGAACATTTTGTCTCGCTTCGTCCAAAACCATGGACGAACGGTTAATGAAGTTTCCCTTTTGAATCGGGTGAAATGAGAATTGTAGCTATCTAATTTCATGAATCCCAAACTATCATAATCTCTTTTATCAAGTGAGAGAGAGTGAATCAAGAGGAGGGGAGGGGCCGGCCATATATAGAGTGGGAGGAGGTGAGTGTAGGAGAAGGGGGTGACCACAATAATTAATGAAGAGAATGGACCACTTAAACACCTAGTATGAACTCATTTAAAGAAACAATGATTCATAACACATAGTCATCAACTCAAAAATGCTCCATTAATGCACTAAGCCACCTCACCATCCTTGTCACCATCTAGAAGCTTCCACACTCATCTCAAGAAAAGATAAATCCGTATTTAACCGAATGTTAAATACGGCTGATAAAAAACTGGAAACTGGCAACTTCCAAAAGTGATCCCGAAACGAATTTCAGGATAACCCCGTAATTGTATAAATATACCCGCATTTGTATTACGAACGAATACAAATGCAACTGAGACAAAGATATTATATCTACTAAGTATAATACTCGGATCCGACTTAAACCAAAGCCCACCTGTATTATCTGCCCGAAATATGACACGTGCGTAAACGCACGTGCATTTTTCGAACCCTGCCATAAAACCATACGGCCTCTACAATGTTTCGCCCAAACTTGGGAAACTATCTATGGGGGACTCTAATGACTCGTCAGTACCCTGGCAGTGGGTTTAACCACAAGCCGTCAGTGGCACTAGCTGTGCGTAACGGCTGCCCATGTACTGACCTCAAGGGAGGCCGATGAGCGAACTCATCCGGAAACCCTACTGAGCCTAACAGTGACAATGTATATACAGTCCGGTCCGTTCGTCTATGAGTATCGCATATCCGGCCTAAGGGGCTAGTAACGTCAGACCCCCAAAAGCGGTATAAGTCGTGTCGGAGACAAGCCCTGAACACCCTGAGAAACTACCGGAGTACCTACCAGTAATTCTCACCTGCCTTGGCCAAGGACTTGGTGTAATGGCTTTCCTAGACACAGCGTGATCTCACCCCCAATACCGGGAGAGACGAATCCCCTGCCGATCCGCTCACTTGCCTCCATGTGGCTCGGGACTGTACCCAAAAACTACATGTTTGCACAACTCCTTTGAGCCGTGGTAGGGTATAAATCAAAGCACAGTGGGAACTCACATGAGACAAATGACGACCTCAGGTCGATGAACTAACCTGTACACATGTCACCAGGGAACTGCTATCGGACGATATGTATAATACCAACCAGCAGGTTCCCGGCGAGTCCTGTCCGGTGTACTCATAACCCAATGAGCACCTGTATACATCTTAGGTGATCCAACTGACACCAGTGGCTTGTGAGACTGGCCACAGCCCCTCGTCGGGGTCTTGACTGTATACACTAGTCTACTCCAGAGTATCGATGCCCTGTCTCGAAACTCCCACGACTAGGGACAACTTTTAAAGATGTGCTTATGGACTACCCAACTCTCACGTATATGATCGCCCTCATACTGTTGGTAGTCAAGCAAGATCCTAAGGGCTCTATCAACGTGTAACATGTGATCAGTCACCTGAACCTATACACGACTGATAAAGGCAAACCATATAGCATACTATCATCTCAAGTAAGACTGTCCTACCGATATAGGTCCTCCGCAATCATTGCAATCACGTGCCTGTGATCCAATAATTGACTTTGAGGGCACTATATCCAACACAGCTTGGGCTAAGTCCAACCATGTTTGGGATATTGGCCCTCTGTTGATTCATTAAAGGAGAGGCTTTGCCTCTGGACACTTAGCCAATTGGGCAAAAGCTAGTGTTAAACACTAGATACCAACAGTGTTGAACACTGGGAAAAGATTGACAAGTTAGTGTTAAACACTAAAAGATAATCAGTGTTGAACACTGGGAAAAGAGTTTTCAAATTAGTGTTAAACACTAAGCAACTCAGTGTTAAACACTGGATACAGAAGTTTCAATTTAGTGTTGAACATTAAGGCAAGAGGGGTCACGTGGTAGTACGTGAGAGCGCCCTTCTTCTCTTTATTTTGTTTTACAGATGAGTGTTTAACACTTCTAGTTTTGAAAGCCATCACGTGCGGGCATGTGATGGGGGCTCATGCTCTGGTTTATTAGAATACTCACTAGGGGTCACGTGGTGACACGTGAGGGCGCCCCAGAGTCTCTGTTTATTTTGCTTTTTCTTTATGTACTTCAGGGGTCACGTGAAGCACGTGGGGCGTTGCCTCAAAGCTCTCTTTTATAGACCTTCGCAGTAGTCACGTGGTAGCACGTGAGGCGTTTACTTTAGAGTTCTTTTCTGCGGGTCTTTGCAGGGGTCACGTGGTAGCACGTGACTCTGCATGTTTTAAAGATCTGTTCATAGGGTTAAACCCTAAACTTTAGAGGAATTAAATTCATGTTTTCTTCCGAAGAATTATATTCTTAATAGGGTTAAACCTTAATTTCTTTTCTTAAGGGAATTAAATTCCTGTGAGTTTGAGAGAATTACGTTCTCAATTAGGGTTAAACCCTAGTTCTGTTCATTTTGAAGGAATTAAATTCCCATAACATAGGGTTAAACCCTAACTTTATCTCAAAGGAATTGAATTCCTATCATTTTATGAGAATTAAATTCTCTGAACTCAGTTCCTCCTCTGTGTTTTGGATCTGCATGGCAGGATCTCAACCCAATGAGAATTAAATTCTCAATTCATGGGAAGATGTGCACTTTGCAGATCCTCAATCAGAGAAAGAACTAAGTTCTTTTCTTTACATAATAGCTATACTCTTTTGAGAATTAAATTCTCTTTTTAAGCCTCCCTTTTCTTTTCTTACCTAAGGTTTTCCTTTTGCAGAGAATCAAAGGCTCTCTCTCTCTCTCTCTATATATATATATATATATATATATATATATATATATATATCAAAAGAAAAAGATCCAAAGGTTTCAAGTTTTCAGAAAAAGGTTTTTTGAAAAAAGGTCATCTCTTCTTTTCTTGGCTCCTATTTATAGGAGAATGAAGAGAATCAATCTGCTTAGTAAATCTCTCATTGAGAGATTTGATTTGTATGTTGAGAGATTTGATTTATATTAATTATTAATCTGGGCCTTTAGATTGTTAAGTGAATTTTATTCACCATTGGATTTTAAATCCAAAGATATCCCTTTGTTATCTCGGTTAGATTTAGGGGGGAAATCATTCCAAGTTTAAGATTCTTCCATAAATTGGTGATATTTAATCACCTTTAGATTTTTAATCCAACGGTTCCAAATAATCCTTCTCTATTTTGGAAAGATTTGAATGATCTCTTCTCAGAATTTAACTCTGTTAAAGAATGAGGCTTTTAAAGCCGGTCACGTGTGGCCACGTGACCCCTGGTCACGTGTAGGCACGTGACCCCTAGAATGGGCTTCTCTTCTTTTGCGCTCTGTTCTCTGGCCGCTGTTCAGCCGTCATGTGCCAACACGTGACCACTGGTCACGTGTGAGCACGTGACCTTTTCTGGAGCTTTTTCTTGAATGAGCTTTGTGCCGCTGCTTTAACCGTCACGTGCCAACACGTGACCACTGGTCACGTGTGAGCACGTGATGCATCTTATGAGTCCTTTCCTGATTTTTAATCAGGGAATAAATGCCCCCACAGCGTTGTTCTCACGTGTCTGCACATGAGTGCAACGCTGTCACTTTTGTGCCCGTCGGATCTGCTTTGGGAGTATGGTAGATGAAACGTTTTCCATCCCATCCTATAAATGCCCATGTCTTTTCAGAAGAACCTCCACTTTGCTCATCTTCCTCCTTTGAGAACTTCCTTCTTTTGAGAATTTAATTCTCTTTTCCCAGAGCTTAGTTCTCTGCCTCAAACTTTTTCCAGAGTTTAACTCTGTTCCAAGAAGGCCCTTTCTTCAGGTAAAGATCTTTGAACGATCGGAGAACTTTCCCAGCAACCCCCACGGGATTTTAAATTCGGATCAAGGGTTTTTCCCATTAACAAGAACACACATTTCTTTTTTTTTTTTAAGTTCTTCCTCAAGAACAGGAACCCTTCTAATTTTCAGACTGTAGATCTCTTAGGGTCTCCTTAACCTTTAGGGGGATGATGGTGTCGGTTTTTTTCCATGGAATTTAATTCCATCCCCAAGGAGCTTCAGCTCTGGAACAGGATTTTTATGGGAATTTAATTCCCTTTTTCAAAAAGGAATTTAATTCCTATGAAGAACTAAGTTCTTCCTACAGAACTTCATGGGCTTTACTTCCCTGAGTCATCTTCTTCACAACTCAGAAAAAAAAAGTTTGTAATAGATTCTCATGATCTTTATTTCAGGTATCATGGATGCCCATATGTACGATCTTGACGAAATCATTTCTTACGGGAATATTCGTGCGCTGGGTCGTAGCCAGAACCAGGAGTTCACCAACGCTCAATGTGCTGAGATCATGAGCCGCTTCGACGAGTACAATGGTCGGCTACTCCCTCGCCGCTCTTCTCTTCTGAGACTCATCGTGCTAGCGATCTGGGAGGCACTCCCTCTCTTTTGCACCGGAGTGCCGCTCAGGGCATTGGACGCCGCCGAGGATAAGGTGCATTCGGTGTACCTGATGAGCCTAATTTCGAAGAGGAGGCGAGACAACCTCATTGATCTCTTGCACCAGGCTTTTCAACAGTCGGCCATACTTGCTGCCTATCGGAGGGTAGAAGACATTCGTGAGGACCCCGACGCTTGTGACCGCGAAAGAAAACATACTCGGATGGTTCGAAATGCTTGGAGGATCTTGGACAAAGCCAAGTTTGAGTTTCTCAATCCGTACCCCGCGTCTGAGGTCTTACCGTTGTAAACGTGTTCTTTTCATTTTGTAGGAACTTCTTAAAGCATGAATGATAAGTTTTATCGTGCCTTTCTGTGTTTGCATGCCTTTCTATGGGATTTTATCATCATTTTTTTTTAATTGTTGCTGCTGATGTGTTTAGTGTGTAGGGCATTATTTCACTTTCTAGTACACACCAAGCATGGTGCTCACGTGCTCCACACGTGAGGGGCTTTTTATGGGGATATTCAATTTTTCATGCCATATTTCTGTGCATGGCATTAGATGCAGAGAAGGCGCCTTGGAAATCGCTCATTTTCCTGATTTCCAATGTCTTCCCTTTTTTGGGCCTTGGAATCGGTTCCATCATGCAATTTTTTCCGCACGCAGCATTTAATGCTCCCCTTTATAGTCTTGAGGCCATAGCCTATTTCCTCTTCATAGAGAAATTTATTCCCATTTCGACGTGATTTAATTTGAGAAACAGCTGAGTTCCATGGCCTGCAACTGTCCACACGCTCGTCGATGTTGGAGATAGTGCCCTCAGAGTCAATTATTGGATCACAGGCACGTGATTGCAATGATTGAGGGAGGACCTATCCCGGTAAGACAGTCTTACTCGAGATGATAGTATGCTATCTGGTTTACCTTTATCATCGTGTACTGCTTCAGGTGACCTTACAGGTCGCTATTACACGCTGATAGAGCCCCTAGGATTCTTGCTTGACTGCCAGCAGAATGAGGGCGATCATATACGTGAGAGCTGGTGGTCTATAAGCACATCCTTAAAAGGTCCCTAGTCGTGGGAGTTTCGAGACAGGGCATCGATTCTCCAGAGTAGACTAGTGTATAAAGTCGAGACCCCGATGAGGGGCGGTGGCCGGTCTCACAAGCCACTGGTGTCAGTTAGTTCACCTAAGATGTATACAGGTGCTCATTGGGTTATGAGTACACCGGACAGGACTCGCCGGGAACCTGCTAGTTGGGATTATACCATACGTCAGATAGCAGTTCCCAGGTGACATGTGTACAGGTTAGTTCATCGACCTGAGATCGTCATTTGTCTCGTGTGAGTTCCCACTGTGCTTTGATTACTACCCTACCACGGCTCAAAGGAGTCGTGCAAACAGGTTTTAGTTGGGTACAGTCCCGAGCCACATGGAGGCAGTGAGCGGATCTGCAGGGGTTCGTCTCTCCCGGTATTGGGGGTGAGGTCGCGCTGTGTCTAGGAGAGCCATTACACAAAGCCCTCGGCCGAGGCAGGAGATTTACTGGTAGGTATTCCAGTAGTATCTCAGGGTGTTCTGGGCTTCACTCCGACACGACTTGTACCGCCTTTGGGGGTCTGACTTTTACCAACCCCCTAGGCCCGCCATGCGATGCTCATAGACGAACGGACCGGACTGTACGGATATTGTCACTGACAGGCTCAGTAGGGTGTCAGGATGAGTTCGCTCATCGACGTCCCTTTTGGTCAATAGCTGGTGGCCCGTCACGTATTGGCTTATACCTCTGACGTGCTGGTAGTTAAATCCACAACCATAGTATTGACGAGTCTTTAGAGTCCACCACACAATCAGTTACTCAGCTTTCGGGCGAAACGCTGTAGAGGCCGTATGGAGATATGGCAAGGTCCGATCAGATACGTGCGGTATTGCACGGGTCAGGATCGGACGGTTTGTACTAGTGGCCGTATGGATATATGGCAAGGTTCGATCGGATACGTGCGGTATTGCACGGATCAGGATCGAACGGATATTACTAGCCGGCTTTGGTTTAAGCCGGATCCTAGTATAGTACAGTGTAGATTTTATCTCATTGCATTTGTATCCGGTCGGAATACAGATACGGGTGTGTATGCACAGTGTCGGGGTTTTCCTGTAATTTATTACGGGACCAGTTTTCTGGAGTTTCCAGTTTGCATTCCGTTCCGGCCGGTTTTCCTTTGTTCTTTCCCGGCCGGACCTTTTGATGGAGGGTGTTATTTGCAAGTTTGCAAATAACACATTGTGGAGGGGTTTCATGCAAATGGTTTGATTATGAAGGCATCTTTTCTTTTCCACCATCACTTGCATTAAAGAGAGGGTATGGGTTTGATGTAAGTTTATCATGATGATGTTTTGTTTGTGGTCACCTCTTGCTTTATCCTACACTCACCTCCCTTCATGATTTGTTTTTTGCCCTCCACCATTTCCACATATGTATGGCCAGCCACAACTTTGAGGGGGATGAGAGAGTTTTCATTTTGTGAGGGTGTGGGAAAATTATCATTCATATCATTTTTCCATTGCTACCAAAAATTCCCAAGTTCATTTCTCAACCTCATTCCTCCATCATGGCAACATAACCCCAAAGAGACATAGCACTACACATTCTACAGCAAACCTTGGGCACGTCGACTAGCCAGCTTCGTGCCCGAGTTGCCTCGGTATTGAGGTGGGAGCCCGTAAAAGGTACAGACGATGTGGTGCCCTTCCGGCAAGGATGCGACGACCGGAGTTTCCGCGGGAGATCGGGACGATGACGAGAAGACCGGAGGACTCGGATCACTCGGTATATCTCTCACCCTTTCTCTTATCAGCTAGTATCGGTTAATGGTTACGATCCGGGTATATTGCCCGCGGTAGCGCCAGTTTAAAGTTAAGAAAAATTTTGATTCCGCATTTTAGCCTCGGATAGACGGCCGGGGCACTGCCGTGGCGCAACATGGTATCAGAGCCTCGCCATTAACTTCGTCTAGCTTCGTTTGATGTGTTTTGCATTTCCGATCGACCAAAATTCCAAAATCTACATTTTCACTCACATCAGTTTTCTGTCGAATTTTTTCTGGCTCTAAAAATTTTTCAGGTTGTCTCAGAATAATGTGCAGGGAGTTCTAAGACTGCTGTAAAAATTCGACGCAGTGAGTCGATCAGTGAAGCGCGGAACCGCGGCCAAACCCCCCCTTGGGCCGCGGTTCCGCCGCACATTGGTGTCCTCACTGTGTCCAATTTCTCCAGTGGGCTTCTGGGCTAATTTTAGGGGTTTTGGAATATTAATATTGGGCCCATATTTTCTGTGAGTGCTACAGTATTGCTTGGGGGCCCACTTGTTAATTTTTGATCGATCGGATATTTTAAACACATTATTTCACAGTATTTACATTATATTTTCGACCGTGAATGTCACTCGATCGGTAAATCCGGTCTAACTGCTATAGCCCGGTTAGACGGATTTGCGAACGTGACTTTCACGTTGATGTTTTGTGATTTTTCTGTGATGTTGCGGATCGGTCGTGGGGATAGCCTGGATGCAATGCTAGTACTGTTTCTGTTGTATTATGTACATTTGATTTTGCGGGGCGAGCGTCCGACATGTGGACTGCCGTCACTGCCTGATTGTATTATTCTTTCGGGGCACGACCTGGTTGCGGTCGATGTACCCGTTGTATGTATATTTTACTTTCTGTACTAGGATTACCCCGCGGAGGGGTGCACGGATAGCCGGGTTCTAGAGGGCAACGGGCCCGCATCTCAGGGCATTGAGACGGAGGGGGCTTCAGTCTGGAATTGGCGGGCTATTCGCCGCACTCGTAGGGGGTACAGGTTGACCCTGGAGGGGTGCCCGAGTTACCGGATTCCGTGAAGTGCTGGGTGGTCCATTCACGTTGCTGAAGGGGGCTGCCTCGCTTCAGGTTTTGGCGGGTGACTTGCCGCGCCCGTAGGGGTCTAGGTTTTCATTGCACAGGCTATCCACACGACCAGGGGAACGTCGAGTTTCAGCAGCGGCTCTGTGAAACCCGGGGCTTCTAGATATCTGTATTGTTCTGTGATGCTGCATATTTCTGTGATGTTGCATTTTATCACGCCTTGAGCGAAATATAATATATTGGTATATATATTAGTAGATGTTGTATATGTTTTACATCCGCGCTAGTCCAGTCCCCGCTCTGTCGTTAGTTAGCTAACCTAACGGGTAATGACCGGACCCAGTGGCGAATGCGGATGGCATATACGTACATAAGTATATTTTCATTCTTTGTGGTGTGATCAATTGATGGGACTGCGTTGATTCGGATCAATGCAAGATAAACAAACCTATTCTGATGTTGTTGGAACACTTTTTCAAAAAAAAAAAGCTGTTATTGCAAGGACGTTCACTTTTGTTTTGCATCGTGGTATTCATTTAGAATATCCTGCTCCTCAGTCGACGAGGCAAGGGCCGAGATCCCTTCACCGGGAGTGACCCCTTGGACAGAAGTTTGCGTCAAGGCATTAACTTCACTATAGCCGATTACTTTTGCTTTGCATCGTGGTATTCAGTTGGAATATCCTGCACCTCATTCTACGGGGAAAGAGCCGAGATCCCTTCACCGGGAGTGACCTCTTTAGTAAAGGTTTTCGTCACTATATTTTTATAAAAGGCTATGCAGTTCCTTCAACGATATCAAGTTCATTACGTTAAAGGTTTTTCGCCAAAAACCAGCCGTAGCCCTCCGTCATTTCCTACAGGTATTATTTAGTATTCGTGCTGCGTTTGTTGACCTAGTCAAGACGTAGTGTTCGGTAGCTAAGTGGTACTTGTTTGTTGCATAAGTAGGATTGGTTAAGACAGTCGTGCGGCCTTGTTGACCTAGTCAAGGGCACGTACGGGTGGGTTTAATGCAATCCAGAATAATGACGGGTTGAACTTGACTGGCGGTTTATGGTTTGTTGACCTAGTCAAGGTCATAAACCGCTTGGGGTAAAAATCACATCGGGAGTTTCAAAAGAACTGAAACTTGCCAGACATGCGCATACCTTCTGGAGTGTGGTGACGTGAGTGGATTCCGTCATGTTATCATGCGATGATAGTTGGATCCCGATTCCCACTGATGAGTTGGTTTACTCCTCGGGTGACCCCGACTAATTCTTCTTTCAGGTTTGGGGAAGAATTTGAGGTTACAGTGGGAGGTTTCCAGATTAGATAAAGTGATAACCATTCTGATCTAGGTTAGAGTGCACGCTGAGTGTTTCTTTTCTCTCTCTCTCTTTGGAAGCGACCATTAACCCGACCCTGGACTATGACTCAGTGACCAAGTTGACCGAACCTTCTTAACACTGGCTTTTGGATTGTCTGAGTTGCAAACCTCATTGCCATTCCTACTTTTACCCTTTTCTCCAGGACACCCCGTATTACTACGAACGTCCACTTCCATTGGACAAAACCATCGTATGGTTATATACGAACTCGAAGGACTTCGAGGATGGTTTCTGGTTCTGGAGACAACGAATAGGATTATTCAGTTGTCTTTTCTTTTCACCTTCTCTCATTGCGAGTACTCCTTGGTTTAGGAGATAGTACACCTATTACGCAAATTGGATAGTCTTCTTCCAAACCTTAGGCTGGTGCCGAACAGTGGGGAATGAAGAAAACCAATTAGCATAACGATGGTGTGCAGAAGGTATTAAGATTAAGACAAAGCAAAGGATTAGTAAGAGGGCAAAGTAAATTGCGACTGCTATTTACGACCAAACCGAGTATATCTTCGCCAAACCTAAATCACCTTTGTATTTCTCCAGGACACTCCGTATCACTGCGAAGATCCACAGTTTATTTGGATACTCCATCGTATGGTTATATACGAACTCGAAAGGAACTTGTTCCAGTTCGGGGATGGATTCTGGTCCAGGAGAAATAGGAATAAGGTTTATTCGGTTGTCTTTTATCTTCACCTTCTCTCGCATTGCGAGTGCTCCTAGGATTAGGACAGTACACCCATTATGCTTATTGGATAGTCTTCTTCCAAACCATAGGCTGGTGCCGAACGGTAGGGAAGGAAGAAAACCATTTGGCCTAAAGGGGTGTGCAGACGGTAATGACTAAAGACATATAAAGGGATTTGGACAGATGGCAAAGAGATATACGGTTACAGTTATAAATTTGGATAATGGTAGAGGCATTACTAGGAATACCAGGATACCCTATCGAAACATTTCAATGTTTCAGTTCAACTGTGTACTGTTAAAAGAAAACTGATTTCCTGATTAGACACTTGCTCCAGTGTATGTATTTACCAGGTTTGATTCTCACATCTGTATGGTTTTACAGATGATGAGTGGGAGTAAGTTATTGGGAATAGGGTGATCATCCTCATTATATCGGGATTCGTTGTAATCGGTGATATTTGAGAAGATCACCTGGGCTGTTTGCCGGTCGGCAAATATTTTGTTTTGAATATCCGTTGTTATGCACCAATTTCAAATTGATATATCTGTACGTCTATTTTTATAGAGTGAGATATACCTTTTGAAATTATGTCAATGACATTTACCTATATCAGTGGATGGTTAGGTAAGGAGCATTGAACAGCGGTGTAATTCTTCTTAACCATAGTACAGTTTTCAACCTACGACACACAGTGAATGAGTTGTTAGACTCAGGGACTTATACAGAGTATTGTATATTGTCCAGTGTCCATTAGGACAGTGGGGTTGGTCCTCATACTATATTCTGTTTACTTTTAACTACTCTAATTCTTAGACATGTGTTTCGTAGAAACACAGGGTCTGAGTTTTGAGGAGTTATTGGTATAAGAATAGAGTAGAGAACCAGGTATTGCAAGTATCGGGATTCTTCAAGGTGATCGAAGATGTAGATACTTGTGTATGGTATTCAGTTGATAGTAATGAGAACTTGCTTCTCTTTCAGGTTACTCATAATTGGAAGCATTCCTAAGTTGAGTAACGCTGATCGGCCTCCTTCCATTTAGTTGACATGCACTGGAGATAGCTGCATGATTTGAATCTGGTTCATTTAAATCAGTGCCTCTGGTTCTATATTGGATATAGAACAGTTCATACCTTAACGATGTTAAGGTACGGGGAATTGTCCGGCTTATGATTAAAACTAGACACTGGACAACTCAAGGCACGTTTCTGTAATGGCTGTTTGTGGGTTGACCCAGGCTAAGTCGAGGGTTGATTTTCTACCATCTGGAAGATCAATAGTGATATTGTTCTTAACTCGCCACATTTTAAAAGGAAATGGTTATTTTTCAGAAAATAGTAGTGGGAGTATGGTAGAACTGGAAGCGATTCCAGAACCGCAAACGATTACTGAAGATTTGATAAGGAACCTAAAGATTCAATCTGATTTGACATTCCATTGGCCACTCCGCAGATAAGGTGGGTAACTTCAGGCACCCGAGAGGTACTCCGGTAGCCTCAAGGACGGTGACAGGGAAGTTCTTGTTTACCCACACTTGCCATTGTTGTTGTTCCAGGCTGCGAGACCCAGCAGGAGGATGAGTATAGCGTCGTTCTAAACTAGCTTTAGAAGTGCACGTCTATATGACTCTGCCAGAGGGTTGTCGTAGTCAGTGGGAGCAGTGGAAGCATTGGTGGACATCAGGCTTATGTCTATAGACTAAAGCAGATATAGCGGAGATAGATCATCTATTTCTGATGTGACAGTCATAGGTTTGACGTCATCAGAATAGGGGATGGATCTGTTAAGAAGGTAGTAGGGTGTGATGTCCTGGTTTTGGATGACATACACAGAGTAGGAAGTGATATTCCTATACTACGATCGGTTATACTTTGGTTGTCACACAGTGTTGTCTCCACACAGGACTTGGATATTATATCAGACATTCTGGTTACTAGATCTATAGTTTTAGATCTAGATTTGGGTGGTTTCCTAATCTGGGTACCTTGACAGCATTCTATGAGTATTTAGAATGGACGACTCCTGGCACGGTAGTACACCTGCAGGTAATCGAGTCACCCTCTCTAAAGGTGTCTTACAGACTAAAGGGGAGAGGGATACGTATGATTGACAGATCACTTGCTTAGACAATTGAGTCAGTCATGAGATGTCAAGTACCACACCTGATGTTGTTCTTGCACTAGATGCAATAAGTTGATATTGATCCAATCCTGGAGGAACAGTCGGAAGCAGTTTTAGAACATAAGTGAATGTTCTAGGGATATGATAACTGCTGCCTCCTTTAGGAGACGGTTATCACTCCAGGCTTCCAAGGTGACATGGACGACAAGGAGGTTGTCAGAGTTATAGTTCTCCCTCTGACGAGGGACAGTATTCTGGACAGGTGATCCAGGCAGATACTGAGGGAGGCATGGCGCAGGATACTGATTAAGTTCAGTTGACGATACAGTCTAAGAAGTTTGGATTTGGAGTTCATTTATGAACTAGGTCCCATCAGACATCCAGACATTCCAAGACAGGTATTGCTCATTTCGGGAGATGGTTTTCTCCGCGAACTTGAGATATAGAGAGACATAGAAAGAAACTTCACAGCGGATCCACTCACTGAGGCTATTCCTCGAACGCAATAGTTTCGCAAACGAGCTTTGTGAGACTGACTAGTAGAGGAGTTGGGTGTTCGGTATCACACGGGCTGTGAGTATGCGACATCGCAATAATTAGCCTTGAGTGCAAATGGGAGATTGTTGGAGATAGTGCCCTCAGAGTCAATTATTGGATCACAGGCACGTGATTGCAATGATTGAGGGAGGACCTATCCCGGTAAGACAGTCTTACTCGAGATGATAGTATGCTATCTGGTTTACCTTTATCATCGTGTACTGCTTCAGGTGACCTTACAGGTCGCTATTACACGCTGATAGAGCCCCTAGGATTCTTGCTTGACTGCCAGCAGTATGAGGGCGATCATATACGTGAGAGCTGGTGGTCTATAAGCACATCCTTAAAAGGTCCCTAGTCGTGGGAGTTTCGAGACAGGGCATCGATTCTCCAGAGTAGACTAGTGTATACAGTCGAGACCCTGACAAAGGGCGGTGGCCGGTCTCACAAGCCACCGGTGTCAGTTGGTTCACCTAAGATGTATACAGGTGCTCATTGGGTTATGAGTACACCGGACAGGACTCGCCGGGAACCTGCTAGTTGGGATTATACCATACGTCAGATAGCAGTTCCCAGGTGACATGTGTACAGGTTAGTTTATCGACCTGAGATCATCATTTGTCTCGTGTGAGTTCCCACTGTGCTTTGATTACTACCCTACCACGGCTCAAAGGAGTCGTGCAAACAGGTTTTAGTTGGGTACAGTCCCGAGCCACATGGAGGCAGTGAGCGGATCTGCAGGGGTTCATCTCTCCCGGTATTGGGGGTGAGGTCGCGCTGTGTCTAGGAGAGCCATTACACAAAGCCCTCGGCCGAGGCAGGAGATTTACTGGTAGGTATTCCAGTAGTATCTCAGGGTGTTCTGGGATTCACTCCGACACGACTTGTACCGCCTTTGGGGGTCTGACTTTTACCAACCCCCTAGGCCCGCCATGCGATGCTCATAGACGAACGGACCGGACTGTACGGATATTGTCACTGACAGGCTCAGTAGGGTGTCAGGATGAGTTCGCTCATCGACGTCCCTTTTGGTCAATAGCTGGTGGCCCGTCACGTATTGGCTTATACCTCTGACGTGCTGGTAGTTAAATCCACAACCATAGTATTGACGAGTCTTTAGAGTCCACCACACATTCAGATACTCAGCTTTCGGGAGAAACGCTGTAGAGGCCGTATGGAGATATGGCAGGGTCCGATCAGATACGTGCGGTATTGCACGGGTCAGGATCGGACGATTTGTACTAGTGGCCTTATGGATATATGGCAAGGTTCGATCGGATACGTGCGGTATTGCACGGATCAGGATCGAACGGATATTACTAGCCGGCTTTGGTTTAAGCCGGATCCTAGTATAGTACAGTGTAGATTTTGTCTCATTGCATTTGTATCCGGTCGGAATACAGATGCGGGTGTGTATGCACAGTGTCGGGGTTTTCCTGTAATTTATTACGGGACCAGTTTTCTGGAGTTGCCAGTTTGCATTCCGTTTCGGCCGGTTTTCCTTTGTTCTTTCCCGGCCGGACCTTTTGATGGAGGGTGTTATTTGCAAGTTTGCAAATAACACATTATGGAGGGGTTTCATGCAAATGGTTTGATTATGAAGGTATCTTTTCTTTTCCACCATCACTTGCATTAAAGAGAGGGTATGGGTTTGATGTAAGTTTATCATGATGATGTTTTGTTTGTGGTCACCTCTTGCTTTATCCTACACTCACCTCCCTTCATGATTTGTTTTTTGCCCTCCACCATTTCCACATATGTATGGCCGGCCACAACTTTGAGGGGGATGAGAGAGTTTTCATTTTGTGAGGGTGTGGGAAAATTATCATTCATATCATTTTTCCATTGCTACCAAAAATTCCCAAGTTCATTTCTCAACCTCATTCCTCCATCATGGCAACATAACCCCAAAGAGACATAGCACTACACATTCTACAGCAAACCTTGGGCACGTCGACTAGCCAGCTTCGTGCCCGAGTTGCCTCGGTATTGAGGTGGGAGCCCGTAAAAGGTACAGACGATGTGGTGCCCTTCCGGCAAGGATGCGACGACCGGAGTTTCCACGGGAGATCGGGACGATGACGAGAAGACCGGAGGACTCGGATCACTCGGTATATCTCTCACCCTTTCTCTTATTAGCTTGTATCGGTTAATGGTTACGATCCGGGTATATTGCCCGCGGTAGCGCCAGTTTAAAGTTAAGAAAAATTTTGATTCCGCATTTTGGCCTCGGATAGACGGCCGGGGCGCTGCCGTGGCGCAACAGTCGACAGCCATGGGAAGTGCCCATCGAGGAGATGATTCCTCGCTTTGCTGCACGATTGGTGGACCCTCTCCTTACCGACGACGAATGTGACTCAGCGACATATGAGCTCTCGATACGTAGGGGGTCTCCCCTCCCAATGGGCTCCCTCTGGCTCCGGATGATTCTTGCTGTCGTGCTTGCCGACATCCCTCCTCACCCGGTGGAGATGACCCTGGCGATGCTTGACGCGGCTGAAGAAAAGCTCGAGGGATTTCACGAAGCGCGCCTAATTACTCAGGATTTGAAAGATCGCTCAGTTCACCTTTTGAACGAAATAAGAGCCCGTCGGGCTGTTATGTCTGCTTTTGTGGACGAACATGGCGCCAATCGGTGGGGAGCGACTCCTCGCGAGAACCATCGCTTTGACGTGTTGGAGAGAGCGGAGAGAGAGATGGAGAATTTTGTCCTTTGTTTTGTCAACCCTTGCGCTACCGATCCTTTGTTCGGCGACCTTTTCCCGCTAATGTAGTATATTCAAATTAGTTTTCGCATGCTTTATGTTGAACTTTCATGTGTGCCGGGTATCCGTATGTATGTTTTTGCTTGCATAGATGAACTTTGTGTTCTTCCCATGAGAACTTTCTTTAATTGCGAACACTATCACTATGTTGCATGAACATCAGAGCTTCGGGTATTATTTCTTTTCGGATATTCATATAGTTGCGAATGCATGCTTGATAGGATGTACATTGAGAACTTTTTGTTATTCCCATACCAGGTGATGTGAGCGCGTTTTAGATCGACTATTGCTATCGACTGGAGGCCTGTTTATACGGTCTTGAGCGTATATGTCCTGTTTCCAAGGTTGCGGTCGCCAAAGCGAGCTTACGTAGTCTGATAGAGCGACGCGTGGCGAACATATTGTTGTGTGAGAAAAGGCTCGGCCGTAAATTCTCGGAGAGGGAGCTGGCTTCTAAGGCGCTGAGCGAGCTTCAAGCCAATCTTACTGCCACGTCCAACAAAGCGTATGAACTCTGGCAAGTGCTTCAAGAGGCCATCAAGGAGGTGGTGGCTCTTGATAAAGCTGCCACGTTCACTCGTGAAAGGGTCGAGGCTCACAAGGCCACCGAGAAAGAGCTTGATGGCCGGCTTGCTTCGTATCAGGCCCAGCAGGCTCAGGCGGAGGCCCGTCTTCTGGCGATCCTGAATAATGAAGCCATGATCCAGCAAAAGCAGGATGAGCTAGCGAAATTACTAAATCGCCCGCCGGCTTGAAAACTTGTATTTTTTCCTTTCTTTTTGTGCATACTCCTGAATGAGAGTATTTTTTGTTCTTTCATGAATTGTACTTTGTATCCATTTTGGTTTATGAATAAAGACATATTTTTCTTCTCAATGGTGTGTCTCTCTCAATTGAACTTGTTCTGTGGACAATTTATCTTGGCCTACTTGCAGGGTAGCAATGGCTTAGGATTCAAGGTTAAGATCTGCCTCCTAAGATTTTTGAGCCTTATGAGCCGTGAGGGTATCATAAAGAGTTTTTCTCCCTACAGGTCGAGAGGATCCCGTAGGCGTAAGTTCTTCTTAAGAATCGTGAGGATTCTTAAGCGGGTTCTCCCTTGGGAGTCGTAAGGATCTCACAAGAGAGTTTTCTTCTTTACGGGTCGTGAGGACCCGCAAGTGCTTGGTGCGGTCGCCCTTATCCGTATTTCACGGGGCCAAGGGTTGCTTTGGGATGTTTTCCAGGGTACCGTAGTTTAAAGACATCGCGGTCAAGGTTAAGGACCTCATAGTCCGTGGGTTTAAGGACTCCACAGTCCAACGTTAGTTTTAAGACATCACGGTCAAGGTTAAGGACCTCATAGTCCGTGGATTTAAAGACTCCACAGTCTAATGTTAGTTTTAAGACGTCACGGTCAAGGTTAAGGACCTCATAGTCCGAGGATTTAAGGACTCCACAGTCCGGCGTTAGTTTTAAAACATCCAGGTCAAGGTTAAGGACCTCATAGTCCGTGGATTTTAAGGACTCCATAATCCGATGTTAGTTTTAAGACATCCCGGTCAAGGTTAAGTGTTAGTGTATATGCCCTAGAGGCCATTACTGTATCATACTAGTTTGTATATTACTTAATGGAAGCTTGGGATATTCACAGTTGTATAGACAATCTTGCTCAAAATGGTAGTATGCTACTTGGTTTGTTTCTACTTTAATATGTGCATGTGTTTCTTTTAGCATATTGCTTATACATATTAGTGGAGCCCTTAGGATCTTTGCTTGATTACCAGCGTTGTGATGGCAGTCACACTTGTGGGGGCTGGGTAATCTATAAGCACATCCTTATACTGGACCCTAGTCGTAGGAACAACAACTGTACAATCTCTACATTCCTTACTAGCTATGATTTTCCCATTCCCAGTGTGTATGTCCCAGAAACTAGACAGGGTCGTGCAGGTGATCGAGTGTGTAGTTATAAATTTGGATGACATAAAACAGTGGGATGCTCCGGAATCAAATAATGCCAATGCGGGAAAACCACGAACGAGTACAGTACCTGAAACCACTTCTCCTGATGCCTTGGCTTCCTCAGCTGTCAATGTGAAAGCTCGACCCTGGTTGGGTCCCCGTGTCAGCTGCTTCTGCCCTTGGAACGGTCTCTGCGGAGTTTTCCGTATATCATCTCTCGTGCGAAGCTTCGACGGACAAGCACCAACTGCGTGATCGGCTGCTCCACAAACCAGACAAAGTCCCAGTCTCCTTCGACACTCCTTCTGCACGTGCCCAGGTAATCGGCAGTAATCACAAGTCACGCTCTTCCTTCGATCAACGATCACAGGCTTCTTCATTGGCGCTACACCTCGACGGTCCACTGGAATACCTCTGCGCTCATGATCTCGGTTAGGCACAAATGCAGGCTTCCTGACCGCAACTGCTGTCTGGTGAAAGTTCCCTTTCGCTCCTGATAAACTCTGTTGCTCTCTTGCTGCCGTAAGAACCTGTGAGAAAGTGGTCAAACCCAGGGAGACAATCTGCCTCTGGATGTCCACATCCAAACTGCGCAAGAACCTTCGCGCCCTGTCTGCCTCCTTGGCGACTAAGGGTCCAGCGAAACGGCTGAGTCTCGTCCATTCCGCTGCATGTACATCCACAGCTGCTCCATTTTGTCTCAGCCCAATGAATTTCTCCTCCATTTCCTCCCGTGCAGTCCGCGGGAAGAACTTTTCCAAGAAACTTTTGGAGAAATCCGCCCAACTGATTGGCTTGGACAAGCGGGTCTCCTCCACAAGCCACCACTCTCGGGCGTAATCTACCAGCTGAATGCGCACCACATCAACTCTCTTGTCTTCAGGGATCTGTGCCGCAACCAATAAATTCTCCGTGTCTACTAGCCACTGCTCGGCTGGTAACGGCTCCTCCAGACCAGTGAACGTAGTAGGACCCAAACGTCTGAAATCTGCCACGGTCCCTACTCGGTCGACTGGCTTCGCTACAGCGGTGTTTACAGACTGCTGAATAGCCTGCAAACTCTCCTGAAATGTATCCGCTTGCTGCTGGATCAGCTCGGTTTGCCTCTTCTGATTTTCCAACATCCCACGTATCACTCCTAACATGGCGGCTTCATCCACACGCCTCTGATACGTCTTGAAATTCTTATCTGCCATGGTCCTGAAATCAAAACAAACAACATTAGCATGATGATAGATTCAATATATAATCAAAGCTAGAACTCCAAGATACTTAAATAGAGTGCTGCATTGTAGCTATGCCGCGGTATCATAGCCGCAATTACTTAACTCCACCCAAGTCGCCTAAGTCCTAGAGATAACAAGAGATTAGGTTTTCGAGTTGACAATGCAAAGTAAGTTTGCATGTCGACATGATCTGGAAGAATGATTCAAGGACGGTAAAACGGTCAAGGTGGCAGGACATGTTTCCTAATCACGGGTATTATGCTTCGAGTATCGGGTGCAATACCCAACTACAAAGAATCAACCCAATTAACCTATGGCTCTGATACCAAAAGAACCATGTCACGCCCCGCTTCCCAGAGTACGCAAGATTGGGCACGTGACATAGCCAACCATGCTACCTGTGGGTAGGAAGTATCCATCCACAGTCACATTACGGTTGTAAGGATATCAAGAACGAGATAATAAACTAATCTAATACATGTCCAAATCCATAATAACAAGAATCAATAAACAATAAGTGCGGAAGCTAATGATCCAATACAATGAATAAACAGTACGTCCCATAATGCGGGCTCACATCTGGAAATGAAATGAAATAAATAAACTAAACCCTAAGGAACTCACAGTTCAGCCTGCTGGCTGAAGTACTCCTGCTCGGTCGACGACAAAGGTACGGAATCTGAGCCATGCAAAACCCAGACGTCAGCGCGTCGTGACATCAAATACATAGTATAAACATGGTAATAAACAATGCAAGTATGAACATGAATAAATCAGTAATAAGAAATAACAAGCAGGGTAATGTGCAATGGTGACTAAACTGTTCTATCAGGTTTTCTACTCTATAGTCTTTGAAACCAATTGATGAATCGTCGATGTAACTCAATAGTATCCCGTGCGTGCCCGGGACCACGGTCAAAGCCCTCGGGGCTGAATCCGAGACGTGCCGCTAAGCAGTAAAAGGTAGCAAGATGGACGAGTGATGTCAGCATCACCACTCCGGAGCTGGCCAAGCCCGTAAGACTGATCAGAACAATGTATCGAACTGTTGAGTTACAAGTCGGTTTCACCTTTGATTTCCCCATACCCCCAAGCTATGTATGTCAGGTCAGGTATTCAGTAGTCACGGACTAATGCCAACACAAAATCCGGTAAGAGTAGGTCTGTCTGGATAGACAGCAGGAATGGTCGGGTTTGTCGGCATTAGGCGTGAAATCATGAAACAAGTCATGTCATGGTACAACAGGATGAGTCGGTATGTATGTATATGTCATGTGTAGCAGGGTCAGGCCAATATGTAGTGCAATCGGGTATGTGCTCACAACAGGTATACAATCAATAATGAACAGCAGCAGGAAACAGTAACTAACCATAATATTCCACGTAACCACAGTGATGTTTGTATTCTCTTATTAACAGGTTCACGCACCTTTGGGTGCAACAATTCCAGGGTGAAACAGTATTAATAACACGAAGCAATGAAGCCATTAAAATTACAGCATGATAATAGTTACAAGGATGATCTAGCAATTTAAGCAATGACATGCTAATTGGTTAATTAGTTAAAGTGTGGATTGATAGCATACCGATTAACAACAAGTAACCACTATAATGATTTAACGTTACGGATAATTGTAACTATAAATTCTAATCGATGTCACCAAGCCGTGTGGTTATAACAGATAACATGATGATTAAGTTTGTAGCATGTTAAAGCAAGTATTCGGATACTTGCCTCGACGGTTTCGCAAACCGGAACGCACGGATGTAATGTCGGCAGAAAACGCGATATGATAGCACGGGCCACGGATCGAGTCCCAACAGAGATCAACAGGATCACACGGACCAGGAGGCTTCGCTGGAGCGTCGGGTTCGCCAAGACGGCACGGTCGGATTCCGGCAACGATAAAAGTAGCGAAGTTAGCAATACGATAGGATACACGCGAATAACGACCAGCAAGGGGATTGTACCAAAAGGGAGGACAAGGAAAACTTACAGAGAAGAAGCAGGGTGCAACCGCGATGGCTCGACGGCACTGGAACGCCGGCGAGGCAGCGACGGCGGCTGCAAAGGCTTGAACAGCCTCGGGGGTTCGCGGGAGAGGATGTTGCGACGAGTAGAGGAGGGGGGTCGGCTCTGGTAGTCGAGGGGGAGACGAAGGTGGCTCTGGTGACGACGGAGATGATCACCGGCGCGTTCTCCGGCGAACAGCGGAGGGTAGACGTTGGGTTTATGGGCTCGGGTTGGTGGTCCGGCGAGGGGAGGAGGGCAGGTGATGACGAGGTCGTGACGAGGAGGATGAGAGGGTGTCGCGGGGGTCGTCGGCGACGGGAGGTCGCGTCGACGGCGAGGTCTGCGGGGGTTGGAGGCGACGACGGGGTTGGGTGCAGGTGCGGGAAAGAGCGGGAGAACGAGGGGAGGAAGGTGCGGTGAGGTCGACGAGGTGGTGACGGCGGCGACGAGGTCACGGGGAGGTCGGCGGTGAGGTCGCGAGGGTTAGGGTTAGGGTTTCGTGTGGGTTCTCGTGGTCGATGGGGAAGAGAAGCGGCTGCATGCGAGAGAATAAGTAGAGGAAGAGAGAGAGAGATTGTTAAAGAGGAGAGAGGAAGATTTGATGAGATAGAGAGAGAGGGAGAATGAGGAGAGATGTAGAGAGAAGCGGCTGAAGGGGGGCCCCACTCGCTAGAATTTGAGTTCGGTGATTGGCTGGAGGGTTGTACGGGGGAAAATTTAAAAGATTTTAAGAAGGATTTTAAGGGATTGAACTGTTAAGAATTTTATTCGTATAAATATATTAGCTTTAGATATTAAATTAAATGGGCCCTTTTTGGCGCTAAATGAAATATTTTCAAATCGCGCCCGGGTTGCGCCCAAATGTTCCAAATTCAAATTATAGGATTTTAAGCGGGTTCCAAATTTTGAAAAGAGGTGTTTAATGATTAAAATGCATGCCCCCAAGTCGGACACTTGCACGCGCGCGTAGTCGTCCAAACTTGCCCGTTTAGCCAAACGGAACGGAATCTCGACACGCGGACGCAACCACGCGACTAGTGGCGACGAGCAGGCCAACATGGACATCTTAAATTTCATTTTAGGAGTTAAAATTTGTTATGTGCGAAAATGACTTAACCGGTTAAGATTTAGCAATAAACCCCAGAAAACAGAATAATTGGAAAGGAGCAATATACAACCCTCAACTAGTAATATAAATAGTATTATTGGGCTCGGGTGTTACATCATACCCAACTACAAAAGAATTTCGTCCTCGAAATTCCAAGAATACAAGATAGGTAACTACTGGAAAAGGTGAGGGAATTTCTGCCGGATCTCGTCTTCTCGCTCCCAAGTAGATTCTCCATGCGATCGGTTACCCCAAGAAACTAGCACAAGAGGGATAACCTTGTTCTTAAGAACCTTTTCTCTTCGATCCTTGATTTCAACTGGTCGCTCTTCAAAAGTTAGGTCCTCCCGTACGGTCAACTCCGAATGATCCAAGACATGAGTCTCATCACGAACATACCTCCGTAGTTGAGACACATGAAACACATCGTGAACTCCTGCTAAAGACTGTGGTAACGCCAACCGGTACGATACCTCTCCAACACGCTCCAAAATCTCGAAGGGTCCGACGAATCGAGGACTAAGCTTTCCCCGACTGCCAAAGCGAATCACCCCTCTAGTCGGTGATATCTTCAGGAATACCAAATCGCCCACGGCGAACTCTAGAGGTCTTCTTGACGTGTCGGCCCAACTTTTCTGTCTGTCTTGAGCTGCCTTCATATGCTTCCTGATTGTATTCACCTTCTCGACTGTCTGCACCACCAAATCTGGTCCTAGTAACCTTCGTTCACCAACATCATCCCAACAAACAGGTGAACGGCACTTACGACCGTACAACGCTTCAAACGGAGCCATCTGAATTGTCGCTTGGAAGATATTGTTGTACGAAAACTCCACCAGGTGTAGATGATCCTCCCAAGAACCTTTGAAGTCTAACATGCAAGCCCTCAACATATCTTCAAGGGTCTGGATCGTTCTCTCCGATTGTCCATCAGTTTGAGGATGATAAGCTGTGCTAAACTTCAATCGAGTCCCCAAACTTTCTTGTAAACTCCTCCAAAAGTACGACAGGAACCGAGTGTCCCGATCGGACACGATGCTTACCGGTACTCCATGCAATCTGACAATCTCCTGCATGTATCGCTCTGCCAAAGTCTCCGTCGATTGACCAACCCGAAAAGGAATAAAGTGAGCTGCCTTGGTCAAACGATCGACAATCACCCATACGGCATTGTTGCCCTTTGGACTCCGCGGTAAAGCTGTCACGAAGTCCATCGTTATATGTTCCCACTTCTACTGAGGAATCGAAAGTGGTTGCAACAAACCAGCAACCCTTTGGTGTTCGGCCTTGACTTGCTGACACACCAAGCACTTAGCCACGAAGCGAGCAATTTCCCGTTTCATACCTTCCCACCAGAAGTGCTGTCGAATATCTCGGTACATCTTTGTCCCTCCTGGATGTACAGAGTAAGCTGAACTGTGTGCCTCCTTCATAAGCTCTTCACGCACATCTCCTTTTGGCACACACACACGGCTACCATATCTCAACGAACCATCTTCATGGATCAGTAAATCGGTTCGTAGTCCGGCTCCAACCTGTTCTCGAAACTTTTGCAGTCTAGGATCCTGCGATTGTGTCGCTTTAATCTTCTCAACTAAGGACGATTGTACTTGCAACTGCATCAACTGTCCTGTAGCATGTGGTAGCACAACCTCCAAGTCAAATCTCTGAAAATCCGCAATGATCTCCCTTTGTGCGGTCAAAACCTGAATTGCTGGTAACCGACTCAGCGCATCTGGCACGACGTTAACTTTTCCCAGATGGTACTGAAGGTCAAGGTCGTAGTCGGCCATCAGCTCCAACCATCTGCGTTGCCTCATGTTCAACTCCTTCTGAGTGAACACATATTTCAAACTCTTGTGATCCGTAAAGACTTCAACTCTCTCGCCCAGAAGGTAGTGTCTCCAAATCTTCAGGGCGAAGATCACGGCTGCAAGCTCTAAGTCATGAGTCGGATAGTTCTTCTCGTGAGTCTTCAGTTGTCTCGATGCGTAAGCGACGACTTTCCCATTCTGCATTAAAACACATCCCAATCCTTTTCCAGATGCGTCGCTGTGAACCACCAGTCCTCCTGAATTATCCGGTACGGTCAGGATAGGGGCGGTTATCAATTTCTGCTTCAACGTCTCAAAGGCCAATGCACATCCATCCGTCCAAACAAACGGTACCTCCTTTCGTGTGAGCTTGGTTAACGGCTCAGCTACGCGAGCGAAGTTCTCCACAAATCTTCTGTAGTATCCGGCGAGTCCAAGGAAACTTCTTATCTCCGCAACATTCTTGGGAATAGGCCAATCTCGAACTGCTGCAATCTTTTCGGGATCAACGGCGATTCCTTTGCCCGACACAACATGCCCCAGAAACTTCACTTCTTCCAGCCAGAATTCGCACTTACTCATCTTCGCAAATAACTTCTCTTGTCTCAGCGTTTGCAGTGCGATCCTTAAGTGCTCAGCATGCTCCTCCGGACTCTTCGAGTACACCAGAATATCGTCAATGAATACCACAATAAACTGGTCCAAGAACGGTGAAAAGATCCTGTTCATCAAATCCATGAAAATTGCCGGCGCATTCGTCACTCCGAAGGGCATCACTAAATACTCGAAATGCCCATACCGAGTCCGAAACGCCGTCTTGCAAATATCTTCTGCCTTCACTCAGACCTGATGATATCCTGATCGCAAGTCCAGTTTCGAGAATACCCTCGCGCCACTAAGCTGCTCAAAAAGTTCTCCAATGCGAGGGATCGGGTACTTGTTCTTAATAGTCACCCGGTTCAATTCTCGATAATCAATGCACATCCTTCTCGTGCCATCCTTCTTCTTTACTAAAAGAACTGGAGCTCCCCAAGGTGAGTTGCTGCTTCGAATCCATCCCTTCTCGAGTAATTCACCAACTTGTTTCTTAACTTCTTCCAATTCCACCGGTGCCATCGGATAATAAGATTTTGATACTGGCGCTGCACCAGGAATAAGGTCAATCGCAAACTCCACATCTCGCTTCGGCGGTAAGCCCGAAATATCTTCAAACACATCCATAAAGTCGCGGACAACTGCCGGCTCTTCATTACTATCCACAACCATAGCCGCAAGAACATTGTTCGTCGGCCTAGCCCTAAACTCGACTGGCCTGACAGAGCTGCTTCCTCCAATGAAAATAAACTCAGGGTGTCCGGGAATCTGGAAAATTACTTTCCTTGCCCTACAATCAATGTGTGCGTGGAAAGTGCCAAGAAAATCCATTCCCAAGACTACTTCATAACTGCCCGTATCAATCACCAAGAAATCTGCAAAAAGCTCCCGTCCGCAAACAACAACTGTACAATCTCTACATTCCTTACTAGCTATGATTTTCCCATTCCCAGTGTGTATGTCCCAGAAACTAGACAGGGTCGTGCAGGTGATCGAGTGTGTAGTTATAAATTTGGATGACATAAAACAGTGGGATGCTCCGGAATCAAATAATGCCAATGCAGGAAAACCACGAACGAGTACAGTACCTGAAACCGCTTCTCCTGATGCCTTGGCTTCCTCAGCTGTCAATGTGAAAGCTCGACCCTGGTTGGGTCCCCGTGTCAGCTGCTTCTGCCCTTGGAACGGTCTCTGCGGAGTCTTCCGTATATCATCTCTCGTGCGAAGCTTCGACGGACAAGCACCAACTGCGTGATCGGCTGCTCCACAAACCAGACAAAGTCCCAGTCTCCTTCGACACTCCTTCTGCACGTGCCCAGGTAATCGGCAGTAATCACAAGTCACGCTCTTCCTTCGATCAACGATCACAGGCTTCTTCATTGGCGCTACACCTCGACGGTCCACTGGAATACCTCTGCGCTCATGATCTCGGTTAGGCACAAATGCAGGCTTCCTGGCCGCAACTGCTGTCTGGTGAAAGTTCCCTTTCGCTCCTGATAAACTCTGTTGCTCTCTTGCTGCCGTAAGAACCTGTGAGAAAGTGGTCAAACCCAGGGAGACAATCTGCCTCTGGATGTCCACATCCAAACTGCGCAAGAACCTTCGCGCCATGTCTGCCTCCTTGGCGACTAAGGGTCCAGCGAAACGGCTGAGTCTCGTCCATTCCGCTGCATGTACATCCACAGCTGCTCCATTTTGTCTCAGCCCAATGAATTTCTCCTCCATTTCATCCCGTGCAGTCCGCGGGAAGAACTTTTCCAAGAAACTTTTGGAGAAATCCGCCCAACTGATTGGCTTGGACAAGCGGGTCTCCTCCATAAGCCACCACTCTCGGGCATAATCTACCAGCTGAATGCGCACCACATCAACTCTCTTGTCTTCAGGGATCTGTGCCGCAACCAATAAATTCTCCGTGTCTACTAGCCACTGCTCGGCTGGTAACGGCTCCTCCAGACCAGTGAACGTAGTAGGACCCAAACGTCTGAAATCTGCCACGGTCCCTACTCGGTCGACTGGCTTCGCTACAGCGGTGTTTACAGACTGCTGAATAGCCTGCAAACTCTCCTGAAATGTATCCGCTTGCTGCTGGATCAGCTCGGTTTGCCTCTTCTGATTTTCCAACATCCCACGTATCACTCCTAACATGGCGGCTTCATCCACACGCCTCTGATACGTCTTGAAATTCTTATCTGCCATGGTCCTGAAATCAAAACAAACAACATTAGCATGATGATAGATTCAATATATAATCAAAGCTAGAACTCCAAGATACTTAAATAGAGTGCTGCATTGTAGCTATGCCGCGGTATCATAGCCGCAATTACTTAACTCCACCCAAGTCGCCTAAGTCCTAGAGATAACAAGAGATTAGGTTTTCGAGTTGACAATGCAAAGTAAGTTTGCATGTCGACATGATCTGGAAGAATGATTCAAGGACGGTAAAACGGTCAAGGTGGCAGGACATGTTTCCTAATCACGGGTATTATGCTTCGAGTATCGGGTGCAATACCCAACTACAAAGAATCAACCCAATTAACCTATGGCTCTGATACCAAAAGAACCATGTCACGCCCCGCTTCCCAGAGTACGCAAGATTGGGCACGTGACATAGCCAACCATGCTACCTGTGGGTAGGAAGTATCCATCCACAGTCACATTACAGTTGTAAGGATATCAAGAACGAGATAATAAACTAATCTAATACATGTCCAAATCCATAATAACAAGAATCAATAAACAATAAGTGCGGAAGCTAATGATCCAATACAATGAATAAACAGTACGTCCCATAATGCGGGCTCACATCTGGAAATGAAATGAAATAAATAAACTAAACCCTAAGGAACTCACAGTTCAGCCTGCTGGCTGAAGTACTCCTGCTCGGTCGATGACAAAGGTACGGAATCTGGGCCATGCAAAACCCAGACGTCAGCGCGTCGTGACATCAAATACATAGTATAAACATGGTAATAAACAATGCAAGTATGAACATGAATAAATCAGTAATAAGAAATAACAAGCAGGGTAATGTGCAATGGTGACTAAACTGTTCTATCAGGTTTTCTACTCTATAGTCTTTGAAACCAATTGATGAATCGTCGATGTAACTCAATAGTATCCCGTGCGTGCCCGGGACCACGGTCAAAGCCCTCGGGGCTGAATCCGAGACGTGCCGCTAAGTAGTAAAAGGTAGCAAGATGGACGAGTGATGTCAGCATCACCACTCCGGAGCTGGCCAAGCCCGTAAGACTGATCAGAACAATGTATCGAACTGTTGAGTTACAAGTCGGTTTCACCTTTGATTTCCCCATACCCCCAAGCTATGTATGTCAGGTCAGGTATTCAGTAGTCACGGACTAATGCCAACACAAAATCCGGTAAGAGTAGGTCTGTCTGGATAGACAGCAGGAATGGTCGGGTTTGTCGGCATTAGGCGTGAAATCATGAAACAAGTCATGTCATGGTACAACAGGATGAGTCGGTATGTATGTATATGTCATGTGTAGCAGGGTCAGGCCAATATGTAGTGCAATCGGGTATGTGCTCACAACAGGTATACAATCAATAATGAACAGCAGCAGGAAACAGTAACTAACCATAATATTCCACGTAACCACAGTGATGTTTGTATTCTCTTATTAACAGGTTCACGCACCTTTGGGTGCAACAATTCTAGGGTGAAACAGTATTAATAACACGAAGCAACGAAGCCATTAAAATTACAGCATGATAATAGTTACAAGGATGATCTAGCAATTTAAGCAATGACATGCTAATTGGTTAATTAGTTAAAGTGTGGATTGATAGCATACCGATTAACAACAAGTAACCACTATAATGATTTAACGTTACGGATAATTGTAACTATCAATTCTAATCGATGTCACCAAGCCGTGTGGTTATAACAGATAACATGATGATTAAGTTTGTAGCATGTTAAAGCAAGTATTCGGATACTTGCCTCGACGGTTTCGCAAACCGGAACGCACGGATGTAATGTCGGCAGAAAACGCGATATGATAGCACGGGCCACGGATCGAGTCCCAACAGAGATCAACGGGATCACACGGACCAGGGGGATTCGCTGGAGCGTCGGGTTCGCTAAGACGGCACGGTCGGATTCCGGCAACGACAAAAGTAGCGAAGTTAGCAATACGATAGGATACACGCGAATAACGACCAGCAAGGGGATTGTACCAAAAGGGAGGACAAGGAAAACTTACAGAGAAGAAGCAGGGTGCAACCGCGATGGCTCGACGGCACTGGAACGCCGGCGAGGCAGCGACGGCGGCTGCGAAGGCTTGAACAGCCTCGGGGGTTCGCGGGAGAGGATGTTGCGACGAGTAGAGGAGGGGGGTCGGCTCTGGTGGTCGAGGGGGAGACGAAGGTGGCTCGGGTGACGACGGAGATGATCGCCGGCGCGTTCTCCGGCGAACAGCGAAGGGTAGACGTTGGGTTTATGGGCTCGGGTTGGTGGTCCGGCGAGGGGAGGAGGGCAGGTGATGACGAGGTCGTGACGAGGAGGATGAGAGGGTGTCGCGGGGGTCGTCGGCGACGGGAGGTCGCGTCGACGGCGAGGTCTGCGGGGGTTGGAGGTGACGACGGGGTTGGGTGCAGGTGCGGGAAAGAGCGGGAGAACGAGGGGAGGAAGGTGCGGTGAGATCGACGAGGTGGTGACGGCGGCGACGAGGTCACGGGGAGGTCGGCGGTGAGGTCGCGAGGGTTAGGGTTAGGGTTTCGTGTGGGTTCTCGTGGTCGATGGGGAAGAGAAGCGGCTGCATGCGAGAGAATAAGTAGAGGAAGAGAGAGAGAGATTGTTAAAGAGGAGAGAGGAAGATTTGATGAGATAGAGAGAGAGGGAGAATGAGGAGAGATGTAGAGAGAAGCAGCTGAAGGGGGGCCCCACTCGCTAGAATTTGAGTTCGGTGATTGGCTGGAGGGTTGTACGGGGGAAAATTTAAAAGATTTTAAGAAGGATTTTAAGGGATTGAACTGTTAAGAATTTTATTCGTATAAATATATTAGCTTTAGATATTAAATTAAATGGGCCCTTTTTGGCGCTAAATGAAACATTTTCAAATCGCGCCCGGGTTGCGCCCAAATGTTCCAAATTCAAATTATAGGATTTTAAGCGGGTTCCAAATTTTGAAAAGAGGTGTTTAATGATTAAAATGCATGCCCCCAAGTCGGACACTTGCACGCGCGCGTAGTCGTCCAAACTTGCCCGTTTAGCCAAACGGAACTGAATCTCGACACGCGGACGCTACCACGCGACTAGTGGCGACGAGCAGGCCAACATGGACATCTTAAATTTCATTTTAGGAGTTAAAATTTGTTATGTGCCAAAATGACTTAACCGGTTAAGATTTAGCAATAAACCCCAGAAAACAGAATAATTGGAAAGGAGCAATATACAACCCTCAACTAGTAATATAAATAGTATTATTGGGCTCGGGTGTTATACCACGGCTCAAAGGAGTCGTGCAAACAGGTAGTAGTTGGGTGCAGTCCTGAAGCACTTGGAGGCAGTGACGGTTAGACAGGATTCGTCTCTCCCGGTATTGGGGGTTGATATCGTGCTGTGTCTAGGAGAGCTATTACACATAGTCGTCCCTGGCCAGGGCAAGCGAGATATACTGGTAGGTTTCCAGTGTTATCTCAGGGTGTTCTGGGCTACACTCCGACATGACTTGTACCGCTATTAGGGGACTGACGTTCGCCACCCCCTAGGCCCGCCATGCGATATTCTTAGACGAACAGACCGGACTGTACGGAGATTGTCACATACAGACTCAGTAGGAGTTCGGATGGGTTTACCTCATCGGCCTTCTTATCGACATCTACCTGGGGACCGTTACGTACAGCTAGTGCCGCTTGCGGACTGTGGTTAAACCCACTGCCAGCGTAGTGTCGAGTCTTTAGAGTCCCACACAGAGAGTTTCCCTGTACTGAGCGAAAAGTGTAGAGGCCGTATGGTTTTACGGCAGGGCTACGATCACTTACGTACACTTGTGTGCGTATGCTGTTCGGGCAGGCAATACTAGTGGGCTTTGGTTTAAGCCGGATCCTAGTATTTCACGGATAGATTTGTTTTGTCTTCTGTGCATTCGTATTCTACGGAATGCGGATGCGGGTGTGTATGCACAGTTGTGAGGAGCGAAGAGGAAGGAGGTGCTTCATTAGGGTTTTGACAGTTGATTAGGTCAAAACCATAATGAGGCGGACTCATTAGGGTTTTGGCAGTTCGTTCGGTCAAAACCATTATGAGCCGGGGACATTGTTTACTAATCTTTTTAGTGATAATTATGTGATGGCTAATTTCTTTGACCATTTGACCATACTTGACTTTGTTGACCATTTGACCAAAGTTGACTTGGACCTTTATGAGAGATTTACAGTTTTCTTTGGTTTTTCTTTTTATTCTTTGGGTTATGAAAATGGTCAAGTCATTAGTAGCCATCAACTTTATCATGAAAGGGTTAGTAATGATGATATTAGTGTATTATTGCAACCATGGTTCATTCTCTCTAGCTCATAATTCATTTCTCATTCTCTCTCTTGAAAAAGAAATGAGAAAGCTTCATGGTTGCTAGCTTCTTCTTCCTCCTCTTGATTCTTCCTTTGATCTCATCTGTTGAGAGAAAAAGGATCCAAATAGAAAAACACATCCATCTACTACTTCTACACAACCTAGGACATCAAGCCTGGCGATCTTGTTACCTTAGTTGCCTCGGCTTGAGGTGGAGCTCAGAGTACAACTTTCGGGTGGATCGTCTTCGACTCAAGAAGGCCGCGGAGGTGATCAAGATCCGGGTCGACCCTCGGAGCTTAGATGGAGGAGTAGGACAGCGGAGAGAAGACCCGAAGGACCGGTATCGTGAGGTATAATCTCTATGGCATAGTAGATAGAACCTCAAGTAGTTTGCTAGTTTGTAGTTTAGCAAAGATCCTTCTTTTAGTCCATGTTGCCTTTGCGCCAAAAATTGTTTTTCGCCGTTTCCGCCTCCCCGTAAGAACCGGGGTGAGCAACGTGGACTTACAGTTGTATCAGAGCCAGGTTAAACATAAACTAGCATATTAGCAAAGTATTTAGAATTTCGATCGGAAAAAAATCGCAAAACACGTCCGGAAAAACCATGTTTCTGCCGATTTTTTATACTGCTCTCAAAATGATTTAACATACATGAAAAATCGGCTCAGGGTTTTGTAAAAACACAGAACAAAAACGATCCAGTGACTCGATCAAAGCGCCGCGGATCCGCGGCAAGAACATGCTTCCTGCCGCGGATCCGCGGCAAGAACATGCTTCCTGCCGCGGAACCGCGGCCGAGTTGACTCGGCCATGGACCGGGTTTTGTACAGTGTTCTTATTTGGATGTTTTGGGATTTTTAGTATAGTTTGTTTCTGCCCAGATTTTCCAGAGAACAAATTTGTTTTTGGGGTGGTTACAAATCCGTATTTTGATCGAAATTCCGTAGACTTTGGCTAATGGATCTTATCTGTGATGTGATATATGTATTGAACGTCTGCTAATCGCTATACGACGGTTAGTGGGGGTTATACATATCTGTGATCTGTAATGTTGATGGTTTGTGTATATGAATTCGTTGGATTGTCGCGGATGAATAGCCGGGGGGTTGTGAGATGAGAGTTTTCTTTATCTTTCAATTCATGTAATATGTAAATTGATGTAATATTATTTATATGGCCGCACAACCGGGATGGGGCTGTAGCCTGTTGGAGATAGTGCCCTCAGAGTCAATTATTAGGTCACAGGTACGTGATTGTAATGATTGAGGGAGGACCTATCCCGGTAGGACAGTCTTACTCGAGATGATAGTTTGCTATCTGGTTTACCTTTATCATCGTGTACTGCTTTAGGTGACCTGACACGTCGCTATTACACGTTGATAGAGCCCCTAGGATTCTTGCTTGACCACCAGCAGTATGAGGGCGATCATATAAGTGGGAGCTGGGGTCTACAAGCATATCCTTAAAAGGTCCCTAGTCGTGGGAGTTTCGAGACCGGGCATCGATACTCCATTAGTAGACTAGTGTATACAGTCGAGACCCCGACGAGGGGCGGTGGCCGGTCTCACAAGCCACTGGTGTCAGTTGGATCACCTAAGATGTATACAGGTGCTCATTGGGTTATGAGTACACCGGACTGGACTCGCCGGGAACATGCTAGTTGGTCATATACCAGACGTCAGATGGCAGTTCCCTGGTGACATGTGTGCAGGTTAGTTCATCGACCTGGGGATCGTCATTTGTCTCGTGTGAGTTCCCACTGTACTTTGATTACTACCCTACCACGGCTGAAAGGAGTCGTGCAAACAGGTTTTAGTTGGATACAGTCCCGAGCCACATGGGGGCAGTGAGCGTATCTTCAGGGGTTCGTCTCTCCCGGTATTGGGGGTGAGGTCGTGCTGTGTCTAGGAGAGCCATTACACAAAGTCCTTGGCCAAGGCAAGGAGATTTACTGGTAGGTATTCCAGTAGAATCTCAGGGTGTTCTGGGCTACACTCCGACACGACTTGTACCGCTTTTGGGGGTCTGACTTTTACCAACCCCCTAGGCCCGCCATGCGATACTCATAGACGAACGGACCGGACTGCACGGATATTGTCACTGACAGGCTCAGTTGGGTGTCGGGGTGAGCTTCCTCATCGACGTCCCATTTGGTCAGTACCTGGTAGCCCGTCACGTATTGGCTTATACCTCTGACGTGCTAGTGGTTAAATCCACAACCAAGGTGTTGACGAGTCTTTAGAGTCCCCCACATTCTGTTACTCAGCTTTCGGGCGAAACGCTGTAGAGGCCGTATGGAGATATGGCAGGGTCCGATCAGATGCGTGCGGTATTGCACGGATCAGGATCGGACGGTTTTGTACTAGTGGCCGTATAGTTATATGGCAGCGTTCGATCAGATACGTGCGGTATTGCACGGATCAGGATCGGACGGATATTACTAGCCGGCTTTGGTTTAAGCCGGATCCTAGTATAGTACAGTGTAGATTTTGTCTCATTGCATTTGTATCCGGACGGAATACAGATGCGGGTGTGTATGCACAGTATTGGGTTTTCCTGTAATTTATTACGGGACCAGTTTTCTGGAGTTGCCAGTTTGCTTTCCGTTCCGGCCGGTTTTCCTTTGTTCTTTCCCGGCCGGACTTTTCTGATGGAGGGGGTTATTTGCAGTTTTGCAAATAACACTTTGGTGGAGGTTTTATTTGTAAGATGATTTATTATGAAAGCATCTTTTCTTTTCAACCATCACTTGATTTGTATTAATGAGATTAGAATGGATTTGAGGTTGATAAGAAAGATTGTTATGATGATGTTTAGGATATAGTCACCTTTCTACTTTTCCTACACTCACCTTCCTTCTATGGTTATGCTTCATATTCATTCCTCCACCTTATTCTTCTTACTTGATGAAAAATGGAAGAAAGAAAGAGAAAAGAAAAAGAGAGAAGAAGGAGAGAGCTTCATCTTGATCTTTGAGAGAGTAGCATTCTTGATCTCTTTTCATACTTAGAAAAATGCAAGCACCATTTTTCTTACCTTGTTTCCTCCATCATCCACAAATGGCAACCAACCCCAAAGTGAGACTATAATTCTACACTACACTTCCTACAGCATATCTTGAGCATGTCGAGTTGCCGGCTTCATGCGCGAGTTGCCTCGGTATTGAGGTGGGAGCCCGTAAAAGTACCCGGCTTCGTGGTGCCCTTTCCGACGAGGAGGAGATGGACGGAGATCCCGCGAGGAGATCGGAGTGGAGATGAAGACCGGAGGACTTGGATCGTATGGTATACTTCTCTACCCCCTTTCTAGATAGCTTAGACTAGTTTAATGGTCCGATCCGGTTTTAGTGCGCGGTGGTGCCGTTTTGCCAAGTCCGCAAAAATTTAAAGTTTATCACCGTTTCCGCGTTTGGCCGTCGGATTGACGGCCGGGGCGCCGCCGTGCACTTACAGTGGTATCAGAGCCTCGCCATTAACATAGTCTAGCTTGGTGTAATGTGTTTTTCTGTTTCGATCGATCGAATGTTCCAAAACTGCATTTTAGTTCGAATCAGTTTCTGTTGAAAATTTTTGGTCTCGAAAAATTTTTCAGGTTATAAAATATTGATGTACTGGAAAATATAAGTGTTCTGTAAATATTTGACGAAGTAACTCCACAGTTGGAGCGCGGAACCGCCGCGAAACCCCCCCTCGCGCGGCCCTTCCGCCGCGCACTATTCACATCACTTCACCAAATTTTTTCAGAGGCCTTCTGGGCTTAAAATATGGGTTTTGGAATATTAAAATTGGGCCCAGGATTTCTGTGAGTGCTACAGTTTTGATTGAGGGCCCACTTGTTAATTTTTGATCGATCGGATATTTTAAACACATTTTTCACAGTATTTACATTATATCTGCGACCGTGAATGTCACTCGATCGGTAAATCCGGTCTAACTGCTATAGCCCGGTTAGACGGATATGCGAACGTGATTTTCACGTTGATGTTCTATGTATTTGCTGTGATGTTGCGGATCGGTCGTGGGGGTAGCCTGGATGCAATGCTAGTACAGTTTTGTTGTATTATGTACATTTGATATTGCGGGGCGAGCGTCCGACATGTGGACTGCCGTCACTGCCTGTTTGTATTATTCTTTTTGGGGCACGACCTGGTTGCGGTCGATGTACCCGGTGTATGTATATTTTACTTTCTGTACTAGGGTTACCCCGTGGAGGGGTGCACGGATAGCCGGGTTCTAGAGGGCAACGGGCCCGCATCTCAGGGCATTGAGACGGAGGGGCTTCAGTCTGGAATTGGCGGGCTATTCGCCGCACTCGTAGGGGGTACAGGTTGACCCAGGAGGGGTGCCCAAGTTACCGGATTCCGTGAAGTGCTGGGTGGTCCATTCACGGTGCTGAAGGGGGCTGCCTCGCTTCAGGTTTTGGCGGGTGACTTGCCGCGCCCGTAGGGGTCTAGGTTTTCATTGCACAGGCTATCCACACGACCAGGGGAACGTCGGGTTTCAGTAGTGGCTCTGTGAAACCCGGGGATCCCAGATATCTGTATTGTTCTGTGATGCTGTTCATTCTCTGTGATGTTGCATTTTATTCACGCCTTGAGCGAATATAATATATTGGTATATATATTAGTAGATGTTGTATATGTTTTGCATCCGCGCTAGTCCAGTCCCCGCTCTGTCGTTAGTTAACTAACCTAACGGGTAATGACGGGACCCAGTGGCGAATGCGGATGGCATATACGTACATCAGTATATTTTCGTTCTTTGTGGTGTGATCAATTGATGGGACTGCATTGATTCGGATCAATGCAAGTTAAAAACAAACCTAATCTGATGTTGTTGGAACACTTTTCAAAAAGCTGTTATTGCAAGGACGTTCACTTTTGTTTTGCATCGCGGTATTCATTTGGAATATCCTGCTCCTCAGTCGACGAGGCAAGGGCCGAGATCCCTTCACCGGGAGTGACCCCTTGGACAGAAGTTTTGCGTCAGGGCATTAACTTCACTATAGCCGATTACTTTTGCTTTGCACAGTGATATTCGGTTATGAATATCCAGCACCCCATTCTACGGGGAAAGAGCCGAGATCCCTTCACCGGGAGTGACCTCTTTAGTAAAGGTTTTCGTCACTATATTTTCTAAAAAGCTATCCGTTCCTTCAACGATATCAAGTTCACTACATTAAAGGTTTTCGCCAGAAACCATTCGTAGCCCTCCGTCGTTTCATATGGGTAGTCAATAGTATTCAAGCTGTGTTTGTTGGCCTTAGTCAAGGCACAGTGTTTGGTAGCTATTGGGTATTCATATGCTGCATAGATAGATGCGTTGGTTTGGGACAGTCGTATAGCCTTGTTGGCCTTAGTCAAGGGCTTGTACGGGTGGGTTCAAATCAACCTGGACAATGACGGGTAGAACTTGACATGTGACTTATGATTTGTTGGCCTTAGTCAAGGTCATAAGAGCATGGGGCAGAAATCACATCGGGAGTTTCAAAAGAACTGAAACTTGCCAGATATGCGCATACCTTCTGGAGTGTGATAGCGTGAGCGGATTCCGTCACGTTATCATGCGATGAGAGTTGGATCCCGATTCCCACTGATGAGTTGGTTTACTCCTCGGGTGACCCCGACTAATTCTTCTTTCAGGTTTGGAGGAGAATTTGAGGTACAGTGGGAGGTTTCCAGATTAGATAAATTGGTAACCATTCTGATCTAGGTTAGAGTGCACGCTGAGTGTTTCTTTTCTCTCTCTCTGGCAGCGACCATTGACCCGACCCTAGACTATGACTCCGTGACCAAGTTGACCGAACTTACTTAACACTGGCTTTTGGATTGTCAGAGTTGCAGACCTCATTGCCACTCCTACTTTTACCCTTTTCTCCAGGACACCCCGTATTACTGCGAACGTCCACTTCCATTAGACAAAACCATCGTATGGTTAGATACGAACTCGAAGGGATTCGAGGATGGTTTCCGGTTCTGGAGAAAACGGATAGGATTATTCAGTTGTCTTTTCCTTTTACCCTCTCTCAGGTTACGAGTACTCCTTGGTTTAGGGGTAGTACACCTATTACGCAAATTGGATTGTCTTCTTCCAAACCTTAGGCTGGTGCCGACCGGTAGGGAATGAAGAAAACCAATTAGCATAACGATGGTGTGCAGAAGGTATTAAGTTCAGACAAAGCAAGGGATTAGTAGGAGGGCAAAGTAAATTGCAACAGATATTCACGACCAAACCAAATATTTCGTTACCACTCCCACATCACCTTTGTATTTCTCCAGGACACTCCGTATCACTACGAAGATCCACAGTTTATTTGGATATTCCATCGTATGGTTATATACGAACTCGAAAGGAACTTGTTCCAGTTCGGGGATGGATCCTGGTTCAGGAGAAATAGGAATAAAGTACATTCATGTGTCTTTTATCTTCACCTTCTCTCGTGTTGCGAGTGTTCCTAGGATTGGGACAGTACACCCATTATGCTTATTGGATAGTCTTCTTCCAAACCATAGGCTGGTGCCGAACGGTAGGGAAGGAAGAAAACCATTTGGCCTAAAGGGGTGTGCAGAAGGTAAAGACTAAAGACATATGAAGGGATTTGGAGAGGTGGCAAAGAACTATACGGTTACAGTCGTGAATCTGGAAGAGGCATTACTAGGAATACCAGGATACCCCATCGAAACATTTCAATGTTTCAGTTTCACTGTGTACTGTTAATAGAAAACTGATTTCCCGATTAGATACTTACTCCAGGGTATGTATTTACCAGATACGATTCTCACATCTGTATGGTTTTACAGATGATGAGTGGGAGTAAGTTATTGGGAATTGGGTGATTATCCTCATTATATCGGGATTCGTTGTAATCGGTGATATTTGAGGAAATCACCTGGGTTGTTTGCCGGTCGGCAAATATTTGGTTTTGAATATCCGCTGTTATGCACCAATTTCAAATTGATATATCTGTACGTCTATTTTCATAGAGTGAGATATACCTTTCTGAAATTATGTCTACGACATTTACCTATATCAGTGGATGGTTAGGTAAGGAGCATTAAACAGCGGTGTAATTCTTCTTAACCATAAGTACAGTTTTCAACCTACGACACACAGTGAATGAGTAATCAGACTCAAGGGACTTTTACAGAGTATTGTATGTTGTCCAGAGTCCATCTGGACAGAGGGGATGGTCCTCGTACTATATTCGGTTTACTTATGACTCCTCTAATTTTTAGACAGGTGTTTCGTGGAAACACAGGGTCCGAATTTGGAGAAGTTATATGTATTTGAATAGAGTAGAGAACCAGGTATAGCAAGTATCGGGATTCTTCAAAGAGATCGAAGATGTAGATACTTGTGTATGGTGTTCAGTTGATAGTAATGATTAAGAGAAATTGCTTCTCTTTCAGGTTACTCATAATTGGAAGTATTCCTAAGTTGAGTAACGCTGATCTGGCCTCCTTCCATTTAGTTGACATGCACTGGAGACAGTTGCATGATTTGGATCTGGTTCAATTAAATCAGTGCCTCTGCTCCTATATGGGATATAGAACAGTTCATATCTTAACGATGTTAAGGTACGGGGAGTTGTCCGGTTTATGATTAAAACCAGACACTGGACAACTCAAGGCACGTTTCTGTAATGGCTGTTTGTGGGTTGACCCAGGCTATGACGAGGGTTGACTTTCTACCATCTGGATGAACAATAGCGATATTGTTCTAGACTCGCCACAGTTTTAATAAAAATGGATTTTTTCAGAAAACAGTAGTGGGAGTATGGTAGAACTGGAAGTGATTCCAGAACCACAAACGATTACTGAAGATTTGATAAGGAACCTAAAGATTCAATCTGGATTGACATTCCATTGGCCACTCCGCAGATAAAGTGGGTAACTTCAGGCACCCGAGAGGTACTCAGGTAGCCTCAAGGACGGTGACAGGGAAGTTCTTGTTTACCCACACTTGCCATTGTTGTTGTTCCAGGCTGCGAGACCCGGCAGGAGGATGAGTATAGCGTCGTTCTAAACTAGTTTTAGAAGTGCACGTCTATATGACTCTGGCAGAGGGTTGTCGTAGTCAGTGGGAGCAGCGGAAGCATTGGTGGACATCAGGCTTATATCTATTTATAGACTAAAGCAGATGTAGCGGAGATAGATCATCTATTTCTGATGTGACAGTCATGGGTTTGATGTCATCAGAATAGGGGATGGATCTGTTGAGAAGGTAGTAGGGTGTGATATCCTGGTATTTGGATGACATACATAGAATAGGAAAAGAAATTCCTATACTACGATCGGTTATACTTTGGTCGTCACACAGTGGTTTCTCCACAAAGGAAATGGATTTTATATCAGACATACAGGTTACTGGATCTATGTTTTTAGATCTAGATTTGGGTGGTTTCCCAATCAGGGTACTTGACAGCATTCTAAGAGTATTTAGAATGAACGACTCCATGCACGGTAGTGTACCTGCAGAGGTGTCTTACAGACTAAAGGGGAGAGGGACGTGCATGATTGGCAGATCACTTGCTCAGGCAATTAAGTCAATCGTGAGATGTCAAGTACCACACCAGATGTTGTTCTTGCACTAGATGCAATAAGTCGACATTAATCCAATCCTGGAGAAACAGTCGGAAGCAGTTTTAGAACATAAGTGAATGTTCTAGGGATATGATAACGACAGCCTCATTCAGGAGACAGTTATCATTCCAGGCTTCCAAGGTGACATGGACGACAAGGAGGTTGTCAGAGTTATAGTTTTCCTTCTCATGAGGGGCAGTATTTTGGACAGGTGGTCCAAGGCAATACTGAGGGTGGCATGGCGCAGGATACTGATTAAGTTCAGTTGTCGATACAGTCTAAGAAGTTTGGATTTAGAGTTCATTTATGAGCTAGGTCCCATCAGACATCCAGACATTCTAAGACAGGTATTGCTCATTTCGGGAGATGGGTTTCTCCGCGAACTTGAGATTGAGAGAGACATAGAAAGAAACAACTAAGCGGATCCACTCACTGAGGCTATTCCTCGAACGCAATAGTTCCGCAAACGAGCTTTGTGAGACTGACTAGTAGAGGAGTTGGATGTTCGGTATCACACGGGCTGTGAGTATGCGACATCGCAATAATTAGCCTTGAGTGCAAGTGGGAGATTGTTGGAGATAGTGCCCTCAGAGTCAATTATTAGGTCACAGGTACGTGATTGTAATGATTGAGGGAGGACCTATCCCGGTAGGACAGTCTTACTCGAGATGATAGTTTGCTATCTGGTTTACCTTTATCATCGTGTACTGCTTTAGGTGACCTGACACGTCGCTATTACACGTTGATAGAGCCCCTAGGATTCTTGCTTGACCACCAGCAGTATGAGGGCGATCATATAAGTGGGGGCTGGGGTCTACAAGCATATCCTTAAAAGGTCCCTAGTCGTGGGAGTTTCGAGACCGGGCATCGATACTCCATTAGTAGACTAGTGTATACAGTCGAGACCCCGACGAGGGGCGGTGGCCGGTCTCACAAGCCACTGGTGTCAGTTGGATCACCTAAGATGTATACAGGTGCTCATTGGGTTATGAGTACACCGGACTGGACTCGCCGGGAACATGCTAGTTGGTCATATACCAGACGTCAGATGGCAGTTCCCTGGTGACATGTGTGCAGGTTAGTTCATCGACCTGGGGATCATCATTTGTCTCGTGTGAGTTCCCACTGTACTTTGATTACTACCCTACCACGGCTCAAAGGAGTCGTGCAAACAGGTTTTAGTTGGGTACAGTCCCGAGCCACATGGGGGCAGTGAGCGTATCTTCAGGGGTTCGTCTCTCCCGGTATTGGGGGTGAGGTCGTGCTGTGTCTAGGAGAGCCATTACACAAAGTCCTTGGCCAAGGCAAGGAGATTTACTGGTAGGTATTCCAGTAGTATCTCAGGGTGTTCTGGGCTACACTCCGACACGACTTGTACCGCTTTTGGGGGTCTGACTTTTACCAACCCCCTAGGCCCGCCATGTGATACTCATAGACGAACGGACCGGACTGCACGGATATTGTCACTGACAGGCTCAGTTGGGTGTCGGGGTGAGCTTCCTCATCGACGTCCCATTTGGTCAGTACCTGGTAGCCCGTCACGTATTGGCTTATACCTCTGACGTGCTAGTGGTTAAATCCACAACCAAGGTGTTGACGAGTCTTTAGAGTCCCCCACATTCTGTTACTCAGCTTTCGGGCGAAACGCTGTAGAGGCCGTATGGAGATATGGCAGGGTCCGATCAGATGCGTGCGGTATTGCACGGATCAGGATCGGACGGTTTTGTACTAGTGGCCGTATAGTTATATGGCAGCGTTCGATCAGATACGTGCGGTATTGCACGGATCAGGATCGGACGGATATTACTAGCCGGCTTTGGTTTAAGCCGGATCCTAGTATAGTACAGTGTAGATTTTGTCTCATTGCATTTGTATCCGGACGGAATACAGATGCGGGTGTGTATGCACAGTATTGGGTTTTCCTGTAATTTATTACGGGACCAGTTTTCTGGAGTTGCCAGTTTGCTTTCCGTTCCGGCCGGTTTTCCTTTGTTCTTTCCCGGCCGGACTTTTCTGATGGAGGGGGTTATTTGCAGTTTTGCAAATAACACTTTGGTGGAGGTTTTATTTGTAAGATGATTTATTATGAAAGCATCTTTTCTTTTCAACCATCACTTGATTTGTATTAATGAGATTAGAATGGATTTGAGGTTGATAAGAAAGATTGTTATGATGATGTTTAGGATATAGTCACCTTTCTACTTTTCCTACACTCACCTTCCTTCTATGGTTATGCTTCATATTCATTCCTCCACCTTATTCTTCTTACTTGATGAAAAATGGAAGAAAGAAAGAGAAAAGAAAAAGAGAGAAGAAGGAGAGAGCTTCATCTTGATCTTTGAGAGAGTAGCATTCTTGATCTCTTTTCATACTTAGAAAAATGCAAGCACCATTTTTCTTACCTTGTTTCCTCCATCATCCACAAATGGCAACCAACCCCAAAGTGAGACTATAATTCTACACTACACTTCCTACAGCATATCTTGAGCATGTCGAGTTGCCGGCTTCATGCGCGAGTTGCCTCGGTATTGAGGTGGGAGCCCGTAAAAGTACCCGGCTTCGTGGTGCCCTTTCCGACGAGGAGGAGATGGACGGAGATCCCGCGAGGAGATCGGAGTGGAGATGAAGACCGGAGGACTTGGATCGTATGGTATACTTCTCTACCCCCTTTCTAGATAGCTTAGACTAGTTTAATGGTCCGATCCGGTTTTAGTGCGCGGTGGTGCCGTTTTGCCAAGTCCGCAAAAATTTAAAGTTTATCACCGTTTCCGCGTTTGGCCGTCGGATTGACGGCCGGGGCGCCGCCGTGCACTTACATAGCCGTCATTGTATAATTTCTTTTTACTGTTTTTGCTCTTAGGATAGACCCAAGGTGGGGTGCACAAACTACCGGGTATCTCGAAGTGCCGAGTGGCCTACTCACGTTGTTGAGGGAGGTTGCTTCACTTCGGGTACTTGACGGGTAGTTTGCCGCACCCGTAGGGGTCTAGGGTGGGGTTTGGCTATTCATCGCGACTGTGCAATCCGTCTTTCATTGCAGGCTCGAACGAAACGCGGATTCCTAGTATATCCAAAGTGTTCATCTGTGATCTGGAATGGCTATCATTGAATCTGACGAATGTATATATCTATATATGATATCTATTTAGGTGTTGCTTATGTTTTGCATCCGCACTAGTCCAGCCCCCGCTCTGTCGTTAGTTAAGTAACCTAACGGGTGATGACGGGACCCCGTGGCGAATGCGGATGGCATAAGCGTACGTCATATTTTCGTTGTTTTCTGCAATGGTAGGACTAAATGATGGGACGCATTATAATTAATGCAATAAAATAAACCAAAGTTAAAGTCGTTGGAACAATTTCAAAACCACTCGGTTTCTTTTCAAAACAGAGAACTTTTAAACGCGGAGCTTAAACCACTCCTTTTAAAAGCTATCAGGTTCCTTCGATTATATCAAGTTCACTACGTTCACGGTTTCGCCAAAACCATTCGTAGCTCTCCGTCATTTCAGTTAAATATTCAATAGTATTCAAGCTATGTATTTTGACCTTCGCCAAGGCATAGTGATTGGTAGCTGCTGAATATTTAACTGTAGCATAGATAGATGCGTTGGTTTGGGACAGTCGTACTACTATTTTGGCCTTCGTCAAGGGTATGTACGGGTGGGTTCAAATTAACCTGGATAATGACGGGTAGAACTTGACATGTGACTTATGATATGTTGGCCTTCGTCAAGGTCATAAGAGTATGGGGAAAAAATTCACATCGGGAGTTTCTAAAGAAATTGAAACTTGCTAGTGCTGCATACCATTTGGAGTGTGATGATATGTTGGCCTTCGTCAAGTGTTTTCTTATCTCTCTCTTAATTGCAGCGACCCAGTGACCAGACATAAGTTACATCTAGATAATAAAATGACTGAATCTGACTGTTATGACTGGTAAAGATCTGTCCAGATGTCCATTGCCCATGACAAACTGGGACACCTCTTGACTGATCCAACCCCTACCGTCTCAGGTCCAGTTTCCCCTGTCAAGGATATTCATATCCGCAAGACATGGGAAAAAGACTGTGTGAAAGCCAAGTGCCTCGTGTTAGCCTCAGTTGATGGTGCATACCAGAGGCAGCACGAGAAGATGGACTTAGTTTCTATCTTCCTCCATAACAAAGATTTATATGGAGAGCAATCTCGTATCGCAAGATATGAGAGCTCGAACGAATTGCTTCCAGCGAGGTTGGCTATCGGGTCATCTGTAAGGGGCAACGTCCTTACAGAGACCGGCTATTTTGAGCTCACGGACCTGAAGACCACGTTGAAGAACGGGTCAGATGCTGACTTGATTCTACAGTCTCTACCTTCTACCCTGAAGGAAACCAGGAAAGTAGAAAGAAAGAGAAGGGCAAAAGTTTCGGGACTGGATATAGTAAAAGATGGACATTCCTATTGTTACGGGAATGAACATTGGCAGAAAGATTGCAGGGCTAGTAAAGCCAGTAGCCAGAATTCGAAGCATGTTGTGGCTTCAGCTTCGGGTGTATGTCAGTTAACCCTACTTCCTGGGTATTGGATACCGAATCAGGATCTGACATCTGTAATTCATTACAGGCTCTGAGAAACCGTAGGGTTATCAGGATAGGTGATATGACTCTCAGGGTTGCTAACGGAATGAGCATGTACGCTGATCCGTAGGGGAGTATCATCTTGGACTGACAACTGGGCAGATATTGATTCTGCATGACTGTTTTTATGTACCAGGTGCGACTTGTAATATCATATCTGTATCCTTACTTTCTAAGGAAGGATATGATTTTACTTTTGTAAGCGATGTGGTCAACATCCACCTAAATCAAGTTCTGATTGGGTCAGGTACATTAAAAAACGGGATATACGTATTGAATCAAGCTCAGATTTTCAGTGTCCAGAACACACTTAAAAGAAAGTCTCCGGAAATAAATCAGGCTTTCTTATGGCATTGTAGACTGGGTCACATTAATGAGACACGGTTGACAAAGTTATATAAAGAAGGATACTTGGATCCGTTCGAGTACCAGTCTTATGCCACTTGTGAATCTTGTCTCATGGGAAAGATGACAAAGACTCCGTTCACTGGATACGGAGAAAGAGCAAGCGAGCTCTTGGGACTCATACACAGTGACGTGTGTGGTCCAATGTCTATACATGCGCGAAGTGGTTATTCATACTTCATTACTTTCACAGACGATTTCTCTAGGTATGGACATGTTGTTCCCCTCCGAACGACAGCGCACAAGACTGCGAGGTCCTGACGCTGGGGTTCGGGGCAGATGGTATTTGGTTTTACCCGTCTACCTCTCTGAAGATGCCAAGTTGATTTATGGCACCATGTATCGGAGGTTTAGACGGATGCGGCCGATGTAGCAGACTTCGTAAGATTCCCCCTCGCTTGAGGGGTTTTTGATTGTGGGGACGCTCTTCCCTGCAGGCGCAAGCCCCTGCAGTTAATTACGCTACCGCATCGCGGTAGCCACTTTATCCTTCTCCAGAATTTCACTTCGTGTCGTGGGTGTTTGTTTTGTTTGTGGTTTCCCGTGGATTGTATACGGAGACTATTTATTTCGTCGCCCGTAGGACGTGGATTAGTCCAAATCCGTATTTTCTTAGATTTGGGTTTTAGGTTTTGGTTTAAGGACACGTTAACCATTTTTGAGGCTAAGATCAACTTAAACGTTCGTTAAGGATATGTTAGTCTGATTTGAGACTAAGATCAACTTAACGGAAGAGCATTTTAGGGCTCTATTGTTCCAGTTTAAGGACATAGTGGTCCGTTTTTTAATATATGGCCGTCGGGACCCGTCACCTCTCCGACGTCGTTGAAGGATTACAACGGCAGGTGTCAGAGGAGTTCAGAGATGTACCCTCGAACCGAATGTAAATTGATTTAAGAGAGCTGCCATGCTCAGTCAATTTAATTTGAGGACTTATGGCCATGATTGGGTTAAGTCCCGCTGAGAAATGTCCAACGTTTTTATTTTTGGTTTATTAGGCCTGTGCTAGGGCTTTGCCCATGCTTAGTAATGCACAGCATTTTATTCTGGCCTGCTAGGCCTTTCTGATTTGGGCTCTGTCCCTTTATAAATGATGTAGGGCATCTGCTTGGGCTCTGCCCTTTTTTAAAATAATGCATAGCTTTGAATTTGGCCTATTAGGCCTTTTTAAATTGGGCCTGGCCCTTCTGCAAATAATGCAATGCATTAATTATTTGACAGTGGCTTGTCAGGCACTTTGCGCCAAATAATGAGCGCAAGCGCTCGTGGAAGCTGTTAGTTATATGTATGCCCTAGAGGCCATTACTGTACATTGGATGTATATTGTAGTGGATGCTGGGACATATATAGGTAGGACTTTCTTGCTCGACATGATAGTACGCTATCTGGTTGCTCTTTATCTTAACATGTATACTTTCTGTCTCTCTGTTACATATTGATAAAGCCCTTAGGATGTGTACTCGACTTCCAGGACTATGATGCAGATCATACTAGTGGGGCCTGGGTAGTCCATGAGTACATTCTTCAATGTTCCTAGTCGTGGGAATATCGAGACGGGGCATCAATATTCCAGAGTAGACTAGCGTCTATCTTCTCGACCCATGTGATGGGCGATGGATGATCCCATATCCATTGGTGTTTGACATCAGAGATGGTATGCGGGTGCTCAGTGGAGACTGGATACACTGAACGGACTCGCCGAAAACTCCCAAATGGTATTATATCTCACGTCAGATGGCAGTTCTCTGGTGACACTGGTACAGCTTAGTCTGTTGACCCGAGATCGTCATAGAGTCTTGTGTGTCTCCCACTGAGCTTTGGTTTCCACCCTACCACGGCTCTACTGAGTCGTGCAAACAGGTGGTTTTTGGGTACAGTCCTGATTCACATGGAGGCAATGAGCGATATGAGGGGATTCGTCTCTCCCGGTATTGGGGGTTGATGTTGCGCTATGCTCGACTGGCCATAACAGGAAATCCCTGGCCAGGGTTGCAGTGACCTACTGGTAAGTGTTATCAGTAGTTTCACACATGTTATGGACCTCACGTCCGCATGACTTATCGAGCTATTGGGGTCTGACGTTTACCACCCCTAGGCGAGATATGCGACATATCAGACGAACAGACCGGACTGTACGATAAGTGTTACTGGTTGGATTCACAGGAGTGTGAGCGGGCTTGCTCATCGATCTTCTGATCGCTCAATACCCGGGTGGCCGTTACGTTTAGCAGACCGCTTGCGGCTTGTGGGTATTTGATATGATCATCACCTGCTGCCGGCGTATTGACGAGTCTTTAGAGTCCTACACAGAGGTTTCCTGGCTCAAGCGAAACGAAATAGGAGCGCATATGAGATATGTACGGGACCGAGAATAATGCGTGTATGTGATACCGCATTCCATTCTCGCGATGAATGTATCGATTGGTTGTATGCGATGTAACCTAGTTATCGAATCAAGGATTGATTCGATAAGCCGATACATTGAATATTAGTCGGTCATATGCGATATGACCGGGTCGATAAATCAAGTGTTGATTTAATAATTTAATGCATAATTATATATTTGATATATTACTTTGCATTAACTAGTATTTGTTCACTTTAAAAGGATTTTCTCACTTGATGTGCACATTGTATATGTGATATATATTTTTGTGCACTTGATTGTATCATGTTTGATGATACATGAATGTTTGTGTGTATCATTAAACCATGGTTATGTAATGGTTAGGGTTTTCATTTTCTTAACTATTTCTTTTATTTATTTAATTTTAAGGCAAGAAACAAAAGGGTGGCTTGTTTCGTTTTTCCTTGAAACTTCTTGAAGCTTTGACCATTTTGTTTGTTTGCCTTAACCTAACCATTCAACCTAACCCTAGTTTAGTCTCTACACATAACCATGGTTGCTATATGATAAGTATTCATTTTATTTATCATTTAAAATAAGACTTATCATATTCTTTCTTCTTCTTCTTCTTCAACAAAGAAGAAACCTTGCCTCCATCAATGGCAACATGAGAAAAAGAGTGAGAAATCCAATTCTAAAGTGAACCCACTTCCTCTTTCTTCATCCTCTACCACTTGCCAAGTAGTATAGGGTGTTTTCTTCACAAGTTTCATGACTTGGTGAAGTTGGAGTTTGATCTTGAGTTGCCTCGACGTAGATCATCTTCGGCATCGAAGTCAACAACCTAGCCCGCCCATTTCTCCGATGAAGCCGATGCTAGAGTCCAGGATTCGATATGGACAGCGGAGGGACATCATCACGGAGCCTAGGAGGTGGAGGACCGGATCTACAAAGGTTGTAGCCTCTTTCCTTTAAGTCAAAGTTGTTTATTTGCATTGCATCGCCTATACATCTAGTTAACGATCCGTATTAGGGTTTGTAGGCACATGAAAAATTTGAATTGGCCATATTTGATCACTTGTAGAACTTCATGGGTGTGCCTAGGAACCCTACAATGGTATCAGAGACAGGTTAGAGCCTTAAACGATGCGTAGACGGAGTTAGAAGTCCGATCGAACCGAAACCCTAACTCCAAAATGCTCTCTGGACATTTTTCAAAAACTGGGTTTTTTCCAGATTAAAAATTCTTAAAAAATTCAGCAGGAAGATCTAAGAATTATGGTGCAAAACGAGCTCCTGATTCATCTAAACCTCCGCGGAACAGCGGCGGAAGCATGGCTTCTGCGGCAGTTCCGCGGCCGTATAGTCACATTGCCCAATAATTTTTGCACAGTAATTCCTATATTTTGGTTCTGGATTTTCTGGGATTTTTTAATATTTATTCAAGAGTTGAATATTCTGGGTTGTATTGGGAGTTCGTAGATTTGATCGGATTGTCAAACTTTGTCTATGTGTTTTTCCGGATAAATTTCAGCAAAATGTTAAAAAAGTTCGACCGGATATAAATACCCACTTTTTCCCCTGCCGGGAAATTTCCAATTGTTGGATTTTTCCGTAGTTTAATGACGTTCTTGTTGGAGATAGTGCCCTCAGAGTCAATTATTGGATCACAGGCACGTGATTGCAATGATTGAGGGAGGACCTGTCCCAGTAGAACAGTCTTACTCAAGATGATAGTATACTATCTGGTTTATCTTTATCATCGTGTACTGCTTTAGGTGACCTGACATGTCGCTATTACACGTTGATAGAGCCCCTAGGATTCTTGCTTGACTGCCAGCAGTATGAGGGCGATCATATACGTGGGAGCTGGTAGTCTATAAGCACATCCTTAAAAGGTCCCTAGTCGTGGGAGTTTCGAGACAGGGCATCGATACTCCAGAGTATACTAGTGTATACAGTCGAGACCTCGACGAGGGGCGGTGGCCGGTCTCACAAGCCACTGGTGTTAGTTGGTTCTCCTAAGATGTATACAGGTGCTCATTGGGTTATGAGTACACCGGACAGGACTCGCCGGGAACATGCTAGTTGGTCTTATATCTGACGTCAGATGGCAGTTCCCTGGTGACATGTGTACAGGTTAGTTCATCGACCTGAGGATCGTCATTTGTCTCGTGTGAGTTCCCACTGTACTTTGATTACTACCCTACCACGCTCAAAGGAGACGTGTAAACAGGTTTTAGTTGGGTACAGTCCCGAGCCACATGGAGGCAGTGAGCGGATCTTCAGGGGTTCGTCTCTCCCGGTATTGGGGGTGAGGTCGCGCTGTGTCTAGGAGAGCCATTACACGAAGCCCTCGGCCGAGGCAGGAGATTTACTGGTAGGTATTCCAGTAGTATCTCAGGGTGTTCTGGGCTACACTCCGACACGACTTGTACCGCTTTTAGGGGACTGACTTTTACCAACCCCCTACGCCCGCCATGCGATGCTCATAGACGAACGGACCGGACTGTACGGATATTGTCACTGACAGGCTCAGTAGGGTGTCAGGATGAGTTCGCTCATCGACGTCCCTTTTGGTCAATAGCTGGTGGCCCGTCACGTATGGCTAATACCTCTGACGTGCTAGTGGTTAAATCCACAGCCATAGTATTGACGAGTCTTTAGAATCCACCACACATACAGTTGCTCAAGTTTCAGGCGAAACGCTGTAGAGGCCGTATGGAGATATGGCAGGGGTCGATCAGATACGTGCGGTATTGCACGGATCAGGATCGGACGGATAATACAAGCCGACTTTGGTTTAAGTCGGATCCTAGTATAGTATAGTGTAGATTTTGTCTCATTGCATTTGTATTCGGTCGGAATACAGATGCGGGTGTGTATACACAGTATCGGGGTTTTTCCTGTAATTTATTACGGGACCAGTTTTCTGGAGTTGCCAGTTTGCTTTCCGTTTCGACCATATTTCATTTGTATCTTTCAATGGCCGAAGATTGGTGGAGGAGGGCTTATTTGCATTTGTGCAAATAAGTATTTGTGGAGGGTGTTCTTTTCATTTTGTTGGATCATGATGATGCACCATCACTTGACTTTCTTTGTTCATGATGGCTTGACCTTTTTGGAGTCATAATGCTTGAGATGATGGTTGTGTTGGAGTGTTGGTTTAGGCAAGTGATCATTTCTTTGCATGATAGCCTTTTTCTCTCTCTCCCTTGGATGATATGGTGGGGCTCCCCTCATTTTTGATTCTCTCTCTCATTCTCCCACCAAGTTGTGGACGGCCAAGCCATGGGGCTGTCCAAAATTTGTGAGGGTGGGATTTTTGTTCATTTGGCTTTGTAAAATCCCACTAGTTCAATCTTCACAAGACCACTTCAATCCCTCCACCAAAGGCAACATCCTAAACCCCAAATGAGACATATCACTACACGTATTCTACAGCAAACCTTGGGCACGTCGGCTCGCCAACTTCGTACCCGAGTTGCCTCGGTATAGAGGTGGGAGCCCGTAAAAGAAGCAGGCGACGTGGTGCCCTTCCGGCGAGGAGGTGGAGACAGGACATTCCGCGGGAGATCGGGACGACGGCGAGAAGACCGGAGGACACGGATTGCTCGGTATATCTCTCTTCCCCATCTAGTAGTTAGCTAGGACTAGTTAATGGTACGATCCGGGTTATAGTGCGCGGTGGTGCCGGTTTGAAAAATTAAAGTTAACCATCGCTTCCGCATTTGGCCTCGGGATGGAGGCCGGGGCGCCGCCGTGCACTTACAGTGGTATCAGAGCCTCGCCATTAACATAGTCTAGCTTTGTCTAATGTGTTTTACATTTCCGATCGAACAATTTTCCAAAAAACCGTATTTTTCTTCACATCAGTTTCTGTCGAAATTTTTTGAAGTCCAAAAATTTTTCAGGTTGTTTCAGAATGATGTGTAGGACATTCTAAGAGTTCTGTGAAAATTTGGGCTCGTGAATAGTCCAAACCACCGCGGAACCGCGGCCAAACCCATGCTTGGGCCGCGGTTCCACCGCGACTTGAACTGTTCAGTCCCCCAAAATTCTACAGAATGCTCCTGAGTGGAAAATAGGTTTTCTGGAATGTTATTTTTGGGCCCAGATTTCTTGATGTGCTACAGTAGTTTTTGGGGGCCCACTTTATAAATTTGATCGATCGGATATTTCAAGCACATTAGTTCACAGTATTTACATTATATCTGCGACCGTGAATGTCACTTGATCGGTAAATCCTGTCTAACTGCTATAGCCCGGTTAGACGGATTTGCGAACGTGACTTTCACGTTGATGTTCTGTGTATTGCTGTGATGTTGCGGATTGGTCGTGGGGGATAGCCTGGTTGCAGTGGTAGTACAGTTTTGTTGTATTATGTACATTTGGTATTGCGGGGCGAGCGTCCGACATGTGGACTGCCGTCACTGCCTGTTTGTATTATTATTTTGGGGCACGACCAGGTTGTGGTCGATGTACCCGTTGTATGTATATTTTACTTTCTGTACTAGGATTACCCCGCGGAGGGGTGCACGGATAGCCGGGTTCTAGAGGGCAACGGGCCCGCATCTCATGGCATTGAGACGGAGAGGGCTTCACTCTAGGATTGGCGGGCTATTCGCTGCACTCGTAGGGGGTACAGGTTGACCCAGGAGGGGTGCCCAAGTTACCGGATTCCGTAAAGTGCCGGGTGGTCCATTCACGTTGCTGAAGGGAGCTGCCTCACTTCAGGTTTTGGCGGGTAACTTGCCGCGCCCGTAGGGGTCTAGGATTTCATTGCACAGGCTATCCACACGACCAGGGGAACGTCGGGTTTCAGTAGTGGCCCTGTGAAACCCGGGGATCCCAGATATCTGTATTGTTCTGTGATGCTGTGCATTTCTGTGATGTTGCATTTTTATCACGCCTTGAGCGAAAATTATATATTGATATATATATTAGAAGATGTTGTATATGTTTTGCATCCGCGCTAGTCCAGTCCCCACTCTGTCGTTAGTTAGCTAACCTAACGGGTAATGACGGGACCCAGTGGCGAATGCGGATGGCATATACGTACATCAGTATATTTTCGTTCTTTTTGGTGTGATCAATTGATGGGTGATTGAGTGATTTAGCGTGCTTGCGCTTTCTAAAAGATAGATCAAAAATATTTGTAACCACAATCAAGAACGGTGTCGCTTTGCAGCTAGCCGGTGAGTACGGGTCGGTCCACAGGGATTTTGTGATTTCCTAATCGCGCTAACGAGTTAATTCCGAAAGGTGTTCGGATTGATTATTACTAAAATCCTAATTATTCTACCTAGGGCAATTAATTGAAAGTTATAACTAGGGCAGATAAATAAAATCTATACTAGAGAAAGAAAATAAATTTAATCTAGGGCATGAATTGAAATTATCTAAGGAAAGAAAATAAACAAATCTACTTACTTTACAGATGGATCTCTCCAAACATTTACGTAGGGTTGTCAGATCTGAATAGACGCATTGAAGAGAGGCACCGATGCTCTCAATAAAGAATTCTGGAATTTATTATTAAAAGGAGGCATAAAGAATTACAATGATTGGAGTTCCTATTTATAAAGAATAGGAAACCCTAGGGTTACATTTGTTTCGCATGTCCACAATTACACAAATAGCCCTAGAAAGACTTAGTCAACGCCTCCACAAATTACTATAAAAATTTCAGCTTCTGATTGCTCAAGACCGCCGCGGAACCGCGGCCCGAGGCCTGGTTTGGCCGCGGTTCCGCGGCCAAAAGAAGGAATTGGGCTTCTAATTTTCTTGGGCTGATTTCTAGTTGCTTGGGCTTCTTAGTTCTATATATCTTTTTCCATTTGGGCTTCTAGGTTGGTTCCAGATCTCCAGTGAACAATTTGCAATGGCTTTTTAACCGTTCGCCTTGTAATCTTGGACCTTGCGTTGCCTTGTACTTTGTGAATTTTATCTTTGATGTAGGCTTGATCAAGAGTCCTCTGTTTGTTGGTTAAAGTCCATATTTTTATTGTCTTTACATCGTTTACACTGTTTTCTGTCCAAGAACCTGTAACCTGTAACATGTAGCAGACATGCGTCAAAAGTACCTGTTTATTTATAAAAAGAATAAGAATGGGAAATATAATAATGCAATATTATGGTGTGAACAAATACCCCCAAACTTATCTTTTGCTCGTCCTCGAGCAAACTTATTTTTATTCACTAAAATCCTAACCGCACTTTCGCAGGGAAACGCGATTGCACTGAGCACGTGCAACAAGCCGTTAAACCTCTAGGTGTCCCTAGTAGGAGGAGTGTTGTCTCCTGAGGGTTTTCAGCGGATTACACCCACAAAATCCTATCAACTCGGCCCATTGACTTTTGTTCTCCAATTAGGTTTTCTAACAAGGAATTCTATTATCTTTTGACTCGTAAATTATCCACCCATATTCTTCACACTTCCTCATTATTTAACTTAAGATTATATATGTTATGTAGACCTACTTAGCTTTCGGCATCTCTTAAGTCTTCCTTCTAGGATTTCATCTCCACTTAGGAATTTCTATCAACTCTATTAAAGATATAAGTTCTATTTTTCATTCCTCTCTCTTATCTAAATTCCAATCACATATCCCTACGTGTGTGTATAGATCACCCCTACACTTGGAAATTCAAATCAAGCAATCATACTCTCGTCCATTGTCCAAAACACTTATTAATTAGTGAATTTTTAAATGAAATTTGCTTACACATCCTTCATGCGGCCGTTAATACTTCTTGAGGTACCAACAACCGATTACAAGATGCGTTAGCAATTTAAAGCGTACTTCCTAGTTTTGCAACACCCAAGGCTTTAGCAGTGACTCCCAAACCAGTTGGTCTAAGGCACTAGGTGATGAAGCACCCTCGCTAAATATTTTTCTATTTTTGCAGCCTTAAGTAATCACAAAAACCAGTGTCCATTTTTTTTATTCTTTATTCACTTTTTTTTTCTTTATTTTCATTGTACTAAGGACTTTAGACAAGAGCACTTCAAGGTCTCTTCTGCTATTCCAAATTTCAAGGTGCGTGATTGTGTAAATTGTAGGGTATATATTTTCAGAATCTAGGCTTAAGCTAGGAACTATTTTTCAAACTTATACTCTAATAAGAACATCAATACTCTTCCCTAATTTTGACTTAGCCCAAGAAGTGAACCCAAAATTTGCCTATTTCTAAATAAACTACAAGGCATATACTTTCTACCGTTAAACTTTAAGGAATGTTATCTTTAGGGTTTTTAATTCACTAAGTCTAAGATCTAGTTGGTCCTAGCCAGTTAACCTATTTGTCAAACTCAAGTCAATTATAGCCAAAATTGAATATAGTAATTTTTATAATTTTTGAAATTTTTAAATTTTTATGGGTTTTAAAAATAAATATGCAAATGCAAAAATATGTACAAATGAATGCGAAGGAAGAAGACGTACCGAGCATACCCCCAAACTTGAACTTGACAGTGTCCTCACTGTCATGCTAAACCAAGATGGTCAAAATACCGGCACTCCCCTATTTATTTATTTATATTTTTTATATTTTTAATGTTTTGAAATTTTTTATTTTTTATTTTTTTTATATAGAAAAGAAAACAAAAAATATATACATATATACAAAGATTCCCCCAAACTTAAGCTTGGCCTTGCACAAGCCAAAAGTTAGCACCAACCATTCAAAAATCTTATCGTGGAAATGGTATAGTTGGTGCAAGAAAATGAGAAGCACGCGAGACCGTGTGGAAAGAAGAATGGTAGAATATGGTCTCGGTGGGGGAGAAGAATGGCGAAAAGAAGAAGGAAGTGGAGTACGATCTTGAGGGTGTAAATTGAGTGAATAAATTAGCGCAATATGTGATGACCGATATGTTATAAGCGATTGCGCTAACCTATCAACCCGTCGGGAAATGGGGTCAAATCCCTCAAGATTCGCAAGAAAACATGGGTACGCCGAACTTGGTATAGGAGATGAAAGCGTAACGGTCATTTGTTTGGTCGGAATAAGGGGAAAGACGAAAGGGGGTGAATTAGGGATAGTATTTTTGTCACCGTAGTAAACTGTTTCGAACTTGAAAGATTCCATTAATGGTTCGAAACTACTATAATCAACCGAGTCTGATGACTCATCTGAAAATGTAAAGGACTCAAACTCGGGCGGTGAGTCATCAACATCGTCCAAAAAGGTGAAACACTCGTAGGTGTTATCGTCTGTGAGAATTGTGTCAGATTCAAAGGAAAAATTTTCAAGCTCACAGTCTTCCAGCGGGATCGGAACGATGGGAAGGAGGGAGGGTGATATAGCAGTCAAAGGTTCAGGAGGATGAATTGGAAAATCAGACACATCAAATAAAAATGATTCAACCTCAATATTATCCTCAAGACTCTTCTCGATACTATCCTCAATATTCAACGCATCCATGCCATTATCATCAAAATCTAGACGCATATGAGATTCGGGAGAAACATTTAATAACTCAGGATGATGATTTGAACATAAAATTTTAAGCAAATCGACATGTTCATCATCCGAAATATTCCCGGCGTCTATATCCTCAATCAAGTGAAAATCAATTTCTTTAGACACCTCATCAAAAGTATGGATATCTATCGATTTAGGTTCTAGATGGGAGGTGTAAAGATCGAAAGGATTAGGTGCAGTTTCACTCGAAAGGGGTTCCTCACAATCTGGCAAATCAAACACTACAAAATCACACAACTCGTTTTTATTTTCAACAGGTGAACTATTTAGGGCAATCGATGGAAAACAGGAGTTGTGGGCTTCAATTGGGTAAGGGTAGGTTTGATTTGAAAATCCTCTCTCATTCTCACTCTGTCCAACTGCCGCCTCATACATTGAAAAATTTGGAGCTAGCGGGACACTAGCTACCGGTTCACTAGGTTGCATAAGGGCGGCCACGGACGCTTCCACATTCCTAGTCATTTTATTTGTTGCAGCAATATAAGCCTCCAACGACTCTTCCAAACTAGACTTAGGTGGTGAGGGGGTTTCAGTAAAGGATTCAAAATGGTGTGGATATGTGAAACTCCCTAATGACTGTGTAGAAACAGTGTCTAGTGAAAGTGGGAAAGTCGGGTAGGACTGGTAGGAAGTGGGTGATTGGACAGGAGTAGGGTCATCATGTGGATAAAAAGGTGAATAGTCGTGCGGATCCCTAGAACTAGATGAGTGGAGAGGGGTGAAAGATCGACTGCGAGATTGAGCAATATGCTCAGCAATGGACATCGGCTTAGGAGTTACAGCAGGACTTGGAAAAGTGGTGTCAACATATGTAAGTGGTAAAGATGGACTTGGTTGACACAAAGTGGGTTGAAAAGTCAAACTATTTCTCCTAGACGCCTCTATTTGATCTTTCGAAGATATTTTTGGCAAGGAAGGATCGTTTTTAAATTGACCGAACAAATTAACGTACGACGCAAAATTAGGTTCGGGATACCAAAGTTCGGCTAATGATTTATTGTGTGGGGTACCCATGTTAGAAGAACAAAGGTGACAAGAAGGAAGGTTGGGTCGTGCAAGGATTTATTTGGGGCTAAAAAATTTTGCAAGTTCTATAAAATATTTGTCCTTTTTATTTTCATTTTTCATTGATTTTTTTCTTTCACCTTATTTGGAAAAATTTTGTTGCAAAAAGATTTTAGAGAAAAGATATGCAACAGCAAAATATTTTATAGAAAAGATATGTAACAGCAAAATATTACTTGCAATCTATTTTATATCAAGTGGGGCCCAAAAATCCTGCACAAGACTGTTATATGGGAGGGAATATATTTTTAAAGTGCACAGAATCTTGCAGGAAATTTAACAAAAGATATATCGAAACATTCAAAGGAGAGATCAGAAGACTTACAGAGGTTTTTTTTTTTTAATAAACCGCAGAGGAAGTTTGGGGATCTGATCCGCTGGTATGACCGCGGAACCGCCGCGTATGGCAGCCTCAGACCGCGGATCCGCCGCGGTTTGGTGGCTTCGGTCGTTTTTTTTTTCTTCTCTCCAGATCTCAGCGGTTCTTCTTGTTTCGCTTTCTGGAAATTTCCAGATCCGTCTCGATTGTATATCCTGCAAGATTCAAACAACAAAGTACCCTTTCCAAAAATAACAGATGATATATTTTTATATTTTTTGTGATTTTTCAGATTTTTATGATTTTTTTAATTTTGATTAACCCGAAATTGCAAAAAGGAAATAACACGCCATCCCCGGCAACGGCGCCATTTGATTGAGTGATTTAGCGTGCTTGCGCTTTCTAAAAGATTGATCAAAAAATTTGTAACCGCAATCAAGAACGGCGCCGCTTTGCAGCTAGCCGGTGAGTACGGGTCGGTCCACAGGGATTTTGTGATTTCCTAATCGCGCTAACGAGTTAATTCCGAAGGGTGTTCGGATTGATTATTACTAAAAACCTAATTATTCTACCTAGGGCAATTAATTGAAAGTTATAACTAGGGCAGATAAATAAAATCTATACTAAAGAAAGAAAATAAATTTAATCTAGGGCATGAATTGAAATTATCTAAGGCAAGAAAATAAACAAATCTACTTACTTTACAGATGGATCTCTCCAAACATTTACGCAGGGTTTTCAGATCTGAATAGATGCATTGAAGAGAGGCACCGATGCTCTCCATAAAGAATTCTGGAATTTATTATTAAAAGGAGGCATAAAGAATTACAATGATTGGAGTTCCTATTTATAAAGAATAGGAAACCCTAGGGTTACATTTGTTTCGCATGTCCACAATTACACAAATAGCCCTAGAAAGACTTAGTCAACGCCTCCACAAATCACTATAAAAATTTCAGCTTCTGATTGCTCAAGACCACCGCGGAACCGCGGCCCGAGGCCTGGTTTGGCCGCGGTTCCGCGGCCAAAAGAAGGAATTGGGCTTCTAATTTTCTTGGGCTGATTTCTAGTGGCTTGGGCTTCTTAGTTCTATATATCTTTTTCCATTTGGGCTTCTAGGTTGGTTCCAGATCTCCAGTGAACAATTTGCAATGGCTTTTTAACCGTTCGCCTTGTAATCTTGGACCTTGCGTTGCCTTGTACTTTATGAATTTTATCTTTGATGTAGGCTTGATCAAGAGTCCTCTGTTTGTTGGTTAAAGTCCATATTTTTATTGTCTTTATATCGTTTACACTGTTTTCTGTCCAAGAACCTGTAACCTGTAACATGTAGCAGACATGCGTCAAAAGTACCTGTTTATTTATAAAAAGAATAAGAATGGGGAATATAATAATGCAATATTATGGTGTGAACAATGGGACTGCGTTGATTCGGATCAATGCAAGTTAAAAACAAACATAATCCGATGTTGTTGGAACATTTTTCAAAAAGCTGTTATTGCAAGGACTTTCTCTTTTGTTTTGCATCGTGGTATTCAGTTAGAATATCCTGCTCCTCAGTCGACGAGGCAAGGGCCGAGATCCCTTCACCGGGAGTGACCCCTTGGACAAAAAGTTTGCGTCAGGGCAATGACTTCACTATAGCCGATTACTTTTGCTTTGCACCGTGGTATTCAGTTGGAATATCCTGCACCTCATTCTACGGGTAAAGAGCCGAGATCCCTTCATCGGGAGTGACCTCTTTAGCAAAGGTTTTCGTCACTATATTTTTTAAAAGCTATCCGGTTCCTTCAACGATATCAAGTTCATTACATTAAAGGTTTTCGCCAGAAACCATTCGTAGCCCTCCGTCGTTTCATATGTGTGGTCAATAGTATTCAAGCTGTGTATGTTGGCCAAAGTCAAGGCACAGTGATTGGTAGCTATTGGGGTATTCATATGCAGCATAATAGATGCGTTGGTTTGGGGCAGTCGTACTACTATTTTGTCCAAAGTCAAGGGTATGTACGGGTGGGCTCAAATTAACCTGGAGAATGACGGGTAGAACTTGACATGTGACTTATGATATGTTGGCTAAAGTCAAGGTCATAAGAGCATGGGGCAGAAATCACATCGGGAGTTTCTAAAGAAACTGAAACTTGCCAGATATGCGCATACCTTCTGGAGTGTGACACCGTGAGCGGATTCCGTCACGTTATCATGTGATGATAGTTGGATCCCGATTCCCACTGATGAGTTAGTTTACTCCTCGGGTGATCCCGACTAATTCTTCTTTCAAGTTTGGAGGAGAATTTGAGATGACAGTGGGGGGTTTCCAGATTAGATAAATTGGTAACCATTCTGATCTAGGTTAGAGTGCACGCTGAGTGTTTCTTTTCTCTCTCTCTGGCAGCGACCATTGACCCGACCTTAAGACTATGACTCAGTGACCAAGTTGACCGAACCTTCTTAACACTGGCTTTTGGATTGTCAGAGTTGCAAACCTCATTGCCACTCCTACTTTTACCCTTTTCTCCAGGACACCCCGTATTACTACGAACGTCCACTTCCATTAGACAAAACCATCGTATGGTTAGATACGAACTCAAAAGAATTTATTCGAGGATGGTTTCAGGTTCTGGAGAAAACGGATAGGACTATTCAGTTGTCGTTTCCTTTTACCTTCTCTCAGGCTGCGAGTACTCCTTGGTTTAGCAGATAGTACACCTATTACGCAAATTGGATTGCCTTCTTCCAAACCTTAGGCTGGTGCCGAACGGTGGGGAATGAAGAAAACCAATTAGCATAACAATGGTGTAAGGAAGGTATTAAGTTAAGACAAAGCAAGGGATTAGTAAGAGGGCAAAGTAAATTGCTACTGATATTCATGACCAAACCAGGTATTTCATTACCACTCCCAAATCACCTTTGTATTTCTCCAGAACACTCCGTATCACTACGAAGATCCACAGTTTATTGGATACTCCATCGTATGGTTATATACGAACTCGAAAGGAACTTGTTCCAGTTTGGGGATGGATTCTGGTTCAGGAGAAATAGGAATAAGGTTTATTCGGTTGTCTTTTATCTTCACCTTCTCTCGCTTTGCGAGTGTTCCTAGGATTAGGACAGTACACCCATTATGCTTATTGGATAGTCTTCTTCCAAACCATAGGCTGGTGCCGAACGGTAGGGAAGGAAGAAAACCATTTGGCTTAAAGGGGTGTGCAGAAGGTAATGACTAAAGACATATAAAGGGATTTGGAGAGGTGGCAAAGATATATACGGTTACAGTTGTGAATCTGGATAATGTTAGAGGCATTACTAGGAATACCAAGATAACCCCAGGAAACATTTTAATGTTTCAGTTTCACTGTGTACTGTTAAAAGAAAACTGATTTTCCAATTAGACACTTGCTCCAGGGTATGTATTTACCAGGTATGATTCTCACATCTGTATGGTTTTACAGATGATGGGTGGGAGTAAGCTATTGGGAATTAGGTGATTGTCCTCATTATATCGGGATTCGTTGTAATCAGTGATATTTGAGGAAGTCACCTGGGTTGTTTGCCGGACGGAAAATATTTGGTTTTGAATATCCGCTGTTGTGCACCAATTTCAATTGATATATCTGTACGTCTATTTTCATAGAGTGAGATATACCTTTTGAAATTATGTCTATGACATTTACCTATATCAGTGGATGGTTAGGTAAGGAGCATTAAACAGCGGTGTAATTCTTCTTAACCATAAGTACAGTTTTCAACCTACGACACACAGTGAATGAGTTATCAGACTCAAGGGACTTATACAGAGTATTGTATGTTGTCCAGGGTCCATCAGGACAGAGGGGTTGGTCCTCGTACTATATTCGGTTTACTTATAACTTCTCTAGTTTTTAGACAGGTGTTTCGCGGAAACACAGGGTCCGAATTTTGAGAAGTTATAGGTATTTGAATAAAGTAGAGAACCAGGTGTTGCAAGTATCGGGATTCTTCAAGTTGATCGAAGATGTAGATACTTGAGTATGGTATTCAGTTGATAGTAATGGTTAAGAGAACTTGCTTCTCTTTCAGGTTACTCATAATTGGAAGCATTCCTAAGTTGAGTAACGCCGATTGGCCTCTCTCCATTTAGTTGACATGCACTGGAGATAGCTGCATGATTTGAATCTGGTTCAATTAAATCAGTGCCTCTGGTTCTATATTGGATATAGAACAGTTCATATCTTAACGTTGTTAAGGTACGGGGAGTTGTCCGGATTATGATTAAAACCAGACTCTGGATAACTCAAGGCATGTTTCTGTAATGGCTGTTTGTGGGTTGACCCAGGCTATGACGAGGGTTGACTTTCTACCATCTGGCAGATCAATAGAAATATTATTCTAGACTCGCCACAGTTTTAATAAAAATGGATTTTTTTCAGAAAACAGTAGTGGGAGTATGGTAGAACTGGAAGTGATTCCAGAACCGCAAATGATTACTAAAGATTTGATAAGGAACCTAAAGATTCAATCTGGATCGACATTCCATTGGCCACTCCGCAGATATGGTGGGTAACCTCAGGCGCTCGAGAGGTACTTCGGTATGCTCAAGGACGGTGGCAGGGAGGTTCTTGTTTACCCAGATTTGCCATTGCTGTTGTTCCAGACTGTGAGACCCGGCAGGAGGATGAGTATAGCATCGTTCTAAACTAGTTTTAGAAGTGTACGTCTATATGACTCTGCCAGAGGGTTGTCATAGTCAGTGGGAGCAGCGGAAGCATTGGTGGACAGGTGGCTTTTGTCTATTTATAGACTAAAGCAGATATAGCGGAGATAGATCATCTATTTCTGACGTGACAGTCATAGGCTTGACTTCATCAGAATAGGGGATGGATCTGTTAAGAAGGTAGTAGGGTGTGATGTTCTGGTATTTGGATGACATGCATAAAGTAGGAAGTGATATTCCTATACAACGATCGGTTATACTTTGGTCGTCACACAGTGGTTTCTCCACATGGGACTTGGACATTATATCAGACATACTGGTTACTAGATCTATGGTTTTAGATCTAGATTTGGGTGGTTTCCCAATCAGGGTACTTAGACAGCATTCTAAGAGTATTTAGAATGGACGACTCCTGACACGGTAGTGTACCTGCAGGTAATGGATTCACCCTCTCTAAAGGTGTCTTATAGACTAAAGGGGAGAGGGATGTGCATGATTGGCAGATCACTTGCTCAGGCAATTGAGCCAATCATGAGATGTCAAGTACCACACCAGATGTTGTTCTTGCACCAGATGCAATAAGTTGACATTGATCCAATCCTGGAGAAACAGTCGGAAGAAGTTTTAGAACATAAGTGGATGTTCTAGGGATATGATAACGACAGCCTCATGCAAGAGACAGTTATCATTCAAGGCTTCCAAGGTGACCTGGATGACAAGGAGGTTGTCAGAGTTATAGTTTTCCTTCTGACGAGGGGCAGTATTTTGAACAGGTGGTCCAAGGAAATACTGAGGGAGGTATGGCGCAGGATACTGATTAAGTTCAGTTGACAATACAGTCTAAGAAGTTTGGATTTGGAGTTCATTTATGAGATTGGTCCCATCAGACATCCAGACACATTCTAAGACAGGTATTGCTCATTTCGGGAGATGGTTTTCTCCGCGAACTTGAGATATAGAGAGACATAGAAAGAAACATCAAAGCGGATCCACTCACTGAGGCTATTCCTCGAACGTAATAGTTTCGCAAACAGGCTTTGTAAGACTGACTAGTAGAGGAGTTGGGTGTTCGGTATCACACGGGCTGTGAGTATGCGACACCGCAATAATTAGCCTTGAGTGCAAGTGGGAGATTGTTGGAGATAGTGCCCTCAGAGTCAATTATTGGATCACAGGCACGCGATTGCAATGATTGAGGGAGGACCTGTCCCAGTAGGACAGTCTTACTCAAGATGATAGTATGCTATCTGGTTTATCTTTATCATCGTGTACTGCTTTAGGTGACCTGACATGTCGCTATTACACGTTGATAGAGCCCCTAGGATTCTTGCTTGACTGCCAGCAGTATGAGGGCGATCATATACGTGGGAGCTGGTAGTCTATAAGCACATCCTTAAAAGGTCCCTAGTCGTGGGAGTTTCGAGACAGGGCATCGATACTCTAGAGTATACTAGTGTATACAGTCGAGACCCCGACGAGGGGCGGTGGCCGGTCTCACAAGCCACTGGTGTCAGTTGGTTCACCTAAGATGTATACAGGTGCTCATTGGGTTATGAGTACACCGGACAGGACTCGCCGGGAACATGCTAGTTGGTCTTATACCTGACGTCAGATGGCAGTTCCCTGGTGACATGTGTACATGTTAGTTCATCGACCTGAGGATCGTCATTTGTCTCGTGTGAGTTCCCACTGTACTTTGATTACTACCCTACCACGCTCAAAGGAAACATGCAAACAGGTTTTAGTTGGGTACAGTCCCGAGCCACATGGAGGCAGTGAGCGGATCTTCAGGGGTTCGTCTCTCCCGGTATTGGGGGTGAGGTCGCGCTGTGTCTAGGAGAGCCATTACACGAAGCCTTCGGCCGAGGCAGGAGATTTACTGGTAGGTATTCCAGTAGTATCTCAGGGTGTTCTGGGCTACACTCCGACATGACTTGTACCGCTTTTGGGGGTCTGACTTTTACCAACCCCCTAAGCCCGCCATGCGATGCTCATAGACGAACGGACCGGACTGTACGGATATTGTCACTGACAGGCTCAGTAGGGTGTCAGGATGAGTTCGCTCATCGACGTCCCTTTTGGTCAAAAGCTGGTGGCCCGTCACGTATGGCTAATACCTCTGACGTGCTAGTGGTTAAATCCACAGCCATAGTGTTAGTTATATGTATGCCCTAGAGGCCATTACTGTACATTGGATGTATATTGTAGTGGATTCTGGGACATATATAGGGAGGACTTTCTTGCTCGACATGATAGTATGCTATCTGGTTACTCTTTACCTTAACATGTACATTGATTGTCTCTCTGTTACATGTTGGTAAAGCCCCTAGGATGTGTACTTGACTACCTGGACTATGATGCGGATCATACTAGTGGGGACATGGTAGTCCATAAGTACATCCTTCAAAGTCCCTAGTCGTGGGTGTATCGAGACGGGGCATCGATATACCAGAGTAGACTAGCGTGTACCTTCTCGACCCATACAGATGGGCGATGGATGATCCCATATCCATTGGTGTTTGACATCAGAGGAGATATACGGGTGCTCAGTAGAGATTGGGTACACTGGACGGACTCGCCGAGAACTCCCAGATGGTATTATACCTTACGTCAGATGGCAGTTCTCTGGTGACACTGGTACAGATTAGTCTGTTGACCCGAGATCGTTATAGAGTCTTGTGTGGTTCCCACTGTGCTTTGATTTCCACCTTACCACGTCCAAGAGGGCGTGCAAAACGGTGGTTTTTGGGTACAGTCCCGAATCACATGGAGGCAATGAGCGATAGGAGGGGATTCGTCTCTCCCGGTATAGGGAGTTGATGTTGCGCTGTGTTCGATTGGCTATAACCGGAAATCCCTGGCCAGGGTTGCTGAGATTTACTGGTAAGTGTTATCAGTAGTTTCTCGAATTGTCGAGCTATTGGGATCTGACGTTTACCACCCCTAGGCGAGATATGCGACATATCAGACGACGAGACCGGACTGTACGGTAGTGTTACTGGTTGGATTCACTGGAGTGTGAGCGGGCTTGCTCGTCGATCTTCTGATCGCTCAATACCCGGGTGGCCGTTACGTTTAGCAGACCGCTTGCGGCTTGTGGGTGTTTGATATGATCATCATCTGCTGTCGGCGTATTGACGAGTCTTTAGAGTCCTACACAGAGGTTTCCTGGCTCAAGCGAAACGAAATAGGAGCGCATATGAGATATGTACAGGACCGAGAATAATGCGTGTATGTGATACCGTATTCCATTCTCGCGATGAATGTATCGATTGGTTGTATGCGATATGACCTAGTTATCGATTCAAGGATTGATTCGATAAGCCGATACATTGGATACTAGTTGGTTATATGCGATATGACCGGATCGTTAAATCAAGTGTTGATTTAATGATTTAATGTATAATTATATATTTGATATATTACTTTGCATTAACTAGTATTGGTTCATTTTAAAGGGATTTTCTCACTTGAAGTGCACAATGTATATGTGATATACTTTTGTACACAAGTTTGTGTCATGTTTGATGATACAAGCTAACTTGAGTTTGTGTAAAGTTTAAACCATGGTTGTGTAATGGTTAGGGTTTTCTTTTTCTTTATCATTTATTTATTTTGTTTATTTATTTTGCAAAATAAATGAATGGTGGCTTTCTTTGGATGCTAGTTGAAGCTTCATGAAGCTTTGACTAAGTGACCATATTTGTCTCATGCTTAACCCTAACCATTCCACTAAACCCTAGTTCATTCTCTACACTTGACCATGGTTGGATTATGATAAGTATTTATTTATTTTCTATTTTGAAAATAACTTATCATAATATATTCATCATCTTCTTCTTCTTCTTCACAAGAAGAAGCTTGCCTCCATCAATGGCAACTTGAGAAAATGAGTGAGAAATCCAATTCTAAAGTGAACCCACCTCCTATTTCTTCATCCTCTACCTCTTGCCAAGTAGTATAGGGTGTTTTCTTCACAAGTTTCATGACTTGGTGAAGTGGGAGGTTGATCTTGTGATGCCTCGACGTAGATCATCTTCGGCACGAAGCCGACGACCTTGCCCGCCCATTTCTCCGATGAAGCCAACGCTAGAGCCCGGGATTCCATTTGGACAGCGAGGAGACTTCATTGCGGAGCTATGGAGGTGGAGGACCGGATCTACAAAGGTTGTATTTCCGTTCTTGTAGTTAAGTTGTTAACTAGTTACTTCTTTCGCCTAAAATCTAGTTAACAATCCGTATTAGGATTTCTCGGCACCCGTAAAATTTGAAATTGGCATGGTTGATGCCTTGTGAGACCTCATTAGTGTGCTTAGGAACCCTACACATAGTATTGACGAGTCTTTAGAGTCCACCAAACATACAGTTGCTCAAGTTTCGGGCGAAACGCTGTATAGGCCGTATGGAGATATGGCAGGGTTCGATCAGATACATGCGGTATTGCACGGATCAGGATCGGACGGATAATACTAGCCGGCTTTGGTTTAAGCCGGATCCTAGTATAGTACAGTGTAGATTTTGTCTCATTGCATTTGTATTCGGTCGGAATACAGATGCGGGTGTGTATACACAGTATCGGGGTTTTTCCTGTAATTTATTACGGGACCAGTTTTCTGGAGTTGCCAGTTTGCTTTCCGTTTCGGCCATATTTCATTTGTATCTTTCAATGGCCGAAGATTGGTGGAGGAGGGCTTATTTGCATTTGTGCAAATAAGTATTTTTGGAGGGTGTTCTTTGCATTTTGTTGGATCATGATGATGCACCATCACTTGACTTTCTTTGTTCATGATGGCTTGACCTTTTTGGAGTCATAATGCTTGAGATGATGGTTGTGTTGGAGTGTTGGTTTAGGCAAGTGATCATTTCTTTGCATGATAGCCTTTTTCTCTCTCTCCCTTGGATGATATGGTGGGGCTCCCCTCATTTTTGATTCTCTCTCTCATTCTCCCACCAAGTTGTGGCCGGCCAAGCCATGGGGCTGTCCAAAATTTGTGAGGGTGGGATTTTTGTTCATTTGGCTCTGTAAAATCCCACTAGTTCAATCTCCACAAGACCACTTCAATCCCTCCACCAAAGGCAACATCCTAAACCCCAAATGAGACATATCACTACACGTATTCTACAGCAAACCTTGGGCACGTCGGCTCGCCAACTTCGTGCCCGAGTTGCCTCGGTATAGAGGTGGGAGCCCGTAAAAGAAGCAAGCGACGTGGTGCCTTCCGGCGAGGAGGTGGAGACAGGACATTCCGCGGGAGATCTGGATGACGGCGAGAATACCGGAGGACACGGATTGCTCGGTATATCTCTCTTCCCCATCTAGTAGTTAGCTAGGACTAGTTAATGGTACGATCCGGGTTATAGTGCGCGGTGGTGCCGGTTTGAAAAATTAAAGTTAACCATCGCTTCCGCATTTGGCCTCGGGATGGAGGCCGGGGCGCCGCCGTGCACTTACAGTTCTAAGTAGTGCAAGTAACGCGATGGTCCCTCTAGAAGGCAACAAACCTTAACTCGATTATGTGACCGTCTTGAACTGCCCTTTGAACCTTAGGGTTTGGGGCAGTACGGCGTGCCACATGTGAGGCGTTGGCTTGACCCTTCTACGGCTGGACCGTTGGTACTGAGGCATGAACTGAATGTTTTTAAACTTATATCATGTGTTGAGCTGTATCGGGAAAACTTGGGTGTTCGATTGTTTGATCGGAAAGTTTAACATTTTCTATTTATCCGGAATGTGATACAATATTTGGAATTCACAAGTAGTTATGAGATAACTGAATGAATGTTATAAACATAGCAGTTTAGTCTCACTTGATCGGTTGCCATGGAATTTTGATGTGATCAAAAGTCTGTCGCAATCACGTAGCGTACGCGGATACTCATCGAGAAAACTTAATAGACAGCCTCACCCCATAGCCCCGACCAAGTGATTGTAGGAGAACCCCATCGCCGAAAGCATCCGTTTGGGTGCTCGCGGCAGCGGTGTTCCGCCTTGGTGCACTTCGTCGACGGCGTCGGGGGTGCGGCCGCCTACTAAAGTTTGCGACGAGCATTCGATCAGGATGTCGGGAATCTTGTTGAATTGCCCGACTTGATATTGAAAGGAGTTTTCGATAATGAGACTAAAATGCGGGGTTTATAATTGTTAGGCATGCGATGTCTAAGTATTTCATTTGATTAGGCATGCGATGTCTAAAGAGATTGCGGATTCCAATTGTTATAGTTTTACACTTTCTTTTCTGTGACCGTAAGTGTAATATGTGATATCGCCGGTTTCGTTGATATATGTCAACGACAATTGGGATGCACATATTTATTTACGTTGATGACATGTGATGTTATGTGTTGCTGGATATGTTATATTGGATCGTCGTGTTTGAATAGCCGGGGGTTTTTATGTGAGATGAGTGTTTTTCATTTTCATTCATGTAAAAACTTGTATGTAATATTCTTTTATTGGGGCATTTCCAGGTTGCGGAAGATGTCACCTTTTGTATATTATTTACTTTTCCGCACTAGGACAGACCCAAGGAGGGGAGCACAAGTAACCGGGTTCTAGGGTCCAGTGGGAGACCATCTCGAGGAGTCGAGTCCGGGTCTCCTAACCATAGAATTGGTAGGGTTGCTTGCCGCTCTCGTAGGGGTCTAGGGGTGTGGGATTGGCTATTCATCATGACCGTGGAATCCGTGTTTTATACTGGCTCGTATTAAAAACACGGACGTCCTAGTATATCCAATATTTCATATGATACTTTCTGCTGCGTTATCTGTGATGTGATCATATGATATATTCAGATAGATATTATATATAGTATATATGATATATTATATAGACGTTGCTTATGTTTTACACCCGCGCTAGCCCTGCCTCGCTCTGGCATTAGTTACCTAACCTAACGGTGCAGACGGGACATCGAGGCGAATGCGGATGGCATAATCGTACGTTATATTTATCTGTGATGTTTAGGTGGACTTAAATGATGGGACATTCATTAATGAGATTAATGAAAGAAAATAAACCTAATTGATGTTGTGGAATCGAATTTCAAAATAAAACAGGTAGCTACAGTTCTTGTTTTGCATCGCGGTGTTCATTGTAGAACATCTTGCACCTTATTCGATGAGGAAAGGACCGAGATCCCTTCACCGGGAGTGACTCCTTTAGCAATAACTGGAAGATACTACACACTCGGTTTGTCTTTTGATTGCTTCTATAGTTTCTGCTTTGCACAGTGATATATATGATATATCCCGCACCTCATTCGACGAGGAAAGGGCCGACGATCCCTTCACCGGGAGTGACCCCTTTAGCAAAACTAGAAATGCCTCAAAAACATTCCATTTAAAAACCATTTGATTTCGCAACGAGATCAAGTTCAAAGCGTTAAAGGTTTTCTTAGAAACCATTCGCAACCCTCCGTCATTTTAGGAAGTAGAGTACTTAGTATTCGTGCTACGTTTATCGACCATAGCCGAGGCGTAGTGTGCGGTAGCTAAGTGATGTCTTCCTACACCGCATATGATGCGATTAGTTAGGACAGTCATGTGGCTTTGTTGACCTTAGCCAAGGGTCATGTGGGTGGGTCTAACTAATCACGAAATGACGGGTAGAACTTGACTAGTACTTATGATTTGTTGACCTTAGCCAAGGTCATAGGTGCTAGGGGTAAAAACCATTATCGGGAGTTTCAAGTGTTGAAACTTGCAATGAGATTGCATACCTTCTATGTGATAGTTGGATCCCGATACCCACTGCGAGTAATTGTTACTCCTGGGAGAGTTTTGCACTTTACAATTAGCCGATCAAGTAGGTGTCTAGAAAGGTGTCAACGGGGTTACGCCTCTGGGAAAACGAGGTTTACTGTAATTAGGTCCGTGCGAAAGCACGGGGAACCTCCCTCAAAGTACCGACACTGGCCTGGCTGAAAGATTGGCGAACTTGTAGAGTGTAATTAATCCCGGCTAGTCTTTCCTTTTAAGGTTTGAAGGAAGATTTGATAAAAACAGTGGGAGCCATCCTGATTAGATAAAATATATAACCAATCTAATCTTGCAAGAGCGCACGCAGAGTGTTTTGTTCTCTCTCTCTCCAGGTAGCGACCATATCACGCCTTAATCAAGATAATAATATGGATGTATTGACCGAACCCGCTTGTTATACTGAGCTGGGGAACATTGGTCCCGCTCCAACTTATAATTGTTATAAGGCAGAGCAGGAAATAGGGGAATACCAGAATTCCTATGCCGCCCAAACGAAGAAAGTGCATATGATGCATCTCCTTCGGGTGTGTTCATTACAAAGAACTGTTTCTCAGTATCCTCTGCATCCTGGGTATTTGATACCGGATCAGGATCCCAGATATGTAATCTGTTACATAGGGCTACAGAAAGGTAGAAAACTGAGAACGGGTGATAAGTTTCATGAGACAGAAAATGGGGCAAGTGTTGCAGCCAAGTCTGTTGGTCACTGTCACCCTGTATTACCAATACATTGATTTTGAACGAATGTTATTAGATACCAAACCTGATATACAAAATCATATCGGTCTCTTTATTAGTAAAGAAAGGATACAATCTTGTATTGTTGGATAATGTTTTGAACATTTCCTATATCAAAAGTTGATCGGTTTAGGCACGTTATCTAAAAGCATTGATGTTCTAAATCAAACTACAGTTCCTAGTATACAGAACACACACAAGAGGAAGAGTTCAGAAATGAACGAATCCTTCTTAAGGCATTGTAAACTAGGTCATATCAATACGACTCGACTAGCTGAAGTTACATTTTAGATGCATATTTAAATCAGTTTGAATTTACATCTTGTGAAACTTGCCAGTCATCTCACAAAATTAAGATGACCATAGCTCTGTTTATTGGAAACAGAGAAAGAGTTAGTAAACTCTTGGGACTGATACATGATGATGTATGTAAGGTCTCCTGTCTACACATGCCAGGACAGGTTCTTTGTACTTCATTATATTCTCTGATAATCTCTCAAGATTCAGTCATATGTTCCTGTTGAAACATAAGTCCGAAGCTTTTGAGGTATTCACAGAATATAAGTTGGAAGTAGAGAACCAAAATACGGGTATAAGTATTATGTCATATGATAAGATCAGGGAGGAGAATACTTGTGCATGGAATTCTTGGACTATTCTAAAGGAAAATGAGATTCTCTCTCAGTATTACTCCTCTGAATACACCACAGCACAACGGTGTATCAGGGCGGAGCAATCGCACCATATTAGATATGGTGTGCTCTATGATGAGTACTACTGAGTTACCTATTTCCTTTTAGGGTTGTGCACTTGAGAAGTTGCATACCTATTGAATTAGGTTCGAATCAGATCACTGCCTACCACTCCATATAAGATATGGTATGGGAAGAGCCTATCTCTTAAGTAAGTTAAGATTTGGGATTGTCCGGCCTATGTCAAAAGCAAAATCCGGACAAGATCGAGGCAAGGACAGTTCTGTAGAACTGGAAAGATTCCAGCTATACAAAACCGCAGCTGATGATTTGACAGAACCAAAGGATTCAATAGTCACCGACGAACCTCAGCCTCTCCGCCGATCTGGTAGGGTTCCTCACCTGCCTGAGAGATACTTCGGTTTCTCGATGACAGTGGGAGCGAGGATTGCATCATGATGATGACCCAACTAGATTCGAGCAGGTCATCGAGAGTAGGGGCTCTGTAAGAATGGCTGGATGCTTAGCGATCTGAGATGGAATCCATGTACACTAACAAAGTATGGACTTTGGGTGCTATATCTGAAGGGTTAAATTCCCATCAGGAGCAAGTATATCTTTAGAAGATTACTTGGTGTAGATGGAAAAGTTGAAACTTTCAAAGCTAGACTTGTTAAAGATTTTCGTCATCGACCAGGCGTGGATAATGATGAAACTTTTTTCAGTGCCTATGCTTAAGTCCATCCAGATCCTACTTGCCATTGCTACATACCATGACTACGATATCTGGTGGTTGGGGGCCATGACTACTTTTCTAAATAATGATTTAGAAGAGAACGTCTATAAGAACACAACCAGAGGGCTTCGTAAACAGTGGGAGCAGCGAAAACATATGCAAGTTGCTTTACATATTAAAGCAGGCATCGCGGAGTTGGAACGTCTATTTTGATGTGATAGTCAAAGTGTTTGACTTCATCAAAACAGTAGATGAACCTTGTATATACAAAACGGTAGTAGAGAGTAAGGTGGTTATCCTCGTATTGTACGTAGACAACATACTCTTGATAGGAAAAGAGTTTCCTATACTACGCTCGGTCAATCTCCGCTTATCACAAGGATTCTCCAATAGGATCAAAGTGAAACCTCCTAAATCCTGAGTTTTCATCTATGAGATAGATGTAATAGGATGCTAGGATTCTCACTAGATGTAGTAAAATGGTATTAATCGATCCTGGGGAGAATCACTGGAAACGTTCCAGGGTGATAAAGACGACTGAATGTCAGTAACAGGCATTGTCTTTACCCTCAGTAAAGGGACGGTATGTTGGAAGAGTTCCAAGCTAGATACAGTGGCAAACTAGACGATAAAGGCTGGTAACATCGTTATTAAAGATACTACCAAAGAGGCAGTTTGGGTGTATAATGGTTCATAAGATGAACAAGGTTCCTACCAATGTGTGACAATGGAAGTGTGGCTTTGGCCCGTGAACCCTGGTCCCATCAATGACCCAGACATATTCTGAAGAAGCATCACCTGATCATGGAGATAGTTGATCTCCAGGGTGATCGAGGTTAGGAGAGTAGACTCAGAGGACAACACGGCGGATCCACTCATGAAGGCCTTTTCCCAAAAAGAGACTTTTAAGGGATGGTTGAGTATTAGATACTACAACTACTGCTACAGATGGCCCTAGTGCAAGTGGGAGATTGTTAGTTATATGTATGCCCTAGAGGCCATTACTGTACATTGGATGTATATTGTAGTGGATGCTGGGACATATATAGGTAGGACTTTCTTGCTCGACATGATAGTACGCTATCTGGTTGCTCTTTATCTTAACATGTATACTTTCTGTCTCTCTGTTACATATTGATAAAGCCCTTAGGATGTGTACTCGACTTCCAGGACTATGATGCAGATCATACTAGTGGGGCCTGGGTAGTCCATGAGTACATCCTTCAATGTTCCTAGTCGTGGGAATATCGAGACGGGGCATCGATATTCCAAAGTAGACTAGCGTATATCTTCTCGACCCATGTGATGGGCGATGGATGATCCCATATCCATTGGTGTTTGACATCAGAGATGGTATGCGGGTGCTCAGTGGAGACTGGGTATACTGAACGGACTCGCCGAGAACTCCCAGATGGTATTATACCTCACGTCAGATGGCAGTTCTCTGGTGACAGTGGTACAGCTTAGTCTGTTGACCCAAGATCGTCATAGAGTCTTGTGTGTCTCCCACTGTGCTTTGATTTCCACCCTACAAAGGCTCTACTGAGTCGTGCAAACAGGTGGTTTTTGGGTACAGTCCCGATTCACATGGAGGCAATGAGCGATAGGAGGGGATTCGTCTCTCCCGGTATTGGGGGTTGATGATGCGCTATGCTCGACTGGCCATAACAGGAAATCCCTGGTCAGGGTTGCAGTGATCTACTGGTAAGTGTTATCAGTAGTTTCACACATGTTATGGACCTCACGTCAGCATGACTTATCGAGCTATTGGGGTCTGACGTTTACCACCCCTAGGCGAGATATGTGACATATCAGACGAACACACCGGACTGTACGGTAAATGTTACTGGTTGGATTCACAGGAGTGTGAGCGGGCTTGCTCGTCGATCTTCTGATCGCTCAATACCCGGGTGGCCGTTACGTTTAGCAGACCGCTTACGGCTTGTGGGTGTTTGATATGATCTTCACCTGCTGCCGGCGTATTGACGAGTCTTTAGAGTCCTACACAGAGGTTTCCTGGCTCAAGCGAAACGAAATAGGAGCGCATATGAGATATGTGCGGGACCGAGAATAATGCGTGTATGTGATACCGTATTCCATTCTCGCGATGAATGTATCGATTGGTTGTATGCGATGTAACCTAGTTATCGAATCAAGGATTGATTCGATAAGCCGATACATTGAATATTAGTCGGTCATATGCGATATGACCGGGTCGATAAATCAAGTGTTGATTTAATGATTTAATGCATAATTATATATTTGATATATTACTTTGCATTAACTAGTATTTGTTCACTTTAAAAGGATTTTCTCACTTGATGTGCACATTGTATATGTGATATATTTTTTGTGCACTTGATTGTATCATGTTTGATGATACATGAATGTTTATATGTATGATTAAACCATGGTTATGTAATGGTTAGGGTTTTCATTTTCTTAACTATTTCTTTTATTTATTTAATTTTAAGGCAAGAAACAAAAGGGTGGCTTGTTTTGTTTTTCCTTGAAACTTCTTGAAGCTTTGACCATTTTGTTTGTTTGCCTTAACCTAACCATTCAACCTAACCCTAGTTTAGTCTCTACACATAACCATGGTTGCTATATGATAAGTATTCATTTTATTTATCATTTAAAATAAGACTTATCATATTCTTTCTTCTTCTTCTTCTTCTTCAACAAAGAAGAAATCTTGCCTCCATCAATGGCAACATGAGAAAAAGAGTGAGAAATCCAATTCTAAAGTGAACCCACTTCCTATTTCTTCATCCTCTACCACTTGCCAAGTAGTATAGGGTGTTTTCTTCACAAGTTTCATGACTTGGTGAAGTTGGAGTTTGATCTTGAGTTGCCTCGACGTAGATCATCTTCCGCATCGAAGTCGACGACCTAGCCCGCCCATTTCTCCGATGAAGCCGATGCTAGAGTCCAGGATTCGATATGAACAGCGAAGGGACGTCATCACGGAGCCTAGGAGGTGGAGGACCGGATCTACAAAGGTTGTAGCCTCTTTCCTTTAAGTTAAAGTTGTTTATTTGCATTGCATCGCCTATACATCTAGTTAACGATCCGTATTAGGGTTTGTAGGCATAGGAAAAATTTGAATTGGCCATGTTTGATCACTTGTAGAACCTCATGGGTGTGCCTAGGAACCCTACAGAAGCGACACGTGTCGCACTCTGGTGAGCGCAAGCGCAACAGTGCAGTGCGCTGTGTCAGTGCGCTGCGCTGTTGTGCTGTTGACACGTGGCACTCCCTGGTGGCTTGCGCCAACCCAGGAGCGCAACAGTGCAATTTTTGTAAGTGCAGGGCACTGTTTTTATCTTTGGATCAATTGTAGATCAAAGAAAACAAGTTTTTCTTGTTTTCAAAGAACCAGTGGTTCATAAGGAAGTGCAAAGCGCTATTATTATTTATTTTTCTTTTTATTTAAGATCATTGATCTTGTTCTTAGATCAATAATTTGTTCATAAGAGAATTTTCTCTTTTCCTAAAGGTTTTTACCTTTTTTTCTTGAGGAATTCTCTCCAATTTTTCAGAGTTCTCAATGATGATGTTGATCCTTTTGAATTAAGGTCTAGGGTCCTTTATATAGTACCCATAAATTAGTTAAATTTATTAAAGAGATCTTTCTCTGAGTGATTTGGGGAATTTTCCCCACCGTTGGATCTTTGATCCAAGGGCTTCTGTTTTACAGAAGAAAATCTTCTTGTTTTAACAAGAACAGAAAGATTTCTTTAGAATCTTGATTCTGTTTGGCGCAAATGCCCCAGCGCGTGACACGTGTCACGCAGCGCACAGCGCAGCGCGACTGCGCTAGCGCATCTGCGCTGACACGTGTCGCGCAGCGCGAAGCGCAGCGCAACTGCGCTAGCGCATCTGCGCTGACACGTGTCGCGCAGTGCAGTGCTTGCGCAACTGAAGCGTTGCTTCCTTTAATTTTATTTTAAATAGAGTTTTGCTCTGATTGGGTGCGCTGCCTCGGGCGCTGCGCTGATGTATCAGCGCCTGACACGTGGCGCGTTGCGCCCGGGATTTGAAGCATTGCTTCAAAATTTGAATTTTGAATTTCAAAAGAGCTTTGCTCTGATTGGGGGAAACAAATGCCCCCCCCCACCGTTGCGCTCACGTGGCGCGCACGTGAGTGCGACGGTGGCAAGATTCCAACCGTTGGATCAAAGGGTGATCTGAAGGGGCGCCGGAGCCTATAAATAGGACCCTTGGTCCTTAGAAAAATTTTACCATCTTCAAAATTTTATTTTCCAGAGCCCTGCTCTTGCTTTTAACAACTTCAGAGCCTTGATCTTGTTTTTCAAGAACTTTAGAGTTCAAACTCTAGAACATTTTTAGGTAAAATTTAACTTAAATAAATTTAATTTAATTTAATCAACAGAGCCTTACTCTCATAGATCTTAGATCTGAAGAATACCCCTTTGGGGTTTCATTAACAGAGCCTTGCTCTCAAGAATCCATAAATCTGAAAAGATCTTGTTCATGGGTTTTAACCCATGAAGAGAGCTTTGCTCATGGATCAAATGTAGATCTTTTTAATCTGAAAATGGAGAACTCCTAAAAGTTTTCATGGATCTTTAAGATCTCAAAAAATTTTAACTTCTAAAATTTTTTATTTAATGTATTCTCTTATCATTATTATAGAGCTAGGCTCTTCTAAGGAATTTTATTCCCTTGAGACTAGAGTTTGACAAGTGTCACTCTGTGACAGAGCTTTGCTCTGAAATGGGAGATTCTCTCCTTGTCTCTAGGAATTTATCATTTAATATGAGTATTCTTTTAGGGATCCCCTTTTTAATTGACAGTCCCATCCAATGATGGGGCTGTCTTATTAATTGGCACATTGTCACCTGGATTTTGTGGGTCCCTCTTTGGTCCCCCCACACTGCATTGCAGTGTAGTATCAAATGTCAGGCTTTTTAAAATTAAATTATGACACTGACGGCTGAATTTCGTTTTTCTTTGCAGGCAATCATGTCTGCTGATCTGTCTTTCCTATTTGTTCGCTCAGAGGGAGGATTTCCCCAGGCACCAGTGGACCGAGTAGTGCTCGCTCTCATTAAGGATCATGACCCCGAGCATAAGAGCCTTCGTCTGTGGGGTAGGTGGTACAATGAGATCATCCAGGGTCGCCGAAGTTTCGGTTCCGCCACGCCGTCTGAGCCCATATCTTCACTCCCTTATGCAGATGAACCCCCAGTGAAGTATGCCGTGGAGGTTAAAAATTGGAACTCAGATGACCTCCTCCAACCCGCGATTGGTGCTATTCCCATGCAACCGCCACCGGCAATAGATATTTTAGGGAGGAGAATCTGTCAGGGTGAAGCACGCCCTTGGGGACAGGCCTATAACATCGGATTGATGCCGCGACCGCCCGCCGGATATTTACAGTGGGCCCGGTATATTTTGTCAGCGGAGAGGACTCATCTGATGAAGATAGGCTTGTATTCGGCCATCTATGTCTCGCTCTTCGAGTATCCCTCTCCTCCAACGTGGTGGGTTAAGGCTTTTGTTGAACAATGGAATATCCCCACCCACACCTTCTTGATGACGGACCGGGAAGTCTCTATCTCCTTGGAGGAGTTTGCTGAAATCTCGAGTCTGCCGATGAGGGGAGAGCTTTACGAGGAGCTGCTTCCTCCCGATGAGTACATCTTTGCCACCAAGCCGCTGGTGTTTGACCTGACGCCTGAGAACGCTATTCAGCACCAGTACCCTGGCTTGGTTAAGGTGCTGGAGATCTATGAAGGACTCTATCTGGAATCGGACGTCCGGGGGATCAGTTTTGCAGATTTTATTACCCGTTTTATTCGGCCGGAGTTCTTATCGGAGCAGAGCGAGAAGTTCGCCCAGCTCGACGACCCTTTGGGATTCGGTTTGGATCGCCGACCCACATCGGAGGATGACCACAAAGATTTTTACCTCCCCAGTGCCGTCGTCGTCCCTTTCTCAGAAATTGCCATCCCGGGCATGGATGAGGAGACTTTTTTTTGTAAGGTTCCTGAGCTTGTGGCTGTGCAGCTTTGCGCTCCCTATGCACCCGCGCCACATGCGGCCATCTTTTTTCTACCCAGCGCATCGGATGGTGGCTGGTTTGCAGTTGTTAGTAGGAATCGTCGGGCTGGCTTACCTTTATAATGGACTTAGCGTAGCGGCGAACGCTAGTGAGCTTGGGGTGCAACCCGCCAACTTCCCGATGCACTATTTTACCTCTTGGATGGAAATAAACGTGCACGGGGTGTTCGGCGCCCATAAGATTCCTCCCTTTTTTGAGAGATGCAAACTCCCGAGGGTCATACGGTTGGTCGGGGCTTCGATCGTAGTTGCACCTCCGCGGGAGGCTAGGGGACTGCTCCTTCGACCATGCCTGGTTGGAGCGAAGACTTCTTTCTTGGATAAGGTCATAACAATAGGCTCAGAGACCACCAAGTCGGTTGTGTCACTACGCGATGACTTTAAATACGGGGCTTCCATATTGAAGGCTCGGGAAATCCTCCATCTCTACTCCATTCGGCCGGGCTACTTGGTGTTCAGGAAGAATGAGACAGCACTCTTTATGAGGTATAATCCGCACCGGTTTTCTCAGCAATCGAGCTACAACCAAGGGATCCCAATGGAAGCTTTCTTGGAAAAGCCCGTGGTTAGCCGAGAGGGGATAAAAACGCGATGCACCACTTCATGCGGCTTAACACGGGTTCCTATTTCTTCATCAACGAGCCAAGTTGCGTCCCCAAGATCCTCAACGTATACGTGGCTTGGTATGCGCATGCTATGGATCCAGTTATCCAAATGGAAAAACGCATGCTGGTCGACCGCAAGGGTGCGCCTCCTGGTGGTGATCGCAAAGCTCCCCTGAAGCCGAGGACCCCGGTCATTCCTCCATTAAAAGGTGCTGGAATTGGACCTCCGCTCGTGTTGAGCCCTCCGCGCGGATTGCCGCTTCGCGATATTGTGGATGCGCCACCAGCCCCCCGTGCTCCAGTGGAAGTGGTAAAGGTGGTATCGCCGAAGTCCGGTGCAGGCGCGGATATCGGAACCCGCCGCCCCAAGGTGTCTGCCAAGCGCAAATCAGCCCCGGGTGCATCCAAAGCCAGCGGGCAAAAGAAGAAGAAGTCGCTCCTCTCACTTGATGCGATCCTCGGTTTAGAGCCTGAGGCCCCTCTTACCGAAGGAATAAGCGAATATGTCAGCAATAAGGGCTTCTCGGTAGACCCCGCAGACACCGATTTGGCGGCTGCTATTGCAGCTTCTGAGCGATCAGCGAGACTCGAAGTGATGTTGAGTAAACTTGCTGAGTCAGGTAACCATTAGTTGCTTTCTTCGTCATTTTATCACACATTTTTTTTATCATTGTTTTTGACTAATGTTTTCTCCTTTTTTAAACAGGGGTCAATATCGAAGAGGCCATCGCTGCTTCTTTGAGAACCTTTCAGGAGGAAGAGAATAAGCGCGCTTTAATGGGCGTTGGTACGTATCACCTTATCAGAAATTTTTTTCTTCTTCTCTGATGGCCAATCTAACCTCCTTCCTTTGTTTCTTTCCAGGGGCTGCGCCAGCTGATGTGGGGGCTATCCCCGGATCCTTACTGAAGTTCCAGCTTCCTCGGGGCTGCCGTGGGAGCCTCAACTTGACAAAACGACGAGGGATGCCTTGAAAATTTTGGAGGTATCCCTGTTCACGGACGAAAACGCCTCAATGAGAGAGGCTCTGGTGAGGTCCGTCTCAATGGCTCGGGAGGAGAGGAAGCGGCTGAGGCGCGAGGCAAAAGCGCGTAGGGCTGCTTTGGCCACGGGAGCGGGCCCAAGCACCATTATCCTCTCTGCTTCTCCTTCTTAAGAGCTCCCGGCCGGTCTATCTACCGCACGCAGACAGGTAGCGCGTGCGGTTCGGGAAGCTAATGACAAGTCCACTTCGGGTAATTTTTCTTTCAGAATCTTGTTGTAAGAATTATAAAGCTGTCGGTTCTTATATATTCTATCCTGCAGGGCCAAGTCAGACCGAGGGGGAGGCGGAGACCGTCGAACCCAAGGAAACAGAGGAGGAGGCACCGGCCGAACCCGAGACGACAGTGGGCAATGTCCCCAGGGTTACTGAGCCTGAGTTGGGGGCTGGAGGAGCCGCACCCGAAGAGGTTGTTGATGTCGAGCCTGAGATGGCGGCAAATGAGATGATCACTATTACTGAACCTGGGGTGGCGGCGGATGAGACGCTTAAGACCGGCGACCTCATGGTGGTGGCGGATGAGACGACGGCGACTGCCAAGCCCGAAGAAGTAGCGAGTGAGATGGGCACGACTCTTGGGGAAGAGCCAGCCGCTCTTTCTCAAGAGTCCGGCAATGCTCCGATTATTGCCCTCCCCGTCTACGGTCTTCCGCCGTCTCCTGGCCACGCGAGTACGACGACGGCCCCCATTGAGTCGGGCGATGAGGCCACGGGCGGTGGCCTCATGTCAGCGGAGGAGGGAGTCGCCTCCGTTTCGGCCGGCAGCTCATCAGGTAAATCCCAAGTTACTGTCTTTTTTTATCTTACAATCTTTCTTGACAAGTTCACATTTGTTCAAAACGCAGGTGCAGCCAGCGTCGATGCCCCATTGCTCGAGGGAGCACCTTCAACTACTGCCTTGGCGGTGGTCACCTCTCAGCCCTCTCTCATACCATCGAAGATGTTGGAAGGTATGGGTTTGCAACTTATTGATCTTATCTTTCAGACGTATAATTTGTGTACTAAAGTCACACTGTTGTGTCTTTCAGGAGTGCTTTTTGACCATCTCTATCAGGTGTTGCTCCCACACTTCTCTTTCCTATCTGAACTTGCTTCTTCCTCCAGTGGTGCTGGTGAGTATAGTTTTCAACTGGTGTCTTTCTCTTTTTATTACCGGAATTATTTCTAATTTTCCCTGGTCCTAATTGCAGTGTTACAGATCGAAAGAGGAGATGAAAGATCGGTCGTGCCACCGGCCCTTCCGGCCTTGCCACCTGCCTCGGCAGGTACAGTGACTATCATATTGATAACTTCCCCCTTTTTATTTCCTGAACTGTTATCTGATCATATCTTGTTTCTTTTCAGCTGTCGTTCCGGTCTCAGCGCCCTTCGATCCTCGCATCATAATGCCGGCAGGTCCTTATCTGAGACATGCATCTTCGAAAGGGGCCGCGAATAGTCTACACATGTTGAGTGATTACGTCAAGGAACTCGACGTTGAAACTCCTACATCTGCTGCAGACTTCGCTACGGCGGTTAACCCGATACTGGTGATACTCGTGAACTTTCATGACGAGGGCATCAACGCATCTTGGGTTAACTATTGCAGGGAGATCGAGGCTCGCCTGCATCAGCTGGAGTCGATGCGTCCCACTCCCGAGACCTTAGCCGCCAGCAATCAAAGAGCAGCGTGGATTGAGCAGAGCGCTTCTTACTTCCGCCATCTCAAACAAGAAGTTACTTCGAGGCGTAAGGAGCGTGGTGAGACTTCGAGCAAATCTGCCCAACTGCATACTCGGGTGGAGGCCAACGCTGCACGGCTGAAGGTTATCTTCGAGGGCCTTCTGCAATGCCTCTCCGAAGGGTTATCACTGAGGCAACAACTTGACATTGTCGAGCGGGATGCACCTAACCAGGAAGCAGCCCAGCAGGCGGCTGAGGAGCAACTTTCATCCTATTTGCAGCGGTGGGCCCAGGTGGAAGCGGAAGTGGCCGCGGCAGCCATTCAGGAGGAGGCGCTGAAGGAAGTGCGAGAGCAGCTCGTGGATTTATTAAAAACACTTCCTTCCCAGTAGCTACTTTTCGTATCATTTGTACTTGTAAATAAAAATATATATATATTTTTATTCTTTAACACAATGTGTCTTGTATTTGATCAAGTTTATGAATAAAAGATACACATTCTTTGTAATGTCTTTGTCATTTCTCCGCCTTTTTCTTTCTTTTATTATCAGCATGCTACCTTAGTCTACATGGTTGACAGATAATAGAGAAAGCATCTTGATTTCCTCGATAAATAGCGATGGCTTAGGCCGCAGGTTCAGATCTGCCGACTAAGACTTTTCAACTCTATGAGCCGTGAGGGTCTCATAGAGACTTTTCTCCCTACGGATCGAGAGGATCTCGTAGGTGGATTTTCTCCTTAGGAATCGTGAGGATTCCTAAGTTTGTTTTCTCTAATAAGTCGTAAGGTTCTTATAAGAGAATTTTTCCCTCTTACGAGTCGAGAGGACTCGTAAGCAGTTTTTCCCTCCTTGTCGAGTTTCGAGTCTGGAGAGTGAGACCCGTGGATAGTGTGCAAGAGACCGTTTTTGGGCAAACTTGCAGGGTCCCGGTGCTTAGGAAACAGGCTCCTTTTATGCCTACTGCCTAAGGCTTTATCTCACGAGTCGAGCCGCATCGAGAATTTCCCGCAAAGACATCAATTTCTTCACAAGTCGAGACGAATCGAGCATTTCTCGCAAGAATATCCTAACGTCACAGTTAACCTCTGCTGTTTATGACAGAAGTCCGTTAGGGTCTGTGGTACTTAGGGATTTGGCCGTCGTACCGTCGCATAAGCTGATATATTCCTCGATAGGCAATCGTGCTGTTTGAGTAGCCCTGCGATTGTCGTGTCTCTGATCCCTTCGAGGGCTGGACAAGACATCTTCAAGCAATCTTCCTAGGCAGTTTGACCGTCGGAAGAGCAAGCGTTAGGAATTTGCCATGCCGCTTTTTACTTGAGGTTAGGCTCATTTTGGCGAGCCCCGATGAGTCATAACCACTCCGCGCTAGGGTGGGATGATCTCCAATAGTCTTTCAGGTTTTATGTGAGTTGCCGTCAAGACCCTGAAGCTAGGAATTTGGCTTTTACTTCGTTTGCTGGCATTGCGTCGGCTGTATCAAGACGAATGTCGCGGTTGTCTTTATGCCGCTGATGAACCGTTGAGGTTTGGAACTAGGGATTTTGCCATGGCTCCGTTTGTTTAATTGTCGCGTCTGAATCCTGCTGGAAGGAGAACACTGGGGTGACAACTCGTCTGCTGTATCGAAACGAACGTCGGGGTGGAGCTGGAATTTTATTGTGGCTCCGTTTGTTTGATTGTCGCGTCTGAATCCTGCTGGGGTGACAACTAGTCTGCTGTATCGAGACGAACGTCGTAGTTTTCTCTAGGTTGCTGGTGAACCGTTGAGGTTTGGAACTAAGGATTTTGCCGTTGCTCCATTTGTTTGATGATGTTGCGTCTGCTGTGTCGAGACGAACGTCGGGGTGATATCTCGTCTGCTGTATCGAGACGAACGTCGTAGTTGTCTCTAGGTTGCTGGTGAACCGTCGAGGTTTGGAACTAGGGATTTTGCCGTGACTCCATTTGTTTGATAATGTTGCGTCTGCTGTGTTGAGACGAATGTTGGGGTGACATCTCGTCTGCTGTATCGAGACGAACGTCGTAGTTGTCTCTAGGTTGCTGGTGAACCGTCGAGGTTTGGAACTAGGGATTTTGCCGTGGCTCCATTTGTTTGATGATGGGGTCTTTTGTTGACGTTGTATCTGCATCTTGATGGACTGTGAAAGAACATCGTTGTTAACATCTCGTCTGCTGTATCGAGACGATTGCTGAGATGAAGCTGGGATTTTGCCGTCGCTTCGTTTTGTTTTGACCGCGAGGTCTTTTGTTGGCGTTGTATCCGCATCTTGATGGATTGCGAAGGAACACCTTTGTTAACATCTCGTCTGCTGTATCGAGACGAATGCTGAGATGGTTTCTAGGTTGTCTGTGAACCGTCGAGATTTGGCTTTGCTTTCTGGTGGAGCCAGTTGGGAAGGTATGGTTCCCTCTTTGTTGGTGCCCCTGGATTGTATACAGGGATCGATGTGATCTCACCTGTAGGGCAGAAGTTTCATTCATCATTTTTTTATTATTATTATTTTATTTCCGCGATGCTCTATCATTTCAGCTTTTATATCGCGAAAGTCGCGATTGCCCAATCATTTCGGCTATTTTTCGCGGTGCCCAATCATTTCGGTTATTTATTTTATTTTCACTCGCTGCTTTTTATTGTGAGTTGCCCAATCATTTCGGCTATTTTGTGTGCATACGTTTTTACTTGCTGCTTTTTATTGCAAGTTGCCCCATCATTTCGGCTATTTCGTATGCATGTGCGGCCTATCGTCTTTTCACCGTAAACCTGAAATTAGACACCGATTTCGGCATCAGCACCGCTAACAACTGGGATATTGCCAAGAGCAAATCATCATCTGCCTCTGTTGATGTTGAACAAAGGTGGCTTAGCGAACAGGGTTAAGGTCCTGTCGACTAAAGCTTTTAACTTCATGAGCCGTAAAGGTCTCACAAAGGTATTTCTCCCTACAAGTCATGGGGATCTTGTAGGTGTATTTTCTCCTAAGGAATCATGAGGATTCCTAAGTGTATGTTCCTCCGCAAGTCGTACGGATCCTACAAGAAGGTTTTCTCCTTGCAAGTCGAGAGGACTTATAAGGGTTGTTCATCATGCGTACATATCCCCGATCACGGATGAAATTTGGTTAGGGAAATGTTTATTCGCGCCCATGGATTGTATACAAGGGTCAATATGAGCCGCTTGTAGGGAAATATCGAAGGTTGTGAAGGTTGCTTAAGCACAGGTTTAGGTCTCTGTAACTTAAGACTTTCAAATCTTATGAGCCGTGAGGGTCCCATAAGAGAGTTCTCTTTACGAGTCGTGAGGATCTCGCAAATGTATTTTCTCCTTAGGAATCGTAAGGATTCCTAAGTGCATTGCTCCTTTGTGAGTCGTAAGGATCTCACGCGGGTGGTTTCTCCTTACAAGGTCGAGAGGACCCTGTAAGTGTCATTTAACGAGGTTGCGCCCTTTCGGGTTTTCACAAACACTCGCCGACAGTCCTACTGTTTTTACTCACGGAGCCCTTTCGGGTTTTCATCCGTTCCCTTTTTGCTTATGGACGTATCGTTTTTTTTTTTGTTTTTTTTATTCTTTTTATTTTCTCTCTTTTTTTTTATGAGGTCGCGCCCTTTCGAGTTTTCACGAACACTCGCCGGTAGCCCTGCTGTTTTTACTCACGGAGCCCTTTCGGGTTTTCATCCGTGCTCATTTTGCTTATGGACATACCGTTTATTTTATTTTCTTCTCTTTTTTCTTATTCTCGTCAGCCTGAGGATGCTGCGGTAGTAGTTTAAAGACGTTTCGGTCGTTTGCAAGTTTTAGGACATTGTGGTCCATCATTAGTTTAAAGACGTTTCGGTCTATGGAGTTTTCTCTACGGCTGAGCATGATGCCCCCGGCGTATCCGTCTTTCTCAGAGAGTGCGATTGTGGTGGGTTCACCTTCCAGTTTTCGGAGAGCGCGAACTTGCCCTGTAGGTATTGGTCTTCAACCCAGTTTTTGATGACGTAGCAATCCTCGATCAGGTGACCTACTGTTTGATGGTAAAGGCAATAATTAGGATTATTAACATCGCCTGGCTGCAACGGATGTTTTGGACTCGGCAGATTGATGAGTCTGTCGCGCACTGTCAGCTCGAACAGTCTCCTTGTTTTATCTTGCGGAAACGAGTAAGGACGTTTCAACTTTTCCTAGAGGGGTTGCCGCTTGTTGTTTCAGCAAACAATCGGTCTAGGGCCACTCGATTGCTGTTGAGTATTGGCTACGAGGGCTGTTTTTCCCTTACCTTTATCCTTTTTGCTCGATCCCTTGTTTGCGGGGCCAAGATTTTTTCCGAGCAGCGTGCGATTACACGGCTGAACGTTCTCACAACTTCTCAATTCTTTCATCTTTGAAATGGATTCCTTGAGGAGAGGGTTGAGGGCAACTTCTTCGTCAGAGTCGCTTCCAAAGGTGATAATTTGCGATCCCTTGGAATCAGCTATATGATAATCGGCGGCGGCTCTTTTGTGCTCATCTATCGCATTTTTCCAATGTCTGTGAGCTTCACACTTTGTCCTGTTGAAGTGTTGCTTTTGAGCGACATATCCTTGCCACCAACACTTAAAGGAGTCGCAGTCTTCGGTAGGATGTATGATCTTCTGATGATATAAGCAGAAGTTAGGATGCATCTCTACTCCATCGAGAGTATTTTCTTCAGAGGGCGGTAGCTTCATTCCCACTGATAGGGCTTTGGCGAACCTTTTCCTCGTCTTGAATTTATTTTTATCCGCAGCGGATGACTTTTGATTTAACGAAAGTGCCTCGACTCTTTGGTCTAGTAGTCGGTGTTTGGCTCCTTCCAGTATGGCCATCTCACGCTCTTGATTGGCTTTAACTTTCAGACGAATCTCATTCAGGAAGGCATCGATCAACTCGTCTGACGCCCGCGGAATTTCTGGTTCAGGGTCCGCCCTCGGTTTCTCGGCGCAAGAAGCCTCTTTATCATCCGCCAATGAGTGAGAAATCACATGACAACTCGCTACGTAGTCTTCGGATTTATCTGATGAGTCTCCTCCATCGTTTTCATCCTCAACAAAAGAACAAGCTGCCCCCATCATGTCCATCTTCTTTGGAGTGTGCAGCTGTGGTGGGTTTACCTTCCAGTTTTCAGACAGCGCAAACTTGCCTTGTAGGTATTGATCCTCGATCCATCCCTTAAAGACGAAACAATCCTCGATCGGGTGACTTACTGTTTGGTGGTATGGGCAGTAATCGGGATTATTGAGATCGCCTGGCTGTAACGGACGTTTTGGATTCGGCAGATCGATGAGCCTGTTGCGTATTTCCAGTTCGAACAGTCTTTTCGTTTTATTCTGAAGAAACGAATAAGGACGTCCTAGTCTCTCCTCGAGGGATGGACGTAGATGCGCGTTATTTTGGCGAACGACCGGCTTTGAGTTGCTCGGCTGTTGTTGAGCATTGGCAACAACAGTCGCTTTCCCTTTTCCTTTCTTATTTCGAGAGTCTGGTTTTGGAAGAGACGGTCCGTGGCTCATCTGGTCCATTTGGGCTAATTTGTCGATCAATGCCTGGAAGGTGGTCGGCCTGAAGAACATCATGAATTGCGAGATGGTCGCTTGCGGATCAAAAGTGCCCATGAACATGCCTACCGCAGGTGTCTCTTCTATGCGTTGTTCGCATTTTGACCATAGGTTCCGCCATCGTGTTGCGTACTGGACCCATGTTTCACCGGGCTTTATCCTGGCATTTATCATTGCTGTTATCGAGGTGCGTTCACTAGCACTCGCGAATCTTTATGTAAATAGTAGCTCCATCTCCGCAAATGTTTTGACAGAGTCGTTAGGTAGCTTCGAATACCATTCAAAGGCTGTTTCTGCTAAGCTGCCGACGAATTGGCGAAGCAACAGTTTGTCATCGCCTCCAGTGTTGCCGCATAGGGCCCTGAATTGAGCGACATGTTGATGTGGATTCCCTGTCCCTTTATATACATGGAACTTAGGGATCGTATATCCCGGCGGGTAACTGATTTGGTCATACCAGCCCGGATAGGGTCGTCCAGTTCTAACAGTTTGTCCAGCCACTTCACTCGCCTGATGAGCTCGTATTTGCCGAGCTATATAGTCATCCAGTGCGGCCTTGGAAATGGTTTCTTCCTTGGCTGCTGAAAGAGCCGGAGGAGGATCAGATGTTTCCCTTCCGTCATTTCCAACAATGACTGGAGGGTCTTCAGCTGGAGGGTCCAACTGCAACATCATCCCTACCATGTCTTGGAAGAGGAGCGCCATTTGTTTTATGTTAGTCGCTTGTTCTGCGGCTTCTCTGTCCTTCTTTCTGAGGATTCTACGTAAGAAGTCAGCATCAGTTTCTTGTTCGTGACGCTGTTCTGATGATACTTCCGAACTTTCTTTCGGTTCGGTAAGTGCAGCCATCACAGTCATCATTTCCTGAAGCTTCTGTTGCTGCTCCTGGGCTTTCGTCACAGATCGGGTGAGCGGTCTGTGACCCGTCGAAGCATGGCTTTCCTCCTTTCCGGAAGCCATATAAACGGTGTGCACCACCATGCCCCCAGACTTGGGGCGTTTGTGTTCGGTTTCTTTGCGATTTGTCAAAGACACAGGGGCTTTTTGCGGCCTCCTTTTTTGAGTGATTGGAGTTGAGGGGGCCGTTGTAGTGGGCACCTAAGTAGCTTTTGCTTTTTGTGGTTTGACAGAGTAATCCTTCTCCTACCACACCTTCATCTTTTTCTGTCAGCGGAGATAGTTTTTATCAATCACCGACTCTTGGACCTGTCGCCAGACTTTGTAAATTTTAGAGGACAGCCGTTGAGGGGGCTGCTCTAGCCTCTTCTCTGGAGTATTCTTCACAGGTGAAGGAGTTCGCTTCAACATCGCCGTAGGAGAGTTTCAGCGCACCGTATTCAGCAATTCAAAGTTGTTCCCGGTTGGAACAGCAGCATCGATCCCTACCATCGGAGCTGGTGGCGTAAATCAAGAGGGGGAGTTGCCCCCAGCCTTTCTTACTCGATGCCGGTGGCGACGTCGAGCGTGTCTTGCGGATGGAGTCACCTCCGTTGTTAGATAAGCTTCTTCATGCCCCCTGCTCTGGGTAGGGGAAGCAGCTTTGAGGACCTCGCCTGGAGCAGTAACCGGAATGGCCAGCCTTGTAAAAACTGACTTCTCGGAAGGAGGAGCCTTTCCAATGATTTCGTCCGTTTGAGTCAGGATGGCTATCCGCTTTGGGGTGGCAGCTTCGGGTATCACAGGTTTGCGGACGTTCTGGCCCAGTCTGTTGAAAACTGAAGTATTGAAACTGGGCGACCCGTTGAGAGGGGTCGCGGCAGTGGTAAGTAGATCAAAGACCGGCTTCTTTAGAGCTTCTTGCGATGTCATTGTGGCATTGAAGCTCGGCGGTGGGAGCATGGTCCCGAAGAATAACCCAGCGGTGGCCTGAGTTACCTGCTCCACTGGCATCTTGAAAAGGGAGGCCGCTTGGGGCCCATAAGTCACCCCTCCAGCGAGGACGGAGCGAGAGTTGCAGTTGCAGGCAGTGCAGTTTGAAGCCATTGATCTTCAGTTCTCTGCACGGAGCAAGACACCAAATCTTAATACCTTTTATCCACAGGCAACCACAGCAAACCGCGATTTGTTCGCGAACACGACACACGAAGTGTGGAGTGGAAAGAGGAAAAGGTCCCACCGGGCGTGCCAGAATCTGTTCCCCTCCGAACGACGGCGCACAAGACTGCGAGGTCCTGACGCTGGGGTTCGGGGCAGATGCTATTTGGTTTTACCCGTCTACCTCTCCGAAGATGCCAAGTTGATTTATGGCACCGTGTATCGGAGGTTTAGACGGATGCGGCCGATGTAGCAAACTTTGTCAGATTCCCCCTCACTTGAGGGGTTTTTGATTGTGGGGACGCTCTTCCCTGCAGGCGCAAGCCCCTGCAGTTAATTACGCTACCGCATTGCGGTAGCTACTTTCTCCTTCTCCAGAATTTCACTTCGTGTCGTGGGTGTTTGTTTTGTTTGTGGTTGCCCGTGGATTGTATACGGAGACTATTTATTTCGTCGCCCGTAGGACGTGGATTAGTCCAAATCTGTATTTTCTTAGATTTGGGTTTTGATTTTTGGTTTAAGGACACGTTAGCCATTTTTGAGGCTAAGATCAACTTAAACGTTCGTTAAGGATACGTTAGTCTGATTTGAGACTAAGATCAACTTAACGGAAGAGCATTTTAGGGCTCTATTGTTCCAGTTTAAGGACATAGTGGTCCGTTTTTTAATATATGGCCATCGGGACCCGTCACCTCTCCGACGTCGTTGAAGGATTACAACGGCAGGTGTCAGAGGAGTTCAGAGATGTACCCTCGAACCGAATATAAATTGATTTAAGAGAGCAGCCATGCTCAGTCAATTTAATTTGAGGACTTATGGCCATGATTGGGTTAAGTCCCGCTGAGAAATGTCCAACGCTTTTATTTTTGGTCTATTAGGCATGTGCTAGGGCTTTGCCCATGCTTAGTAATGCACAGCATTTTATTCTGGCCTACTAGGCCTTTCTGATTTGGGCTATGTCCCTTTATAAATGATGCAGGGCATCTGCTTGGGCTCTGCCCTCTTTTAAAATAATGCATAGTTTTTAATTTGGCCTATTAGGCCTTTTTAAATTGGGCTTGGCCCTTCTGCAAATAATGCAATGAATTAATTATTTGACAGTGGCTTGTCAGGCGCTTTGCGCCAAATAATGAGCGCAAGCGCTCGTGGAAGCGACACGTGTCGCACTCTGGTGAGCGCAAGCGCAACAGCGCAGTGCGCTGTGTCAGTGCGCTACCCTGTTGTGCTGTTGACACGTGGCACTCCCTGGTGGCTTGCGCCAACCCAGGAGCGCAACAGTGCAGTTTTTGCAAGTGTAGGGCACTGTTTTTATCTTTGGATCAATTGTAGATCAAAGAAAACAAGTTTTTCTTGTTTTCAAAGAACCAGTGGTTCATAAGGAAGTGCAAAGCGCTATTATTATTTATTTTTCTTTTTATTTAAGATCATTGATCTTGTTCTTAGATCAATAATCTGTTCATAAGAGAATTTTCTCTTTTCCTAAAGGTTTTTACCTTTTTGTTCTTGAGGAATTCTCTCCAATTTTTCAGAGTTCTCAATGATGATGTTGATCCTTTTGAATTGAGGTCTAGGGTCCTTTATATAGTACCCATAAATTAGTTAAATTTGTTAAAAAGATCTTTCTCTGAGTGATTTGGGGAATTTTCCCCACCGTTGGATCTTTGATCCAAGGGCTTCTGTTTTACAGAAGAAAATCTTCTTGTTTTAACAAGAACATAAAGATTTCTTTAGAATCTTGATTCTGTTTGGCGCAAATACCCCAGCGCGTGACACGTGTCACGCAGCGCACAATGCAGCGCGACTGTGCTAGCGCATCTGCACTGACACGTGTCGCGCAGCGCACAGCGCAGCGCGACTGCGCTAGCGCATCTACGCTGACACGTGTCGCGCAGCGCAACTGCGCTGACACGTGTCGCGCAGCGCAGTGCTTGCGCAACTGAAGCATTGCTTCCTTTAATTTTTCTTTAAATAGAGCTTTGCTCTGATTGGGTGCTCTGCCTCGGGCGCTGCGCTGATGTATCAGCGCCTGACACGTGGCGCGTTGCGCCCGGGATTTGAAGCTTTGCTTCAAAATTTGAATTTTGAATTTCAATAGAGGTTTGCTCTAATTGGGGGAAACACATGTCTTCTTGATGAAGCATAAATCCGAGGCCTTTGAGAAATTTCGGGAATACAAGAATGAAGTAGAAAAACAAACAGGCAAAAGTTTCAAGACACTGAGATTTGATCGAGGTGGTGAATACTTGAGTGCCGAGTTTCTGGACTACTTAAAAGAGAATGGAATTCTCTCTCAGCTTACTCCTCCATACACACCACAACACAACGGTGTATCGGAAAGGCGGAATCGAACCCTATTGGATATGGTTCGTTCCATGATGAGTAGGGCTGAGTTACCGCGATCTTTCTGGGGTTATGCACTAGAATCAGCTGCATATCTTTTGAACAAGGTTCCCTCCAAGACTGTGCCTACCACACCATATCAGATGTGGTGTGGGAAGAAACCCCATCTTCAATATATGAAGATATGGGGATGTCCAGCTTTTGTTAAAAAGCAGCATGCGGAAAAACTCGAGGCACGCTCAGTACTGTGCAAGTTTGTGGGATACCCAAAGAACTCCAGGGGGTATTTTTTCTATTACGCAGAGGAACAAAAGGTTTTTGTTTCTCGTCATGCCCACTTTCTGGAACATCAGTTTTTAAAAAAAGGAGATAGTGGGAGCGTAGTAGAACTGGAAGAAATTCCAGAACCACAAGCTATTACTGAAACCTTGGTAGAACCAGAAGGTTCAGGAGAACCGGACATCCCAGCGCCACTCCGCAGGAATAGTAGGCAGTCTTATCCGCCCGAGAGATACTTCGGTTTTCTCATAGACGGGTATAGAGAGGATTGCACTATTGATTATAGTGAGCCTACTAGTTTCCAGTAAGCCATTCAGAGCGGTGACTCGGTAAAATGGCTGGATGCAATGCGGACCGAGATCGAGTCCATGTACACCAACAAAGTTTAGACTTTGGACTTTGCTCCAGAAGGAGTAAAACCCGTAGGCTGCAAATGGATCTTCAGAAAGAAGATTGGTGTAGATGGGCAAGTTGAAACCTATAAAGCTAAACTTGTTGCAAAGGGTTTTCATCAAAGACCTGATTTGGACTATGACGAGACCTTTTCTCCAGTGGCTATGCTCAAATCCATTCGGATCCTTCTTGCCATTGCTGCCTACCACGATTATGAAATCTGGCAGATGAACGTAAAGACGGCTTTCCTAAATGGAAATTTGGAAGAGTGCGTCTATATGGATCAGCCGGAGGGATTCATTCAGAGTGGGAGCAGCGGCAAAGTGTGCAAGTTGCTCAAGTCTATCTATGGACTGAAGCAGGCATCATGGAGCTGGAACATCTGCTTTGATGATATTGTCAAGGAATTTGACTTTATCAAAAACCCAGATGAACCATGCATTTACAGTAAGATTGTAGGGAGAACTGTGGTATTCCTCGTCTTGTACGTGGATGACATTCTCCTAATAGGAAATGATATTCCTATGTTACAGTCAGTCAAAGGATTCTTGTCACAGAGGTTCTCCATGAAGGACCTGGGCGATGCCAACTACATTCTGGGGATCTAGATCTATCGTGATAGATCTAAGAGGATGTTGGGACTTTCATAGTCTAGGTACATCGACACCATACTGAAACGATTCAGTATGGAAGATTCCAAGCGCGGTAATCTACCGGCATGTCACGGAATCACCCTCTCCAAAGAGATGTCTCCCAAGACTAATTTGGAAAGGGCTCGCATGTCATCTATACCCTACGCATCTGCGGTAGGCTCTATAATGTATGCGATGTTGTGTACCAGACCAGATATAGCATACGCATTGAGCGTTGTAAGCCGGTATCAGTCAGACCCAGGGGAGAAACACTGGATAGCAGTAAAGAACATTCTCATGTACCTGAGAAGGACTAAGAAGATGTTCTTGGTGTATGGCGGAAAAGGCCTCCAGATTGAGGCCTTTGTTGACTCCAGCTTCCAGGGTGACAAGGATGACTCCAAATCCATGTCGGGTTATGTCTTTACCATCAATGGAGGGGTGGTTTGCTGGAAGAGTTCCAAGCAGGAGACCGTTGCTGACTCAACTATGGAAGCGGAGTACATAGCTGCTTGCGATGCCGCAAAGGAAGTTGTCTGGATGAAGAAGTTCCTCGCGGAGCTTCAAGTGGTTCCTACCATTGTTGATCCAATACCACTGTATTGTGACAACAACGGAGCTATAGCTTTAGCGAAGGAACCCAGGTCCCATTAGAAGTCTAGGCACATTTTGAGGCAGTACCACCTGATCAGGGAGATCGCAGATCGCCGGGAGATCGAGGTGAAGAGAGTAAATTCAGAGGATAACACTGCAGATCCATTCACGAAGGCCATACCCCAGACTTAGTTCAAGCGGCTGATCGAGATGATAGGTCTTCGATACGCCAGTACATGGCCCTAGTGCAAGTGGGAGATTGTTAGTGTATATGCCCTAGAGGCCATTACTGTATCATACTAGTTTGTATATTACTTAATGGAAGCTTGGGATATTCATAGTTGTATAGACAATCTTACTCAAAATGGTAGTATGCTACTTGGTTTGTTTCTACTTTAATATGTGCATGTGTTTCTTTTAGCATATTGCTTATACATATTAGTGGAGCCCTTAGGATCTTTGCTTGATTATCAGCGTTGTGATGGCAGTCACACTTGTGGGGGCTGGGTGATCTATAAGCACATCCTTATACCGGTCCCTAGTCGTAGGATTATCGAGACAGGGCATCGATACTCCGGAGTAGACTAGTATATGCGCTTCTCATCCCAGCAGGGGAGATGGTCTGTCCCACAGCCATCAGTACGTCGTACTGGAGATGGTATACGGGTGCTCGTTAGGTTACGAGTACACTGGACAGGACTCGTCGGGAACTGTTGGTTGGTATTATACCTATCGTCAATTATCAGTTCCTAGGTGACATGAGTACAGCTTAGTCCGTTGACTTGACACTGTCACTTCGTCTCGAGTGTGTTCCCACTGTTCTTTGATTACTACCCTACCACGGCTCAAAGGAGTCGTTCAAACAGGTAGTAGTTGGGTGCAGTCCCGAAGCACTTGGAGGCAGTGACGGTTAGACAGGATTCGTCTCTCCCGGTATTGGGGGTTGATATCACGCTGTGTCTAGGAGAGCCATTACACATAGTCGTCCCTGGCCAGGGCAAGCGAGATATACTGGTAGGTTTCCAGTATTATCTCAGGGTGTTCTGGCTACACTCCGACACGACTTGTACTGCTATTTAGGGACTGACGTTCACTACCCCCTAGGCCCGCCATGCAATATTCTTAGATGAACAGACCGGACTGTACGGAGATTGTCACATACAGGCTCAGTAGGAGTTCGGATGGGTTTACCTCATCGGCCTTCTTATCGACATCTACCTGGGGACCGTTATGTACAGCTAGTGCCGCTTGCGGTCTGTGGTTAAACCCACTGCCAGCGTAGTGTCGAGTCTTTAGAGTCCCACACAGAGAGTTTCCCTACACTGAGCGAAAAGTGTAGAGGCCGTATGGTTTTACGGCAAGGCTACGATCACTTACGTACACTTATGTGTGTATGCTGTTCGGGCAGGCAATACTAGTGGGCTTTGGTTTAAGCCGGATCCTAGTATTGCATGGATGGATTTGTTTTGTCTTCTGTGCATTCGCATTCTACGGAATGCGGATGTGGGTGTGTATGCACAGTTGTGAGGAGCGAAGAGGAAGGAGGTGCCTCATTAGGGTTTTGACAGTTGATTAGGTCGAAACCATAATGAGGCGGACTCATTAGGGTTTTGGCAGTTCGTTCGGTCAAAACCATTATGAGCTGGGGACATTGTTTACTAATCTTTTTAGTGATAATTATGTGATGGCTAATTGCTTTGACCATTTGACCATACTTGACTTTGTTGATCATTTGACCAAAGTTGACTTGGACCTTCATGAGAGATCTAGAGTTTTCTATGGTTTTTCTTTTTATTCTTTGGGTTGTGAAAATGGTCAAGTCATTAGTAGCCATCAACTTTATCATGAAAGGATCAGTAATGATGATATTAGTGTATTATTGCAACCATGGTTCATTCTCTCTAGCTCATAATTCATTTCTCATTCTCTCTCTTGAAAAAGAAATGAGAAAGCTTCATGGTTGCTAGCTTCTTCTTCCTCCTCTTGATTCTTCCTTTGATCTCATGTGTTGAGAGAAAAAGGATCCAAATAGAAAAACACATCCATCTACTACTTCTACACAACCTAGGACATCAAGCCTGGCGATCTTGTTGCCCTAGTTGCCTCGGCTTGAGGTGGAGCTCGGAGTACAACTCTCGGGTGGATCTTCTTCGACTCAAGAAGGCCGCGAAGGTGGTCAAGATCCGGGTCGACCCTCGGAGCTTAGATGGATGAGCAGGATAGCGGAGAGAAGACCCGAAGGACCGGTATCGTGAGGTATAATCTCTATGGCATAGTAGATAGAACCTCAAGTAGTTTGCTAGTTTGTAGTTTAGCAAAGATCCTTCTTTTAGTCCATGTAGCCTTTGCGCCAAAAATTGTTTTTCGCCGTTTCCGCCTCCCCGTAAGAACCGGGGTGAGCAACGTGGACTTACATTAAGGACCTCATAGTCCGTGGATTTTAAGGACTCCACAGTCCGATGTTAGTTTTAAGACATCACGGTCAAGGTTAAGGACCTCATAGTCCGTGGATTTAAGGACTCCACAGTCCAATGTTAGTTTTAAGACATCACGGTCAAGGTTTAGGACCTCATAGTCCGTGGATTTAAGGACTCCACAGTCCACAAAATGTGTGGTTACCGAGACCCGTCACCTCTTTGAAGACGTTGAGGAATTACAACGCCGAATATCAAAAGAGTGAAGATATGTACCCTTTAACCAAGGTAAAATCAGTCTAGAATCATTGTGGTTGATCGTTAGTTTTAAGACATTACGGTCGAGGTTAAGGACATCATAGTCCGTGGATTTTAAGGACTCCACAGTCCAGTGTTTGCTCTGGATGCTTCACACGGGTTCACTGCCGTGCTTGGCGAGGACCAGGCTCCGCTCTGGGCATTTTCCGCGGGGTCAAAGAGTAACGTTATCCGTGTTCCACGTGACCAGGAATTTTGCACTAGATGCTTCACACAGGTTCACTGCCGTGTTCGGCGAGGACTAGGCTCCACTCTGGATGCTTCACACGGGTTCACTGCCGTACTCTGCGAGGACCAGGATCCACTGTGGACGTTTTCCACGGGGTCAAAGAGTGACGTTATCCGCGTTCCACGTTACCAGGAATTTTGCTCTGGATGCTTCCCACGGGTTCACTACCGTGTTCTGCGAGGACCAAGCTCCGCTCTGGACGTTTTCCACGGGGTCAAAGAGTGACGTTATCCGCGTTCCACGTAACCAGGAATTTTGCTCTGGATGCTTCCCACGGGTTCACTGCCGTGTTCTGGGAGGACCAGGCTCCGCTCTGGATGCTTCATACGGGTTCACTGCCGTGCTCTGTGAGGACCAGGATCCGCTCTGGACGTTTTCCACAGGATCAAAGAGTGAAGTTATCCGCGTTCCACGTTACCAAGAATTTTGCTCTGGATGCTTCCCACGGGTTCACTGCCGTGTTCTGCAAGGACCAGGCTCCGCTCTGGACGTTTTCCACGGGGTCAAAGAGTGACGTTATCTGCGTTCCACGTGACCAGGAATTTTGCACTAGATGCTTCACACGGGTTCACTGCCGTGCTCAGCGAGGACTAGGCTCCGCTCTGGATGCTTCACACGGGTTCACTGCCGTGCTCTGCGAGGACCAGGATCCGCTCTGGACGTTTTCCACAGGGTCAAAGAGTGACGTTATCCGCATTCCACATTACCAGGAATTTTGCTCTGGATGCTTCCCATGGGTTCACTGCCGTGTTCTGCGAGGACCAGGCTCCGCTCTGGACGTTTTCCACGGGGTCAAAGAATGACGTTATCCGCGTTCCACGTAACCAGGAATTTTGCTCTGGATGCTTCCCACGGGTTCACTGCCGTGTTCTGCGAGGACCAGGCTCCGCTCTGGATGCTTCACACGGGTTCACTGCCGTGCTCTGCGAGCACCAGGATCCGCTATGGACGTTTTCCACAGGGTCAAAGAGTGACGTTATCCGCGTTCCACGTTACCAGGAATTTTGCTCTGGATGCTTCCCACGGGTTCACTGCCGTGTTCTGCGAGGACCAGGCTCCGCTCTGGACGTTTTCCACGAGGTCAAAGAGTGACGTTATCCGCGTTCCACGTGACCAGGAATTTTGCACTAGATGCTTCACACGGGTTCACTGCCGTGCTCGGCGAGGACTAGGCTCCGCTCTGGATGCTTCACACGGGTTCACTGCCGTGCTCTGCGAGGACCAGGATCCGCTCTGGACGTTTTCCACGGGGTCAAAGAGTGACATTATCCGCGTTCCACGTTACCAGGAATTTTGCTCTGGATGATTCCCATGGGTTCACTGCCGTGTTCTGCGAGGACCAGGCTCCGCTCTGGACGTTTTCCACGGGGTCAAAGAGTGACGTTATCCGCGTTCCACGTGACCAGGAATTTTGCTGATTGCATCCGCATTTCACAGAATTGGGATTTGACTCTCAGTGGGAGTACATCGCCGAGTCATGGAACTGGGAGTTGTCGCTGTTCCGCTTTGCTTGATATTGTGTCCGTTGTGACGAGACGAATGTTGAGATGATCTCTGGGCTACCTGTGGCCCGCCGAGACTTGGCTTCTTCTTTTGATGAAACCTGGGCGAGGAGGAGTGCGATTCCTTCTTTGTTTGCGCCCCTGGATTGTATACAGGGATAGATGTAACATCACCTGTAGGGCGTAAATTTCATATTTATTTTATTTCTTTTTTCGCTATGCTCTATCATTTCAGCTTTTATATCGCGAAGCTTACGATTGCCCCATCATTTCGGCTATTTTTCGTGGTGCCCAATCATTTCGGCTATTTATTTTATTTTTACTCGCTGCTTTTTATTGCGAGTTGCCCAATCATTTCGGCTATTTTTCATGCATACATTTTTACTTGCTGCTTTTTATTGCAAGTTGCCCCATCATTTTGGCTATTTCGTATGCATGTGTGGCTCGCTAGCCTTTTCGCTTCAAGCTTGGGATTTTAGACACCGATTTCGGCATCAGCACCGCTACAACTGGGATGTTGCCAGGAGCGAATTATCATTTGCCTCTGTCGATGTTGAACAAAAGGTGGCTTAGTAAACAGGGTTAAGGGTCCCGTCGACTAAGGCTTTTGACTTCATGAGCCGTAAGGGTCTCATAAAGGTATTTCTCCCTGCGAGTCGTGAGGATCTCGTAGGTGTAATTTCTCCTTAAGAATCGTGAGGATTCCTAAGTGCAAGTCCTCTTGCAAGTCGTAAGGATCTTACAAAAGGGTTTTCTCCTTATAAGTCGAGAGGACTTACAAAGATTGTTTGCCATATGAACATATCCCTAGTCATGGATGGGACTTGATTAGGGAAATGTTTATTCGCGTCCGTGGATTGTATACAAGGGTCGGTATTGAGCCACTTGTAGGGCATAAATTGAAGGTTGTGGGGGTTGCTTAAGCACAGGTTTAGGTCTCTGTGACTTAAGACTTTCAAATCTTATGAGCCGTGAGGGTCCCATAAGAGAGTTCTCCTTACGAGTCGTGAGGATCTCGCAAGTGTAATTTCTCCCTAGGAATCGTGAGGACTCCTAAGTGTGTTGCTCCTTTGTGAGTCATAAGGATCTCACGCGGGTGGTTTCTCCTTACAAGGTCGTGAGGACCCTGCAAGTGTCCTTTAACGAGGTTGCGCCCTTTCGGGTTTTCACAAACACTCGCCGGTAACCCTGCTGTTTTTACTCACGGAGCCCTTTCGGGTTTTCATCCGTGCCCATTTTGCTTATGGACATACCGTTTTTATTTTTTAAATTTTTTTTATTTCTTTTTTTTATATATCGGCTTTGAGATACTGCAATCCACCGTAGTTTACTGACCTCTCGGTCAACAGTTAGTTTTAGGACATAGTGGTCCGTTGTTAGTTTAAGGACGTTTCGGTCCGTCGTTAGTTTAAGGACGTTTCGGTCCGTCGTTAGTTTAAGGACGTTTCGGTCCGTCGTTAGTTTAAGGACGTTTCGGTCCGCCGTTAGTTTAAGGACGTTTCGGTTCGTTGTTAGTTTAAGGACATTTTGGTCCGTTGTTGAAGAAGACCGGTTACCACTTATAGAGTTTGGACTTAGGAAGATAGCGAGCGGACATAGTCGTCGTCATCTATCATTGACCAAGGCCGTGACTTGTCAGGCGTAGTGTTTCTTCAGGAAGCGACCGTTTATTGGCCTGAAAGGTCTTTAACCGTGCATATCCATAAGTAGGTACGCTCCACCTTGGTAGACCCTGTTTATGATGTACGGGCCTTCATAGTTTGGCTCGAATTTTCCCCGCTTGGCGCGATTGGGGATCATAGGTCTTTTGACCACTAGCACGAGTTCGCCTTGGCGGAATGCCCTCGGCCTGGTCAATCTTTCGTATGAGCGCATCATCTTTACTTTGTAAGCCTCCAGATTTTGTTGCGTTATGAGCCGGGTCTCATCAAGGGCATCAAGCTCCTCAAGCCGAAGGTGAGCATTTTCTTCGTCCGTCAGCTCATAGTGGACCGCCACGCGTAGAGAGGGTAACTCTATCACGAGGGGGAGTACTGCTTCTGTACCGAATACCAACGTGTATGGAGTTGTGTTCGTGGCCGTTTTAAACGTAGTTCGATATGCCCAGAGAGCTTCTTGCAGTCTCTCGTGCCAGTCCTTTTTGTTTCGAGACACCGTCTTCTTCACGATTTTTGTCAAGGTTATGTTGAAAGCCTCAGCTAGACCGTTAGCTCGCGGATTATAAATTGAGGAGTATCTCCAGTCTATGTTGTGTTGTTGCGCGAAGCGGCTAATCTTGTGGCTTCTATAGGCTGGCCCGTTATCGGAAATGATCCGTCGCGGAGTTCCAAACTGATAAATGACGTGTGTCTTGAAGAAATGGAGAATATTCTCCGTCTTCACCTCCCTCAGTGGTATTGCTTCTGCCCATTTAGAGAAGTAATCAGTTGTCGCCAGGATGAAACGATGTCCCCTGGATGATGCTGGTTCGATGGGGCCGATTACGTCAGTCCCCCACATTTCGAACGGCAAACTAGCCACTGTTGGATGTAGTGGATTTGGGTGCTGGTGGATAAATTCCCCATGGATTTGGCACGAGTGGCATTGTTTCTCATACTCAAGGCAGTCCTGGATCATCGTTGGCCAATAATAGCCCATCCGTTTAATTTTCAACTTCATCTTCGGGCCGGCTTGGTGAGAACCGCAGAGTCCGTCGTGAACTTCCTGAACGACTCTTTTCGCTTCGTCAGGTCCCACGCATCTCAACCACAGAGAGTCAAATGACCTCTTGTACAGAGTATTATTGACGAAGGCAAAGGACAGAGCTCGTTTCATGAGCTGATGTCTTGAGGACGCATCTTCAGGCGTTCAACGGGATTTGAAGTGGTCTATGAAGACTTCTCTCCAATCATCAATCGTTTCTTGGTCTTTTATTTGCATGGCCGTCTGCTCGGTCGCTTCCTTTTCCTCGGATGATTCCGGAGATATTTTTGCCGGAGCAAGAACCCGATGGCTTTGTACCACGATTCTTATGTCATCGAGGTTCTCATCAGCTAATTCTTTAGTGTTAGTTATATGTATGCCCTAGAGACCATTACTATACATAGGATGTATATTGTAGTGGATGCTTGGACATATATAGGGAGGACTTTCTTGCTCTACATGATAGTATGCTATCTGGTTACTCTTTACCTTAACGTGTACACTGATTGTCTCTCTGTTACATGTAGGTAAAGCCCTTAGGATGTGTACTTGACAACCTGGACTATGATGCGGATCATACTAATGGTGACATGGTAGTCCATAAGTACATCATTCAAGGTCCCTAGTCGTGGGTGTATCGAGACGGGGCATCGATATACCAGAGTAGACTAGCATATACCTTCTCGACCCATAAAGATGGGCGATGGATGATCCCATATCCATTGGTGTTTGACATCAGAGATGATATACGGGTGCTCAGTGGAGACTGGGTACACTGGACGGACTCGCCGAGAACTCCCAGATGGTATTATACCTTACGTCAGATGACAGTTCTCAGGTGACACTGGTACAGGTTAGTCTGTAGACCCGAGATTGTCATAGAGTCTTGTGTGATTCCCACTGTGCTTTGATGTCCACCTTACCACGTCCAAGAGGGCGTGCAAAACGGTGGTTTTTGGGTACAGTCCCGAGTCACATGGAGGCAATGAGCGATAGGAGGGGTTTCGTCTCTCCCGGTATTGGGGGTTGATGTTGCGCTATGCTCGATTGGCCATAACAGGGAAATCCCTGGCCAGGGCTGGTTTAGAGATTTACTGGTAAGTGTTACCAGCAGTTTCTCGACCCGTTATGAGCCTCTCATTGGCATGACTTATTGGTTATTGGGGTCTGACGTTTACCACCCCTAGACTTGATATGCGACATATCATACGAGGAGACCGGACTGTACGGTAGTGTCACTGTCAGGCTTTTGCAGGAGTTGGAGCGGGCTTGCTTGCTGATCTTCTGATCGCTCAATACCCGGGTACCTTTACGTCCAGCTAGTACCGCTGACGGCTTGTGGGTGCTTGATATGATCATCACCTACTGCCGGCGTATTGACGAGGCTTTAGAGTCCTACATAGAGGTTGTACTGGCCCAGGCAAAACGAAATAGGAGCGCATATGTGATATGTGCGGGACCGAGAATAATGCGTGTATGCGATACCGTATTCCATTCTCGCGATGTTTGTATCGATCGGTTGTATGCGATATAACCTAGTTATCGAATCAAGGGTTGATTCGATAAATCGATACATTAAATGTTAGTCGGCTATATATGATATAACCGGATTATTAAGTCAAGTATTGATTTAATAATTTAGTGTATAATTGTATATATGATATACTAATTTACATTAACTAACATTGGTTCACTAAATCATTAATTTTTCTCACTTGTGCACAAGTTAATATATATGTGATATATATTTATTTGTGCTCTTTTTTGTATCATGGTTGTTGATACAAATGTCATGGGTGTACAAGACTTATACCATACTAATTATAGGTTTAAGTTTTTATATTTAAAGTAATTCAAAAACAATTGGATAATGAGCTAACATACATGAAGCTTCATGAAGCTTTTGGATGCTTTGACTTATTCCACTTGTTTTGTTTTACTTAATATATTAACTAACCTAACCACTATAATTAACAATGGTAAAGTCTCTACATGAGTTAAGTATATGATACTAACTCACCATGGTTGGCTCATTCTCTCTCTTGATCATTTTTCCATCCTCATTCTTGAGCTCATCTTCTTCCTCCTTCATTTCTTGCTAGGGTTTGAAAAAGAGAGAGAATCAAAGTGAGAAAAGAAAATCTAAAGTGTACTCATTTCCTATCTTACCATCCTCTACTAGACTAGTACTTTAGTTTTGGGTGTTTGCTTCACTAATTCTTTGGTTAGTGAGGTAGAAACTTGAGTCCGTATTCCCTCAACGTAGATCATCTTCGGCATTGAAAACTTCAAGCGATCCCGTTGCAATTTTCTCATGGAGCCGTCCGAGAGTCCGGGAGCCGATGATCGCAGCGAAGGGACTACATCAAGGAGCTCTAGAAGTGAAGGACCGATCTACAAGGGTTGTATTTTCGTATTCACTTAGTGTAAATGTAATTCACTTTCATTTGTTCGCCTAATCTCTAGTTAACAATCTAGCATAGGGTTGTTCGGCATGCTAAAATTTTAATCTGACATGGTTGATGCCTTGTAGAGCCTCCTTAGTGTGCCTAGTAACCCTACAGTGGTATCAGAGCCTAGCTAGAGCATTAGGCGATGCGTTAACGAACTTAAAACTCCGAACAAACCGAACACGACAAAATAAAACCCTCTCTGTACATTTTTTAAAATCTGGGATTTTCTAGAATTAAAAATATCTAAAAAATTCAGCAGGTGAAAATAGGAATTTTGGTGAAAAACGAGACATTGTTCCTTTAAACCTGCCGCGGAACCGCGGCCGTACTGCCCTTGGGCCGCGGATCTGCGGCAGTTATGAGGAATGAGCGACTCGTTTTCGCACCATAATTTCTATTTCTCTGTTTTATAATTTATGGATATTTTTAACTTGACTCAAGTATTGAGTATTTTGGGGTTTATTTTGTAATCGTCGATTCGATCGGAGAATTTAATTTTGTTATGTTTTTCCGGGTAAATTTAAAACATGTTAAAAAGTTCGACCGGATATAAATACCCACTTTTTCCCCTGTTGGGAAATTTCCAAGTGTTGGATCTTTCCGTAGTTTAAGAACGTTCGAAGTAGTGCAAGTAACACGATGGACCCTCTAGAAGACAACAAACCTTAACTCGATTATGTGACCGTCTTGAACTGCCCTTTGAACCTTAGGGTTTGGGGCAGTACAGCGTGCCACATGTGAGGCGTTGGCTTGACCCTTCTACGGCTAGACCGTTGGTACTGTGGCATGAAGTGAATGTTTTTAAACTTATTTCATGTGTTGAGCTGTTTTGGGAAAACTTGGGTGTTTAACTGTTTGATCGGAAAGTTTAACATTTTCTGTTTATCTGGAATGTGATACAATATTTGGAATTCACAAGTAATTATGTGATAACTAATATGAATGTTATAAACATAGCACTTTAGTCTCAAATGATCGGTTGCCACGGAATTTTGATGCGATCAAAAGTCTGTCGCAATCACGTAGCATACGCGGATATTCTCCGGTAAACTTAATAGACAGCCACGCCCCATAGCCCCGACCAAGTGACTGTAAGAGAACCCCGTCGCCAAAAGCATCCATTCGGGTGCTCGCGGCAGCGGTGTTCCGCCTCGGTGCACTTCGTTGACGGTATCAGGGGTGCGGCCGCCTACTAAAGTTTGTGACGAGCATTCGATCAGTTTTTCGGGAATCTTGTTGAATTGCCCGACTAGATATTGAAAAGTTTTTTCGATATAGAGACTAAAATGCGGGGTTTATAATTGTTAGGCATGTGATGTCTAAGGAATTCATTTGGTCAGGCATGCGATGTCTTAGGAGATTGCGGATTTCAACTGATGTAGTTTTACACTTTCTTTTCTGTAACCGTAAGTGTAGTATGTAGTGGTATTACCGGTTTTCGTTGATATATGTCGACGACGATCGGTGTATGCATACTTACTTACGTTGATGACATGTGATGTTATGTGTTGCTGGATATGTTATATTGGATCGTCGCGTTTTGAATAGCCGGGGTTTTTTTATGTAAGATGAGAGTTTTTATTTTCATTCATGTAAAATTCATTGTATGTAATATTCTTTTATTGGGGCACTTCCAGGTTGCGAAAGATGTCACCATTTGTATATTATTTACTTTCCGCACTAGGATAGACCCAAGGAGGGGAGCACAAGTAACCGGGTTCTAGGGTCCAGTGGGAGACCAACTCAAGGAGTCGAGTCCGGGTCTCTTAACCGTAGAATTGGAAGGGTTGCTTGCCGCTCTCGTAGGGGTCTAGGGGTGTGGGTTTGGCTATTCATCGCGACCGTGGAATCCGTGTTTTATAGAGGCTCAAAATAAAACACGGACGTCCTAGTATATCCAATGTTTCATATGTTTCTTCTGCTGCGATATCTGTGATGTGATCATTTGATATGTTATGATAGATACAGTATATAGTATATATGATATATTATATAGACGTTACTTATGTTTTACACCCGCGCTAGCCCTGCCCCGCTCTGCCGTTAGTTACCTAACCTAACGGTGCATGAGGGGACATCGAGGCGAATGCAGATGGCATAAGTGTACGTCGTATTTATCTGTGATGTTTAGGTGATTTAAATGATGGGACTTCATTGATGAGATTAATGAAATAAAAGAAACCTAAAGATGTTGTGGAATCGAATTTTCAAAACCAGGTAGCTACAGTTCTTGCTTTGCATCGCGGTGTTCCTTGTAGAACATCCTGCACCTTATTCGATAAGAAAAGGGCCGAGATCCCTTCACCGGGAGTGACCCCTTTAGCAATAACTGGCAGATGCTACAACCCTCGATTTTTCTTTTAATTGCTTCTATAGTTCTTGCTTTGCATAGTGATATTTATGAAATATCCTGCACCTTATTCGATGAGGAAAGGGCCGACGATCCCTTCACCAGGAGTGACCCCTTTAGCAAAACTAGAAAAGCCTAAAAAACACTCCATTTAAAAATCACTCGATTCTACAACGATATCAAGTTCATTACGCAATAGGTTTTCATAAAAACCCGTCGTAGCCATCCGTCATTTCATATAAGTAGTAGTTAGTATTCGTGCTGCGTTTGTTGGCCTTTGTCAAGGCGTAGTGTGCGGTAGCTGACTAGTGCTTATCTGCTTATGCATATGATGCAGATTGGATTAGGGTAGTCGTGCGACCTTGTTGGCCTTTGTCAAGGGCCGTGCGGGTGGGTTTAATTCAATCAAGAAATGACGGGTTGAACTTGACTAGCAGCCTATGGTTTGTTGGCCTTTGTCAAGGTCATAGGAGGCTAGGGGAAAAAGATTATCGGGAATTTCAAGTGTTGAAATTTTCAATGAGATTGCATACCTTCTATGAGATAGTTGGATCCCGATACCCACTGCGAGTAAGAGTTACTCCTGGGAGAGTTTTACACATTACAATTAGCCGATCAAGTAGATGTCTAGAAAGGTGTTAACGGGGCTATGCCTCTGGGAAAACGAGGTTTACTTTAATTAGGTCCGTGCGAAAGCACGGGGAACCTCCCTCAAAGTACCAACACTGGCCTGGCTGAAAGATTGGCGAACTTGTAGCGTGTAATTAATCCCGGCTAGTCTTTCCTTTTAGGGTTTGAAGGAAGATTTGATAAAAACAGTGGGAGCCATTCTGATTAGATAAAATAATAACCAATCTGATCTTGTAAGAGCATACGCTGAGTGTTTTCTTCTCTCTCTCCAGGTAGCGACCATATCACGCCTTAATCAAGATAATAATACGGATGAATTGACCGAACCCGCTTGTTATACTGAGCTGGGGAACGTTGGTCCCGCTCCAACTTATAATTGTTAGAAGACAGAGCAGGAAATTAGGGGATTACCAGAATTACCGTGCCGCCCAAATGAAGAAAGTGCATGATGATGCATCATCTTCGGGTGTGTTCATTACAGAGAACTGTTTCTCAGTGTCCTTTATTTCCTGGGTATTTGATACCGGATCAGGATCCCACATATGTAATATATCACATGGTCTACAGAAAGGTAGAGAACTGAGAACGGATGATAAGTTTCATGAGGCAGAAAACGGTGCAAGTGTTGCAGCCAAGTCTGTTGGTCACTGTCACCCTGTATTACCTGAATACATTGATTCTGAACAAATGTCATTAGATACTGAACCTGATATACAAAATCATATCAGTCTCTTTATTAGTAAAGAAGGATATAATTTTGTATTGTTGGATAATGTTTTGAACATTTCCTATATCAAAAGTTGATCGGTTCAGGCATGTTATCTAAAAGCATTGATGTTCTAAATCAAACTAAAGTTCTTAGTATACGAAACACACAAAAGAGGAAGAGTTCAGAAATGAACGAATCCTTCTTGAGGCATTGTAGACTAGGTCATATCAATGCGACCCGACTGGCTGAAGTTACATTTAGATGCATATTTAATTAGTTTGAATTTACATCTTGTGAAACTTGCCGGTCCTGTCACAAAGATAAGATGACCTCAGCTCTGTTTATTGGAAACAGAGAAAGAGTTAGTAAACACTTGGGATAATACATGTTGATGTATGAAGGTCCCCTGTCTACACATGCTAAGACCGGTTCTTTGTACTTCATTATATTCTCTGATGATCTCTCAAGATTCAGACATATGTTCCTATTGAAACACAAGTCCGAAACTTTTGAGATATTCACAGAATATAATTTAGAAGTAGAGAACCAAAAACGGGTATAAGTATTATGTCCTTAGATGTGATCAGGGAGGAGAATACTTGAGCACTGGATTCCTGGACTATTCTAAGAATGAGATTCTCTCTCAGCATTACTCCTCCGCATACACCATAGCACGATGGTATATCGGGGCGGAACAATAGCACCCTATGTGATATGGTGTGCTCTATGATGAGTACTACTGAGTTTCCAATTTCCTTTTAGGATGTTATGCACTTATGAAGTTGCATACCTATTGAATGGGGTTCCGATCAAATCAGTTGCCTACCACTTCATATATGATATGGAAAGGGAAGAGCCCATATCTTAAGTTTGTTAAGATTTGGGGTTGTCCAGCCTATGTCTAAAAGCATAATCCGGACAAGCTCAAGGCAAAGTCAGTTCTGTAAAAGTTTGTTGGATATCCCAAGCATTCGCAAGGGAATATCTTCTACCTAACCGAGGAACAAAAATGTTTTGTTTCTCAGCATGCCACCTTTGTGAAAGGGAATTTCTTGTGAAGAAATTTGTGGACATGAGGTAGAACTGGAAGGAGTTCCAGCTATACAAACTATAGTTGATGATTTGGTAGAACTAAAGGATTTGATAGTAACCAATGAACCTCAGCCTCTCCGCCGATCTAGCAGGGTTCCTCACCCACCTGAGAGATACTTTGGATTCTCTATGACAGTGGGAGCGAGGGTTGCATCATGAGATGATGACCCAACTAGTTTCGAGCTGGCCATCAGGAGTGGGACTCTGTAAGAATGGCTGGATGCTTAGCGATCTGAGATGGAATCCTTGTACACCAACAAAGTATGGACTTTGGTTGCTTTATCTGAAGGGTTAAATCCCCATCAAGAGCAAGTATATCTTGAGAAGATTACTTGGTGTACATTGAAAAGTTGAGACTTTGAAAGCTAGACTTGTTAAAGGTTTGCATCATTGACCAGGTATGGATTATAATGAAACCTTTTCTAAGTAGCTATGATTAAGTCCATCCAGATCCTATTTGCCACGGCTACATACCATGACTACGATATCTGGTGGTTGGGTGTCATGACTGCTTTTCTAAATGATGTTTTAGAAGAGAGAGTCTATAAGTACACAGTCAGAGGGCTTCGTAGACAGTGGGAGCAGCGGAAACGTGTGCAAGATGTTTTATGTGATAAAGCAGGCATCGCGGAGTTGGAACATCTGTTTCGATGAGTTAGTCAAAGAGTTTGACATCATCAAAATGGTAGATGAACCTTGTAGATACAAAAAGGTAGTAGAGAGTATGGTGGTGATCCTCGTAGAGTACATGGATGACATACTCTTGATGGGGAAGGAGTTTCCTATGCTATGCTCGGTCAATCTTCGCTTATCACAATGATCCACATAGGATCAAAATGATACCTCCTAAATCCTGAGTTTTGGATCTATGAGATAGATCTAAATGGATGTTAGGATTCTCACTAGTTGTAGTGAGATGGTATCAATTGATCCTGGGGAGAATCACTGGAGAGGTTCCAGGGTGATAAGGACGACTGAATGTCAGTCACAGGCATTGTCTTTACCCTCAGTAAAGGGACGGTATGTTGGAAGAGTTCCAAGCTAAATATCGTGGCATACTAGACGATAAAGGCTAGATACATCGCTACCAAAGATGCTACCAAAGAGGCAGTCTGGGTGTATATTAGTTCATGAGATGAACTTTGTTCCTCCCATTGTGTGACAATGGAGTTGTGGCTTATGCCAAGAAACGCCCATCCCATCAGTGATCCAGACATATTCTAAGGCAGTGTCACCTGATCATAGAGATGGTTGATCTCCAGGGGATCGAGGTTAGGAGAGTAGACTCATAGGAAAACACGGGGGATCCACTCACAAAGGCCTTTTCCCAGAGAGAGACTATTTTGGGATGGTTGAGTATGAGATACTACAACCACTGTTATCAGTTGGCCCTAGTGCAAGTGGGAGATTGTTAGTTATATGTATGCCCTAGAGGCCATTACTATACATAAGATGTATATTGTAGTGGATGCTTAGACATATATAGGGAGGACTTTCTTGCTCGACATGATAGTATGCTATCTGGTTACTCTTTACCTTAACGTGTACACTGATTGTCTCTCTGTTACATGTTGGTAAAGCCCTTAGGATGTGTACTTGACTACCTGGACTGTGATGCGGATCATACTAGTGGGGACATGGTAGTCCATAAGTACATCCTTCAAAGTCCCTAGTCGTGGGTGTATCGAGACGGGACATCGATATACCACAGTAGACTAGCGTATACCTTCTCGACCCATACAGATGGGCGATGGATGATCCCATATCCATTGGTGTTTGACATCAGAGATGATATACGGGTGCTCAGTGGAGACTGGGCACACTGGACGGACTCGCCGAGAACTCCCAGATGGTATTATACCTTACGTCAGATGGCGGTTCTCTGGTGACACTGGTACAGGTTAGTCTGTAGACCCGAGATCGTCATAGAGTCTTGTGTGATTCCCACTGTGCTTTGATTTCCACCTTACCACGTCTAAGAGAGCGTGCAAAACGGTGGTTTTTGGGTACAGTCCCGAGTCACATGGAGGCAATGAGCGATAGGAGGGGTTTCGTCTCTCCCGGTATTGGGGGTTGATGTTGCGCTATGCTCGATTGGCCATAACAGGGAAGTCCCTGGCCAGGGCTGGTTTAGAGATTTTCTGGTAAGTATTACCAGTAGTTTCTCGACCCGTTATGAGCCTCTCATCGGCATGACTTATCGGTTATTGGGGTCTGACGTTTACCACCCCTAGACTTGATATGCGACATTATCAGACGAGGAGACCGGACTGTACGGTAGTGTCACTGTCAGGCTTTTACAGGAGTTAGAGCGGGCTTGCTTGCTGATCTTCTGATCGCTCAATACCCGGGTAGCCGTTACGTCCAGCTAGTACCGCTGACGGCTTGTGGGTGCTTGATATGATCATCACCTACTGCCGGCGTATTGACGAGTCTTTAGAGTCCTACATAGAGGTTGTACTGGCTCAGGCAAAACGAAATAGGAGCGCATATGTGATATGTACGGGACCGAGAATAATGCGTGTATGCGATACCGTATTCCATTCTCGCGATGTTTGTATCGATCGGTTGTATGCGATATAACCTAGTTATCGAATCAAGGGTTGATTCGATAAATCGATACATTGAATGTTAGTCGGCTATAAATGATATAACCAGATTATTAAGTCAAGTATTGATTTAATAATTTAGTGTATAATCATATATATGATATACTAATTTTCATTAACTAACATTGGTTCACTAAAGCATTTATTTTTCTCACTTATGCACAAGTTAATATATATGTGATATATATTTATTTGTGCTCTTTTTTGTATCATGGTTGTTGATACAAATGTCATGGGTGTACAAGACTTATACCATACTAATTATAGGTTTAGGTTTTTATATTTAAAGTAATTCAAAAACAATTGGATAATGAGCTAACATACATGAAGCTTCATAAAGCTTTTGGATGCTTTGACTTATTCCACTTGTTTTGTTTTACTTAATATATTAACTAACCTAACCACTATAATTAACAATGGTAAAGTCTCTACATGAGTTAAGTATATGATACTAACTCACCATGGTTGGCTCATTCTCTCTCTTGATCATTTTTCCATCCTCATTCTTGAGCTCATCTTCTTCCTCCTTCATTTCTTGCTAGGGTTTGAAAAAGAGAGAGAATCAAAGTGAGAAAAGAAAATCTAAAGTGTACCCATTTCCTATCTCACCATCCTCTACTAGACTAGCACTTTAGTTTTGGGTGTTTGCTTCACTGATTCTTTGGTTAGTGAGGTAGAATCTTGAGTCCGTATTCCCTCGACGTAGATCATCTTCAGCATCGAAGACTTCAAGCGATCCCGTTGCAATTTTCTCATGGAGCCGTCCGAGTGTCCGGGAGCCGATGATCGCAGCAAAGGGACTACATCAAGGAGCTCTAGAAGTGAAGGTGTTAGTTATATGTATGCCCTAGAGGCCATTACTGTACATTGGATGTATATTGTAGTGGATGCTGGGACATATATAGGAAGGACTTTCTCGCTCGACATGATAGTACGCTATCTGGTTGCTCTTTATCTTAACATGTATAATTTCTGTCTCTCTGTTACATGTTGATAAAGCCCTTAGGATGTATACTCGACTTCCAGGACTGTGATGCAGATCGTACGAGTGGGGCCTGGATAGTCCATGAGTACATCCTTCAAATGTTCCTAGTCGAGGGAATATCGAGATGGGGCATCGATATTCCAGAGTAGACTAGCGCATATCTTCTCGACCCATGCGATGGGCGATGGATGATCCCATATCCATTGGTGTTTGACATCGAAGATGGTATGCGGGTGCTCAGTGGAGACTGGGTACACTGAACGGACTCGCCGAGAACTCCCAGATGGTATTATACCTCACGTCAGATGGCAGTTCTCTGGTGACACTGGTACAGCTTAGTCTGTTGACCCGAGATCGTCATAGAGTCTTGTGTGTCTCCCACTGTGCTTTGATTTCCACCCTACCACGGCTCTACTGAGTCGTGCAAACAGGTGGTTTTTGGGTACAGTCCCGATTCACATGGAGGCAATGAGCGATAGGAGGGGATTCGTCTCTCCCGGTATTGGGGGTTGATGTTGTGCTATGCTCGACTGGCCATAACAGGAAATCCCTGGCCAGGGTTGCTGTGATATACTGGTAAGAGTTATCAGTAGTTTCACGAATGTTATGGACCTCAAGTCGGCATGACTTATCGAGCTATTGGGGTCTGACGTTTACCACCCCTAGGCGAGATATGCGACATATCAGACGAACAGACCGGACTATACGGTAAGTGTTACTGGTTGGATTCGCAGGAGTGTGAGCGGGCTTGCTCGTCGATCTTCTGATCGCTCAATACCCGGGTGGCCGTTACGTTTAGCAGACCGCTTGCGGCTTGTGGGTGTTTGATATGATCATCATCTGCTACCGGTGTATTGACGAGTCTTTAGAGTCCTACACAGAGGTTTCCTGGCTCAAGCGAAACGAAATAGGAGCGCATATGAGATATGTGCGGGACCGAGAATAATTCGAGTATGTGATACCGTATTCCATTCTCGCGATCAATGTATCGATTGGTTATATGCGATATAACCTAGTTATCGAATCAAGGATTGATTCGATAAGCCGATACATAGGATACTAATCGGTTGTATGCGATATGACCGGATCGTTAAATCAAGTGTTGATTTAATGATTTAATGTATAATTATATATATTGATATATTACTTTGCATTAACTAGTATTGGTTCACTTTAAATGGATTTACTCACTTGGTTTGTACACATTGTATATGTGATATACTTTTGTGCACAAGATTGTATCATGTTTGATGATACTTGCTCTTTTGGGTTTGTGTAAAGATTAAACCATGTTTATTGAATGGTTAGGGTTTCTTTTCTCTTATTTATTTATCCATTTATTATTGTTTTGGAAAAGATAAAGAGAAAATGAAATGGTGGCTTAGTTTGTCTTTTTCTTTGAAGCTTCTTGAAACCTTGACTAAGTCCACCATTCTTGTCTTTTCTCTAACCCTAACCACTCATCTAAACCTTGGTTAAATCTCTACACTAAACCATGGTTGAAGTCATGATAAGTATTACTTTTTTATTTTCTTTTTTAATAATCTTATCATATCTTCTTCTTCTTCATCTTCTTCAACATGAAGAGAAGCTTTCTACTTCAATGGCAACTAGCCAAATCAAGTGAGAAATCCAAAACTAAAGTCTACCCACTTCCTATTTCTTCATCCTCTACCTCTTGCCAAGTAGTAAAGTGTGTTTCCTTCACAAATTTTCAAGGTTTGGTGAAGGTGGAGCTTGATCTAGCGATGTCTCGACGTAGATCATCTTCGGCATGGATATTGACGACCTAGCTCGCTTATTCTTCGACGAAGCCGATGCTAGAGCCCGGGAGTTCACTTGGACAGCGAGAGGACTTCGTTGCGGAGCCGTGGAGGTGGTGGACCGGATCTACAAAGGTTGTATATCTGTTCCCTTAGTTAAAATGTTAACTATTTTGCTTGTTTCGCCTAAATATCTAGTAAACGATCCGTAGTCGGGTTTGTAGGCACCCGTAAAATTTGATTTGTGCATGTTTGATCACTTGTGAGACTTCACTAGAGTGCCTAGGAACCCTACAGAAGGACCGATCTACAAGGGTTGTATTTTCGTATTCACTTAGTGTAAATGTGATTTACTTTCATTTGTTCGCCTAATCTCTAGTTAACGATCTCGCTTAGGGTTGTTCGGCATGCTAAAATTTTAATCCGGCATGGTTGATTCCTTGTAGAGCCTCCTTAGTGTGCCTAGTAATCCTACATTTAGCTAGCTTGGCTAATGCATCCGCTTTGCTATTTTCGGCACGCGGTATGCTTTCTAAGGTGTAGGAGGGGATTTGAGTCAGCAGTCACTGTACTCTTTCGCCGTACTTTACCGGTTCTGGCTTACATGTCTGGTAGTCGCCGTTTACTTGACTAACGACTAGTTGGGAATCTCCGTATATGAGGAGGTTTTCAATTCCCATGTCGATGGCGATCTCGAGGTCTGCTATCAAAGCTTCGTATTCGGCCTCATTGTTCGTCCTCGGCTCTGTTAGGGAAAAAGCGAAGCGCATTATCCCTCTTTATGGAGTTACGAAGATAAGGCCTACCCCCGATTTGATTATGGGTGTATTGTGCTTGCGCTTCTTCATAGAAGATGCTCCATCGAAATAAAGTTCCCATCGGGTATCACCGCCGTCAATCGCATCAAACGTGTATTCATCTGGCAGTTCGGAATTCAAAGGGGAATCGGCTGGTATTGGATGTTCAGCGAGGAAGTCGGCAATAGCCTTGCCTTTCACCGCCTTAAGAGGCTGATAAGTTATAAAAAAAAACTCCATTAAGAGCAGGGCCCATTTAGCGAGTCTTCCTGTCAATATGGCCTTCGACATTAAATATTTAAGAGGGTCCACCTTCGAAATGAGACGGACTTCATGCGCCAACGCATAGTGCCTGAGCTTTGTTATCGCGAAGATCAATGCCAGGCAGTGCTTTTTGATGGAGGAGTAATTGTTTTCTGCCCCCAATAGAACTCGACTTAGATAGTAGAGCGCTCTCTCTTTCCCTTGGTCGTTCTCCTGTGCCCACAATGCGCCTAAGGAACCTTCAAGGGCGGTTGTATAAAGAATGAAAGGCTTTCCCTTGACCGGAGCAGCCAGCACTGGCGGGTTCTGCAGGTATTGCTTGATCTCGTCAAGCGCGGTTTGGCATTTGTGGTCCCAGACGAACGGGGTTCTCTTCTTCATCAGGTGAATGTAAGGGCGGCATTTGCCTAAAAGGTTGGCGATAAATCGCCGGATGTACGCGAGCTTCCCCTGGAGAGACCGCAATTGTTTTAGAGTCCTTGGTGGTGGCATTTTCTGTTAGTTATATGTATGCCCTAGAGGCCATTACTATACATATGATGTGTATTGTAGTGGATGCTTGGACATATATAGGGAGGACTTTCTTGCTCGACATGATAGTATGCTATCTGGTTACTCTTTACCTTAACGTGTATACTGATTGTCTCTCTGTTACATGTTGGTAAAGCCCTTAGGATGTGTACTTGACTACCTGGACTATGATGCGGATCATACTAGTGGGGACATGGTAGTCCATAAGTACATCCTTCAAGGTCCCTAGTCGTGGGTGTATCGAGACGGGGCATCGATATACCAGAGTAGACTAGCGTACGCCTTCTTGACCCATACAGATGGGCGATGGATGATCCCATATCCATTGGTGTTTGACATCAGAGATGATATACGGGTGCTCAGTGGAGACTGGGTACACTGGGCGGACTTGCCGAGAACTCCCAGATGGTATTATACCTTACGTCAGATGGCGGTTCTCTGGTGACACTGGTACAGGTTAGTCTGTAGATCCGAGATCGTCATAGAGTCTTGTGTGATTCCCACTGTGCTTTGATTTCCACCTTACCACGTCCAAGAGGGCGTGTAAAACGGTGGTTTTTGGGTACAGTCCCGAGTCACATGGAGGCAATGAGCGATAGGAGGGGTTTCGTCTCTCCCGGTATTGGGGGTTGATGTTGCGCTATGCTCGATTGGCCATAACAGGGAAGTCCCTGGCCAGGGCTGGTTTAGAGATTTACTGGTAAGTGTTACCAGTAGTTTCTCGACCCGTTATGAGCCTCATATCTGCATGACTTATCGGTTATTGGGGTCTGACGTTTACCACCCCTAGAACTGGTATGCGACATATCAGACGAGGAGACCGGACTGTACGGTAGTGTCACTGTCAGGCTTTTGCAGGAGTTGGAGCGGGCTTGCTTGCTGATCTTCTGATCGCTCAATACCCGGGTAGCCGTTACGTCCAGCTAGTACCGCTGACGGCTTGTGGGTGCTTGATATGATCATCACCTACTGCCGGCGTATTGACGAGTCTTTAGAGTCCTACATAGAGGTTGTACTGGCTCAGGCAAAACGAAATAGGAGCGCATATGTGATATGTGCGGGACCAAGAATAATGCGTATATGCGATACCATATTCCATTCTTACGATGTTTTTATCGATCGGTTGTATGCGATATAACCTAGTTATCGAATCAAGGGTTGATTCGATAAATCGATACATTGAATGTTAGTCGGCTATATATGATATAACCGGATTATTAAGTCAAGTATTGATTTAATAATTTAGTGTATAATTGTATATATGATATACTAATTTACATTAACTAACATTGGTTCACTAAAGCATTTATTTTTCTCACTTAGGCAGTATCACCTGATCGAGGAGATGGTTGATCTCCAGGGGATCGAGGTTAGGAGAGTAGACTCAGAGGACAACACGGCGGATCCACTCACAAAGGCCTTTTCCCAGATAAAGACTTTTATAGGATGGTTGAGTATGAGATACTACAACCACTGCTATCAGATGGCCCTACTACAACCACTGCTATCCCATATCCATCGGTGTTTGACATCAAGGATGGTGTACGGGTGCTCAGTGGAGACTGGGTACACTGGACGGACTCACCGAGAACTCCCAGATGGTATTATACCTCACGTCAGATGGCAGTTCTCCGGTGACACTGGTACAGAGTAGTCTGTTGACCCGAGATCGTCATAGAGTCTTGTGTGATTCCCACTGTGCTTTGATTTCCATCATACCACGTCCAAGAGGGCGTGCAAAAAGGTGGCTTTTGGGTACAGTCCCGAATCATATGGAGGCAATGAGCGATAGGAGGGGATTCGTCTCTCCCGGTATAGGGAGTTGATGTTGTGCTGTGTTCGATTGGCTATAACCGGAAATCCCTGGTCAGGGTTGCTGAGATTTACTGGTAAGTGTTATCAGTAGTTTCTCGAACTGTTATAGACCTCAAATCGACACGACTTATCAAGCTACTGGGGTCTGACGTTTACCACCCCTAGGTGAGATATGCGACATATCAGACGACGAGACCGGACTGTACGGGAGTGTTACTGATTGGATTCACAGGAGAATGTACAGCCTTGCTTGTTGATCTTCTGAGCGCTCAATACCTGGGTGGCTGTTACATTTAGCTGACCGCTTGCAGCTTGTGGGTGTTTGATATGATCATCACCTACTGCCGGCGTATTGACGATTCTTTAGAGTCCTACACAGAGGTTTCTTGACTCAGGCAAAACGGAGTAGGAGCACATATATGATATGTGCGGGACCGAGGATAATGCGATATGAGATGCCGTATTCTATTCTCGTGATATTTGATATCAGCCGGGTCATCGGATCAAGTGTTGATTCGATGAATCGATACGGATAAATATTAGTCGGTTATATGCGATATAGCCGGATTGTCGGATCAAGTGTTGATTCGATAATTTAATGTATAATAATATATATGATATATTAAATTACATTAACTAATATTTGCTCACTAAAAGATTATTTTTCTCACTCGGGTAATACATTGATATATATGCGATATATGTTAAATGTATTATTTTATTTTGTTACAATAAATATTGTATATGTGATATATAATATTGTAACATGTTATAATTATTAATGCAACAAGTTTAGTGGAGTTTAAACAAGATTAGGGTTTGATTTGGGTTAATGTATTCTAGATGTTTCTAGATGGTTTTACTTTGTCATTTGATAAGATATTATGATAGATATTTCTTTGTGACTCACCCTTTAACCCAACCCAAACCCTAACCCTACTAAACTCTCTACATTGGTTACTACAACCATGGTTGCATAAATAATTATGATAACTTTTTATTATTCATCACAAAATGAATTCTATCATCTTCTTCCTTGAGTTATTCATTGAAAAAGCTTTCTAGCTTTTTCTAAGTGATGATAAATGAGTGAGAAAAAGATTATAAAAGAGAGCAAAAATCCTACTTCATCATCCTCATCTTCCCTTGCCCTTTAGATGAGAGTGTTCACTTAATTTAGTGAGTGTTAGCTTGTGTTAATGAAACTTCAAGGTAGATCATCTTTGTATCGAAGATCGGAAGCAAGACTGCATCTTTCTCTTCGTGGACCCTCTCGAGAGTCCGGAACCCGATGATCGCAGCGAAGGGACCACAATACGGAGCTTATGAAGTGAAGGACCGGATCTACAAAGGTTGTAATCCCTCTTACTTAGTGTTAAAGAGTTTAACATGCTTGTTTTCGCCTAAACCCTAGTTTAAAGATCCGGCTTCGGGTTGTTCGGCACGGCTAAATTTTTAATCGGGCATGGTTGATGCCTCGTAGAACCTTGTGAGCGTGCATAGCAATCCTACAGTGGTATCAGAGCCAAGCTAGAGCTTTAGGCGAAATCTAGACGAAGTTTAAAGTCCGATCGAACCCGAAAACCCCGACACGAACCCTTGTCTGTACATTTTTCAAAAATGTGGTTTTTTCTGAATTAAAAATTCTCAGAAAAAAAGCAGGAAAAAATAAGAATAACTGTGAAGTACGGACCTCTAATTCGAAAATTTGACCGCGGAACCGGGGCGAAACCAAGGGTTTGGCGGCGGTTCCGCGGCCAAAATTGTGACTTAGTCCCTGGAATTTCATGTAATTATTATTAGGTCCTTTCTTGTTATTTTTTTCTATAAATTTTTTAATTCCACTCAAGTGTTGAGTTTTCTAGGGTTGTATTGGGGACTCGTTAATTCGATCGGATAATTTAACTTTGTTTAGTTTGTCCGAGTAATTTATAGAAACCGTTAAAAAGTTCGAACGGATATCAATAACTCACTTTTTCCCCTTTCGGAAAATTTTTCAAAAATTGGATTTTTTTCTCGAGTTTAAGAATGTTCTTAGTCGTGCAAGTAACGCGGTGGACCCTCTAGAAAACAACAAACCTTAACTCGATTATGTGACCGTCTTGAACTGTCTTTTGAACCTTAGGGTTTGGGGCAGTACGGCGTGCCACATGTGAGGCGTTGGCTTGACCCTTCTACGGCTGGACCATTGGTACTGTGGCATGTGATGGATGTTTTTAAACTGATTTCAAGTGTTGAGATAATTTGGGGAAATCTTGGGTGTTTGATTATTCGATCGGAAAGTTTAACATTGTCTATTTATCTGGAATGTGATACAATATTTGGAATCCACAGGTAGTTATGAGATAACTAATTTGAATGTTATAAATCTAGCAGTTTAGTCTCAAATGATCGGTTGCCACGGAATTTTGATGTGATCAAAAGTCCGTCGCAATCACGTAGCGTACGCGGATACTCGCCGGGTAAACTTAATAGACAGCTACGCCCCATAGCCCTGACTAAGTGACTGTAGGAGAACCCCGTCGCCAAAAGCATCCATTCGGGTGCTTGCGACAGCGGTGTTCCGCCTTAGTGCACTTTGTCGACGGCATCCGGAGGTGCGGCCGTCTACTAAAGTTTGCGACGAGCATTCGATCAGGATGTCGGGAATCTTGTTGAATTGCCCGACTTGATATTGAAAAGAGTTTTCGATAATGAGACTAAAATGCGGGGTTTATAATTGTTAGGCATGAGATGTCTAAAGAATTCATTTGGTTAGGCATGCGATGTCTAAGAAGGTTGCGGATTCCAACTGTTGTAATTTTACACTTTCTTTTCTGTGACCGTAAGCGTAGTATGTGGTGTATCGCCGGTTTCGTTACTATACATCAACGACAATCGGGATACGCATACTTGCTTACGTTGATGATATGAGATATTATGTGTTGCTGTGATATGTTCTATTGGATCGTCACGTTCTGAATAGCCGGGGGTTTTATGTGAGATGAGGGTTTTTTCTTTTTCATTCATGTAAAATTCATTTGTATGTAATATTCTTTTATTGGGGCACTTCCGGGATGAGGTTGATGTCACCCTTGTATATTATTTACTTTTCCGCATTAGGTAGACCCAAGGCAGGGAGCATAAGTAACCGGGTTCTAGGGTCCAGTGGGAGACCATTTCGAGGAGTCGAGACCGGGTCTCCTAACCCTAGAATTGGCAGTGTTGCTTGTCGCTCTCGTAGGGGTCTAGGGATGTGGGTTTGGCTATTCATCGCGACCGTGGAATCCGTGTTTTATATAGGCTCGTATTAAAAACACGGACGTCCTAGTATATCCAATATTTCATATATGTTCTTCTGCTGCAATGTTCTGTGATGAGATCATATTACTGCCTGAGATGAATGTTTATATTATATATATGAGATATATGTTATATTGCAGATTTCGTTTCAAAAAGAGATGCTTGTGAAGCATAATAAAATGGGACTTCATTAATGAGATTAATGAAATAAAAGAAACCTAAGATGTTGTAGAAACTTGTTTAAAAAACTGGTAGCTCTAGTTCTTGCTTTGCATAGCGGTGTTCTTTGTAGAACATCCAGCACCTTATTCGATAAGGAAAGAGCCGAGATCCCTTCACCGGGAGTGACCTCTTTAGTGAAACTAGCAGATGCTACAAACTCAGTCTGTCTTTTGATTGCTTCTATAGTTTTTGCTTTGCATAGTGATATTTGTGAAATATCCTGCACCTTATTCGATGAGGAAAGGGCCGACGATCCCTTCACCGGGAGTGACCCCTTTAGCAAAACTAGAAAAGCCTCAAAAACATTCCATTTAAAATCACTCGATTCTACAACGATATCAAGTTCATTACGCAAAGGGTTTTCTTAAAAACCTGTCATAGCCCTCCGTCATTTTAGGAAGTAGAGTACTTAGTATTCGTGCTGCGTATGTCGACTTTAGTTGAGGCGTAGTGTACGGTAGCTAAGTGATGTCTTCCTACACAGCATATGATGCGATTAGTTAGGACATTCATGTGATTACGTCGACCATAGTTGAGGGTCATGTAGGGTGGGTCTGATTAATCATGAAATGACGGGTAGAACTTGACTAGTGCTTATGATATGTTGACCTTAGTTAAGGTCATAAGTACTAGGGGTAATATATTATCGGGAATTTCAAGTGTCGAAATTTGCAATGAGATTGCATACCTTCTATGAGATAGTTGGATCCCGATACCCGCTGCGAGTAAGAGTTACTCCTGGGAGAGTTTTACACATTACAATTAGCCGATCAAGTAGGTGTCTAGAAAGGTGTTAACGGGGTTACGCCTCTGGGAAAATGAGGTTTACTTTAATTAGGTTCGTGCGAAAGCACGGGGGACCTCCCTCAAAGTACCGACACTGGCCTGGCTGAAAGATTGGCGAACTTGTAGCGTGTAATTAATCCCGGCTAGTCTTTCCTTTTAGGGTTTGAAAGAAGATTTGATTAAAACAGTGGGAGACATCCTGATTAGATATATTAGATAACCAATCTAATCTTGCAAGAGCATACGCTGAATGTTTTCTTCTCTCTCTCTCCAGGTAGCGACCATATCACGCCTTAATCAAGATAATAATACGGATGTATTGACCGAACCCGCTTGTTATACTGAGCTGGGGAATGTTGGTCCCGCTCCAACTTATAATTGTTATAAGATAGAGCAGGAAATTGGGGAATACCAGATTTCCCGTGCCGCCCAAACGAAGAAAGTGCATGCTGATGCATCGTCTTCGGGTGTGTTCATTACATAGAACTGTTTCTCAGTATCCTTTACGTCCTGGGTATGTGATACCGGATCAGGATCCCGCATATGTAATCTGTTACATGGGCTACAGATAGGTAGAGAACTGAGAACGGGTGATAAGTTTCATGAGATAGAAAACGGTGCAAGTGTTGCAGCCAAGTCTGTTGGTCACTATCACCTTGTATTACCAGAATACATTAATTCTGAACGAATGTTATTAGATACCGAACCTGATATACAACATCATATCAGTCTCTTTATTAGTAAAGAAAGGATATAATTTTGTATCGTTGGATAATGTTTTAAACATTTCCTATATCAAGAGTTGATCGGTTCAGGCACATTCTCTAAAAGCATTGACGTTCTAAATCAAACTACAGTTCTTAGTATACAGAACACACACGAGAGGAAGAGTTCAGAAATGAATGGATACTTCTTGAGGCGTTGTAAACTAGGTCATATCAATGCGACCCGACTAGCAAAGTTACATTTAGATGCATATTTAAATTTGTTTGAATTTACATCTTGTGAAACTTGCCAGTCATGTCACAAAGATAAAATGACCACAGCTCTGTTTATTGGAAACAGAGAAAGAGTCAGTAAACTCTTAGGATAGATACATGCTGATGTATGAAAGTCCCCTGTCTACACATGCCAAGACCGGTTCTTTGTACTTCATTACATTCTCTGATGATCTTTCAAGATTCAGACATATGTTCCTGTTGAAACACAAGTCCGAAGCTTTTGAGATATTCACAGAATATAAGTTAGAAGTAAAGAACCAAAATACGGGTAAAAATATTATGTCCTTTGATGTGATCAAGGAGGAGAATACTTGAGCACGGAATTCCTGGACTATTCTAAAGGAGAATAAGATTCTCTCTCAGCACCACTCCTCCGTATACACCACAGCACGACGGTGTATCGGGGCGGAGCAATAGCACCCTATGTGATATGGTGTGCTCTACGATGAGTACTACTGAGTTTCCTATTTCCTTTTGGGTGTTATGCACTTGAGAAGCTGCATACCTATTGAATAGGGTTCAAATCAAATCAGTTGCCTACCACTTCATATGTGATATGGAAAAGAAAAAAAAGCCCATATCTTAAGTTTGTTAAGATTTGGGGTTGTCCGAACTATGTCTAAAAGCAAAATCCGGACAAGCTCGAGGCAAGGTCTGTTATGTAGAACTGGAAAGGTTCCAGCTATACAAACTGCAGCTGATGATTTGGTAGAACCAAAGGAGTCAATAGTTTCCAACGAACCTCAGCCTCTCCGCCGATCCAGTAGGGCTCCTCACCCACCTGAGAGATACTTCGGTTTCTCTATGACAGTGGGAGCGAGGATTGCATCATGAGATGATGACCCAACTAGTTTCGAGCTGGCCATCAGGAGTGGGACTCTGTAAGAATGGCTGGATGCTTATCGATCTGAGATGGAATCCTTATACACCAACAAAGTATGGACTTTGGTTGCTTTATCTGAAGAGTTAAATCCCCATCAGGAGCGAGTATATCTTGAGAAGATTACTTGGTGTACATGGAAAAGTTAGGACTTTCAAAGCTATGCTTAAGTCCATTCAGATCCTACTTGCCACGGCTACATACCATGACTACGATATCTGGCGGTTGGGTGTCATGACTGCTTTTCTAAATGATGTTTTAGAAAAGAGCATCTATAAGTACACAGCCAGAGGGCTTTGTAGACAGTGGGAGCAGCGGAAACGTGCGCAAGATGTTTTACGTGATAAAACAGGCATCGCGGAGTTGGAACATCTGTTTTGATGTGGTAGTCAAAGAGTTTGACTTCATCAAAATGGTAAATGAACCTTGTATATACAAAAAGGTAGTAGAGAGTATGGTGGTGATCCTCGTAAAGTACGTGGATGACATACTCTTGATAGGGAAGGAGTTTCCTATGCTACGATCGGTCAATCTCCACTTATCACAAGGATTCTCCATATAGGATCAAAGTGATACCTCCTAAATCCTGGGTTTGTGGATCTATGAGATAGATCTAATTGGATGTTAGGATTCTCACTAGTTGTAGTGAGATGGTATCAATCGATCCTGGGGAGAATCACTGGAAAGGTTCCAGGGTGATAAGGACGACTGAATGTCAGTCGCAGGCATTGTCTATACCCTCAGTAGAGGGACGGTATGTTGGAAGAGTTCCAAGCTAGATACCGTGACTTACTAGACGATTAGAGGCAAGATACATCGTTACCAAAGATGCTACCAAAGAGGCAGTCTGGATATATATAAGTTCATGAGATGAACTTCGTTCCTACCATTGTGTGACAATAGAGTTGTGGCTTTTGCCAAGGAACCCCCCGTCCCATCAGAAATCCAGATATATTTCTTAGGCAGTATCACCTGATCATGGAGATGGTTGATCTCCAAGGTGATCGAGGTTAGGAGAGTAGACACAGAGGACAACAGCGCGGATCCACTCACAAAGGCCTTTTTCCCAGTAGAGACTTTTATGGGTTGGTTGAGTATGAGATACTTCAACCACAGCTAATTGTTGGGTATGCGATACCACAACAGATGGCTCTAGTGCAAGTGGGAGATTGTTAGTAATATGTATGCCCTAGAGGCCATTATTATACATATGATGTATATTGTAATGGATGCTTGGACATATATAGGGAGGACATTCTTGCTTGACATGATAGTATGCTATCTGGTTCTACTTTATCTTAACATGTACTCTGATTGTCTCTATGTTACATGTTGATAAAGCCCTTAGGATATGTACTCGACTACTGGGACTATGATGAGATCATACTAGTGGGGCCACGGTAGTCGACGAGTACATCCTATAATTGTTCCTAGTCGAGGGTGTATCGAGACAGGGCATCGATGCACTAGAGTAGACTAGCGTATACGCATCTTGACCCATATGATGGGCGATGGATGATCCCATATCCATCGGTGTTTGACATCAAGGATGGTGTACGGGTGCTCAGTGGAGACTGGGTACACTGGACGGACTCGCCGAGAACTCCCAGATGGTATTATACCTCACGTCAGATGGCAGTTCTCCGGTGACACTGGTACAGAGTAGTCTGTTGACCCGAGATCGTCATAGAGTCTTGTGTGATTCCCACTGTGCTTTGATTTCCATCATACCACGTCCAAGAGGGCGTGCAAAAAGGTGGCTTTTGGGTACAGTCCCGAATCACATGGAGGCAATGAGCTATAGGAGGGGATTCGTCTCTCCCGGTATAGGGAGTTGATGTTGTGCTGTGTTCGATTGGCTATAACCGAAAATCCCTGGCCATGGTTGCTGAGATTTACTGGTAAGTGTTATCAGTAGTTTCTCGAACTGTTATAGACCTCAAATCGACACGACTTATCAAGCTACTGGGGTATGACGTTTACCACCCCTAGGCGAGATATGCGACATATCAGACGACGAGACCGGACTGTACGGGAGTGTTACTGATTGGATTCACAGGAGAATGTACAGCCTTGCTTGTTGATCTTCTGAGCGCTCAATACCTGGGTGGCTGTTACGTTTAGCTGACCGCTTGCAGCTTGTGGGTGTTTGATATGATCATCACCTACTGCCGGCGTATTGACGATTCTTTAGAGTCCTACACTGAGGTTTCTTGACTCAGGCAAAATGGAGTAGGAGCACATATATGATATGTGCGGGACCGAGGATAATACGATATGAGATACCGTATTCTATTCTCGCGATATTTGATATCAGCCGGGTCATCGGATCAAGTGTTGATTCGATGAATCGGTACGGATAAATATTAGTCGGTGATATGCGATATAGCCGGATTGTCGGATCAAGTGTTGATTCGATAATTTAATGTATAATAATATATATGATATATTAAATTACATTAACTAATATTTGCTCACTAAAAGATTATTTTTCTCACTCGGGTAATACATTGATATATATGCGATATATGTTAAATGTATTATTTTATTTTGTTACAATAAATATTGTATATGTGATATATAATATTGTAACATGTTATAATTATTAATGCAACAAGTTTAGTGGAGTTTAAACAAGATTAGGGTTTGATTTGGGTTAATGTATTCTAGATGTTTCTAGATGGTTTTACTTTGTCATTTGATAAGATATTATGATAGATATTTCTTTGTGACTCACCCTTTAACCCAACCCAAACCCTAACCCTACTAAACTCTCTATATTGGTTACTACAACCATGGTTGCATAAATAATTATGATAACTTTTTATTATTCATCACAAAATGAATTCTATCATCTTCTTCCTTGAGTTATTCATTGAAAAAGCTTTCTAGCTATTTCTAAGTGATGATAAATGAGTGAGAAAAAGATTATAAAAGAGAGCAAAAATCCTACTTCATCATCCTCATCTTCCCTTGCCCTTTAGATGAGAGTGTTCACTTAATTTAGTGAGTGTTAGCTTGTGTTAATGAAACTTCAAGGTAGATCATCTTTGTATCGAAGATCGGAAGCAAGACTGCATCTTTCTCTTCGTGGAGCCTCTCGAGAGTCCGGAACCCGATGATCGCAGCGAAGGGACCACAATACGGAGCTTATGAAGTGAAGGACCGGATCTACAAAGGTTGTAATCCCTCTCACTTAGTGTTAAAGAGTTTAACATGCTTGTTTTCGCCTAAACCCTAGTTTAAAGATCCGGCTTCGGGTTGTTCGGCACGGCTAAATTTTTAATCGGGCATGGTTGATGCCTCGTAGAACCTTGTGAGCGTGCATAGCAACCCTACAGAGGCCATTACTATACATAGGATGTATATTGTAGTGGATGCTTGGACATATATAGGGATGAATTTCTTGCTCGATATGATAGTATGCTATCTGGTTACTCTTTACCTTAACGTGTACACTGATTGTCTCTCTGTTACATGTTGGTAAAGCCCTTAGGATGTGTACTTGACTACCTGGACTGTGATGCGGATCATACTAGTGGGGACATGGTAGTCCATAAGTACATCCTTCAAAGTCCCTAGTCGTGGGTGTATCGAGACGGGGCATCGATATACCAGAGTAGACTAGCGTATACCTTCTCAACCCATACAGATGGGCGATGGATGATCCCATATCCATTGGTGTTTGACATCAGAGATGATATACGGGTGCTAAGTGGAGACTAGGTACACTGGACGGACTCGCCGAGAACTCCCAGATGGTATTATACCTTATGTCAGATGGCAGTTCTCTGGTGACACGTGTACAGGTTAGTCTGTATACCCGAGATCGTCATAGTGTCTTGTGTGATTCCCACTGTGCTTTGATTTCCACCTTACCACGTCCAAGAGGGCGTGCAAAACGGTGGTTTTTGGGTACAGTCCCGAATCACTGTCACGACCCGAAAGTACGGAACGTGACTGGCACTTAGATTACAAGACGTCTAAAGGCGTACCGTAACCTAAGTCAGCCAAAACCCAGAAAATCTAAACCAAAATCAAAAGAGAGTGAAGGAAAACCTTAAATGAAAACGTTTTTTTTTAAATCAATTGAGTTGCAAAGAATCCCTTTTTAAAACATCAAAAATTTCTGAAAATTTCGGCAGAGTCTCCCCTGTATTTTCTATCCCCAAAAATGGGTACAACAAGATAATATATATGAAATCATAAAAATGGCATCCCCAAGCGGGAGCTAGCTCTTCGCCCAAGGCGGATCAAAACCACATGCAATATATATAAGCAATACTAAGAAAAGAGCAGAAGAAACCCAAAATATCAGAAAACGCAACGCCGGCTCAAGTGAGCTCGACCCAAAAGAAACCACAAATATACATATCTCTCATTCTCATCACTATGTCGCATATACAATACAAGTGGTAGGTGGAGAATACTAGATACAATGATAAAGCAAAAAGGAATAAAGTATACTCGCAACCCACCTACGGGCGATGTCGCGAGTCTGAGCAAAAGAAACTGATGACAAGATAGCCCGCCGCTACGAGACTGACGGGTCCGACCTGCAAGACACTGTGGCACAACGGGGGTGAGTTGCCAGCTCGTGAGTAAATATAACATCTAATAAGGCAATCGTAAGAATGCACGCAATGCACCACAACATGTATGTCCATATGTGATATAATAACTCTAGTATGCATGCACAGGTATGCAATATCTTTTCTAACTCTTTAAGTGTTTAGAATGTTAAAGTTACTGCATTCTTAACTTTTAGAAAATGAATGTCTGTATAATAGCTAAATATCATCAAGAAATCATCTGGAAACCCGTGTCAAGCATCGACACCAAATAGGAATCATATCTGTCTCAATATCGGGCTCCGTCAGTCCGGATCGGCCCATATCATAAATCTCACGACAACGGTCGGTATCCTCCGGATATCCGCCGCGCCAGACATCACCGGTAGGTAGTCTTCCCCTGCCAGGCTCATCGTCTACAACTCGATCTTCTTGCCCTGGGGTACCATACCGGGCCCACCATGTACCCGAGACGGTTCATCCACTCCTCGAATCGGGTCTCGAAATCCAACAGAAAACATGAAAACTCATGGTGGATGACACAGACATCATGAGAAAACCGCAACTTTGTTTTGAAAATGATAAATCTAAGGTTTTGTTAAATTCTTGCGGTTTTCCCCAAAAATCCAGAAATCACAGAAAAACTGAAATCATCAAGAAAATCATAGTGTCCACATGTTATATATAATAAATGTCTATGATATCAATGTATATGATGTGAGTTTTAGTAGCAATCTATATAAATATGATGTTAATGCGAGGTATATGCATGCTATGCAATTTCATATATCATGTTTGAATGCAAATAGCGATATTAAGTTAAACAGGTTTTCTAGTGTACGTGGCATGGCAATTACCAAAGGCGTGTGTGTCACATGAATAGTGCGCGTGCAATCGATACCAATGGTAATGTGTTCGTGTCCTACGAAATGATATCGCGTATGTATATATGAACGTCATATGAATGTCCATGCAATCTAGTATAGGGTTAGCTGTGAGGGTATGCCATGTATATAAATGGATAAGCTAGCTAACAATATAATTAATGCATAAAGTAGGGTAATCCTAACTAGGGGGGGTGCCTCGCGCCATCCAGACGATTCCCCCGTAGATGAATATATCTACTCACCAGAAATCCCCGCTAATCTGATCCGGCCACCGCTTTGCCTTTTCGCGCCGTATCCGAAGTTTCCCCGACCGATCCTAAATTTGCACAACACCAAGTATAAGATTACATAACCCTAAACGATGCAAGTCACATTATACAAATATCGACGCTCACAAATTAAACATAGCATGCACTCGGTGCGCGGAAAAACGCACGAAAATCGCTAATTTTTAGCTAAAATCGTCATTTCGGGGAAATCGACAAAACTACAACCCGACTAGACGAAACCCCACGTTCGCGCACTCTAAAAATCCTATACGAAGCTAATAATATCGCTAACCTAGCGCAATTTGAACGCATACTATTTTTCGTAAAAATCTAGTAAGCGATTTTCAAACCAAATCGATACAAACGTTGAAATTTGTCGTTTTAGCGAGCATACCAATACACAATTAACCACTCCAATCACCTAGATAACCATCCCTAACATAATCCCACCATTATGCTACAAGCCCTAATTTCTAAAATCAAAACCTTCTCTTGATTTTTCCTAATCAAACATTTACTAGTAAACTAATATTTAGAATTGAAATTCTAACACAATTAAACCTCAAGTAAGCAACTAGTTTAGGATTTTCACCTCTCAAGCTTGAACCCTAGCTTGATCAAGTCTCCAAGAAGCCTCCTTTCATCATGTTTTTGAACGAATTTGGGTTGAAGAGAGAAGGGATTAGGGTTAAGCTTTGAATGGAGGTGGAAATTGTGGATTTTTCTTGAATTTTTTTGCAAGAAATGAAGCCAAATGGAGTGAGGAAGTGGGGAAAACTGCAGGTGAAGGGGTCGGCCAGCAGGTGGAGGAGAGAGTTTGGGAAATTTGGAGAAGATTCTAGGTCCAAAACACCCCCATGTTATCATTTAATGCATTTCTTTTCAACATTTTACAAAAAAACCCTTATTTTACCTCATTTTCTCATTAAATTTCCAACCCAAAAACTAAAAATGTGAAAGTCATGACACAATTTTATTAACACCATATTTTAGCTTATAAAGACTCCTAATTAAGAAATTTACCTAATTAAATTTGTATTTATCCCTAATTAAATGTATTTAAAAAGGCTTAAAATAATAAAAAAATAATTAATTACGAAAAAAAATTTATTTAACTAGAAAATTATAAATGACATTTTAGTGACAAAATTATAGTAATATCTTATTTAAATTTTGTATAATTAGGTCTACAATGAAAAATATCAATTTTGACTTTTTACGGAAAAAGCCGAAAAATTAGCCGTTTGCCGAAAAACTGCCTAAACGATTTTCGAAGGGTTACAATCACATGGAGGCAATGAGCGATAGGAGGGGTTTCGTCTCTCCCGGGATAGGGAGTTGATATTGCGCAGTGCTCGATTGGCTATAACAGGAAGTCCTTGGCCAAGGCTGTTTTAGGGATTTACTGGTAAGTGTTACCAGTACTTTCTCGACCCGTTATGAGCCTCATATCGACACGACTTATCGAGTTATTAGGGTCTGATGTTTACCACCCCTAGACGAGATATGCGACATATCAGACGAATAGACCGGACTGTACGGTAGTGTTACTGGTTGGATTCACAGGAGTGTGAGCAGGCTTGCTCGTTGATCTTCTGATCGCTCAATACCCGGGTGGCCGTTACGTTTAGCAGACCGGTTGCGGCTTGTGGGTGTTTGATATGATCATCACCTACTGCCGGCGTATTGACGAGTCTTTAGAGTCCTACACAGGGGTTTCCTGGCTCAAGAGAAATGAAATAGGAGCGCATATGAGATATGTGCGGGACCGAGAATAATACCAGTATGAGATACTGTAAGTCCATGCTACCTCTCCCGGTACTTTCGGGCATGCGGAATTTGGTGAAAAACAATTTTTCTAGAGACGGTAACTGTTAGTTATATGTATGCCCTAGAGGCCATTACTATACATAGGATGTATATTGTAGTGGATGCTGGGACATATATAGGGAGGACTTTCTTGCTCGACATGATAGTATGCTATCTGGTTGATCTTTACCTTAACGTGTACACTGATTGTCTCTCTGTTACATGTTGGTAAAGCCCTTAGGATGTGTACTTGACTACCTGGACTATGATGCAGATCATACTAGTGGGGACATGGTAGTCCATAAGTACATCCTTCAAGATCCCTAGTCATGGGTATATCGAGACAGGGCATCGATATACCAGAGTAGACTAGCGTATACCTTCTCGACCCATACAGATGGGCGATGGATGATCCCATATCCATTGGTGTTTGACATCAGAGATGATATACGGGTGCTCAGTGGAGACTGGGTACACTGGACGGACTCGCCGAGAACTCCCAGATGGTATTATACCTTATGTCAGATGGCAGTTCTCTGGTGACACTGGTATAGAGTAGTCTGTTGACCCGAGATCGTCATAGAGTCTTGTGTGGTTCCCACTGTGCTTTGATTTCCATCTTACCACGTCCAAGAGGGCGTGCAAAATGGTGGTTTTTGGGTACAGTCCCGAATCACATGGAGGAAATGAGCGATAGGAGGGGATTCGTCTCTCCCGGTATAGGGAGTTGATGTTGCGCTGTGTTCGATTGGCTATAACCGGAAATCCTTGGCCAGGGTTGCTGAGATTTACTGGTAAGTGTTACCAGTAGTTTCTCGAACTGTTATAGACCTCATATCGACACGACTTATCGAGCTATTGGGGTCTGACGTTTACCACCCCTAGGCGAGATATGCGACATACCAGACGAACAGACCGGACTGTACAGTAAGTGTTACTGGTTGGATTCACAGGAGTGTGAGCGGGCTTGCTCGTCGATCTTCTGATCGCTCAATACCCGGGTGGCCGTTATGTTTAGTAGACCGCTTGCGGCTTGTGGGTGTTTGATATGATCATCACATGCTGCCGGCGTATTGACGAGTCTTTAGAGTCCTACACAGAGGTTTCCTGGCTCAAGCGAAACGAAATAGGGGCGCATATGAGATATGTACGGGACCGAGAATAATGCGTGTATGTGATACCGTATTTAATTCTCGCGATGAATGTTTCGATTGGTTATATGTGATATAACCTAGTTATCGAATCATGGATTGATTCGATAAGTCGATACATTGAATATTAGTCGGTTATATGTGATATGACCGGATCGTTAAATCAAGTGTTGATTTAATGATTTAATGCATAATTATATATTTGATATATTACTTTGCATTAACTAGTATTGGTTCACTTTAAATGGATTTTCTCACTTGCATTGCACAAGTTGTATATGTGATATACTTTTGTGCACTTGATTGTATCATGTTTGATGATACATGTTTACTTGGGTTTGTGTAAAGATTAAACCATGGTTATATGAATGGTTAGGGTTTTGTTTTCTTATTCATTTATTTATTTATTCTTTTTGGAAAATAAATGGCATAAAGAGAAAATGGTGGCTTTCTTTGTTTGCATCTTGAAGCTTCATGAAGCTTTGACTAAGTGACCATTTTGTCTCTTGCTTAACCCTAACCACTCCACTTAACCCTAGTTCATTCTCTACACTTGACCATGGTTGTATTATGATAAGTATTGATTTTCTTTTCTATTTGAAAATAACTTATCATAATATTCATCTTCTTCTTCTTCTTCTTCTTCACAAGAAAGAAAAGCTTGCCTCATCAATGGCAAGTGATGGAATCAAGTGAGAAATCCAATTCTAAAGTGAACTCACTTCCTATTTCTTCATCCTCTACCTCTTGCTAAGTAGTATAGGGTGTTTTCTTCATAAGTTTCTTGACTTGGTGAAGTTGGAGCTTGATCTAGTGTTGCCTCGACGTAGATCATCTTCGGCATCGTTGTCGATGACCTAGCCCGCCCATTTCTCCAATGAAGCCGACGCTAGAGCCCGGGATTGGATTTGGACAGCAAGGGGACTTCATCATGGAGCTATGGAGGTGGAGAACCGGATCTACAAAGGTTGTATTTCCGTTCACTTAGTTATATTGTTAACTAGCTTCTTGTTTCGCCTAAAATTCTAGTTAACGATCCGTATTAGGGTTTCTCGGCACATGTAAAATTTGAAATTGGCATGGTTGATGCCTTGTGAGACCTCATTAGTGTGCCTAGGAACCCTACAGTGGTATCAGAGCCTAGCTAGAGCCTTAGGCGATGCGTAGACGGAGTTTGAAGTCCGATCGAACCGAAATCCCATTTCCAAAATGCTCTCTGGACTTTTTTCGAAAACTGGGTTTTTTCCAGATTAAAAATATGTAGAAAAATCTGCAGGGAATTTGAAGAATTACTGTGGAGCCCGTACTCATGATTCCATCAAAGCGCGGCGGAACCGCGGCATTAGCATGCTAATGCGGCGGTTCCGCGGCCTTTTAGTCTCCTCCTGCATTTAATTTTGTACAGTAATTCTTATTTTGCAGTACTGGTTTTCCTGGAAATTTTTAATTTTCATTCAAGAGTTGAATTTTCTGGTGTTGTTTTAGGGATTCGATGATTCGATCGGATTATCAAGTTTTGTCTATGTGGCTTTCCGGATATTTTAGAATTTGTTAAAAAGTTCGACCGGATATAAATACCCAATTTTTCCCCTGCCTGAAAATTTCCAAGTGTTGGATTTTTCTGAGGTTTAAAGACGTTCTAAGTAGTGCAAGTAACGCGATGGTCCCTCTAGAAGACAACAAACCTTAACTCGATTATATGACCATCTTGAACTGCCCTTTGAACCTTAAGGTTTGGGGCAGTACGGCGTGCCACATGTGAAGCGTTAGCTTGACCCTTCTACGGCTGGACCGTTGGTACTGAGGCACGAAATGAATGTTTTTAAACTTATTTCATGTGATGATCTGTTTCGGGAAAACTTGGTTATTCGATTGATCGATCGGAAAGTTTAACATTTTCTATCTTATTCGGAATGTGATACAACATTTGGAATTCACAAGTAGTTATGAGATAACTGAATGAATGTTATAAATCTAGCGATTTAGTCTCACTTGATCGGTTGCCACGGAATTTTGATGCGATCAAAAGTCCGTCGCAATCACGTAGCGTACGCGGATACTCGCCGGGTAAACTTAATAGACAGCCTCGCTCCATAGCCCCGACCAAGTGACTGTAGGAGAACCCCGTCGCCGAAAGCATCCGTTCGGGTGCTCGCGGCAGCGGTGTTCCGCCTTCGTACACTTCGTCGACGGCATCGGGGGTTCGGCCGTCTACTAAAGTTTGCGACGAGCATTCGATCAGGATGTCGGGAATCTTGTTGAATTGCCCGACTTGATATTAAAAAGTGTTTTCGATTTTGAGACTAAAATGCGGGGTTTATAATTGTTAGGCATGCGATGTCTAAGTAATTCATTTGATTAGGCATGCGATGTCTAAAGAGGTTGCGGATTCCAACTGTTGTAGTTTTACACTTTCTTTTCTGTGACCGTAAGTGTAATGTGTGATATCGCCGGTTTCGTTGCTATATGTCAACGACAATTGGGATACGCATGTTTACTTACGTTGATGACATGTGATGTTATGTGTTGCTGGATATGTTATATTGGATCGTCGTGTTCGAATAGCCGGGGGGTTTTATGTGAGATGAGTGTTTTTCATTTTCATCCATGTAAAAACTTGTATGTAATATTCTTTTAATGGGGCACTTCCAGGTTGCGGAAGATGTCACCTTTTGTATATTATTTACTTTTCCGCACTAGGATAGACCCAAGGAGGGGAGCACAAGTAACCGGGTTCTGGAGTCCAGTGGGAGACCAACTTGAGGAGTCGAGTCCGGGTCTCCTAACTCTAGAATTGGTAGGGTTGCTTGCCGCTCTCGTAGGGGTCTAGGGGTGTGGGTTTGGCTATTCATCGCGACCGTGGAATCCGTGTTTTATACTGGCTCATATTGAAAACACGGACGTCCTAGTATATCCAATATTTCATATGATTCTTCTGCTGCGATATCTGCGATGTGATCATGTGATGTTCTGTGATGGATTCTGTATATAGTATATATGATATATTATATAGACGTTACTTATGTTTTACACCCGTGCTAGCCCTGCCCTGCTCTGCCGTTAGTTACCTAACCTAACGGTGCACGAGGGGACATCGAGGCGAATGCGGATGGCATAAGTGTACGTCGTATTTATCTGTGATGTTTAGGTACTTAAATGATGGGACTTCATTAATGATATTAATGAAATAAAAGAAACCTAAGATGTTGTAGAATCGAATTTCAAAAATAAAACAGGTAGCTACAGTTCTTGCTTTGCACAGAGGTATATGTGATATATCCTGCACCTTATTCGATGAGGAAAGGACCGAGATCCCTTCACCGGGAGTGACTCCTTTAGCAATAACTGGCAGATGCTACAACCCTCGGTTTGTCTTTTGATTGCTTTTAAGAGTTCTTCTTTGCACAGTGATATATATGATATATCCCACACCTCATTCAACGAGGAAAGGACCGACGATCCCTTCACCGGGAGTGACTCCTTTAGCAAAACTAGAAAAGCTTCAAAAACACTCCATTTTAAAATCATTTGATTCTACAACGATATCAAGTTCATTACGCAATAGGTTTTCAGAAAAACCTGTCGTAGCCCTCCGTCATTTTAGATAAGTTGTATATAGTATTCATGCTGCATTTGTTGGCTTTCGTCAAGGTGCAGTGTGCGGTAGCTATATGCTGCTTATCTGCTGCATACGATGCGATTGGATTAGGGTAGTCGTGCGGCTTTGTTGGCTTTCGTCAAGGGTCGTGCGGGTGGGTTTAATTCAATCAAGAAATGTACGGGTTGAACTTGACTAGCGGGCTATGGTTTGTTGGCTTTCGTCAAGGTCATAGCACGTTAGGGGCAAAATATTATCGGGAATTTCAAGTGTTGAAATTTGTAATGAGATTGCATACCTTCTATGAGATAGTTGGATCCCGATACCCGCTGCGAGTAATTGTTACTCCTGGGAGAGTTTTACACATTACAATTAGCCGATCAAGTAGGTGTCTAGAAAGGTGTTAACGAGGTTACGCCTCAGGGAAAACGAGGTTTACATTAATTAGGTTCGTGCGAAAGCACGGGGGACCTCCCTCAAAGTACCGACACTGGCCTGGCTGAAAGATTGGCGAACTTGTAGCGTGTAATTAATCCCGGCTAGTCTTTCCTTTTAGGGTTTGAAGGAAGATTTGATAAAAGCAGTGGGAGCCATCCTGATTAGATAAAATAAAAACCAATCTATTCTTGCAAGAGCGCACGCTGAGTGTTTTCTTCTCTCTCTCTCCAGGTAGAGACCATATCACGCCTTAATCAAGATAATAATACGGATATTGACCGAACCCGCTTGTTATACTGAGCTGGGGAACATTGGTCCCGCTCCAACTTATAATTGTTATAAGACAGAGCAGGAAATTGGGGATTACCAGAATTCCCGTGCCGCCCAAACGAAGAATGTGCATACTGATGCATCATCTTCGGGTGTGTTCATTATACAGAACTGTTTCTCAGTATCCTTTACGTCCTGGGTATGTGATACCGGATCATGATCCCAGATATGTAATCAGTTACATAGAGCTACAGAAAGGTAGAGAACTGAGAACGGGTGATAAGTTTCATGAGGCAGAAAACGGGGCAAGTGTTGCAGCCAAGTCTGTTGGTCACTGTCACCCTGTATTCCAAATACATTGATTCTGAACGAATGTTATTAGATACCGAACCTGATATACAAAATCATATCAGTCTCTTTATTAGTAAAGAAATGATAAAATTTTGTATTGTTGGATAATGTTTTGAACATTTCCTATATCAAAAGTTGATCGGTTCAGGCACGTTATCTAAAAGCATTGATGTTCTAAATCAAACTACAGTTCTTAGTATACGGAACACACACAAGAGGAAGTGTTCAGAACTGAACGAATCCTTCTTGAGGTATTGTAGACTAGGTCATATCAATGCGACCAGACTAGCTGAAGTTACATATAGATGCATATTTAAATCAGTTTGAATTTACATCTTATGAAACTTGCCAGTCATGTCACAAAGATACGATGACCATAGCTCTGTTTACTGGAAACAGAGAAAGAGTTAGTAAACTCTTGGGATGATACATGTTGATGTATGTAAGGTCCCCTGTCTACATATGCCAGGACTGGTTCTTTGTACTTCGTTACATTCTCTGATAATCTCTTTAGATTCAGACATATGTTCTTGTTAAAACACAAGTCCAAACCTTTTGAGAGATTCACAGAATATAAGTTAGAAGTAGAGAACCAAAACGGGTATAAGTATTATGTCCTTTGATGTGATCAAAGAGGAGAATACTTGAGCACGGAATTCTTGGACTTTTCTAAAGGAGAATGAGATTCTCTCTCAGCATTACTCCTCCGTATACACCATAGCACGATGGTATATCGGGGCGGAGCAATAACACCCTATGTGATAAGGTGTGCTCTATGATGAGTACTACTGAGTTACCTATTTCCTTTTGGGAGTTATGGACTTGAGAAGCTGCATACCTATTGAATAGGGTTCAAATCAAATCAGTTGCCTACCACTTCATATGTGATATGGAAAGGGTAGAGCCCATGTCTTAAGCTAGTTAAGATTTGGGGTTGACCGGCCTGTGTCTAAAAGCAAAATCCGGACAACCTCGAGGCAAGGTCTGTAATGTAGAACTGGAAAGGTTCCAACTATACAAACTGCAGCTGATGATTTGAAAGAACCAAACGATTCAATAGTTACCAACGAACCTCAACCTCTCCGCCGATCTAGTAGGGTTTCTCACCTACCTGAGAGATACTACTGTTTCTCTATGACAGTGGGAGCGAGGATTGCATCATGAGATGATGGCCCAACTATTTTCGAGCTGGCCATCAGGAGTGAGACTCTGTAAGAATGGTTGGATGCTTAGCGATCTGAGATGGAATCCATGTACACTAACAAAGTATGGACTTTGGTTGCTATATCTGAAGGGTTAAATCCCCATCAGGAGCAAGTATATCTTGAGAAGATTACTTGGTGTATATGGAAAAGTTGAGACTTTCAAAGCTAGACTTGTTAAAGCTTTTCGTCATCGACCAGGCGTGGATTACGATGAAACCTTTTCAAGTGGCTATGCTTAAGTCCATCCAGATCCTACTTGCCATGGCTACATACCATGACTACGATATCTGGCAGTTGGGTGCCATGACTACTTTTCTAAATAATGATTTAGAAGAGAACGTCTATAAGAACACAGCCAGAGGGCTTCGTAGACAGTGGGAGCAGCGGAAACGTGTACAAGATGCTTTATAGGATAAAGCAGGTATCGCGGAGTTGGAACATCTGTTTTGATGTATTAGTCAAAGAGTTTGACATCATCAAAATGGGAGATGAACCTTGTATAAACAAAAAGGTAGTAGGGAGTATAGTGACGATCCTCATAGAGTACGTGGATGACATGCTCTTGATATGGAAGGAGTTTCCTATGCTACGCTCGGTCAATCTCCGCTTATCACAATAATTCTCCATATAGGATCAAAGTGATACCTCCTAAATCCTGGATTTTGGATCTATGAGATAGATCTAATTGGATGTTAGGATTCTCACTTATTGTAGTGAGATGGTATCAATCAATCCTGGGGAGAATCACTGGAAAGTTTCCAGAGTGATAAGGACGACTGAATGTCAGTCACAGGCATTGTCTTTACCCTCAGTAAAGGGACGGTATGTTGGAAGAGTTCCAAGCAAGATACCGTGGCTAACTAGACGATAAAGGCAGGATACATCGCTACTTAAGATGCTACCAAAGAGGATGTTTGGGTGTATATTGGTTCATGAGATGAACTACGTTCCAACCATTGTGAGATAATGGAGTTGTGGCTTATGCCAAGGAACGCCGGTCCCATCAGTGATCCAGACATATTCTAAGGCAGTATCACCTGATCATGAAGATGGTTGATCTCCAGGGTGATCAAGGTTAGGAGAGTAGACTCTGAGGACAACACGACGGATCCACTCACAAAGGCCTTTTCCCAGAGAGAGACTTTTATGGGATGGTTGAGTATGAGATACTACAACCACTGCTATCAGATGGCCCTAGTGCAAGTGGGAGATTGTTAGTTATATGTATGCCCTAGAGGCCATTACTATACATAGGATGTATATTGTAGTGGATGCTGGGACATATATAGGGAGGACTTTCTTGCTCGACATGATAGTATGCTATCTGGTTGATCTTTACCTTAACGTGTACACTGATTGTCTCTCTGTTACATGTTGGTAAAGCCCTTAGGATGTGTACTTGACTACCTGGACTATAATGCAGATCATACTAGTGGGGACATGGTAGTCCATAAGTACATCCTTCAAGGTCCCTAGTCATGGGTATATCGAGACAGGGCATCGATATACCAGAGTAGACTAGCGTATACTTTCTCGACCCATACAGATGGGCGATGGATGATCCCATATCCATTGGTGTTTGACATCAGAGATGATATACGGGTGCTCAGTGGAGACTGGGTACACTGTACGGACTCGCCGAGAACTCCCAGATGGTATTATACCTTACGTCAGATGGCAGTTCTCTGGTGACACTGGTACAGAGTAGTCTGTTGACCCGAGATCGTCATAGAGTCTTGTGTGGTTCCCACTGTGCTTTGATTTCCATCTTACCACGTCCAAGAGGGCGTGCAAAACGGTGGTTTTTGGGTACAGTCCCGAATCACTTGGAGGAAATGAGCGATAGGAGGGGATTCGTCTCTCCCGGTATAGGGAGTTGATGTTGCGCTGTGTTCGATTGGCTATAACCGGAAATCCCTGGCCAGGGTTGCTGAGATTTACTGGTAAGTGTTACCAGTAGTTTCTCGAACTGTTATAGACCTCATATCGAGACGACTTATCGAGCTATTGGGGTCTGACGTTTACCACCCCTAAGCGAGATATGCGACATACCAGACGAACAGACCGGACTGTACGGTAAGTGTTACTGGTTGGATTCACAGGAGTGTGAGCGGGCTTGCTCGTCGATCTTCTGATCGCTCAATACCCGGGTGGCCGTTACGTTTAGCAGACCGCTTGCGGCTTGTGGGTGTTTGATATGATCATCACCTGTTGCCGGCGTATTGACGAGTCTTTAGAGTCCTACACAGAGGTTTCCTGGCTCAAGCGAAACGAAATAGGGGCGCATATGAGATATGTGCGGGACCGAGAATGATGCGTGTATGTGATACCGTATTTAATTCTCGCGATGAATGTTTCGATTGGTTATATGTGATATAACCTAGTTATCGAATTATGGATTGATTCGATAAGTCGATACATTGAATATTAGTCGGTTATATGTGATATGACCGGATCGTTAAATCAAGTGTTGATTTAATGATTTAATGCATAATTATATATTTGATATATTACTTTGCATTAACTAGTATTGGTTCACTTTAAATGGATTTTCTCACTTGCATTGCACAAGTTGTATATGTGATATACTTTTGTGCACTTGATTGTATCATGTTTGATGATACATGTTTACTTGGGTTTGTGTAAAGATTAAACCATGGTTATATGAATGGTTAGGGTTTTGTTTTCTTATTCATTTATTTATTTATTTATTCTTTTTGGAAAATAAATGGCATAAAGAGAAAATGGTGGCTTTCTTTGTTTGCATCTTGAAGCTTCATGAAGCTTTGACTAAGTGACCATTTTGTCTCATGCTTAACCCTAACCACTCCACTTAACCCTAGTTCATTCTCTACACTTGACCATGGTTGTATTATGATAAGTATTGATTTTCTTTTCTATTTGAAAATAACTTATCATAATATTCATCTTCTTCTTCTTCTTCTTCACAAGAAAGAAAAGCTTGCCTCATCAATGGAAAGTGATGGAATCAAGTGAGAAATCCAATTCTAAAGTGAACCCACTTCCTATTTCTTCATCCTCTACCTCTTGCCAAGTAGTATAGGGTGTTTTCTTCACAAGTTTCTTGACTTGGTGAAGTTGGAGCTTGATCTAGTGTTGCCTCGACGTAGATCATCTTCGGCATCATTGTCGATGACCTAGCCCGCCCATTTCTCCGATGAAGCCGACGCTAGAGCCCGGGATTGGATTTAGACAGCAAGGGGACTTCATCATGGAGCTATGGAGGTGGAGAACCGGATCTACAAAGGTTGTATTTCCGTTCACTTAGTTATATTGTTAACTAGCTTCTTGTTTCGCCTAAAATTCTAGTTAACGATCCGTATTAGGGTTTCTCGGCACATGTAAAATTTGAAATTGGCATGGTTGATGCCTTGTGAGACCTCATTAGTGTGCCTAGGAACCCTACAGTAACATGGGCTCAAAACCGGATCTTTGTTGAACATCTAACTAACAACCTAACTAGGAGTTGTTAACTACTCGGTTAGGGGGTTATACCTTTCTTTCTTGAACTCCTTCGTCTTCAAGCCTCGATGGTTGTCCGGATCGGCTTCACCCCGTCGTCTCCTTGCGCTGAAGATCGATCCACCTGAAAGCTTCTACCTTTGGCTTCTTCTTCGAACTTTGAAGAAACTAGTTCACTCGGTTTGCCAAACCTTGTGAACTAGAGTGAGTAGAGGAGAGTGTGTTGGGATTTTTCTCTATGGTTCTTGGTTCTCAACACATGAGACAAGTGAACGATAGACTAAAGAGAGGGAGAGCAAAAGGAAGAAGATGAGATCTCAAGAACACAAGAGAGAGAAAGGAAATGAAAGAATGAGCAAGACGTTTCTCTCTTGGCTCTCATAATCCAAAGCCATCATAACAAATCATAGCAATCAAGTATTATGTGATGGTTTAAGCTACAATAGCCATATCATTTCATGCACTCATTTTTCACAAGAGAACAAGCAAGCAAAAAGTCTTTGCCATGAAATGATAGCCATTGTCATCATGATGGTCAACTAGTCCAACCTAGTCAACCAGTCAACAAAGTCAACCCCTCCACAACCATGTCACCATAATACTTAATTAATATTATTGTTAATCATATATCATATTCTCATTAGGGTTTAGCAAGAAGTCAATGGTCAACAGTCAACAGTCAACAACCCTAATAAGAATCCTCTGCCTCTGTCTCTCCGTCAACTGTGCATACACACCCGCATCCGCATTCCGAGGAACACGAATACATACGAGATAAAACCAATCCCAAAACGTACACAAGGATCTGGCTTAAACCAAAGCCCACTAGTGTTAACTGTCCGGACACTGTACGTGCACAAGTGCACGGATGTGACCGGACCCTGTCGCAAAACCATGCGACCTTTCGCAAAACCATGCGACCTCTACTCTTTTGCCTAAAGGCGAATAGCTTTCTGTGTGGGACTCTAAAGACTCGACACTACGCTGGCAGTGGGTTTAACCACAGACCGCAAGCGGCACTAGCTGTGCGTAACGGTCCCCAGGTAAATGCCGACAAGAAGACTGACGAGGTGAAACCCATCTGAACTCCTACTGAGCCTGAATGTGACAATCTCCATACAGTCCGGTCTGTTCGTCTGATACATCGCATGGCGGGCCTAGGGGGTGGTAAACGTCAGTCCCCTAATAGCGGTACAAGTCGTGTCGGAGTGAAGCCCAAAACACCCTGAGATAGCACTGGAAGCCTACCATTATATCTCGCTTGCCCTGGCCAGGGACTACTCGTGTAATGGCTCTCCTAGACACAGTGCGATGTCAACCCCCAATACCGGGAGAGACGAATCCTGTCTAACCGTCACTGCCTCCAAGTGCTTCAGGACTGCACCCAACTACTACCTGTTTGCACGACTCCTTTGAGCCGTGGTAGGGTAGTAATCAAAGTACAGTGGGAACACACTCGAGGTAAAGTGACAGTGTCAAGTCAGCGGACTAAGTTGTAGTCATGTCACCTGGGAACTGATGACTGACGATACGTATAATACCAACCAGTCAGTTCCTGACGAGTCCTGTCAGTGTACTCGTAACCGAACGAGCACCCGCATACTATCTCCAGTACAACGTACTGATGGCTGTGGGACAGACCACCTCCCACTCTGGGATGAGAAGCGCATACGCTAGTCTACTCTGGAGTATCGATGCCCTGTCTCGATAGTCCTGCAACTAGGGACCTGCATAAGGATGTGCTTATAGATTACCCAGCCCCCACTAGTGTGACTGCCATCACAACGCTGGTAATCAAGCAAAGATCCTAAGGGCTCCACTAATGTGTATAGGCGATATACTAAAATAAACACATGTACACATTGAAGTAGAAACAAACCAAGTAGCATACTACTATTTTGAGCAAGATTGTATATACAAGGTGAATATCCCAAGCTTCCATTAAGTAATATACAAACTAGTATGATACAGTAATGGCCTCTAGGGCATATACACTAACAATCTCCCACTTGCACTAAGGTCATGTACTGGCGTATCGAAGACCTATCATCTCGATCAGCCGCTCGAACTGAGTCTGGGGCAAGGCTTTGGTGAATGGATCTGCAATGTTATCTTCAGAAGCAACCCTCCGAACCTCGATCTCCTGGCAATCCACGATCTTCCTGATCAGGTGATTCCGCCTCAAGATGTGTCTGGATCTCTGATGGGACCTGGGTTCCTTCGCTAAATCTATAGCCCCGTTGTTGTCGCAATACAGAGGTATTGGATCAACAATGGACGGAACCACCTGAAGTTCTTTCAAGAACTTCCTCATCCAGACAGCTTCTTTTGCAGCATCAGATGCAGCGATGTATTCCGCTTCCATCGTCGAGTCTGCAACGGTTTCCTGTTTGGAACTCTTCCAACACACCGCCTCTCCATTGAGGGTAAAGACAAAACCCGACATGGACTTGGAATCATCCTTGTCACTCTGGAAGCTGGAGTCAGCAAAAGCCTCGATCTGGAGGTCTTTTCCGCCATACACCAAGAACATCTCCTTAGTCCTTCTCAGGTACTTGAGAATGTTCTTTACCGCTATCCAGTGTTTCTCCCCAGGGTTTGACTGATACCGGCTTACCACACTCAGTGCATAAGCTACATCCGGTCTGGTACACAACATCGCATACATTATAGAGCCTACCGCAGAAGCGTAGGGTATAATAGACATGCGATCCCTCTCTAAATCAGTCTTGGGAGACATCTCTTTAGAGAGGGTGATCCCGTGACAAGCCGGTAGGTTACCGCGCTTGGAATCTTCTATACAGAATCTTTTCAGTATGGTGTTGATGTATCTGGACTGTGAAAGTCCTAATATCCTCTTGGATCTATCACGATGGATCCGGATCCCCAGGATGTATGAGGCATCACCCAGGTCTTTGATGGAGAACCTGTGTGACAAGAACCCCTTGACAGATTGTAGCATAGGAATGTCATTTCCTATTAAGAGAATGTCATCCACGTATAAAACGAGGAATACTACAGTTCTCGCTACAAATCTACTATAGATGCATGGTTCATCTGGATTTTTGATAAAGCCAAATTCCTTGACCGTCTCATCAAAACAGATGTTCCAACTCCGCGATGCCTGCTTTAGTCCGTAGATGGACTTAAGCAACTTGCACACCTTTCCGCTGCTCCCACTCTGAATGAAACCCTCTGGCTGGTCCATATAGACACACTCCTCTAAACTTCCATTTAGAAAAGCGGTCTTTACGTCCATCTACCAAATCTTATAATCGTGGAAGGCAGCAATGGCAAGAAGGATCCGAATGGATTTCAGCATAGCTGCTGGAGAAAAGGTCTCGTCATAGTCCAAACCAGGTCTTTGGCGAAAACTCTTTGCAACCAGTCTAGCTTTATAGGTCTCAACCTGTCCATCTACACCAATCTTCCTTTTGAAGATCCACTTGAATCCTACGGGTTTTACCCCGTCTGGAGCAATGTCCAACGTCCATACTTTGTTGGTGTACATGGACTCCATTTCGGTCCGCATTGCATCCAGCCATTTTACCGAGTCAATGCTCTGAACGGCCTACTGGAAGCTAGTAGGCTCATCATAATCTATGATGCAATCCTCTCTATCCCAGTCTATGAGAAAACCGTAGTATCTCTCGGGCGGATGAGACTGCCTACCACTCCTGCGGAGCGGCGTAGGAATGTCCTGTTCTTTTGAACCCTCTGGTTCTACTAAGCTTTCAGTAATAGTCTGTGGTTCTGGAATTTCTTCCAGTTCTATTTCGCTCCCACTTGTTTCCTTTTCCAAGAACTGGTGTTCTAGAAAGTGGGCATTACGAGAAACAAGGACTTTTTGTCCCTCTGCGTGGTAGAAAAGATACCCTCTGGTGTTCTTTGGGTATCCCACAAACTTACACAGTACTGAGCGTGCCTCGAGCTTGTCCGCATGCTGCTTTTTGATAAAAGCCGGACATCCCCAGATCTTCAGATATTGAAGATAGGGTTTCTTCCCACTCCATATTTCATATGGTGTGGTAGGCACAGTCTTAGTCGGAACTCGGTTCAAAAGGTATGCAGCTGATTCTAGCGCATACCCCCAGAATGATCGCGGTAACTCAGTGTTACTCATCATGGACCGTACCATATCCAATAGGGTTCGGTTCCGTCTCTCCGATACACCGTTATGTTGCGGAGTGTATAGAGGAGTAAGCTGAGAGAGAATTACGTTCTCTTTTAAATAGTCCAGGAACTCGGCACTCAAGTATTCACCACCTCGATCCGATCTTAGAATCTTGATACTTTTGCCGGTTTGTTTTTCTACTTCATTCTTATATTCCTGGAATTTTCCAAAGGCTTCGGACTTATGTTTCATTAAGAAGACATAACCGTACCTTGAAAAGCCATCCGTAAAAGTAATGAAGTAAGAATAACCGCTTCGCGCATGTGTAGACATTTGACCGCACACGTCGCTGTGTACGAGTCCCAAGAGCTCGCTCGCTCTTACTCCATGTCCAGTGAACGGAGTCTTTGTCATCTTTCCTTTGAGACAGGATTGACATGTGGCATACGATTGATATTCGAACGCATTCAAATATCCTTCTGTATGTAACTTCGTCAACTTTCTCTCATTAATGTGACCCAGTCTACAATGCCACAAGAAAGTCTGATTTATTTCCGGAGACTTTCTTTTGTGTGTATTCTGGACATTGAAAATCTGTGGTTGGTTTAATACGTATATACCATTGCTTAATGTACCTGACCCAATCAGAACTTGATTAAGGTAAATGTTTACAACATTACTTACAAACGCAAATTCATAACCTTCTTTAGAAGTCAAAGATACAGAAATGATATTACAAGTTGCGTTGGGTATAAAATAGCAATTACGCAAAACCAAAACGTGTCCATCTGACAACCCCAGGTGATAGTTCCCCACGGCCTTAGCATCCATGCTAGCTCTGTTTGCAACTTTGAGGGTCATGTCACCTGCCTTCAAAACCCTACGGTTTCTCAACGCCTGCAAAGAATTACAGATATGAGATCCTGATCCGGTATCCAATACCCAGGAAGTAGAGTTTATTTGAAAGACAGTTTTCAATAACATACACACCTGAAGCTGAAGCCGCAACCTGCTTCAGTTCCTGTGTTCTGGCCTTCCAAGCCCTGCAATCATTCTTCCAGTGTCCCTTCTTATGACAATAGAAGCATTCTTCCTTATCCACAAGCTTTCCCACTTTCTTTGTTGCTTTTGCCTTTCCCTTCGTATCCACTTTACTAACACCGCCCCTTGGTTTGGCGGGGGCTTTCTTCTTCTTTCCCTTGGCTTTCGCCTTGGACCTAGAAGAGGAAGATCCTCCTACAAACAAAGTGGATGTTTCCCTACCTTTCTGTAGGGTGCCCTCTGTGCTCCTCAGCATGTTGAGGAGTTCTGAAAGTTCAACTTCCTTTTCTTCTAAGTTGAAGTTCAGGATAAACTGGGCGTAAGTGGAAGGAAGGGACTGGAGAATCAAGTCCGTATAGAGCTCATTCTCCAATGTGGTCCCAAGGTCCGCGAGCTCTTCTATGTAGCCAATCATCTTAAGCACGTGTTCCGCTACCAATGATCCGCTGGCCAACCTTGCCGAAAATAACTTCTTCGACACTTCGTATCTTGCGATACGAGACTGCTCTCCATACAGTTCTTTTGTATGGAGAAATATGGATTCGAGGTCCATATTCTCGTGCCTCCTCTGATGTTCGTTGTCCATAGAGGCAAGCACAAGGCACTTGGCCTTCGCGCAATCGATTTCCCAGGTCTTACGGATTTCCTTATCCGCGACGCTGGTTTTGGGACCTGGGACAGGGGGAGCTTTGGTGGTAAGAAGATACCCCAGCTTGTCGTAAGTGATTTCCATCTTGACATTCCTGAGCCAATCTTTGTAGTTTGGCCCTGTCAGTATGTTTTTATCTAGAAGTAACTTAAGTCCAGTCATGTCGATTGGTCGCTGCAATTAGGAGAGAGAGAAGAAACACTCAGCATGATGCTCTTGCAAGTTTAGAATGGTTTTTAGTTTGTCTAAACAGGATGGCTCCCATTGTTTCTCGAATCCCTCCTCAAACCAAAAAGGAAGAATTAGTCAGGATCAATCTCACCGTACAATACTTGCTTAACCGTTCAGCCAGGCTAGTGTCGGTACTTCGAGGGAGGTTTTCCAACGCTTTCGCGAAGTTCCTTAATTTAATAACCTCTTTTCCCTGGGGGCGTAGCCCCGCTAACACCTTTCTAGACACCTACTAGGTTTATAGCATTGATAGTTAAGTAAGAAATTTCCCGAGGAGTAGCATATACTCACAGTAGGATCGGGATCCAAATATCATTGCGTGACGAAACTGAAGGAATCCTACCAGAATCATCACACTCTAAATAGTATGCAACACTAGCAAGTTTCAGTTCTTTTGAAACTCCCGATGTAGATTTTTGCCCCATGCTCTTATGACCTTGGCGTGAGGTCAAAATGTCATAAGTCACATGTCAAGTTCTTCCCATCATTATCCAGGTTAATTTGAACCCACCCGTACCTACCCTTGACGTAGGCCAAAATGGCAATACGGCTGTCCCAAACCAACGCATTCTATCTATGCAACAGATAAATATCCGGCAGCTACCAATCACTATGCCTTGGCGTGAGGTCAAAATACATAGCTTGAATACTACCGAATATTTAACTGAAATGATGGAGGGATACGGTTGGTTTTAGCAAAACCGTGAACGTAGTGAACTTGATATAATCGATGGAACGAGATAGCTTTTAAAAGGAGTGGCTCAAGCTCCGCATTTAAAAGTTAGTTTTGAAAAGAACCGAGTGGTTTTTCGAAAGTGTTCCAACGACTTTTACTTGGTTTATTTTTCTTGCATTAGTTCTTTTAATGCGTGATATTCTTGCATTAGTTCTTTTAATGCGTCCCATCATTTAATCCTACCATTGCAGAAAACAACCAAAATATGACGTACGCTTATGCCATTCGCATTCGCCACGGGGCCCCGTCATTACCCGTTAGGTTACTTAACTAACGACAGAGCGGGGGCTGGGCTAGCGCGGCTGTAAAACATAAGCAACGCCTAAATAATATCATATATAGATATATTGCAATGATAGCCATTTTAGATCACAGATGAACACATTGGATATACTAGGAATCCGCAATTCGTACGAGCCTGTAACGAAAAGCAGATTACACGGTCATGGTGAATAGCCAATACCCCACCCAAGACCCCTACGGGTGCGGCAAACTACCCGCCAAGTACCCGAAGCGAAGCAACCTCCCTCAACTCCGTGAGTAGGCCACTCGGCACTTCGGGATACCCGGTAGTTTGTGCACCCCCTCCATGGGTCTATCCTAGGAGCAAAAACAGTAAAAAGAAATTATATAATGATGTCTACAACCCCGACCCGGTTGTGCGGCTATACAAATAATAATTACATCAATTTACAAATTTACATGAATTGAAAGAAAAGAAAACTCTCGTCTCACAACCCCCGGCTATTCACCCGTGACAATCCAATGAATTCATATACACATTCCAATGACATTACAGATCATAGATTTGTATAACCCCCACTAATCGACATATAGCGATTAGCAGACGTTCAATACAAATATCACATCACAGATAAAAACCCGTCAGCTTAAGTCTTTAGAAACTCAATCAAAATACGGTTTTTAGAGCCCCAAAAATAAATTTTTCTTTCTGGAAAATCTGGGCTGAAAAAACATATACCAAAATTCCCAAAATACCCCATAGAACAAACTGCAGTGAAGACGATCCAGAGAGGAGCTCAATCGGCCGCGGAAACGCGGCAATAGCAAGCTATTGCCGCGGTTCCGCGGTGGTTTAGTGAGATCTCTGGACCGTTTTTCTATAGTAGACTATAAAAACCCTGAGTCGATTTTTAAAGCATGATTTATTAATTTTACAGTACTTTGAAAATCGACAGCAAGCATGAATTTCGGGTTCATTTCGGGACTTTTTCTTCGATCGAAATTTTAGCTACTATGCTAACATGTTAGATAGAGTTTAACTAGGCTCTGATACTACTGTAAGTCCCTGCTACCTCTCCCGGTACTTTCGGGCATGCGGAATTTGGTGAAAAACAATTTTCTAGAGGCGGTAACATGGACTCAAAACCGGATCTTTGTTAAACATCTAACTAACAACCTAACTAGGAGTTGTTAACTACTCGGTTAGGGGGTTATACCTTTCTTTCTTGAACTCCTTCGTCTTCAATCCTCGATGGTTGTCCGGATCGGCTTCACCCCGTCGTCTCCTTGCGCCGAAGATCGATCCACCTGAAAGCTTCTACCTTTGGCTTCTTCTTCGAACTTTGAAGAAACTAGTTCACTCGGTTTGCCAAACCTTGTGAACTAGAGTGAGTAGAGGAGAGTGTGTTGGGATTTTTCTCTATGGTTCTTGGTTCTCAACACATGAGACAAGTGAACCATAGACTAAAGAGAGGGAGAGCAAGAGGAAGAAGATGAGAGCTCAAGAACATAAGAGAGAGAAAGGAAATGAAAGAATGAGCAAGACTTTTCTCTCTTGGCTCTCATAATCCAAAGCCATCATAACAAATCATAGCAATCAAGTATTATGTGATGGTTTAAGCTACAATAGCCATATCATTTCATGCACTCATTTTTCACAAGAGAACAAGCAAGCAAAAAGTCTTTGCCATGAAATGATAGCTATTGTCATCATGATGGTCAACTAGTCCAACCTAGTCAACCGGTCAACAAAGTCAACAAGTCAACAAAGTCAAGCCCTCCACAACCATGTCACCATAATACTTAATTAATATTATTGTTAATCATATATCATATTCTCATTAGGGTTTAGCAAGAAGTCAATGGTCAACAGTCAACAGTCAACAACCCTAATGAGAATCCTCTGCCTCTGTCTCTCCGTCAACTGTGCATACACACCCGCATCCGCGTTCCGAGGAACACGAATACATACGGGATAAAACCAATCCCAAAACGTACACTAGGATCTGGCTTAAACCAAAGCCCGCTAGTGTTAACTGTCCGGACACTGTACGTGCACAAGTGCACGGATGTGACCGGACCCTGTCGCAAAACCATGCGACCTCTACTCTTTTGCCTAAAAGCGAATAGCTTTCTGTGTGGGACTCTAAAGACTCGACACTACGATGGCAGTGGGTTTAACCACAGATCGCAAGCGGCACTAGCTATGCATAACGGTCCCCAGGTAGATGCCGACAAGAAGACTGACGAGGTGAAACCCATCTGAACTCCTACTGAGCCTGAATGTGACAATCTCCATACAGTCCGGTCTGTTCGTCTGATACATCGCATGGCGGGCCTAGGGGCGGTAAACGTCAGTCCCCTAATAGCGGTACAAGTCGTGTCGGAGTGAAGCCCAAAACACCCTGAGATAGCACTGGAAGCCTACCAGTATATCTCGCTTGCCCTGGCCAGGGACTACTCGTGTAATGGCTCTCCTAGACACAGCGCGATGTCAACCCCCAATACCGGGAGAGACGAATCCTGTCTAACCGTCACTGCCTCCAAGTGCTTCGGGACTGCACCCAACTACTACCTGTTTGCACGACTCCTTTGAGCCATGGTAGGGTAGTAATCAAAGTACAGTGGGAACACACTCGAGGCGAAGTGACAGTGTCAAGTTAGCGGACTAAGCTGTAGTCATGTCACCTGGGAACTGATGACTGACGATAGGTATAATACCAACCAGTCAGTTCCCGACTAGTCCTGTCAGTGTACTCGTAACCGAACGAGCACCCGCATACTATCTCCAGTACGACGTACTGATGGCTGTGGGACAGACCACCTCCCACTCTGGGATGAGAAGCGCATACGCTAGTCTACTCCGGAGTATCGATGCCCTGTCTCGATAGTCCTGCGACTAGGGACCTGCATAAGGATGTGCTTATAAATTACCCAGCCCCCACTAGTGTGACTGCCATCACAACGCTGGTAATCAAGCAAAGATCCTAAAGGCTCCACTAATGTGTATAGGCGATATACTAAAATAAACACATGTACACATTGAAGTAGAAACAAACCAAGTAGCATACTACTATTTTGAGCAAGATTGTATATACAAGGTGAATATCCCAAGCTTCCATTAAGTAATATACAAACTAGTATGATACAGTAATGGCCTCTAGGGCATATACACAAACAGATATTGTATTCTATTCTCGCGATTTGTATCATTGGACGGTTATATGAGATATAGCCGGGTTACCGAATCAAGTGTTGATTCGATACATTGATACACTTAATATTAGTCGGTTATATGTATTATGACCGGATCATTAAATCAAGTGTTGATTTAATGATTTAATGTATAATTATATATTTGATATATTACTTTACATTAACTAGTATTGGTTCACTTAAGATTATTTTCTCACTTCATTGTGCACATTGTATATATGATATATGTTTGTGCACTAGTTTGTATCATGTTTGATGATACATGCAAACTTGGGTGTGTGTTTACTTTAAACCATGTTTAGGTAAATGGTTAGGGTTTTAATTTATTTATTCATTTATTTGTTTATTCTTTTGGGCAAGAAATAAAATGGTAGCTTCTTTTGTTTTCACTTGAAGCTTCATGAAGCTTTGACCATTTTGTTTCTTTCCTTAACCTAGCCATTCACCTAAACCCTAGTTTAGTCTCTACACTAGTTAAACTCACCCATGGTTGCATTATGATAACCATCACTTGATTTTCTTTTTGGGAGATAATTCATTATTCATTTTCTTTCTTCTTCTTCTTCTTCATGAAGAGAAGAAACCATTGCTAGAAATTTCTAAGTGATGATTCCAAGTGAGAAATCCAAATCCAAAGTGAACCCACTTCCTATTTCTTCATCCTCTACCACTTGCTATGTTGTAGAGTGTGTTATCTTCACAAGTTTCATGACTTAGTGAAGGTGGAGCTTGAGTTTGAGTCGCCTCGACGTAGATCATCTTCGGCATCGAAGTCAATGACCTAGCCCGCCCATTTCTCCGACGAAACCGACGCTAGAGTCCGGGATTCCGATGATCGCAGCGGAAGGACGTCAACACGGAGCTAGAGAAGTGGTGGACTGGATCTACAAAGGTTCTAATCCCTTTCACTTATTAGCAAAGTTGTTTGCTTGCTTGTTCTTTTGCCTAATCTCTAGTTAACGATCTAGTTTAGGGTTTCTCGGCACCGGAAAATTTGAATTTGGCATGGTTGATGCCTTGTGGAACCTCTTGTGTGTGCCTAGTAACCCTACAGTGGTATCAGAGCCAGGCTAGAGCTTTAGGCGAAGTGTAGACGATGTTAGAAATCCGATCGAACCCCGAAATCCTAACTCAAACCCTTCTCTGTACATTTTCTGAAAATGTGGATTTTTCCAAATTAAAAATATCCAAAAATTACAGCAGGGTATTATAAGAGTTACTGTGAAGCACGTGATCCCAAGTCAACTAAAGCGCCGCGGAACCGCGGCCCCACCCTAGTATGTGCGGCGGTTCCGCGGCCAAAAAGTTGATTCTTAGCACGTGCTTTGCACAGTAATGTCCTATATTGATTCCTGTATTTTCTGGGAATTTTTAAAGTTTGCTCAAGTGTTGAGTTTTCTGGGTTGTATTGGGAGTTCGACGATTCGATCGGAATCTTTAACTTTGTCTGTGTTTTTCCGGATAATTTTTGAATATGTTAAAAAGTTCGACCGGATATAAATACCCAATTTTTCCTCTGCCGAAAAATTTCCAAGTGTTGGATTTTTCCGTAGTTTGAAAACGTTCTAAGTAGTGCAAGTAACGCGATGGACCCTCTAGAAGACAACAAACCTTAACTCGATTATGTGACCATCTTGAACTGCCCTTTGAACCTTAGGGTTTGGGGCAGTACGGCGTGCCATATGTGAGGCGTTGGCTTGACCCTTCTACGGCTGGACCGTTGGTACTGTGGCATGAAGTGGATGTTTTTAAACTTATTTCATGTGTTGATCTGTTTCGGGAAAACTTGGGTGTTTGATCGTTCGATCGGAAAGTTTAACATTTTCTATTTATCTGGAATGTGATACAATATTTGGAATCCACAAGTAGTTATGAGATAACTGATTTGGATGTTATAAACATAGCACTTTAGTCTCACTTGATCGGTTGCCACGGAATTTTGATGTGATCAAAAGTCCGTCGCAATCACGTAGCGTATGCGGATACTCGCCGGGTAAACTTAATAGACAGCCATACCCCATAGCCCCGACCAAGTGACTATAGGAGAACCCCATCACCGAAAGCATTCGTCCGGGTGCTCGTGGCAGCGGTGTTCCGCATTAGTGCACTTCATCAACGGCATCGGGGGTGCGGCTGCCTACTAAAGTTTGCGACGAGCATTCGATCAAAATGCCGGGAATCTTGTTGAATTGCCCGACTTGATATGTTTTCGATAATGGGACTAAAATGCGGGGTTTATAATTGTTAGGCATGTGATGTCTAAGGAATTCAGATGGTTAGGCATGCGATGTCTAAGGAGGTTGTGGATTCCAACTGTTGTAGTTTTACACTTTCTTTTCTGTAACCGTAAGTGTAATATGTGATATCGCCGGTTTCGTTGCTATATGTCAACGACAATTAGGATACGCATGTTTACTTACGTTGATGACATGTGATGTTATGTGTTGCTGGATATGTTATATTGGATCGTCGTGTTTGAATAGCCGGGGTTTTTTTATGTGAGATGAGTGTTTTTCATTTTCATTCTTGTAAAAACTTGTATGTAATATTCTTTTATTGGGGCACTTCCAGGTTGCGGAAGATGTCACCATTGTATATTATTTACTTTTCCGCACAGGATAGACCCAAGGAGGAGAGCACAAGTAACCGGGTTCTGGAGTCTAGTGGGAGACCAACTCGAGGAGTCGAGTCCGGGTCTCCTAACTCTAGAATTGGTAGGGTTGCTTGCCGCTCTCGTAGGGGTCTAGGGGTGTGGGTTTGGCTATTCATCGCGACCGTGGAATCCGTGTTTTATACTGGCTCGTATTGAAAACATGGACGTCCTAGTATATCAAATGTTTCATATGTTTCTTCTGCTGCGATATCTGTGATGTGATCATTTGATATATGATGATAGATACTGTATATGATATATATGATATATTATATAGGCGTTACTTATGTTTTACACCCGCGCTAGCCCTGCCCCGCTCTGCCGTTAGTTACCTAACCTAACGGTGCACGAGGGGACATCGAGGCGAATGCGGATGGCATAAGTGTACGTCGTATTTATCTGTGATGTTTAGGTAACTTAAATGATGGGACTTCATTAATATGATTAATGAAAGAAAAAGAAACCTAAAGATGTTGTGGAATCGAATTTTCAAAAACAGGTAGCTACAATTCTTGCTTTGCATCGCGATGTTCCTTGTAGAACATCCTGCACCTTATTCGATAAGGAAAGGACTGAGATCCCTTCACCGGGAGTGACTCCTTTAGCAATAACTGGCAGATGCTACAACCCTCGGTTTGTCTTTTGATTGCTCCTATAGTTCTTGCTTTGCACAGCGGTATATATGATATATCAAGCACCTTATTCGATGAGGAAAGGGCCGACGATCCCTTCACCGGGAGTGACCCCTTTAGCAAAACTAGAAAAGCCTCAAAAACACTCCATTTCAAAATCATTTGATTCTACAACGATATCAAGTTCATTACGCAATAGGTTTTCAGAAAAATCTGTCGTAGCCCTCCGTCATTTCAGATAAGTCCTACTTAGTATTCGTGCTACGTTTGTTGGCCTGCGTCAAGGCGTAGTGTGCGGTAGCTAACTAGTATTTATCTGTTTATGCATATGATGCAGATTGGATTAGGGTAGTCGTGTGACTTTGTTGGCCTGCGTCAAGAGTCGTGCGGGTGGGTTTAATTCAATCAGGAAATGACGGGTTGAACTTGACTAGCGCACTATGGTTTGTTGGCCTGCGTCAAGGTCATAGGACGCTAGGGGCAAAATTATCGGGAATTTCAAGTGTTGAAATTTGCAATGAGATTGCATACCTTCTATGAGATAGTTGGATCCCGATACCCACTGCGAGTAATTGTTACTCCTGGGAGAGTTTTACACATTACAATTAGCCGATCAAGTAGGTGTCTAGAAAGGTGTCAATGGGGTTACGCCTCTGGGAAAACGAGGTTTACTTTAATTAGGTCCGTGCGAAAGTACGGGGAACCTCCCTCAAAGTACCGACATTGGCCTGGCTGAAAAATTGGCGAACTTGTAGCGAGTAATTAATCCCGGCTAGTCTTTCCTTTTAGGGTTTGAAGGAAGATTTGATAAAAACAGTAGGATCCATCCTAATTAGATAAAATAATAACCAATCCGATCTTGCAAGAGCGCACACAGAGTGTTTTCTTCTCTCTCTCTCCAGGTAGCGACCATGTCATGCCTTAATCAAGATAATAAAACGGATATATTGAACGAACCCGCTTGTTATACTGAGCTGGGGAACGTTGGTCCCGCTTCAACTTATAATTGTTATAAGACAGAGCAGGAAATTAGGGATTACCAGAATTCCCGTGCCGCCCAAACGAAGAGAGTGCATGTTGATGCATCATCTTCGGGTGTGTTCATTACAGAGAACTGTTTCTCAATGTCCTTTACGTCCTGGGTATATGATACCGGATCAGGATCCCGCATATGTAATATGTTACATGTTACATGGGCTACAGAAAGGTAAAGAACTGAGAACGGGTGATAAGTTTCATGAAGCAGAAAACGGTGCAAGTATTGCAGCCAAGTCTGTTGGTCACTGTCACCCTGTATTACCAGAATACATTGATTCTGAACAGATGTTATTAGATACCGAACCTGATATACAAAATCATATCAGTCTCATTATTTAGATAAAGAAGGATATAATTTTGTATTGTTGGATAATGTTTTGAACATTTTCTATATCAAGAGTTGATCGGTTCAGGCACGTTATCTAAAAGCATTGACGTTCTAAATCAAACTACAGTTCTTAGTATATAGAACACACACAAGAGGAAGAGTTCAGAAATGAACGAATCCTTCTTGAGGCATTGTAGACTAGGTCATATCAATGCGACCCGACTAGCTGAAGTTACATTTAGATGCATATTTAAATCAGTTTGAATTTACATCTTATGAAACTTACCAGTCATGTCACAAAGATTAGATGACCATAGCTCTGTTTATTAGAAACAGAGAAAGAGTTCGTGAACTATTGGGATAATACATGATGATGTATGAAGGTCCCCTGTCTACATATACCAAGACCGGTTCTTTGTACTTCATTAAATTCTCTGATGATCTCTTAAGATTCAAACATATGTTCCTGTTGAAACACAAGTCCGAAACTTTTGAGATATTCACAGAATATAAGTTAGAAGTAGAGAACCAAAATACGGGTAAAAGTATTATGTCCTTTGATGTGATCAAGGAGGAGAATACTTGAGCACGGAATTCCTGGATTATTCTAAAGGAGAATGAGATTCTCTCTCAGCATTACTCCTCCGTATACACCATAGCACGATGGTATATCGGGGCGGAGCAATAGCACCCTATGTGATATAGTGTGCTCTATGATGAGTACTTCTGAGTTTCCTATTTCCTTTTAGGGAGTTATACACTTATGAAGTTGCATACCTATTGAATAGGGTTCCGATCAAATCAATTGCCTACCACTTCATATGAGATATGGAAAGGGATGAGCCCATATCTTAAGTTTGTTAAGATTTGGGGTTGTCCAGCCTATGTCTAAAAGCATAATCCGGACAAGCTCGAGGCAAAGTCAACTCTGTTGAAGTTTGTTGGATATCCCAAGCATTCGCAAGGGAATATCTTCTACCTAACCGAGGAACAAAAATGTTTTATTTCTCAGCATGCCACCTTTGTGAAAGGGAATTTCTTGTGAAGAAATAATTGGTCATGAGGTAGAACTGGAAACAGTTCCAGCTATACAAACTGCAGCTAATGATTTGGTAGAACCAAAGGATTCAATAGCAACCAACGAACCTCAGCCTCTCCGCCGATCTAGTAGGGTTCCTCACCCACCTGAGAGATACTTCGGTTTCTCTATGATAGTGGGAGCGAGGATTGCATCATGGGATGATGACCCAACTAGTTTCGAGCTGGCCATCAGGAATGTGACTCTATAAGAATGGCTGGATGCTTATCGATCTGAGATGGAATCCTTATACACCAACAAAGTATGGACTTTGGTTGCTTTCTCTGAAGGGTTAAATCCCAATCAGGAGCAAGTATATCTTGAGAAGATTACTTGGTGTACATGGAAAAGTTGAGACTTTCAAAGCTAGACTTGTTAAAGGTTTGCATCATTGACCAGGTATGGATTATAATGAAACCTTTTCTAAGTAACTATGCTTAAGTCCATCCAGATCCTATTTCCCACGGCTACATACCATGACTACGATATCTGGCGGTTGGGTGTCATGACTACTTTTCTAAATAAAGATTTAGAAGAGAGAGTCTATAAGTACACAGTCTGAGGGCTTCATAGACAGTGGGAGCAGCGGAAACGTGTGCAAGATGTTTTAGGTGATAAAGCAGGCATCGCGGAGTTGGAACATCTGTTTTGATGTGGTAGTTAAAGAGTTTGACATCATCAAAATGGTAGATGAACCTTGTATATACAAAAAGGTAGTAGGGAGTATGGTTGTGATCCTCGTAGAGTACGTGGATGACATACTCTCGATAGGGAAGGAGTTTCCTATGCTACGCTCGGTCAATCTCCGCTTATCACAAGGATTCTCCATATAGGATCAAAGTGATACCTACTAAATCCTGGGTTTTGGATCTATGAGATAGATCTAATTGGATGTTAGGATACTCACTAGATGTAGTGAGTTGGTATCAATCGATCCTGGGGAGAATCACTGGAAAGGTTCCAGGGTGATAAGGACGACTGAATGTCAGTCGCAGGCATTGTCTTTACCCTCACAGGTGGGACAGTATGTTGGAAGAGTTTCAAGCTAGATACCGTGACATACTAGACGATTAAAGGCAAGATACATCGTTACCAAAGATGCTACCAAAGAGGCAGTCTGGGTGTATATTAGTTCATGAGATGAACTTCGTTCCTCCCATTGTGTGACAATGGAGTTGTGGCTTATGCCAAAGAACGCCCGTCCCATCAGTGATCCAAACATATTCTTACGCAGTATCACCTGATCGAGGAGATTGTTGATCTCCAGGGGATCGAGGTTAGGAGAGTAGACTCAGAGGACAACAAGGCGGATCCACTCACAAAGGCCTTTTCCCAGAGAAAGACTTTTATGGGATGGTTGAGTATGAGATACTACAACCACTGCTATCAGATGGCCCTAGTGCAAGTGGGAGATTGTTAGTTATATGTATGCCCTAGAGGCCATTACTATACATAGGATGTATATTGTAGTGGATGCTTGGACATATATAGGGATGACTTTCTTGCTCGATATGATAGTATGCTATCTGGTTACTCTTTACCTTAACGTGTACACTGATTGTCTCTCTGTTACATGTTGGTAAAGCCCTTAGGATGTGTACTTGACTACCTGGACTGTGATGCGGATCATACTAGTGGGGACATGGTAGTCCATAAGTACATCCTTCAAAGTCCCTAGTCGTGGGTGTATCGAGACGGGGCATCGATATACCAGAGTAGACTAGCGTATACCTTCTCGACCCATACAGATGGGCGATGGATGATCCCATATCCATTGGTGTTTGACATCAGAGATGATATACGGGTGCTTAGTGGAGACTGGGTACACTGAACAGACTCTCCAAGAACTCCCAGATGGTATTATACCTTACGTCAGATGGCAGTTCTCTGGTGACACTGGTACAGGTTAGTCTGTATACCCGAGATCATCATAGTGTCTTGTGTGATTCCCACTGTGCTTTGATTTCCACCTTACCACGTCCAAGAGGGCGTGCAAAATGGTGGTTTTTGGGTACGGTCCCGAATCACATGGAAGCAATGAGCGATAGGAGGTGTTTCGTCTCTCCCGGTATAGGGAGTTGATGTTGCGCAGTGCTCGATTGGCTATAACAGGAAGTCCTTGGCCAAGGCTGTTTTAGGGATTTACTGGTAAGTGTTACCAGTACTTTCTCGACCCGTTATAAGCCTCATATCGACACGACTTATCGAGTTATTGGGGTCTGACGTTTACCACCCCTAGACGAGATATGCGACATATCAGACGAATAGACCGGACAGTACGGTAGTGTTACTGGTTGGATTCACAAGAGTGTGAGCGGGCTTGCTCGTTGATCTTCTGATCGCTCAATACCCGGGTGGCCATTACGTTTAGCAGACCGCTTGCGGCTTGTGGGTGTTTAATATGATCATCACCTACTTCCGGCGCATTGACGAGTCTTTACAGTCCTACACAGGGGTTTCCTGGCTCAAGCGAAACGAAATAGGAGCGCATATGAGATATGTGCGGGACCGAGAATAATACCAGTATGAGATACTGTATTCTGTTCTCGCGATTTGTATCATTGGACGGTTATATGAGATATAGCCGGGTTACCGAATCAAGTGTTGATTCGATACATTGATACACTTGATATTAGTCGGTTATATGTATTATGACCGGATCATTAAATCAAGTGTTGATTTAATGATTTAATGTATAATTATATATTTGATATATTACTTTACATTAACTAGTATTGGTTCACTTAAGATTATTTTCTCACTTCTTTGTGCACATTGTATATATGATATATGTTTGTGCACTAGTTTGTATCATGTTTGATGATACATGCAAACTTGGGTGTGTGTTTACTTTAAACCATGTTTAGGTAAATGGTTAGGGTTTTAATTTATTTATTCATTTATTTGTTTATTCTTTTGGGCAAGAAATAAAATGGTGGCTTCTTTTGTTTTCACTTGAAGCTTCATGAAGCTTTGACCATTTTGTTTCTTTCCTTAACCTAACCATTCACCTAAACCCTAGTTTAGTCTCTACACTAGTTAAACTCACCCATGGTTGCATTATGATAACCATCACTTGATTTTCTTTTTGGGAGATAATTCATTATTCATTTTCTTTCTTCTTCTTCTTCTTCATGAAGAGAAGAAACCGTTGCTAGAAATTTCTAAGTGATGATTCCAAGTGAGAAATCCAAATTCAAAGTGAACCCACTTCCTATTTCTTCATCCTCTACCACTTGCCATGTAGTAGAGTGTGTTATCTTCACAAGTTTCATGACTTAGTGAAGGTGGAGCTTGAGTTTGAGTCGCCTCGACGTAGATCATCTTCGGCATCGAAGTCAACGACCTAGCTTGCCCATTTCTCCGACGAAACCGACGCTAGAGTCCGGGATTCCGATGATCGCAGCGGAGGGATGTCAACACGGAGCTAGAGAAGTGGTGGACCGGATCTACAAAGGTTGTAATCACTTTCACTTATTAGCAAAGTTGTTTGCTTGCATGTTCTTTTGCCTAATCTCTAGTTAACGATCTAGTTTAGGGTTTTTCGGCACCGGAAAATTTGAATTTGGCATGGTTGATGCCTTGTGGAACCTCTTGTGTGTGCCTAGTAACCCTACATAACAATGGTAAAGTCTCTACATGAGTTAAGTATATGATACTAACTCACCATGGTTAGCTCATTCTCTCTCTTGATCATTTTTCCATCCTCATTCTTGAGCTCATCTTCTTCCTCCTTCATTTCTTGCTAGGGTTTGAAAAAGAGAGAGAATCAAAGTGAGAAAAGAAAATCTAAAGTGTACCCATTTCCTATCTCACCATCCTCTACTTGACTAGCACTTTAGTTTTGGGTGTTTGCTTCACTAATTCTTTGGTTAGTGAGGTAGAAGCTTGAGTCCGTATTCCCTCGACGTAGATCATCTTCGGCATCGAAGAAATCAAGCGATCCCGTTGAAATTTCCTCATGGAGCCGTCCGAGAGTCTGGGAGTTGGTTGATCGCAGTGAAGGGACTACATCACGGAGCTTTAGAAGTGAAGGACCGATCTACAAAGGTTGTATTTCGTATTCACTTAGTGTAAATGTGATTTACTTGCATAGATTTTGCCTAAACTCTAGTTAACGATCTTGCTTAGGATTGTTCGGCACCTAAAAATTTTATTCCGGCATGGTCGATGCCTTGTAGAGCTTCATTAGAGTGCCTAGTAACTCTACAGTGGTATCAGAGCCTAGCTAGAGTATTAGGCGATGTGTTTACGATGTTAAAACTCCGATCGAACCCCAACACGCAAAATTAAGCCGCTCTCTGGAAAATTTTTGAAATCTGGGATTTTTCTATATTAAAAATACCTAAAAAATTAAGCAGGGTTTTCTAAGAATTATCCTGAAAAACGAGCCTCCAATACCGCCACGTGGCTGCGGAACCGCGGCAACAAGCCACCTTTAGCGGCGGTTCCGCGGCAGAGTAAGGGTATTAGGGACGGGTTTCTGCACAGTAATTCTTATCTCTGTTTTTAATATTTTATGGGTATTTTTAATCTGACTCCAGTGTTGAGTAGATTTGAGGTTTATTTTGTATTCGATGATTCGATCGGAATATTTAATTTCGTAATGTTTTCCGGATATTTTAGAACATGTTAAAAAGTTCAACCGGGTATAAATACCCAATTTTTCCCCTGCCGGAAAATTTCCAAGTGTTGGATTTTTCCGTGGTTTAATGACGTTATAAGTAGTGCAAGTAACGCGATGGTCCCTCTAGAAGACAACAAACCTTAACTCGATTATGTGACGGTCTTGAACTGCCCTTTGAACCTTAGGGTTTGGGGCAGTACGACATGCCACATGTGAGGCGTTGGCTTGACCCTTCTACGGCTGGACCGTTGGTACTGTGGCATGAAGTGAATGTTTTTAAACTTATTTCATGTGTTGAGCTGTTTCGGGAAAACTTGGGTGTTTGATTGTTCGATCGAAAAGTTTAACATTTTCTATTTATCTGGAATATGATACAATATTTGGAATCTATAAATAGTTATGAGATAACTGATTTGATTGTTATAAACATAGCAGTTTAGTCTCAAATGATCGGTTGCCATGGAATTTTGATGCGATCAAAAGTCTGTCGCAATCACGTAGCGTACGCGGATACTCGCCGGGTAAACTTAATAGACAGCCATGCCCCATAGCCCCGACCAAGTGACTGTAGGAGAACCCCATCGCCGAAAGCATCCGTTCGGGTGCTCACGGCAGCGGTGTTCCGCCTTAGTGCACTTCGTCGACGGCGTTCGGGGGTGCGGCCATCTACTAAAGTTTGCGACGAGCATTCGATCTCATATCGGGAATCTTGTTGAATTGCCCGACTTGATATTGAAAAGTGTTTTCGATATAGAGACTAAAATGCGGGGTTTATAATTGTTAGGCATGCGATATCTAAGGAGGTTGCGGATTCCAACTGTTGTAGTTTTACACTTTCTTTTCTGCGACCGTAAGTGTAATATGTGATATCGCCGGTTTCGTTACTATATGTCAACGACAATTGGGATGCGCATATTTACTTACGTTGATGACATGTGATATTATGTGTTGCTGGATATGTTATATTGGATCGTCGCGTTTTGAATAGCCGGGGGTTTTTATGTGAGATGAGAGTTTTTATTTTCATTCATGTAAATTTAAATGTATGTAATATTCTTTTATTGGGGCACTTCCGAGTTGAGCTTGTTGTCACCATTTGTATATTATTTACTTTTCTGCACTAGGATAGACCCAAGGAGGAGGGCACAAGTAACCGGGTTCTAGAGTCCAGTGGGAGACCAATTTGAGGAGTCGAGTCCGGGTCTCCTAACTCTAGAATTGGTAGGGTTGCATGCCACTCTCGTAGGGGTCTAGGGGTGTGGGTTTGGCTATTCATTGCGACCGTGGAATCCGTGTTTTATACTGGCTCGTATTAAAAACACGGACGTCCTGTAGGGTTCCTAGGCACGCTAATGAAGTCTCACAAGGCATCAACCATACCAATTTTAAATTTTATGAGTGCCGAGAAACCCTAATACGGATCGTCGACTAGAATTTTAGGCGAAACAATAAACTAGTTAACATCTTAACTAAAAGTAGGAAGCTACAACCTTTGTAGATCCGGTTATCCACTTTCTTAGCTCCACGTAGTCGCTCCCTCGCTGTCCATCTCGAATCCCGGACTCTCGCATCGGCTTCATCGGAGAAATTAGCGGAATAGTCGTCGGCTACGATGCCGAAGATGATTTACGTCGAGGCTTCACAAGATCAAGCTCCGACTTCACCAAGTTGTGAAACTTGTGAAGAAAACACCCAAAACCACTTGGCAAGAGGTAGAGGATGAAGAAATAGGAGGTGGGTTCACTTTAGAATTGGATTTCTCACTTTAGAACTCAAGATGCCATTAATGGAGTCTAGTTTTCTTTCTTGAAGAAGAAGGAGAAGATGAAGATAGAATATGATAAAAGTATTTCATAATAGAAAAGAAATCAATACTTATCATATCCTAACTAAGGTCAAGTGTAGAGAATAGACCATAGTAAGAGGGAATGGTTAGGGTTAAGCATGAAGACAAAATGGTCTCTTTAGTCAAAGTTTCATGAAGCTTCAACAAGCTTCATGATAAAAAAGAAACCATTTTATTTTCATTTTTCCATTTAAATAAATAAAGAATGGTTAAAAAAAAGAGTTACCTGTTTCCTTCTGGGGTTGCCCGGCCTATGTCAAAAGACAAAAACCGGACAAACTCGAGGCAAGGTCTGTTTTGTGTAAATTTGTTGGATATCCCAAACATTCGCGAGGATATATCTTCTACCACAGTGAGGAACAAAGAGTATTTGTTGCTCAACATGCCACCTTTTTAGAAAAGGAATTTCTTGCAAAAGAGATTAGTGGCTCTGAGGTAGAACTGGAAGAGGTTCCAGCTGAACAAAACACAACAGAAGATTTAGTAGAACCAGAGGATTCAGTAGCTCCTAATGAACCTCAGCCACTCCGTCGATCTAGTAGGGTTCCTCGCCAACCTGAGAGATACTACGGTTTTCTCATGGATGGTGGAAGCGAGGATTGCATCATGGAGGATGATGACCCAACTAGCTTCGAGCAGGCCATCACGAGTAGGGACTCAGTGAAATGGCTGGATGCAATGCGGTCCGAGATGGAATCCATGTACACCAACAAAGTATGGACTTTGGATGTTGCTCCTGAAGGGGTAAAACCCATCGGGAGCAAGTGGATCTTCAAGAAAAAACTTGGTGTAGATGGGAAAGTGGAGACTTTCAAAGCTAGACTTATAGCAAAGGGTTTTCGTCAAAGACCAGGTGTGGACTATGACGAAACCTTTTCTCCAGTGGCTATGCTTAAATCCATCCGGATCATGCTTGCCATCGCTGCATATCATGACTACAAAATCTGGCAAATGGATGTTAAGACCGCCTTTCTAAATGGTGATTTAGAAGAGTGCGTGTACATGACTCAGCCAGAGGGCTTCGTAGACAGTGGGAGCAGCGGGAAGGTGTGCAAGCTGCTTAAATCCATTTATGGATTAAAGCAAGCATCGCGGAGTTGGAACATCTGCTTTGACGTCGTTATCAAAGAGTTTGATTTCGTCAAAAACCCAGATGAACCTTGTATCTACAAGAAGGTAGCAGAGAGTAAGGTAGTCTTCCTCGTATTGTACGTGGACGACATACTCTTGATAGGAAATGATATTCCTATGCTGCAATCGGTCAAGCTCTTCTTATCACAAAGATTCTCAATGAAAGATCTTGGTGATGCCTCCTGCATATTGGGAATAAGGATCTATAGAGATAGATCCAAACGGATATTGGGATTGTCCCAATCCAGGTACATTGACACCATACTAAAGAGGTTTAGTATGGAAGAATCCAAGCGTGGGAACTTGCCCACGATCTCTGGAGTCACTCTCTCCAAAGAGATGTCTCCCAAGACTGATTTGGAGAGAGCTCGCATGCAAGGGATACCCTATGCTTCGGCTGTAGGCTCTATCATGTATGCGATGCTATGTACCAGACCCGATGTAGCATACTCACTAAGTGTAGTGAGCAGGTATCAAGCTGATCCTGGAGAGAGTCACTGGACAGCTGTGAAGAGTATTCTCAAGTACTTACGAATGACTAAAGAGATGCTCTTGGTGTATGGTAACGGAGAACTCCAAGTGGAGTCCTTTACCGATTCGAGCTTCCAGAGTGATAAGGACGACTCTAAGTCGCGGTTGGGATTTGTCTTTACCCTTTACGGAGGGGCGGTTAGCTGGAAGAGTTCCAAGCAGGAAACCGTGGCAGACTCGACGATGGTGGCTGAATACATCGCTGCCAACGATGCTGCTAAAGAGGCTGTCTGGATCAAGAAGTTCATTACTGAACTTGGAGTGGTTCCATCCATTGAGCATCCAATATCTTTGTATTGCGATAACAATGGAGCGGTGGCTTTGGCTAAGGAACCTAGGTCCCATCAGCGATCCAGGCATATTCTGAGGCGGTATCACCTGATCCGGGAGATAGTTGATCGCCGGGAGATCGAGGTCAGGAGGGTTGACACGAAGAACAACACAGCGGATCCACTCACGAAGGCCATTCCCCAGATACAGTTTGAGAGACTCTTCGGGATGCTCGGTATGCGATACTACAGCAGCTGGCCCTAGTGCAAGTGGGAGATTGTTAGTTGTATGTATGCCCTAGAGGCCAGTATTGTACAGATGATGTATATTATATTGGATGCTTGGACATATATAGAGATGACTTTTTTGCTCGATATGATAGTATGCTATCTGGTTGCTCTTTATCTTAACATGTACACTTGTCTCTTTAAACTGTCTTATAGTTACATGTTGATAAAGCCCTTAGGATGTATACTTGACTGCCTGGACTATGATGCAGATCATACTAGTGGGGACATGGTAGTCCATAAGTACATCCTTCAAGGTCCCTAGTCGTGGGTGTATCGAGACGGGGCATCGATATACCAGTGTAGACTAGCGTATACGCTTCTCGACCCATGAGATGGGCGATGGATGATCCCATATCCATTGGTGTTTGGCATCAGAGATGGTGTACGGGTGCTCAGTGGAGACTGGGTACACTGGACGGACTCGCCGAGAACTCCCAGATGGTATTATACCTCACGTCAGATGGCAGTTCTCAGGTGACATTTGTACAGGTTAGTCTGTAGACCCGAGATCGTCATAGAGTCTTGTGTGATTCCCACTGTGCTTTGATCTCCACCTTACCACGTCCATGAGGGCGTGCAAAACGGTGGTCTTTAGGTACTGTCCCGAGTCATATGGAGGCAATGAGCGATAGGAGGGGTTTCGTCTCTCCCGGTATTGGGGGTTGATGTTGCGCTGTGCTCGATTGGCCGTAACAGGGAAGTCCCTGGCCAGGGCTGATCAGAGATCTGCTGGTAAGTGTTACCAGTAGTTTCTCGACCCGTTATGAGCCTCATATCGACACGACTTATCGATTATTGGGGTCTGACGTTTACCACCCCTAGACTTGATATGCGACATATCAGACGAACAGACCGGACTGTACGGTAAGTGTTACTGGTTGGATTCACAGGAGTGTGAGCGGGCTAGCTCGTCGATCTTCTGATCGCTCAATACCCGGGTGGCCGTTACGTTTAGCAGACCGCTTGCGGCTTGTAGGTGCTTGAGATGATCATCATCTGCTACCGGCGTATTGACGAGTCTTTAGAGTCCTACACAGAGGTTTCCTGGCTCAAGCGAAACGAAATAGGAGCGCATATGAGATATGTGCGGGACCGAGAATAATGCGTGTATGTGATACCGCATTTCATTCTCGCGATGAATGTTTCGATTGGTTGTATACGATATGACCTAGTTATCGAATCATTGATTCAATAAATTGATACATTGGATACTAGTCGGTTATGTGCGACATGACCGGATCGTTGAATCAAATGTTGATTTAATGATTTAATGTATAATTATATATTTGATATATTACTTTGCATTAACTAGTACTGGTTCACTTTAAATGGATTTTCTCACTTAAAGTTCACAAGTTGTATATGTGATATACTTTTGTGCACTTGATTGTATCATGTTTGATGATGCATGAATATTGGCTTTGTGTAAAGAATTGTACCATGGTTATGATAATGGTTAGGGTTTTGATTTATTCACTCATTCTATGGTACAATTCTTTACACAAAACCAATATTCATGCATCATCAAACATGATACAATCAAGTGCACAAAAGTATATCACATATACAACTTGTGAACTTCAAGTGAGAAAATCCATTTAAAGTGAACCAGTACTAGTTAATGCAAAGTAATATATCAAATATATAATTATACATTAAATCATTAAAACAACATTTGATTCAATGATCCGGTCATGTCGCACATAACCGACTAGTATCCAATGTATCGATTTATCGAATCAATGATTCGATAACTAGGTCATATCGTATACAACCAATCGAAACATTCATCACGAGAATGAAATGCGGTATCATATACACGCATTATTCTCGGTCCCGCACATATCTCATATGCGCTCCTATTTCGTTTCGCTTGAGCGAGGAAAGCTCTGTGTAGAACTCTAAAGACTCGTCAATACGCCGGTAGCAGATGATGATCATATCAAGCACCTACAAGCCGCAAGCGGTCTGCTAAACATAACGGCCACCCGGGTATTGAGCGATCAGAAGATCGACGAGCTAGCCCGCTCACACTCCTGTGAGTCCAACCAGTAACACTTACCATACAGTCCGGTCTGTTCGTCTGATATGTCGCATATCAAGTCTAGGGGTGGTAAACGTCAGACCCCAATAACCGATAAGTCGTGTCGATATGAGGCTCATAACGGGTCGATAAACTACTGGTAACACTTACCAGCAGATCTCTGATCAGCCCTGGCCAGGGACTTCCCTGTTACGGCCAATCGAGCACAGCGCAACATCAACCCCCAATACCGGGAGAGACGAAACCCCTCCTATCGCTCATTGCCTCCATATGACTCGGGACTGTACCCAAAGACCACCGTTTTGCACGCCCTCATGGACGTGGTAAGGTGGAGATCAAAGCACAGTGGGAATCACACAAGACTCTATGACGATCTCGGGTCTACAGACTAACCTGTACAAGTGTCACCTGAGAACTGCTATCTGACGTAAGGTATAATACCATCTGGGAGTTCTCGGCAAGTCCTTCCAGTGTACCCAGTCTCCACTGAGCACCCGTACACCATCTCTGATGTCAAACACCAATGGATATGGGATCATCCATCGCCCATCTCATGGGTCGAGAAGCGTATACGCTAGTCTACACTGGTATATCGATGCCCCGTCTCGATACACCCACGACTAGGGACCTTGAAGGATGTACTTATGGACTACCATGTCCCCACTAGTATGATCTGCATCATAGTCCAGGCAGTCAAGTATACATCCTAAGGGCTTTATCAACATGTAACTATAAGACAGTTTAAAGAGACAAGTGTACATGTTAAGATAAAGAGCAACCAGATAGCATACTATCATATCGAGCAAGAAAGTCAACTCTATATATGTCCAAGCATCCAATATAATATACATCATCTGTACAATACTGGCCTCTAGGGCATACATACAACTAACACGTCCTAGTATATCCAATGTTTCATATGTTTCTTCTGCTGCGATATCTGTGATGTGATCATTTGATATGCTGTGATGGATACTGTATATAGTATATATGATATATTATATAGACGTTACTTATGTTTTACACCCGCGCTAGCCCTGCCCCGCTCTGCCGTTAGTAACCTAACCTAACGGTGCACGAGGGGACATCGAGGCGAACACGGATGGCATAAGTGTACGTCGTATTTATCTGTGATGTTTAGGTGACTTAAATGATGGGACTTCATTAATGTGATTAATGAAAGAAAAGAAACCTAAAAGATGTTGTGGATTCGAATTTTCAAAAACAGGTAGCTACAGTTCTTGCTTTGCATCGCGGTGTTCCTTGTAGAACATCCGGCACCTTATTCGATAAGGAAAGGGCCGAGATCCCTTCACCGGGAGTGACCCCTTTAGCAATAACTGGCAGGTGCTATAACTCTCGGTTTGTCTTTTGATTGCTTCTATAGTTTTTTGCTTTGCACAGCGGTATATATGATATATCCTGCACCTTATTCGATGAGGAAATGGTCGACGATCCCTTCACCGGGAGTGACCCCTTTAGAAAAACTAGAAAAGCCTCAAAAACACTCCATTTCAAAATTCATTTGATTCTACAACGATATCAAGTTCATTACGCAATAGGTTTTCAGAAAAACCTGTCGTAGCCCTCCGTCATTTCAGATAAGTACTACTTAGTATTCGTGCTGCGGTAGTTTGGCATGCGTCAAGGCGCAGTGTACGGTAGCTAACTAGTGCTTATCTGCTAGCATACGATGTGATTGGATTAGGGTATTCGTATGGCGTTGTTTGGCATGCGCCAAGGGTCGTGCGGGTGGATTTAATTCAATCAAGAAATGTACGGGTTGAACTTGACTAGCGGACTATGGGTTGTTTGGCATGCGTCAAGGTCATAGCATGCTAGGGGCAAAATTTTATCGGGAATTTCAAGTGTTGAAATTTGCAATGAGATTGCATACCTACTATGAGATAGTTGGATTCCGATACCCACTGCGAGTAATTGTTACTTCTGGGAGAGTTTTACACATTACAATTAGCCGATCAAGTAGGTGTCTAGAAAGGTGTCAACGGGGTTACGCCTCTGGGAAAACGAGGTTTACTTTAATTAGGTCCGTGCGAAAGCACGGGGAACATCCCTCAAAGTACCGACACCGGCCTGGCTGAAAGATTGGCGAAGTTGTAGGGTGTAATTAATCCCGGCTAGTCTTTCCTTTTAGGGTTTGAAAGAAGATTTGATAAAAACAGTGGGAGCCATCCTGATTAGATAACATAATAACCAATCTGATCTTGCAAGAGCGCACACAGAGTGTTTTCTTCTCTCTCTCTCCAGGTAGCGACCATATCACGCCTTAATCAAGATAATAATACGGATGTATTGACCGAACCCGCTTGTTATACTGAGCTGGGGAACATTGGTCCCTCTCCAACTTATAATTGTTATAAAACAGAGCAGGAAATTAGGAATTACCAGAATTCCCGTGCTGCCCAAACGAAGAAAGTGCATGCTGATGCATCATCTTCGGGTGTGTTCATTACAGAGAACTGTTTCTCAGTATCCTTTACGTCCTGGGTATATGATACAGGATCAGGATCCCGCATATGTAATCTGTTACATAGGCTACAAATAGGTAGAGAACTGAGAACGGGTGATAAGTTTCATGAGACAGAAAATGGTGCAAGTGTTGCAGCCAAGTCTGTTGGTCACTGTCACCCTGTATTACCAGAATACATTGATTCAGAACAAATGTTATTAGATACCGAACCTGATATACAACATCATATCAATCTCTTTATTAATAAAGAAGGATATAATTTTGTATTGTTGGATAATGTTTTGAACATTTCCTATATCAAAAGTTGATCGGTTCAGGCACGTTATCTAAAAGCATTGACGTTCTGAATCAAACCACAGTTCTTAGTATACATAACACACACAAGAGGAAAAGTTCAGAAATGAACGGATCCTTCTTGAGGTATTGCAGACTAGGTCATATCAATGCGACCCGGCTAGCTTAAGTTACATTAAGATGCATATTTAAATCAGTTTGAATTTACATCTTGTGAAACTTGCCAGTCATGTCACAGAGATAAGATGACCATAAGTCCGTTTACTCGAAACAGAGAAAGAGTTAGTGAACTCTTGGGATGATACATGGTGATGTATGAAGGTCCCCTGTCTATACATACCAAGACCGATTCTTTGTACTTCATTACATTCTCTGATAATCTCTCAAGATTCAGACACATGTTCCTGTTGAAACACAAGTCCGAACCTTTTGAGATATTCACAGAATATAAGTTAGAAGTAGAGAACCAAAATGGGTATAAGTATTATGTCTTTTGATGCGATCAAGGAGGAGAATACTTGAGCACGGAATTCCTGGATTACTCTAAAGGAGAATGAGATTCTCTCTCAGCATTACTCCTCCATATACACCACAGCACGTAGGTGTATCGGGGCGGAGCACTCACACCCTATATGATAAGGTGTGCTCTATGATGAGTACAACTGAGTTACCTATTTCCTTTGAGGGAGTTATGCACTTGTGAAGTTGCATACCTATTGAATAGGGTTCCGATCAAATCAGTTGCCTACCACTTCATATGAGATATGGAAAGGGAAGAGCCCATCTCTTAAGTCAGTTAAGATTTGGGGTTGTCCGGCCTATGTCTAAAAGCAAAATCCGGACAAACTCGAGGCAAAGTCAGTTCTGTAGAAGTTTGTTGGATATCCCAAGCATTCGCAAGGGAATATCTTCTACCAAACCAAGGAACAAAAGATGTTTTGTTTCTCAGCATGCCACCTTTGTGAAAGGGAATTTCTTATGAAGAAATGAGTGGTCATGAAGTAGAACTGGAAGAAGTTCCAGCTATAAAAACTGCAGTTGATGATTTGGTAGAACCAAAGGATTCAATAGTTTCCAATGAACCTCAGCCTCTCCGCCGATCTAGCAGGGTTTCTCGCCCACCTGAGAGATACTTCTGTTTCTCTATGACAGTGGGAGCGAGGATTGCATCATAAGATGATGACCCAACTAGTTTTGAGCTGGCCATCAGGAGTGGGACTCTGTAAGAATGGCTGAATGCTTAGCGATTTGAGATAGAATCCTTATACACCAACAAAGTATGGACTTTGGTTGCTTTATCTGAAGGGTTAAATCCCCATCAGGAGCAAGTATATCTTGAGAAGATTACTTGATGTACAAGGAAAAGTTGAGACTTTCAAAGCTAGACTTGTTAAAGGTTTGCATCATTGACCAGGTATGGATTATGATGAAACCTTTTCTAAGAAGCTATGCTTAAGTCCATCCAGATCCTACTTGTCATGGCTACATACCATGACTACGATATCTGGCGGTTGGATGCCATGACTGCTTTTCTAAATGATGTTTTAGAAGAGTGCGTCTATAAGTACACAGCCAGAGGGCCTCGTAGATAGTGGGAGCAGCGGAAACGAGTGCAAGATGTTTTATATGATAAAGCAGGCATCGCGGAGTTGGAACGTCTGTTTTGATGTGTTAGTCAAAAAGATTGACATCATCAAAATGGTAGATGAACCTTGTATAAATAAAAAGGTAGTAGGGAGTATGGTAGTGATCCTCGTAGAGTACGTGGATGACATACTCTTGATGTGGAAGGAGTTTCCTATGCTACGCTAGGTCAATTTCCACTTATCACAATGATTCTCCACATAGGATCAAAATGATACCTCCTAAATACTGGGTTTTGGATCTATGAGATAGATCTAATTGGATGTTAGGATACTCACTAGATGTAGTGAGCTGGTATTAATTGATCCTGGGGAGAATTACTGGAAAGGTTCCAGAGTGATAAGGACGACTAAATGTCGGTCACAGGCATTGTCTTTACCCTCAGTAAAGGGACGGTATGTTAGAAGAGTTCCAAGATAGATACCGTGGCATACTAGACGATAAAGGCTGGATACATCGTTACCAAAGATGCTACCAAAGAGGCAGTCTGGGTGTATATTAGTTCAGGAGATGAACTTTGTTCCTTCCATTGTGTGACAATGGAGTTGTGGCTTATGCCAAGGAACGCCCGTCCTATCAGTAATACAGACATATTCTAAGGCAATGTCACCTGATCATAGAGATGGTTGATCTCGAGGGGATCGAGGTCAGGAGAGCATGACTTATCGGTTATTGGGGTCTGACGTTTACCACACCTAGAACTGGTATGCGACATATCAGATGAGGAGACCGGACTGTACGGTAGTGTCACTGTCAGGCTTTTGCAGGAGTTAGAGCGGGCTTGCTTGCTGATCTTCTGATCGCTCAATACCCGGGTAGCCGTTACGTCCAGCTAGTACCGCTGACGGCTTGTGGGTGCTTAATATGATCATCACCTACTGCCGGCGTATTGACGAGTCTTTAGAGTCCTACATAGAGGTTGTACTGGCTCAGGCAAAACGAAATAGGAGCGCATATGTGATATGTGCGGGACCGAGAATAATGCGTGTATGCGATACCGTATTCCATTCTCGCGATATTTGTATCGATCGGTTGTATGCGATATAACCTAGTTATCGAATCAAGGGTTGATTCGATAAATCGATACATTGAATGTTAGTCGTCTATATATGATATAACCGGATTATTAAGTCAAGTATTGATTTAATAATTTAGTGTATAATTATATATATGATATACTAATTTACATTAACTAACATTGGTTCACTAAAGCTTTTATTTTTCTCACTTGTGCACAAGTTAATATATATGTGATATATATTTATTTGTGCTCTTTTTTGTATCATGGTTGTTGATACAAATGTCATGGGTGTACAAGACTTATACCATACTAATTATAGGTTTAGGTTTTTATATTTAAAGTAATTCAAAAACAATTGGATAATGAGCTAACATACATGAAGCTTCATGAAGCTTTTGGATGCTTTGACTTATTCCAATTGTTTTGTTTTACTTAATATATTAACTAACCTAACCACTATAATTAACAATGGTAAAGTCTCTACATGAGTTAAGTATATGATACTAACTCACCATGGTTAGCTCATTCTCTCTCTTGATCATTTTTCCATCTTCATTCTTGAGCTCATCTTCTTCCTCCTTCATTTCTTGCTAGGGTTTGAAAAAGAGAGAGAATCAAAGTGAGAAAAGAAAATCTAAAGTGTACCCATTTCCTATCTCACCATCCTATACTAGACTAGCACTTTAGTTTTGGGTGTTTGCTTCACTAATTCTTTGGTTAGTGAGGTAGAAGCTTGAGTCCGTATTCCCTCGACGTAGATCATCTTCGGCATCGAAGACTTCAAGCGATCCTGTTGCAATTTCCTCATGGAGCCATCCGAGAGTCCGGGAGTTGGTTAATCGCAGCGAAAGGACTACATCACGGAGCTTTAGAAGTGAAGGACCGATCTACAAAGGTTGTATTTCGTATTCACTTAGTGTAAATGTGATTTACTTGCATAGATTTCGCCTAAACTCTAGTTAACGATCTTGCTTAGGGTTGTTCGGCACCTAAAATTTTTATTCCGTCATGGTCGATGCCTTGTAGAGCTTCATTAGAGTGCCTAGTAACCCTACAGTTCAATGAATCCTAGGAACTTGCCTGAGGACACCCCGAACGCGCATTTGAGGGGGTTCATCTTCAAGTTGTATTGCCGAAGGCGTTGAAATACGGTCTTCAGGTGCTCTAAATGCTCCTCGTACGATTTGCTTTTCACCACGAGGTCGTCGATATAGCATTCGACGATTTCATGTATAAGGTCATCGAAGATCTTCGTCATGGCCCTTTGATAGGTGGCACCGGCGTTCTTTAGACCGAAGGGCATCACCTTATAGCAGAATATTCCCAGAGGGGTCCAAAAACCGGTATGCTTCTGGTCTTCGGGATGCATCTTTATCTGATTGTACCCTGATGAGCCGTCCATTAAAGAGAAGACCTCGTGAGTGGATGTGTTATCTATCATCAGCTCGGTTACCAGTACTGGGAAATCATCCTTCGGGCAGGCTTTATTGAGATCCCGGAAGTCCACACATATGGGCACTGTCCCATTTTTCTTCATTACCGGGACGATGTTGGCGATCCAGTCAGGATATTGAACCTCTTGGATAAACCTAGAGTCGATCAGCTTCTTGACTTCGGCGTTGATGCTCATCTCAAGCTCAAGCCGCATTCTTCTCGGCGCCTGTTTGACTGGCTTGACGTCCGGGGATATTGCCAGTTTATGCACAGCAATTTCTGGATCCAGTCTTGGCATTTCAGAATAGTTCCATGCGAAACAATCTCTATGCTGCATAAGCACTTCTTTTAACGCAACCACCCTTTCTTCAGATAGCAGCTCGCTGACGAATGTCGGTCGTGGGTCGTTCGCCGTCCCCAACTCAATCTTCTTGAGGTTATCTGCAGTAGTATGTATGCCATCTTCCAGCTCTTTCGGCGCTGGTGGAAATTCTGAGATTACCTCGTCGTCATTGTTTTCGAAGCACCAGGGAAAGTCATCCATATTCTCGGGCTCTTCTTTTGATATCGTTATCGTACGACAGGTACGAGCTCATTTCCAAGACCGATGTGGATCTGGTTCTGCTCTTATGGCTTTGGGTTCGTGCTTTTGTGGCGGTGTTACCCTCCAGCTGTCGGATAGAGCAAATCTGCCTTGCTGGTATTGGTCTTCGACCCAGTTCTTGAAGGTGAAGCAGTCTTCGATAGGGTGTCCTATGGCTCGGTGATAAGCGCAATAGCCCAGATGAGAGACCTCGTTAGCTTGCTCTGGGTGTTTAGACTCCGTAAGTGTAATCATTCGATGTTTTAAAGCTAGGTCAAGTATCCTCCGTGTTTTATTCTGAGGAAAAGAGTATACCTGACTCATCTTTTTTATGAGGGACAAATCCGGACCGTGCAATACCCGATCACATGACTCTTTGATCCTGCGTTGTCGTTGTCGACCTCCTTTTCTACTTTTTGACTTACTTCTACCTCTGCGTCGGGCCTTTTGCACAGCATGTTGACAAGGAGGAGTATTTTTGTCTTCTGCAGCCTGTTGAAGAGGACATTGCGTCCTGGCTCTCTCGTAGATGGCCATCTCGCGATTATGATTGTCTCGGGCTTTTTGACCCGCTTTTCTGATAAGCTTGTCCATTCGTTCCTCAAACGACGGACTCGGCACTTCGATCGCGGGATCCAGTTCCGATGGGGGGTTGGCACTTCCTGACAGGGCGTCCTCTTCTTCATCAAAGGTATATATGGCGTAGCTACCGTAGACCCGTTCCCGTTTTCCGGCTCTCACGTATCCAAGCCCAAGTGTTTCCATTCTCCCATTGGGCAATTTGCGCTGAGTCCCAGGGACATCCCAAATCCTATTATAGAATCGAGCTTGTCGAATAGTCTGTTTCAAGGGTACCCCGTGGCGCTTCAATAGCCTTTTCAACCCGTTTGTGTAATATCTGGGCAAACGTATGGGTTGGAGCCTGTCAAATGTAGAATCCACGTCGTGCCAGATTTCTTTCTCCACTCTTATTTCCGAGGATCGATAGAATAGTATCGCCTTTTCACCTTTTCGCTTGGGAGGGACGTAAAACGTCTGCAGGTCTTGCACGTTGTGAGCTTCAAGCGCGTCAAGATCTTTGTAGTGCTCCCGCGGAATCATGGTGATTTGAAAACTCTGATCATCACCAAGGAATTCTTGTATTGGCGGCCGACTAGAGAATACGGCATTAACCTTATTTTCCGAGTCACTTCCGAAAATCAATATGGGGGCGGACGGCCCCGGGTCGTTGCGTCGAGACGACCCAGAGTAAACTATCTCTTCTTCTTCTTCGGTATCACTCCCAAAAACCGGGATGGTGGTAGCGGTTTTGTTCTCCGGTTTGTGACACCTCTCTGTGTCCTCGAAATGTGGCAAAAAGTACTTTGCATCTTCGTATTTGCGGACTTCGTTCACGGAGAATGGGTTTAGCTCACCTGTTACGGTATACTCGAGACCATCCTTGAAATACTTCATACACTGATGTTGCGTAGAAGGGATGATGTTGTACTCGTGTAACCAAGGTCGGCCGAGCAGAGCATTGTAACATGTCTTGGCATCTATGACGTGAAACTTAATGTCCGTGACGAGTAGCCCAAAGCGTAACGTCAAAATCACAGACCCAAGAGTTCTCGATGATTGGGAGTCGAACCTGGAGATGGTGATCTTGTCCCGAGCAAGGTGCTGGACGCTCATGCAGATTTCCTTTAACACCCGCACGTTGAGGAGATTAACGGAAGACCCATTGTCAACCAAGATTTTGCCTATCTTTATATCGTGGCAATATCCAGAGATATATAGGGGACGGTTGTGGTCGCACGTCCCTAGGAGCAGGTCTTCGTCACCGAAAGTGATATCGGCCGTGTGCACTTCTTCCAGTTCATCCTTCATCCTTTCTTCGGCGAGGAAGGCTTGGAATTGATCAGGCTCTTGTAGCGCCTTGATTAATGAATCTCTTGCTTCCTTTGATAACAGGAGGGCGTCGAGAATGCTGAGCTGCGAGGGTAGCTTCCTTAGGTGTGCTAGGATGTTGTAGTCCACCCTACTCTTCTTAGGCAGGTCCTTGGCAGTCAGCTTTTTCATAACTTGGTCATCTAAGGTGATATCCTCAGCGACCTTTTCCTTTCCCTTATCTTTTCTAGTTGCGGGTCCGAGATTCTTTTCCGGAAGCGTGCGATTGCGCAGCTGAATGTTTTCGCAGGCTTCTGGTTCTTCATCTTTTCCCGAGGTGGACTCTTTAAAGAGGGGGCTAAGAGCCATTTCCTAGTCAGAGACGCTCCCAAAGGTGAGAACTTGTGATCCTCCGGCGTTGACCGTGCGACAATTGCCAATAGTTCTTTTGTGTCCTTCGGTCATATTTCTCTGCTCCCGACGAGTTCTGCGTTTCATTCGCTTAAAATGTTGCCGATGAGCAACATATCCCTGCCACATGTCCTAAAAGCGTCGCACTCCTCAGTGGGGTGTGAAATCTTCCGATGATATGAGCAGTAATTAGGGTGCCTCTCCGCCCCATTGAGCGTGTTTTCTTCCGAGTGTGGTAGTTTCATTCCCATTGACATGGTTTTGGCGAACCTTTTCCTCGTCTTGAATCTGTTTTTATCCGCGTCGGGTGTCTTTTGATTTGGCGGGAGCGCTTCGACTCTTTCATTTAATCGCCTGCGTTTGGCTCTTTCTGATGCGGCCGTCTCACGCTCTTGGTCGGCTTTACTTTTCAAACGAATCTCGTCTAGAAAGGCGTCGATCATTTCGTATGTTGGCCACACAAGCTCCGGTTCAGGCTCTGCCCCCAGTTTCTTACTGCCAGGAGTTTTTTCATCGTCCATAAACGAGTGGGAGATCACATTATAACTCGTCACGTATCCCTCGGATTCATCTGACGAGCTCTCTCCGTTATCTTCCTCCTGAAAGAAGTGGTTGAGGAACTCTTAGAGCGTGATGGGAGTTCGCGCTTTTTGATTGTACTCCTCCAGCGCGTCAATCTGTTTCTGCAAGTCCGTACGCTTGTTGCCAGGCTTCACGGGCTTCTTAGATTTCTTCTTATTTCTCTTTGAAGATTTCGACGGCTGGTTGTGAGTGCTCAGGGCATCACCACTGATCTTCGGGGTTGGACGCGGCTTCAGCATCCCTTCAATGATCCGGGGTTCCAGCGGGTTCTTCCACCTGACTGCCCGGCATGTTTGGAGCTCGTTCAGCATTCTTTTGGTTTTTGCTGAAAGCACGACTTCCCATGGAGCTTCTTCAATGAAAGAACAAGTTACCCCCGGTGTGTCCATCTTCTTAGCAGTGTGAGGTTGTGGCGGGTTTACCTTCCACTTCTCGGAAAGCGCAAACTTACCCTGTAGGTATTGATCTTCAATCCATACTTTGAAGGCGAAGCAATCCTCAATCGGATGGCTTACCGTTTGATGGTAAGGGCAGTAGTTGGGGTTATTCACCTCACTGGGTTGCGGCGGTCGCCTTGGGTTTGGCAAGTTGATAAGCCTGTTGCGTATTGCCAGCTCAAATAGCCTCTCCGTCTTATCCCATAGGAATGAGTAGGGGCGCTTCATTTTCTCATTGTAATACCGCTGTCTTTCTTCCAGTTGATCCGCCAGCTTTGGGGCACTAGGTTGCTGCTGAGCGTTCGCAACGAAGGTTGCCTTTCCTTTACCCTTGTCATTCCGAGGTTCTGGCTTCGGGGGAGACGGTCTGTGACCCATCTGGTCCATCTGGGCCAACTTGTCGATCAAAGCCTGGAACGTGGTTGGCTTAAAAAACATCATGAACTGTGAGATAGTTGCATGAGGATCTAGGGTACCCACGAACATGCCCACCGCGGGCGCTTCCTCAATGCGTTGTTCGCATTTCGACCACAAGTTTCTGTAGAATTCCTAGGCACACTATAGAGGTCTCACAAGGCATCAACCATGCCAAATTCAAATTTTACGGGTGCCGAGAAACCCTAATACGGATCGTTGACTAGAAATTTAGGCGAAAAACGGAATCTAGTTAACAACTTAACTAAAGATAAGAAGCTACAACCTTTGTAGATCCGGATATCCACTTCCTTAGCTCCACGTAGACGTCCTCTCGCTGTCCGTCTCGAATCCCGAACTCAATCGTCGGCTTCATCGGAGAAAAGGGCGGACTAGGTCGTCGGCTTCGTGCCGAAGATGATCTACGTCGAGGCATCACAAGTTCAAGCTCCAACTTCACCAAGTTGTGAAACTTGTGAAGAAAACACCCAAAACAACTTGGCAAGAAGTAGAGGATGAAGAAATAGGAGGTGGGTTCACTTTAGAATTGGATTTCTCACACTTTTGCTCAAGTTACCATTGATGGCATCAAGCTTTTTCTTTTGAAGATGAAGAAGAAGATGAAGCTAGAATATGATAAGTGTTAATACAAAAAGAAAAGAAAAATGAATACTTATCATATACTAACTAAGGTAGAGTGTAGAGAATAGACCATGGTTACTTGGATGGGTTAGGGTTAAGCATGAAGACAAGAATGGTTAAGAAGTCAAAGCTTCATGAAGCTTCAACTAGAAACAAATAAAGCCACCATTCTCATCTTAATCTTATCCAAATAAATGAATAAACAAATAAATGAATAAATGAATAAGCAAAAACCTTAATCTCAACTTAACCATGGTTTAATTCTATACACTTAACCAAATGAGCAAGTATCATCAAACATGATACAAACATGTGCACAAAAGTATATCACATATACAACTTGCACATCAAGTGAGAAAATCCATTTAAAGTGAACCAATACTAGTTAATGCAAAGTAATATATCAAATATATAATTATACATTAAATCATTAAATCAACACTTGATTTAACGATCCGGTCATATCGCATATAACCGACTAGTATCCTATGTATCGGCTTATCGAATCAATCCTTGATTCGATATCTAGGTTATATCGAATATAACCAATCGATACAACCATCGCGAGAATGAAATACGGTATCACATACACGCATTATTCTCGGTCCTGCACATATCTCATATGCGCTCCTATTTCGTTTCGCTTGAGCCAGGAAACCTCTGTATAGGACTCTAAAGACTCGTCAATACGCCGGTAGCAGATGATGATCATATCAAGCACCCACAAGCCGCAAGCGGTCTGCTAAACGTAACGGCCATCCGGGTATTGAGCGATCAGAAGATCGACGAGCTAGCCCGCTCACACTCCTGTGAATCCAACCAGTAACATTTACCGTACAGTCCGGTCTGTTCGTCTGATATGTCGCATATCAAGTCTAGGGGTGGTAAACGTCAGACCCCAATAACCGATAAGTCGTGCCGATGTGAGGCTCACAACGGGTCGAGAAACTACTGGTAACACTTACCAGCAAATCTCTGATCAGCCCTGGCCAGGGACTTCCCTGTTACGGCCAATCGAGCACAGCGCAACATCAACCCCCAATACCGGGAGAGACGAAACCCCTCCTATCGCTCATTGCCTCCATGTGACTCGGGACTGTGCCCAAAGACCACCGTTTTGCATGCCCTCATGGACGTGGTAAGGTGGAGATCAAAGCACAGTGGGAATCACACAAGACTCTATGACGATCTCGGGTCTACAGACTAACCTGCACAAGTGTCACCTGAGAACTGCCATCTGACGTGAGGTATAATACCATCTGGGAGTTCTCGGCGAGTCCGTCCAGTGTACCCAGTCTCCACTGAGCACCCGTATATCATCTCTGATGTCAAACACCAATGGATATGGGATCATCCATCGCCCATCTCATGGGTCGAGAAGCGTATACGCTAGTCTACTCTGGTATATGATACCCCGTCTCGATACATCTACGACTAGGGACCTTTAAGGATGTACTTATGGACTACCATGTCCCCACTAGTATGATCTGCATCATAGTCCAGGCAGTCAAGTACACATCCTAAGGGCTTTACCAACATGTAACTATAAGACAGTTTAAAGAGACTAGTGTACATGTTAAGATAAAGAGAAACCAGATAGCATACTATCATATCGAGAAAGAAAGTCATCTCTATATATGTCGAAGCATCCAATATAATATACATCATCTGTACAATACTAGCCTCTAGGGCATACATACAACTAACAATCTCCCACTTGCACTAGGGCCAGCTGCTGTAGTATCGCATATCGAGCATCCCGAAGAGTCTCTCAAACTGTATCTGGGGAATGGCCTTCGTGAGTGGATCCGCCGTGTTGTTCTTCGTGTCAACTCTCCTGACCTCGATCTCCCGGCGATCAACTATCTCCCGGATCAGGTGATACCGCCTCAGAATATGCCTGGATCGCTGATGGGACCTGGGTTCCTTGGTGTCACGCCCCACCTCCAATACAGAGAGTATTGTCCGCTTTGGCCGAAACCGCACGGTTTTTCCCTTTAGAGCGAACCGGACCCGACCAGGGGCCACTTCCCAGGAGGTCACCCATCCCAAGACTTCCCTGGCCCGAGCACGCTTAACTACGGAGTTCTCAAGCTCCTGTTGTTCCGGTTCACTTAAAAGGCGCCTCTGTATTGAAGAGTGGTATCATTTCATTTATAGTACAGATCTGCCCCCTTTCGGAATGTATTCCGAAGAGTCCCCATTGTTCTACAGTGGGTTCCACGGACTCAAGAGGTGGCCCCCACGGATTCAAGAGGTGGCCCCCGTCCACTTAACACGACACTTGGCGTGGCACTTTGTTCCGTGTGGCACTTTGCTCCGTGAGCAAGAACCGGGTCCTGACATTCTCCCCACCTTTGAACAATGGTTCGTCCTCGAACCACAGACCTACTATTGAGGGACCAGCTCTGATACCATTCTGTCAGGCCCCACCTCCAATACAGAGAGTATTGTCCGCTTTGGCCGAAACCGCACGGTTTTTCCCTTTAGAGCGAACCGGACCCGACCAGGGGCCACTTCCCAGGAGGTCACCCATCCCAAGACTTCCCTGGCCCGAGCACACTTAACTACGGAGTTCTCAAGCTCCTGTTGTTCCGGTTCACTTAAAAGGCGCCTCTGTATTGAAGAGTGGTATCATTCCATTAATAGTACAGATCTGCCCCCTTTCGGAATGTATTCCGAAGAGTCCCCATTGTTCTACAGTGGGTCCCACAAACTCAAGAGGTGGCCCCCACGGATTCAAGAGGTGGCCCCCACGGATTCAAAAGGTGGGGAGAATGTCAGGATAACTCAGAAGCTCTGATACCAAAAAAAACCATGTCACGCCCCGCTTCCCAGAGTACGCAAGATTGGGCACGTGACATAGCCAACCATGCTACCTATGGGTAGGAAAAATCCATCCACAGCCACATTACGGTTGTAGAGATATCGAGAACAAAATAATAAACTAATCTAATACATGTCCAAATCCATAATAACAAGAGTCAATAAACAATAGTGCGGAAGCAAATGATCCAATACAATAAATAAACAGTATATCCCATAATACGGGCTCACATCTGGAAATGAAATGACATAAATAAACTAATCACTAAGGACTCACAGTTCAGCCTGCTGGCTGAAGGACTCCTGCTCGGTCGTCGACAGTGGTAAGGAATCTGGGCCATGCAAAACCCAGACGTCAGCGCGTCATGACAACAAGTATAGTATAAACATGGTAATAAACAATGCAGGTATGAACATGAATAAAGCAGTACTATGGATTAACAATGCAGAGTAATGTGCAATGGTGGCTAAACTGTCCTATCAGGTTTCTACTCTATAGTCTTTGAAATCAATTGATGAATCGTCGATGTAACTCAATAGTATCCCGTGCGTGCCCGGGACCACGGTCAAGGTCCTCGGGGCTGAATCCGAGACGTGCCGCTAAGCAGTAATAGGTAGTAGGATGGATGAGTGATGTCAGCATCATCACTCCCGGACTGGCCAAGCCCGTAAGACTGATCAGAACAAGTATCGAACTGTTGAGTTACAAGTCGGTTTCACCTTTGATTTCCCCATACCCCCAAGTTATGTATGTCAGGTCAGGTATTCAATAGTCAAGGACTAATGCAAACACAAAAATCAGGTGAAAATAGGTCTGTCTGGATAGACAGCAGGAATGGTCAGGTTTGTTGGCATTAGGCATGAAATCAGGTAACAGGTCAGGTCACGTTTCAACAGGTTGAGTCGATATGTACAGGGTGTCATGTCCGGTGTATCAGTACATGTGTCAGGTGTATCAAGATCGGTCAATATGTAATGCAGTCAAATGTATGCTGATAACAGGTATAGTAACGAATAAGGGATAACAGCAGGAACAGCAAATAACAATATTATTCCATGTAAACACAGTGATGCTTTGTATTCTCTTGTTAACAGGTTCAAGCACCCTTGGGGTGCAATAATCACAGTGTAGCGCAATATTAATAACAGCAGGCAATAAAGATATAAGTGTGCGACTATTATCCTCTAAATATTAAAATGATTAGCAGGTAGTTGTTATTAAGGTTAGGTGGCAAAATACGATTTAGGTGGCAGTATTATAATGTACATCATATTTCGTCCAATGAGATAAGTAGCAATACTAGTTAATGTAGCAAGTTTGCGAGTCAAACATTTAATTAGTTTAACGTAGCATGTAGCAAGAAATCTTGCCTCGACGGTTTCGCAAACCGGAAAGCACGGATGCAAAGTCGGCAGAAAACACGGTACGGGTGCACGGGCCACGGATCGAGTCCCAACAGCGAACAACGGGACCACACGGACCAGGGTACTTGGCTGGAGCGTCGGGTCCAAACGACGGCACGGCCGGATTCCGGCAAAGTCAAAAGCAACGAAGTTAGCGAACGCGATAGACGCAAACAAACGACCAGCGAGGGGGATTAGCCTAAAAGGAAAGATAAGGGATGCTTACAGGGAAGAAACAGGGGCAACTACGATGGGCCCGACGGCGATGGGCGCGCCGGCGGTGAACAGGAAACGCGGCTGCAGTGCTGGAGGCGGCTGGGTCGGGTCGTGCTGGGAGTAGGGGGAAGGTAGAGGCCTGGTTTGGGTTGCAGGGGGAGAGGAAGTGGTCGGCGGTGGCGCAGGCAACGACGACGAGGGTCGACGGGGCTTCTCCGGCGAACTAGAGGGTTAAGCGATGGGTTTGGGTTCGGGTTCTGATGTAGCGCCGGCGAAGGAAGGAGGAGGGAGGTCGGGGCTGATGCGCAGGTGATGAGGAGGACGAGCGGGGGCCGATGAGGAAGTGGGGTCGCCGGCGGTGGGCGGTGCAGGTGACGATGGCGTCGTGGGGTTGGGTTGCAGGCTCGGGAAGAAAGGAGGAAGGCTGCGGTCGATGCCGTGGAGGTGAGGATGGTGACGGGGAGGTCACGTGGAGGTCGGCGGCGAGGTCACGACGCGGCTGGGGTTAGGGTTTGAGGTTCTCGTGGGTTTTATTTCTCGTGATCGAGAAGAGGAAGGAGGAACAGTGGGTAATAATATATAGAGGGAGAGAGAGAGATTTGATGAGGAGAGAGAGATTTGAGAAAATAGAGAGAGATAGAGAGAGACGGAGAGAGAGAGAGATGGGATGCGGGGCCCACGAGGACTTAAACGCCTCGCGATTGGCTACAGCAGATTTCTTTAGTTGTTAGAAAATTATTATAAAGATTAAGCAACAGTAAGATTTTGTTATAGAAACGAAATAACATAGGTTTGAATATTTTATTAATTTAGGATTTTGGCGCTAAATGAAACATTTCCAAATCGCGTCCGGGTTGCGCCCAAATGTTTCAAATTCAAATTATAGGATTTTAAGCGAGTTCCAAATTTTGAAAAGAGGTGTTTTGTGATTAAAATGCATGCCCCCAAGTCGGACACTTGCACGCGCGCGTAGCCGTCCAAACTTGCCCGTTTTACCGAACGGGACGAAATCTCGACACGCGGACGGTACCACGCGACTAGTGGCGACGAGTAGGCCAACATGGATATTTTTAATTTCATTTTCGGTGTTAAAATTTGTTATGTGCCAAAATGATTTAACCGGTTAAAATTTAGCAAAAAGCACCAAACAATCAGGATAATGGGAATGAGCAATATATAACACTCAACTAGCAATAGAAATAGTATTATTGGGCTCGGGTGTTACATCATACCCAACTACAAAAAGAATTTCGTCCTCGAAATTCCAAGAATACAAGATAGCTAACTATAGGAAAAGGTGAGGAAATTTCTGCCGGATCTCGTCTTCTCGCTCCCAAGTGGTTTCTCCATGCGATCGATTACCCCAAGAAACTAGCACAAGAGGGATAACCTTGTTCTTAAGAACCTATTCTCTTCGATCCTTGATTTCAACTGGTCGCTCTTCAAAAGTTAGGTCCTCCCGTACGGTCAACTCCGAATGATCCAAGACATGAGTCTCATCACGAACATACCTCCGTAGTTGAGACACATGAAACACATCGTGCACTCCTGCTAATGACTGTGGTAACGCCAACCGGTACGCTACCTCTCCAACACGCTCCAATATCTCGAAGGGTCCAACGAATCGAGGACTAAGCTTTCCCCGACTTCCAAAGCGAATCACCCCTCTAGTCGGTGATATCTTCAGGAATACCAAATCACCCACGGCGAACTCTAGAGGTCTTCTTGACGTGTCGGCCCAACTCTTCTGTCTGTCTTGAGCTGCCTTCATATGCTTCCTGATTGTATTCACCTTCTCGACTGTCTGTACCACCAAATCTGGTCCTAGTAACCTTCGTTCACCAACATCATCCCAACAAACGGGTGAACGGCACTTACGACCATATAACGCTTCAAACGGAGCCATCTGAATAGTCGCTTGGAAGCTATTGTTGTACGAAAACTCCACCAGGTGTAGATGATCCTCCCAAGAACCTTTGAAGTCCAACATGCACGCCCTTATCATATCTTCAAGGGTCTGGATCGTTCTTTCCGATTGTCCATCAGTCTGAGGATGATAAGCTGTGCTAAACTTCAATCGAGTCCCCAAACTCTCTTGTAAACTCCTCCAAAAGTGCGACAAGAACCGAGTGTCCCGATCGGACACGATGCTTACCGGTACTCCATGCAGTCTTACAATCTCCTGCATGTACCGCTCTGCCAAAGTCTCTGTCGATTGACCAACCCGAAAAGGAATAAAGTGAGCCGCCTTGGTCAACCGATCAACAATCACCCATACTGCATTGTTGCCCTTTGGACTCCACGGTAAAGCCGTCACGAAATCCATGGTTATATGTTCCCACTTCCACTGAGGAATCGGAAGTGGTTGCAACAAACCAGCAACCCTTTGGTGTTCAGCCTTGACTTGCTGACACACCAAGCACTTAGCCACGAAGCGAGCAATTTCCCGTTTCATACCTTCCCACCAGAAGTGTTGTCGAATATCTCGGTTCATCTTTGTCCCTCCTGGATGTACAGAGTAAACTGAACTGTGTGCCTCCCTCATAAGCTCTTCACGCACATCTCCTTTTGGCACACACACACGGCTACCATATCTCAACAAACCGTCTTCATGGATCAGTAAATCGGTTCGTAGTCCGGCTCCAACCTGCTCTCGAAACTTTTGCAGTCTAGGATCCTGCGATTGTGCCGCTTTAATCTTCTCAACTAAGGACGACTGTACTTGCAACTGCATCAACTGTCCCGTAGCATGTGGTAGCACAACCTCCAAGTCAAATCTCTGAAAATCCGCAATGATCTCCCTTTGTGCGGTCAATACCTGAATTGCTGGTAACCGACTCAGCGCATCCGGCACGACGTTGACTTTTCCCGGATGGTACTTAAGATCAAGGTCATAGTCAGCCATCAGCTCCAACCATCTGCGTTGCCTCATGTTCAACTCCTTCTGAGTGAACACATACTTTAAACTCTAGTGATCTGTAAAGACTTCAACTCTCTCGCCCAAAAGGTAGTGTCTCCAAACCTTCAGGGCGAAGATCACGGCTGCAAGCTCTAGGTCATGAGTCGGATAATTCTTCTCATGAGTTTTCAGTTGTCTCGATGCGTAAGCGACGACTTTCCCATTCTGCATTAAAACACATCCCAATCCTTTTCCAGATGCGTCGCTGTGAATCACCAGTCCTCCTGAATTATCCGGTACGGTTAGGATAGGGGCGGTCATCAACTTCTGCTTCAACGTCTCGAAGGCCAATGCACATCCATCCGTCCAAACAAACGGTACCTCCTTGCGCGTGAGCTTGGTTAACGGCTCAGCTAAACGAGCGAAGTTCTCCACAAATCTTCTGTAGTATCCGGCGAGTCCAAGAAAACTTCTTATCTCCGCAACATTCTTTGGAATAGGCCAATCTCGAACTGCTGCAATCTTTTCGGGATCAACGGCAATTCCATCGCCCGACACAACATGCCCCAGAAACTTCACTTATTCCAGCCAGAATTCGCACTTACTCATCTTCGCGAATAATTTCTCTTGTCTCAGCGTCTGCAGTGCGATCCTTAAATGCTCAGCATGCTCCTCCGGACTCTTCGAGTATACCAGAATATCGTCAATGAATACCACAATAAACTGGTCTAAGAACGGTGAAAAGACCCGGTTCATCAAATCCATGAATATTGCTGGCGCATTAGTCACTCCGAAGGGCATTACCAAATACTCGAAATGTCCATATCGAGTTCGAAACGCCGTTTTGCAAATGTCTTCTGCTTTTACTCGGACCTGATGATATCCTGATCGCAAATCCAATTTCGAGAATACCCTCGCGCCACTAAGCTGCTCAAAAAGTTCTCAAATGCGAGGGATCGGGTACTTGTTCTTAATAGTCACCCGATTGAGTTCTCGATAATCAATGCACATCCTTCTCGTGCCATCCTTCTTCTTTGCTAAAAGAACTGGAGCTCCCCAAGGTGAGTTGCTGCTTCGAATCCATCCCTTCTCGAGTAATTCACCAACTTGTTTCTTAACTTCTTCCAATTCCACTGGCGCCATCGGATAATAAGATTGTAATACTGGCGATGCACCAGGAATAACGTCAATAGCGAACTCCACCTCTCGCTTCGGCGGTAAGCCCGATATATCTTCAAACACATCCATAAAGTCGCGAACAACTGCCGGCTCTTCATTCCTATCAACTTCCGTAGCTGCAAGAACAATGTTTGTCGGCCTAGCCCTAAGCTCGACTGGCCCGACAGAACTGCTTCCTTACCGCAACTGCTGTCTGCATCGTTGGCCGCGAAAGGTCCAGCGAGACTACTGAGTCTCCTCCATTCTGCTGCATGCACGTCCACGGTTGCTCCAAACCAGTGAAAGTAGTAGGACCCACACGTCTGAACTCTGCCACGGGCCCTACTCGGTCAACTGGTCTAGTTCCAATCTCGTTCACAGACTGCTGAACGATCTGCAAATCTTCCTGAAACGAATCTGCTGTTGCTGGATCAGCTCAGTTTGTTTCTTTTATTTCCGGCATTCCTCTTATCACTACAAGCAAGGCGGGTTCGTTCACACGCCTCTGGTACGTCTTCAACTTCTTACCTGTCATAATCCTGAACTCAAAACACCCAACATTAGCATGATGATAGATTCTGAATGTGGATCAAGGCTAGAACTCCAAGATACTTAAATAGAGTACCGCATTGTAGCTATGCCGCGGTATCATAGCCGCAATTACTTAACTCCACCCAAGTCGCCCAAGTCCTAGGGATAACAAGAAATCGGGTTTCCGAATCGACATGCAAAGTAAGTTTGCACGTCGTAAAAGATATAATCCGGAAGAATATGATTCAAAAATAGTAAAACGGTCAAGGTGGCAGGACATGTTTCCTAAACACGGGTATTCTGATTCGTGTATCGGGTACAATACCCAACTACAAAGAATCAACCCAACTAACCTATGGCTCTGATACCAAAAAACCATGTCACGCCCCGCTTCCCAGAGTACGCAAGATTGGGCACGTGACATAGCCAACCATGCTACCTGTGGGTAGGAAAAATCCATCCACAGCCACATTACGGTTGTAGAGATATCAAGAACAAAATAATAAACTAATCTAATACATGTCCAAATCCATAATAACAAGAGTCAATAAACAATAGTGCGGAAGCAAATGATCCAATACAATAAATAAACAGTATGTCCCATAATGCGGGCTCACATCTGGAAATGAAATGACATAAATAAACTAATCACTAAGGACTCACAGTTCAGCCTGCTGGCTGAAGGACTCCTGCTCGGTCGTCGACAGTGGTAAGGAATCTGGGCCATGCAAAACCCAGACGTCAGCGCGTCATGACAACAAGTATAGTATAAACATGGTAATAAACAATGCAGGTATGAACATGAATAAAGCAGTACTATGGATTAACAATGCAGAGTAATGTGCAATGGTGGCTAAACTGTCCTATCAGGTTTCTACTCTATAGTCTTTGAAATCAATTGATGAATCGTCGATGTAACTCAATAGTATCCCGTGCGTGCCCGGGACCACGGTCAAGGTCCTCGGGGCTGAATCCGAGACGTGCCGCTAAGCAGTAATAGGTAGTAGGATGGATGAGTGATGTCAGCATCATCACTCCCGGACTGGCCAAGCCCGTAAGACTGATCAGAACAAGTATCGAACTGTTGAGTTACAAGTCGGTTTCACATTTGATTTCCCCATACCCCCAAGTTATGTATGTCAGGTCAGGTATTCAATAGTCAAGGACTAATGCCAACACAAAAATCAGGTGAAAATAGGTCTGTCTGGATAGACAGCAGGAATGGTCAGGTTTGTCGGCATTAGGCATGAAATCAGGTAACAGGTCAGGTCACGTTTCAACAGGTTGAGTCGATATGTACAGGGTGTCATGTCCGGTGTATCAGTACATGTGTCAGGTGTATCAAGATCGGTCAATATGTAATGCGGTCAAATGTATGCTGATAACAGGTATAGTAACGAATAAGGGATAACAGCAGGAACAGCAAATAACAATATTATTCCATGTAAACACAGTGATACTTTGTATTCTCTTGTTAACAGGTTCAAGCACCCTTGGGGTGCAATAATCACAGTGTAGCGCAATATTAATAACAGCAGTCAATAAAGATATAACTGTGCGACTATTATCCTCTAAATATTAAAATGATTAGCAGGTAGTTGTTATTAAGGTTAGGTGGCAAAATACGATTTAGGTGGCAGTATTATAATGTACATCATATTTCGTCCAATGAGATAAGTAGCAATACTAGTTAATGTAGCAAGTTTGCGAGTCAAACATTTAATTAGTTTAACGTAGCATGTAGCAAGAAATCTTGCCTCGACGGTTTCGCAAACCGGAAAGCACGGATGCAAAGTCGGCAGAAAACACGGGACGGGTGCACGGGCCACGGATCGAGTCCCAACAGCGAACAACGGGACCACACGGACCAGGGTACTTGGCTGGAGCGTCGGGTCCAAACGACGGCACGGCCGGATTCCGGCAAAGTCAAAAGCAACGAAGTTAGCGAACGCGATAGAAGCAAACAAACGACCAGCGAGGGGGATTAGCCCAAAAGGAAAGATAAGGGATGCTTACAGGGAAGAAACAGGGGCAACTACGACGGGCCCGACGGCGATGGGCGCGCCGGCGGTGAACAGGAAACGCGGCTGCAGTGCTGGAGGCGGCTGGGTCGGGTCGTGCTGGGAGTAGGGGGAAGGTAGAGGCCTGGTATGGGTTGCAGGGGGAGAGGAAGTGGTCGGCGGTGGCGCAGGCAACGACGACGAGGGTCGACGGGGCTTCTCCGGCGAACTAGAGGGTTAAGCGGTGGGTTTGGGTTCGGGTTCTGATGTAGCGCCGGCGAGGGAAGGAGGAGGGAGGTCGGGGCTGATGCGCAGGTGATGAGGAGGACGAGCGGGGGCCGACGAGGAAGTGGGGTCGCCGGCGGTGGGCGGTGCAGGTGACGGTGGCGTCGTGGGGTTAGGTTGCAGGCTCGGGAAGAAAGGAGGAAGGCTGCGGTCGATGCCGTGGAGGTGAGGATGGTGACGGGGAGGTCACGTGGAGGTCGGCGGCGAGGTCACGACGCGGCTGGGGTTAGGGTTTGAGGTTCTCGTGGGTTTTATTTCTCGTGATCGAGAAGAGGAAGGAGGAACAGTGGGTAATAATATATAGAGGGAGAGAGAGAGATTTGATGAGGAGAGAGAGATTTGAGAAAATAGAGAGAGATAGAGAGAGACGGAGAGAGAGAGAGATGGGATGCGGGGCCCACGAGGACTTAAACGCCTCGCGATTGGCTGCAGCAGATTTCTTTAGTTGTTAGAAAATTATTATAAAGATTAAGCAACAGTAAGATTTTGTTATAGAAACGAAATAACATAGGTTTGAATATTTTATTAATTTAGGATTTTGGCGCTAAATGAAACATTTCCAAATCGCGCCCGGGTTGCGCCCAAATGTTTCAAATTCAAATTATAGGATTTTAAGCGAGTTCCAAATTTTGAAAAGAGGTGTTTTGTGATTAAAATGTATGCCCCCAAGTCGGACACTTGCACGCGCGCGTAGCCGTCCAAACTTGCCCGTTTTACCGAACGGGACGAAATCTCGACACGCGGACGCTACCACGCGACTAGTGGCGACGAGTAGGCCAACATGGATATTTTTAATTTCATTTTCGGTGTTAAAATTTGTTATGTGCCAAAATGATTTAACCGGTTAAAATTTAGCAAAAAGCACCAAACAATCAGGATAATGGGAATGAGCAATATATAACACTCAACTAGCAATAGAAATAGTATTATTGGGCTCGGGTGTTACACTTGGCCAAAGCCACCGCTCCATTGTTATCGCAATACAAAGGTATTGGATGCTCAATGGATGGAACCACTCCAAGTTCAGTAATGAACTTCTTGATCCAGACAGCCTCTTTGGCAGCATCGTTGGCAGCGATGTATTCAGCCTCCATCGTCGAGTCTGCCACGGTTTCCTGCTTGGAACTCTTCCAGCTAACCGCCCCTCCGTAAAGGGTAAAGACAAATCCCGACTGCGACTTAGAGTCGTCCTTATCACTCTGGAAGCTCGAATCGGTAAAGGACTCCACTTGGAGTTCTCCGTTACCATACACCAAGAGCATCTCTTTAGTCCTTTGTAAATACTTGAGAATGCTCTTCACAGCTGTCCAGTGACTCTCTCCAGGATCAGCTTGATACCTGCTCACTACACTTAGTGAGTATGCTACATCGGGTCTCGTACATAGCATCGCGTACATGATAGAGCCTACAGCCGAAGCATAGGGTATCCCTTGCATGCGAGCTCTCTCCAAATCAGTCTTGGGAGACATCTCTTTGGAGAGAGTGACTCCAGAGATCGTGGGCAAGTTCCCACGCTTGGATTCTTCCATACTAAACCTCTTTAGTATGGTGTCAATGTACCTGGATTGGGACAATCCCAATATCCGTTTGGATCTATCTCTATAGATCCTGATCCCCAATATGCAGGAGGCATCACCAAGATCTTTCATTGAGAATCTTTGTGATAAGAAGAGCTTGACCGATTGCAGCATAGGAATATCATTTCCTATCAAGAGTATGTCGTCCACGTACAATACGAGGAAGACAACCTTACTCTCTGCCACCTTCTTGTAATACAAGGTTCATCTGGGTTTTTGACGAAATCAAACTCTTTGATAACGACGTCAAAGCAGATGTTCCAACTCCGCGATGCTTGCTTTAATCCATAAATGGATTTAAGCAGCTTGCACACCTTCCCGCTGCTCCCACTGTCTACGAAGCCCTCTGGCTGAGTCATGTACACGCACTCTTCTAAATCACCATTTAGAAAGGCGGTCTTAACATCCATTTGCCAGATTTCGTAGTCATGATATGCAGCGATGGCAAGCATGATCCGGATGGATTTAAGCATAGCCACTGGAGAAAAGGTTTCGTCATAGTCCACACCTGGTCTTTGACGAAAACCCTTTGCAACAAGTCTAGCTTTGAAAGTCTCCACTTTCCCATCTACACCAAGTTTCTTCTTGAAGATCCACTTGCTCCCGATGGGTTTTACCCCTTCAGGAGCAACTTCCAAAATCCATACTTTGTTGGTGTACATGGATTCCATCTCGGACCGCATAGCATCCAGCCATTTCACTGAGTCCCTACTCATGATGGCCTGCTCGAAGCTAGTTGGGTCATCATACTCCATGATGCAATCCTCGCTCCCACCATCCATGAGAAAACCGTAGTATCTCTCAGGTTGGCGAGGAACCCTACTAGATCGGCGGAGAGGCTGAGGTTCATTGGGAACTACTGAATCCTCTGGTTCAACCAAATCTTCTGTTGTAGTCTGTATTGCTGGAACCTCTTCCAGTTCTACCTCCTTGCCACTAATCTCTTTTTCAAGAATTTCCTTTTCTAAAAAGGTGGCATGTCGAGAAACAAACACCTTTTGTTCCTCGGTGTGGTAGAAGATATACCCGCGCGAATGTTTGGGATATCCAATAAACTTACACAGAATGGACCTTGCCGCGAGTTTGTCCGGATTTTGTGTTTTTACATATGCCGGACAACCCCATATCTTAACATAATTAAGATATGGTCTCTTTCCTTTCCATATCTCATATGGAGTGGTTGGCACGGTTTTGGTGGGAGCCATATTCAATAGATCTGCAGCTGTTTCCAGTGCATATCCCCAGAAGGAAATAGGTAACTCAGCTATGCTCATCATAGAGCGCACCATATCCAATAGGGTGCGGTTCCTCCGTTCTGATACACCGTTGTGCTGTGGTGTATATGGAGGAGTCAGCTGAGAGAGAATCCCATTCTCTTTTAGGAAGTCCAGGAATTCATTGCTTAAGTATTCTCCTCCTCGATCAGATCGAAGGATTTTAATACTTTTTCCGGTTTGGTTCTCGACTTCTTGTTTATATTCTCTAAATTTCTCAAAAGCTTCTGATTTGTGTTTCATCAGGAACACATATCCGAATCTAGAGAGATCGTCAGTGAATGTAATGAAGTACGAAGAACCATCCCTGGCATGTGTAGACATGGGACCGCATACATCACTATGTATCAGTCCCAAGAGTTCGGTAACTCTTTCTCCGTGTCCCGTAAACGGAGTTTTGGTCATCTTGCCTTTGAGACATGATTGGCAAGTGTCATAAGATGAAAATTCAAACGGATTTAAATATCCATCCTTATGTAACTTAGCTAATCGTGTCGCATTGATGTGACCCAGTCTACAATGCCACAAGAAGGATTCGTTCTGTTCTGAACTCTTCCTCTTGTGTGTGTTTGTTATGCTCAGAACTGTTGATTGATTTAAAATATAAATACCATTGCACAACGTGCCTGATTCAACCAACTTTTGGTTACGGAAAATGTTCATAACATTGTCCTGTAATACAAAATTATATCCCTCTTTACTCAACAAAGAAACCGATATAATGTTGCATATCAGGTTCGGCATGTAATAGCATTCGTTCAGAACCAATGTATTACCAGTTGGTAATACAAGGTGATATTCCCCGACAGTCTTAGCTGCAACAATTGCACCATTTCCAACTGTTATGTCTTTATCACCTTCTCCAAGTTCTCTACCTTTTCTAAGCCCATGTAACTGATTACATATATAGGATCCTGACCCGGTATCTAATACCCAGGACGTAGGGCAAATGGAGAAACAGTTCTCTGTAACGAACACACCCGAAGAAAATGCATCATCATGTACTTTCTTCAATCGGGTGGCATGGGAATCCTGGTATTCCCCTATATCCTGTTCATTCCTATAACTCTTATAGGTAAGAACGGAACCAACGTTCCCCAGCACAGTATAACATGCGGGTTCGGTCAATACATCCATATTATTATCTTTATTAGGGCATGAAATGGTCGCTACCTGGAGAGAGAGAGAAGAAAACACTTTAGCGTATGCTCGTGCAAGATCAGATTGGTTATTATCTTATCTAATCAGGATGGCTCCCACTGCTTTTTATCAAATCTTCCTTCAAACCCTAAAAGGAAAGATTAGCCGGGATTAATTACACACGACAAGTTCGCCAATCTTTCAGCCAGGCCAGTGTCGGTACTTTGAGGGAGGTCCCCCGTGCTTTCGCACGAACCTAATTAATGTAAACCTCGTTTTCCCAGAGGCGTAACCTCGTTAACACCTTTCTAGACACCTACTTGATCGGCTAATTGTAATGTGTAAAACTCTTCCAGGAGTAACTCTTACTCGCAGCGGGTATCGGGATCCAACTATCTCATAGAAGGTATGCAATCTCATTGCAAATTTCAACACTTGAAATTCCCGATAATATTTTGCCCCTAGCGTCCTATGACCTTGACGCAGGCCAACAAACCATAGTGCGCTAGTTAAGTTTAACCCGTCATTTCCTGATTGAATTGAACCCACCCGTACAACCCTTGACGCAGGCCTACAAAGTCGCACGACTACCCTAATCCAATCTGCATCATATGCATAAGCAGGTAAATACTAGTTAGCTACCGCACACTACGCCTTGACGCAGGCCAACAAACGTAGCACGAATACTAACTACTACTTATCTGAAATGACGGAGGGCTACGCAGGTTTTTCTGAAAACCATGAGCGTAATGAACTTGATATCGTTGTAGAATCAAATGAAGTTTTGAAAATGGAGTGATTTTGAGGCTTTTCTAGTTTTGCTAAAGGGGTCACTCCCGGTGAAGGGATCGTCGGCCCTTTCCTCGTCGAATGAGGTGCGGGATATATCATATATATCACTGTGCAAAGCAGAAACTATAGAAGCAATCAAAAGTCAAACCGAGTGTGTAGCATCTGCCAGTTATTGCTAAAGGAGTCACTCCCGGTGAAGGGATCTCGGTCCTTTCCTCATCGAATAAGGTGCAGGATATATCACATATACCGCTGTGCAAAGCAAGAACTGTAGCTACCCTTTTTTTATTTAAAATTTGATTCTACAACATCTTAGGTTTCTTTTCTTTCATTAATCACATTAATGAAGTCCCATCATTTAAATACCTAAACATCACAGATAGATATGACGTACACTTATGCCATCCTCATTCGCCTCGATGTCCCCTCATGCACCGTTAGGTTAGGTAACTAACGACAGAGCAGGGCAGGGCTAGTGCGGGTGCAAAACATAAGTAACGTCTATATAATATATCATATATACTATATACTGTATCTATCACAGAACATCACATGATCACATCACAGAAACATTGGATATACTAGGACGTCCGTGTTTTCAATACGAGCCAGTATAAAACACGGATTCCACGGTCGTGATGAATAGCCAATCCCACACCCCTAGACCCCTACGAGAGCGGCAAGCAACCCTGCCAATTCTAGGGTTAGGAGACCCGGACTCGACTCCTCGAGTTGGTCTCCCACTGGACCCCAGAACCCAGTTACTTGTGCTCCCCTCCTTGGGTCTATCCTAATGCGGAAAAGTAAATAATATACAAAAGGTGACATCTTCCGCAACCTAGAAGTGCCCCAAAATAAAAGAATATTACATACAAGTTTTTACATGAAAGAAAATGAAAAACACTCATCTCACAAAAAAAAACCCGGCTATTCAAACACGACGATCCAATATAACATATCCAGCAACACATAACATCACATGTCATCAACGTAAGTAAATATGCGCATCCCAATTGTCGTTGACATATAGCAACGAAACCGGCGATATCACATATTACACTTACGGTGACAGAAAAGAAAGTGTAAAACTACAACAATTGGAATCCGCAACCTCTTTAGACATCGCATGCCTAATCAAAATGAAATACTTAGACATCACATGCCTAACAGTTATAAACCCCGCATTTTAGTCTCATTATCGAAAACTCTTTTCAATATCAAATGAAACTAAACCGCTAGATTTATATCATTCATTCAGTTATCTCATAACTGTTTGTGAATTCCAATTATTGTATCCCATTCCGGATAAATAGAAAATATTAAACTTTCCGATCGAACATTCGAACACCCAAGTTTTCCCGAAACCGTCCAACACATGAAATAGGTTCAAAGACATTCACTTCATGCCTCAGTACCAACGATCCAGCCGTAGAAGGGTCAAGCCAACGCCTCACATGTGGCACGCCGTACTGCGCCAAACCCGAAGGTTCAAAGGGCAGTTCAAGACGGTCACATAATCGAGTTAAGGTTTGTTGTCTTCTAGAGGGACCATCGCGTTACTTGCACTACTCAGAACGTCCTTAAACCACACAAAAATCCAACACTTGGATATTTTCCGGCAGGGGAAAAGTTGGGTATTTATATCCGGTCGGACTTTTTAACATATTCAAAAAATTATCCGGAAAGCACTTAGACAAAGTTCGATAATCCGATTGAAATACCGAGTCCCTAATACAACCCAGAATACTCAACTCTTGAATAAATATTAAAAATTCCCAGAGAACTCAGCACTGAATAAAAGAAGTTACTGTGCAAAATTGGGTGGGTTAAGTCATCATACGGCCGCGGAACCGCCGCAGAAGCCAGGCTTCTGCCGCGGTTCCGCCGCACTTTGGAGGAATTGGGTAATCGTGTTTCACAGTAATTCTTAGAAAGTCCTGCTGAATTTTCTGAATATTTTTAATTTGGAAAAAACCCATTTTTTAAAAAATGTACAGAGAGCAACTTTGATATTAGGGTTTCGGTTCGATCGGACTTCAAACTCCATCTGGACTTCACCTAAGGCTCTAGCTAGGCTCTGATACCACTGTAGGGTTCCTAGGCACACTATAGAGGTCTCACAAGGCATCAACCATGCCAAATTCAAATTTTACGGGTGCCGAGAAACCCTAATATGGATCGTTGACTAGAAATTTAGGCGAAAAACGGAATCTAGTTAACAACTTAACTAAAGATAAGAAGCTACAACCTTTGTAGATCCGGATATCCACTTCCTTATCTCCACGTAGACGTCCTCTCGCTGTCCGTCTCAAATCCCGAACTCAATCGTCGGCTTCATCGGAGAAAAGGGCGGACTAGGTCGTCGGCTTCGTGCCGAAGATGATCTACGTCGAGGCATCACAAGTTCAAGCTCCAACTTCACCAAGTTGTGAAACTTGTGAAGAAAACACCCAAAACAACTTGGCAAGAAGTAGAGGATGAAGAAATAGGAGGTGGGTTCACTTTAGAATTGGATTTCTCACACTTTTGCTCAAGTTGCCATTGATGGCATCAAGCTTTTTCTTTTGAAGATGAAGAAGAAGATGAAGCTAGAATATGATAAGTGTTAATACAAAAAGAAAAGAAAAATGAATACTTATCATATACTAACTAGGGTAGAGTGTAGAGAATAGACCATGGTTACTTGGATGGGTTAGGGTTAAGCATGAAGACAAGAATGGTTAAGAAGTCAAAGCTTCATGAAGCTTCAACTAGAAACAAATAAAACCACCATTCTCAACTTAATCTTATCCAAATAAATGAATAAACAAATAAATGAATAAATGAATAAGCAAAAACCCTAATCTCAACTTAACCATGGTTTAATTCTATACACTTAACCAAATGAGCAAGTATCATCAAACATGATACAAACATGTGCACAAAAGTATATCACATATACAACTTGCACATCAAGTGAGAAAATCCATTTAAAGTGAACCAATACTAGTTAATGCAAAGTAATATATCAAATATATAATTATACATTAAATCATTAAATCAACACTTGATTTAACGATCCGGTCATATCGCATATAACCGACTAGTATCCTATGTATCGGCTTATCGAATCAATCCTTGATTCGATATCTAGGTTATATCGAATATAACCAATCGATACAACCATCGCGAGAATGAAACACGGTATCACATACACGCATTATTCTCGGTCCTGCACATATCTCATATACGCTCCTATTTCGTTTCGCTTGAGCCAGGAAACCTCTGTGTAGGACTCTAAAAACTCGTCAATACGCCGGTAGCAGATGATGATTATATCAAGCACCCACAAGCCGCAAGCGGTCTGCTAAACGTAACGGCCATCCGGGTATTGAGCGATCAGAAGATCGACGAGCTAGCCCGCTCACACTCCTGTGAATCCAACCAGTAACACTTACCGTACAGTCCGGTCTGTTCGTCTGATATGTCGCATATCAAGTCTAGGGGTGGTAAACGTCAGACCCCAATAACCGATAAGTCATGCCGATGTGAGGCTCACAACGGGTCGAGAAACTACTGGTAACACTTACCAGCAAATCTCTGATCAGCCCTGGCCAGGGACTTCCCTGTTACGGCCAATCAAGCACAGCGCAACATCAACCCCCAATACCGGGAGAGACGAAACCCCTCCTATCGCTCATTGCCTCCATGTGACTCGGGACTGTGCCCAAAGACCACCATTTTGCACGCCCTCATGGACGTGGTAAGGTGGAGATCAAAGCACAGTGGGAATCATACAAGACTCTATAACGATCTCGGGTCTACAGACTAACCTGCACAAGTGTCACCTGAGAACTGCCATCTGACGTGAGGTATAATACCATCTGGGAGTTCTCGGCGAGTCCGTCCAGTGTACCCAGTCTCCACTGAGCACCCGTATATCATCTCTGATGTCAAACACCAATGGATATGGGATCATCCATCGCCCATCTCATGGGTCGAGAAGCGTATACGCTAGTCTACTCTGGTATATCGATACCCCGTCTCGATACACCTACGACTAGGGACCTTGAAGGATGTACTTATGGACTACCATGTCCCCACTAGTATGATCTGCATCATAGTCCAGGCAGTCAAGTACACATCCTAAGGGCTTTACCAATATGTAACTATAAGACAGTTTAAAGAGACTAGTGTACATGTTAAGATAAAGAGAAACCAGATAGCATACTATCATATCGAGCAAGAAAGTCATCTCTATATATGTCGAAGCATCCAATATAATATACATCATCTGTACAATACTGGCCTCTAGGGCATACATACAACTAACAATCTCCCACTTGCACTAGGGCCAGCTGCTGTAGTATCGCATACTGAGCATCCCGAAGAGTCTCTCAAACTGTATCTGGGGAATGGCCTTCGTGAGTGGATCCGCCGTGTTGTTCTTCGTGTCAACTCTCCTGACCTCGATCTCCCGGCGATCAACTATCTCCCGGATCAGGTGATACCGCCTCAGAATATGCCTGGATCGCTGATGGGACCTGGGTTCCTTGGCCAAAGCCACCGCTCCATTGTTATCGCAATACAAAGGTATTGGATGCTCAATGGATGGAACCACTCCAAGTTCAGTAATGAACTTCTTGATCCAGACAGCCTCTTTGGCAGCATCGTTGGCAGCGACGTATTCAGCCTCCATCGTCGAGTCTGCCACGGTTTCCTGCTTGGAACTCTTCCAGCTAACCGCCCCTCCGTAAAGGGTAAAGACAAATCCCGACTGCGACTTAGAGTCATCCTTATCACTCTGGAAGCTCGAATCGGTAAAGGACTCCACTTGGAGTTCTCCGTTACCATACACCAAGAGCATCTCTTTAGTCCTTCGTAAGTACTTGAGAATGCTCTTCACAGCTGTCCAGTGACTCTCTCCAGGATCAGCTTGATACCTGCTCACTACACTTAGTGAGTATGCTACATCGGGTCTGGTACATAGCATCGCGTACATGATAGAGCCTACAGCCGAAGCATAGGGTATCCCTTGCATGCGAGCTCTCTCCAAATCAGTCTTGGGAGACATCTCTTTGGAGAGAGTGACTCCAGAGATCGTGGGCAAGTTCCCACGCTTGGATTCTTCCATACTAAACCTCGTTAGTATGGTGTCAATGTACCTGGATTGGGACAATCCCAATATCCGTTTCGATCTATCTCTATAGATCCTGATTCCCAATATGCAGGAGGCATCACCAAGATCTTTCATTGAGAATCTTTGTGATAAGAAGAGCTTGACCGATTGCAGCATAGGAATATCATTTCCTATCAAGAGTATGTCGTCCACGTACAATACGAGGAAGACAACCTTACTCTCTGCCACCTTCTTGTAAATACAAGGTTCATCTGGATTTTTGACGAAATCAAACTCTTTGATAACGACGTCAAAGCAGATGTTCCAACTCCGCGATGCTTGCTTTAATCCAGAAATCGATTTAAGCAGCTTGCACACCTTCCCGCTGCTCCCACTGTCTACGAAGCCCTCTGGCTGAGTCATGTACACGCACTCTTCTAAATCACCATTTAGAAAGGCGGTCTTAACATCCATTTGCCAGATTTCGTAGTCATGATATGCAGCGATGGCAAGCATGATCCGGATGGATTTAAGCATAGCCACTGGAGAAAAGGTTTCGTCATAGTCCACACCTGGTCTTTGACGAAAACCCTTTGCAACAAGTCTAGCTTTGAAAGTCTCCACTTTCCCATCTACACCAAGTTTCTTCTTGAAGATCCACTTGCTCCCGATGGGTTTTACCCCTCCAGGAGCAACTTCCAAAGTCCATACTTTGTTGGTGTACATGGATTCCATCTCGGACCGCATAGCATCCAGCCATTTCACTGAGTCCCTACTCGTGATGGCCTGCTCGAAGCTAGTTGGGTCATCATCCTCCATGATGCAATCCTCGCTCCCACCATCCATGAGAAAACCGTAGTATCTCTCAGGTGGGCGAGGAACCCTACTAGATCGGCGGAGAGGCTGAGGTTCATTGGGAACTACTGAATCCTCTGGTTCAACCAAATCTTCTGTTGTAGTCTGTATTGCTGGAACCTCTTCCAGTTCTACCTCCTTGCCACGAATCTCTTTTTCAAGAAATTCCTTTTCTAAAAAGGTGGCATGTCGAGAAACAAACACCTTTTGTTCCTCGGTGTGGTAGAAGATATACCCGCGCAAATGTTTGGGATATCCAATAAACTTACACAGAATGGACCTTGCCGCGAGTTTGTCCGGATTTTGCGTTTTTACATATGCCGGACAAACCCATATCTTAACATAATTAAGACATGGTCTCTTTCCTTTCCATATCTCATATGGAGTGGTTGGCACGGTTTTGGTGGGAACCATATTCAATAGATCTGCAGCTGTTTCCAGTGCATATCCCCAGAAGGAAATAGGTAACTCAGCTGTGCTCATCATAGAGCGCACCATATCCAATAGGGTGCGGTTCCTCCATTCTGATACACCGTTGTGCTGTGGTGTATATGGAGGAGTCAGCTGAGAGAGAATCCCATTCTCTTTTAGGAAGTCCAGGAATTCATTGCTTAAGTATTCTCCTCCTCGATCAGATCGAAGGATTTTAATACTTTTTCGGGATTGGTTCTCGACTTCTTATTTATATTCTCTAAATTTCTCAAAAGCTTCGGATTTTAATACTTTTTCCGGTTTGATTTTTCTGCATATTTTTAATTCTCAAAAAACCACGATTTCAGAAAATGTACAGAGAGCATTTTAGGGTTTGGGTTTCGGTTCGATCGGACTTCTAATTCCGTCTACGCATCGCCTAAGGCTCTAGCTAGGCTCTGATACCACTGTAGGGTTCCTAGGCACACTAATGAAGTCTTACAAGTGATCAAGCATGGCTAATTCAAGTTTTACAAGTGCCTACAAACCCTAATACGGATCGTTAACTAGATATATAGGCGATGCAAGCAAGTAAACGGAAAAATAGCTAAAGGGAAGGGGCTACAACCTTTGTAGATCCGGTCCTCCACCTCCTAGGCTCCGCGATGAAGTCCCCTCGCAGTCCAAATCGAATTCCGGACTCAAGCATCGGCTTCATCGAAGAAATGAATGGGCTTGGTCGTCGGCTTCGATGCCGAAGATGATCTACGTTGAGGCATCACTAGATCAAGCTCCACCTTCACCAAGTCAAGAAAACTTGTGAAGGGAACACCCTATACTACTTGGCAAGAGGTAGAGGATGAAGAAATAGGAAGTGGGTAGACTTTAGATTTGGATTTCTCACACTTTTTCATCAATCACCATTGATGTAGCAAGCTTCTTTTCATGGAAGAAGAAGATGAAGAAGAAGAAGAAGAAGATATGATAAGTTAATTAGAAAATAGAAAATAAATCATACTTATCATAATGTCAACTATGGTTAGATGTAGAGAATAAACTAAGGTTAAAGTGAATGGTTAGGGTTAAGGAAAGAAACAAAATAGTCAACCATTCAAAGCTTCATGAAGCTTCAAAGATAAACCAAACTTAGCCACCATTTTATTTCTTTCAATAAAGAATAAATGAATAAATAAATAAGCAAATAAAATGAAACCCTAACCATTCATATAACCATGGTCAATTCTTTACACAAACCCAAGCTTGCATGTATCATCAAACATGATACAATCTTGTGCACAAAAGTATATCGCATATACAACTTGCACAATCTAAGTGAGAAAATCCATTTAAAGTGAACCAATACCAGTTAATGCAAAGTAATATATCAAATATATAATTATACATTAAATCATTAAATCAACACTTGATTCAATGATCCGGTCATGTCGCATATAACCGGCTAGTATCCAATGTATCGGCTTATCGAATCAATCCTTGATTCGACAACTAGGTTATATCGCATATAACCAATCGATACATTCATCGCGAGAATGGAATACGGTATCACATACACGAATTATTCTCGGTCCCGCACATATCTCATATGCGCTCCTATTTCGTTTTGCTTGAGCCAGGAAACCTCTGTGTAGGACTCTAAAGACTCGTCAATACGCCGGCAGTAGGTGATGATCATATCAAACACCCACAAGCTGCAAGCGGTCTGCTAAACGTAACGGCCACCCGGGTATTGAGCGATCAGAAGATCGAAGAGCAAGCCCGCTCACACTCCTGTGAATCCAACCAGTAACACTTACCGTACAGTCCGGTCTGTTCGTCTGATATGTCGCATATCTCGCCTAGGGGTGGTAAACGTCAGACCCCAGTAGCTCGATAAGTCATGCCGACGTGAAGTCCATGACATGTGTGAAACTACTGATAACACTTACCAGTAGGTCACTGCAACCCTGGCCAGGGATTTCCTGTTATGGCCAGTTGAGCATAGCGCAACATCAACCCCCAATACCGAGAGAGACGAATCCCCTCCTATCGCTCATTGCCTCCATGTGAATCGGGACTGTACCCAAAAACCACCTGTTTGCACAACTCAGTAGAGCCGTGGTAGGGTGGAAATCAAAGCACGGTGGGAGACACACAAGACTCTATGACGATCTCGGGTCAACAGACTAAGCTGTACCAGTGTCACCAGAGAACTGCCATCTGACGTGAGGTATAATACCATCTGGGAGTTCTCGGCGAGTCCGTTCAGTGTACCCAGTCTCCACTGAGCACCCGTATACCATCTATAATGTCAAACACCAATGGATATGGGATCATCCATCGTCCATCACATGGGTCGAAAAGATATACGCTAGTCTACTCTGGAATATCGATGCCCCGTCTCGATATTCCCACGACTAGGAACAATGAAGGATGTACTCATTGACTACCCAGGCCCCACTAGTATGATCTTCATCATAGTCCTGGAAGTCGAGTACTCATCCTAAGGGCTTTATCAACATGTAATCAGAGAAACAGAAAGTATACATGTTAAGACAAAGAGCAACCAGATAGCGTACTATCATGTCGAGCAAGAAAGTCCTACCTATATATGTCCCAGTATCCACTACAATATACATCCAATGTACAGTAATGGCCTCTAGGGCATACATATAACTAACAATCTCCCACTTGCACTAGGGCCATCTGTAGCAGTGGTTGTAGTATCTAATACTCAACCATCCCCTAAAAGTCTCTCTTTGGGAAAAGGCCTTCGTGAGTGGATCCGCCGTGTTGTCCTCTGAGTCTGCTCTCCCAACCTCGATCACCCTGGAGATCAACTATCTCCATGATCAGGTGATGCTGTCTCAGAATTTGTCTGGGTCACTGATGGGACCAGGGTTCCTAGGCCAAAGCCACAGTTCCATTGTCACACAATGGTAGGAACCTAGTTCATCCTATGAACCAATATACACCCAAACTGCCTCTTTGGTAGTATCTTTAATAGCGATGTTACCATCCTTTATCGTCTAGTTTGTCACAGTATCTAGCTTGGAAATCTTCCAATATACCGTCCCTTTACTGAGGGTAAAGACAATGCCTGTGACTAACATTCAGTCGTCTTTATCACTCTGGAACCCTTCCAGTGATTCTCCCCAGGATCGATTGATACCATCTCACTACAACTAGTGAGTATCCTAACATCCAATTAGATCTATTTCATAGATCCAAAGCTTAGGATTTAGTATGTATCACTTTGATCCTATATGGAAAATCATTGTGATAAGCGGAGATTGATCGAGCGTAGCATAGGAAACTCCTTCCCTAACAAGAGTATATCATCCACGTACTCTACGAGGATCGTCACCATACTCCCTACTATCTTTTTGTTTATACAAGGTTCATCTACCATTTTGATGATGTCAACTTCTTTGACTAATCCATCAAAACAGATGTTCCAACTCCGCGATGCCTGCTTTATCCTATAAAGCATCTTGCACACGTTTCCGCTGCTCCCACTGTCTACGAGGCCCTCTGGCTGTGTACTTATAGACGCACTCTTCTAAAACATCATTTAGAAAAGTAGTCATGGCACCCAACCACCAGATATCGTAGTCATGGTATGTAGCCGTGGCAAGTAGGATCTGGATGGACTCAAGCATAGTCCCTTGAAAAGGTTTCATCATTATCCACACCTGGTTGATGACTAAAACCTTTAACAAGTCTAGCTTTGAAAGTCTCAACTTTTCCATCTACACCAAGTAATCTTCTCAAGATATACTTGCTCCTGATGGGGATTTAACCCTTCAGATATAGCAACCAAAGTCCATACTTTGTTGGTGTATATGGATTCCATCTCAGACCGCTAAGCATCCAGCCATTCTTATAGAGTCCTTACTCTTGATGGCCTGCTCGAATCTAGTTGGGTCATCATCTCATGATGCATTCCATGCTCCCACTGTCATCGAGAAACCAAGGTATCTCTCAGGTGGGTGAGGAACCCTACTAGATCGGCGGAGAGGCTGAGGTTCGTTGGAATCTACTGCATCCTTTGGTTCTACCAAATTATCTGTTGTAGTTTGTATAGCTGGAACCTTTCCAGTTCTACATTACAGACCTTGCCTCGAGCCTGTCCGGATTTTGCTTTCAGACATAGGCCGGACAATCCCAAATCTTAACTAACTTAAGATATGGGCTCTTCCCTTTCCATATCACATATGAAGTGGTAGGCAGTGATTTGATTCGAACCTAATTCAATAGGTATGCAGCTTCTCAAGCGCATAACATCCAAAAGGAAATAGGTAACTCAGTAATACTCATCATAGAGCACACGATATCTAATATTCTATGATTGCTCCGCCCCGATACACCGTTGTGCTGTGGTGTATTCAGAGGAGTAATACTAAGAGAGAATCTCATTTTCCTTTAGAATAGTCCAAGGATTCCATGCACAAGTATTCTCCTTCCTGATCTCATCATAGGACATAATACTTATACCCGTATTTTGGTTCTCTACTTCTAACTTATATTCTGTGAATATCTCAAAAGGTTCAGACTTGTGTTTCAACAGGAACATATGTCTGAATCTTGAGAGATTATCAGAGAATATAATGAAGTATAAAGAACCAGTCATGTGTAGACAGGAGACCTTACATACATCATCATGTATCAATCCCAAGAGTTCACTAACTCTTTCTTTGTTTCCAATAAACAGAGCTATGGTCATTTAATCTTTGTGACATGACTGGCAAGTTTCACAAGATGTAAATTCAAACTGATTTAAATATGCATCTAAAATGTAACTTCAGCCAGTCGGGTTGCATTGATATGACCTAGTCTACAATGCCTCAAGAATGATTCGTTCATTTCTGAACTCTTCCTCTTGTGTGTGTTCTGTATACGAGGAACTGTAGTTTGATTTAGAACGTCAATGCTTTTAGATAACGTGCCTGAACCGATCAACTTTTGATATAGGAAATGTTCAAAACATTATCCATCAATACAAAATTTTATCAATTCTTTACTTATAAAGAGACTGATATGATTTTGTATATCAGGTTCGGTATCTAATAGCATTTGTTCAGAATCAATGTATTAGTAATACAGGGTGATAGTGACCAACAGACTTGGCTGCAACACTTGCCCCGTTTTCTGCCTCATGAAACTTATCACCCGTTCTCAGTTTTTCTACCCTTTTGTAGCCCTATGTAACAGATTACATATCTGGGATCCTGATCCGGTATCATATACCCAGGATGCAGAGAATACTGAGAAACAGTTCTTTGTAATGAACACTCCCGAAGGAGATCCATCATATGCACTTTCTTCGTTTGGGCGGCATGGGAATCCTGGTATTCCCCTAATTCCTGCTCTGTCTTATAACAATTATAAGTTGGAGCGGGACCAACGTTCCCCAGCTCAGTATAACAAGCGGGTTCGGTCAATATATCGATATTATTATCTTGATTAAGGCGTGATATGGTCGCTACCTGGAGAGAGAGAGAAGAAAACACTCTGCGTGCGCTCTTGCAAGATCAGATTGGTTATATATTTTATCTAATCAGGATGGCTCTCACTGTTTTTATCAAATCTTCCTTCAAACCTTAAAAGGAAAGACTAACCGGGATTAATTACACTCTACAAGTTCGCCAATCTTTCAGCCAGGCCAGTGTCGGTACTTTGAGGGAGGTTCCCCGTGCTTTCGCATGGACCTAATTACAGTAAACCTCGTTTTCCCAGAGGCGTAACCCCGTTGACACCTTTCTAGACACCTACTTGATCGGCTAATTGTAAAGTGCAAAACTCTCCCAGGAGTAACAATTACTCGCAGTGGGTATCGGGATCCAACTATCATATAGAAGGTATGCAATCTCATTGCAAATTTCAACACTTGAAACTCCCGATAAAGATTTTTACCCCTAGCACTTATGACCTTAACTATGATCAACAAATCATAAGCACTAGTCAAGTTCAACCCGTCATTTCGTGATTAATTAGACCCACCCACATGACCCTTAACTAAGGTCAACAAAGTCACGCGACTGTCCTAACTAATCGCATCATATGCGGTGTAGGAAGACATCACTTAGCTACCGTACACTGTGCCTTGACTATGGTCAACAAACACAGCACGAATACTAAGTACTCTACTTCCTAAAATGACGGAGGGTTGCGATTGGTTTTTTTGTGAAAACCTTTAACGCTTTGAACTTGATCTCGTTGCGGAATTAAATGGTTTTTAAATGGAATGTTTTCGAGGCTTTTCTAGTTTTGCTAAAGGGGTCATTCCCGGTGAAGGGATCGTCGGCCCTTTCCTCGTCGAATGAGGTGCGGGATATATCATATATCACTGTGCAAAGCGGAAACTATAGAAGCAATCAAAGACAAACCGAGGGTTGTAGCATCTGCCAGTTATTGCTAAAGGAGTCACTCCCGGTGAAGGGATCTCGGTCCTTTCCTCATCGAATAAGGTGCAGGATGTTCTATAATGAACACCGCGATGCAAAGCAAGAACTGTAGCTACCTGTTTTATTTTGAAATTCGATTCCACAACATCTTTTAGGTTTATTTTCTTTCATTAATCTCATTAATGAATATCCCATTATTTAAGTCCACCTAATCATCACAGATAAATATAACGTACGCTTATGCCATTCGCATTCGCCTCGATGTCTCGTCTGCACCGTTAGGTTAGGTAACTAACGGCAGAGCGGGGCAGGGCTAGCGCGGGTGTAAAACATAAGCAACGTTTATATAATATATCATATATACTATATATAATATCTGTCACAAAACATCACATGATCACATCACAGATAAATCACAGCAGAAGAAACATATGAAATATTGGATATACTAGGACGTCCGTGTTTTCAATACGAGCCAGTATAAAACACGGATTCCACGGTCGTGATGAATAGCCAATCCCACACCCCTAGACCCCTACGAGAGCGGCAAGCAACCCTACCAATTCTAGGGTTAGGAGACCCGGACTCGACTCCTCGAGTTGGTCTCCCACTGGACCCCAGAACCCGGTTACTTGTGCTCCCTTCCTTGGGTCTATCCTAGTGCAGAAAAGTAAATAATATACAAAAGGTGACATCTTCCGCAATCTGGAAGTGCCCCAATAAAAGAATATTACAAACAAGTTTTTACATGAATGAAAATGGAAAAACACTCATCTCACATAAAAAACCCCGGCTATTCAAACACGACGATCCAATATAACATATCCAGCAACACATAACATCACATGTCATCAACGTAAGTAAATATGCGCATCCCAATTGTCGCTGACATATAGCAACGAAACCGGCGATATCGCATATTACACTTACGGTCACAGAAAAGAAAGTGTAAAACTACAACAGTTGGAATCCGCAATTACTTCAGACATCGCATGCCTGACCAAATGAATTCTTTAGACATCGCATGCCTAACAATTATAAACCCCGCATTTTAGTCTCAAAATCGAAAACACTTTTCAATATAAAAGTCGGGCAATTCAACGGGATTCCCGACATTCAGATCGAATGCTCGTCGCAAACTTTAGTAGGCGGCCGCACCCCCGATACCGTCGACGAAGTGCACTAAGACGGAACACCGCTGCCGCGAGCACCCGAACGGATGCTTTCGGCGACAGGGTTCTCCTACAGTCACTTGGTCGGGGCAATGGAGTGAGGCTGTCTATTAAGTTTACCCGGCAAGTATCCGCGTACGCTACGTGATTACGACGGACTTTTGATCACATCAAAATTCCGTGGCAACCGAGCAAGTGAGACTAAACTACTAGATTTATAACATTCATTCAGTTATCTCATAACTACTTGTGAATTCCAAATGTTGTATCACATTCCAGATAAGACAGAAAATGTTAAACTTTCCGATCGAACAATCGAACACCCAAGTTTTCCTGATACAGTCCAACACATGAAATAAGTCTAAAGACATTCGGTTCATGCCTCAGTACCAACGGTCCAGCCGTAGAAGGGTCAAGCCAACGCCTCACATGTGGCACGCCGTACTGCCCCAAACCCGAAGGTTCAAAGGGCAGTTCAAGACGGTCACATAATCGAGTTAAGGTTTGTTGTCTTCTAAAGGGTCCATCGCGTTACTTGCACTACTTAGAACGTCTTTAAACCCTGGAAAAGTCCAACAATTGGAAATTTCCCAACAGTGGAAAACTTGGGTATTTATATCCGGTCGAACTTTTTAACATATTCTAAAATTATCCGGAAAAACACACAGACAAAATTAGACAATCCGATCGAAACACCGAGTCCCCAATACAACCCAGAAAATTCAACTCTTGAATAAATATTAAAAATTCCCAGGAAAACCAGCAGTGCAAAGTAAGAATTACTGTGTAAAATTCTTTCAATAGGGAGACTTTCAGGCCGCGGAACCGCCGCACAAGCCATGCTTGTGCGGCGGAAACGCGGTGGTTTGATGGACTTAGGCCATCGAATTTCACAGTAACTCTTATATTCTCCTGTTGATTTTTCTGCATATTTTTAATTCTTAAAAAACCATGATTTCAGAAAATGTACAGAGAGCATTTTAGGGTTTGGGTTTCGGTTCGATCGGACTTCTAATTCCGTCTACGCATCGCCTAAGGCTCTAGCTAGGCTCTGATACCATTGTAAGGTTCCTAGGCACACTAATGAAGTCTCACAAGTGATCAAGCATGGCTAATTCAAGTTTTACAAGTGCCTACAAACCCTAATACGGATCGTTAACTAGATATATAGGCGATGCAAGCAAGTAAACGGAAAAATAGCTAAAGGGAAGGGGCTACAACCTTTATAGATCCGGTCCTCCACCTCCTAGGCTCCACGATGAAGTCCCCTCGCAGTCCAAATCGGATTCCGGACTCAAGCATCGGCTTCATCGAAGAAATGAACGGGCTTGGTCGTCGGCTTCGATGCCGAAGATGATCTACGTGCATCACTAGATCAAGCTCCACCTTCACCAAGTCAAGAAAACTTGTGAAGGGAACACCCTATGCTACTTGGCAAGAGGTAGAGGATGAAGAAATAAGAAGTGGGTAGACTTTAGATTTGGATTTCTCACACTTTTTCATCAATCACCATTGATGTAGCAAGCTTCTTTTCATGGAAGAAGAAGATGAAGAAGAAGAAGAAGATTTGATAAGTTAATTAGAAAATAGAAAATAAATCATACTTATCATAATGTCAACTATGGTTAGATGTAGAGAATAAACTAAGGTTAAAGTGAATGGTTAGGGTTAAGGAAAGAAACAAAATAGTCAACCATTCAAAGCTTCATGAAGCTTCAAAGATAAACCAAACTTAGCCACCATTTTATTTCTTTCAATAAAGAATAAATGAATAAATAAATAAGCAAATAAAATGAAACCCTAACCATTCATATAACCATGGTCAATTCTTTACACAAACCCAAGCTTGCATGTATCATCAAACATGATACAATCTTGTGCACAAAAGTATATCACATATACAACTTGCACAATCTAAGTGAGAAAATCCATTTAAAGTGAACCAATACCAGTTAATGCAAAGTAATATATCAAATATATAATTATACATTAAATCATTAAATCAACACTTGATTCAATGATCCGGTCATGTCGCATATAACCGGCTAGTATCCAATGTATCGGCTTATCGAATCAATCCTTGATTCGACAACTAGGTTATATCGCATATAACCAATCGATACATTCATCGCGAGAATAGAATACGGTATCACATACACGAATTATTCTCGGTCCCGCACATATCTCATATGCGCTCCTATTTCGTTTCGCTTGAGCCAGGAAAGCTCTGTGTAGGACTCTAAAGACTCGTCAATACGCCGGCAGCAGGTGATGATCATATCAAACACCCACAAGCCGCAAGCGGTCTGCTAAACGTAACGGCCACCCGGGTATTGAGCGATCAGAAGATCGACGAGCAAGCCCGCTCACACTCCTGTGAATCCAACCAGTAACACTTACCGTACAGTCCGGTCTATTCGTCTGATATGTCGCATATCTCGTCTAGGGGTGGTAAACGTCAGACCTCAGTAGCTCGATAAGTCATGCCGACGTGAAGTCCATGACATGTGTGAAACTACTGATAACACTTACCAGTAGGTCACTGCAACCCTGGCCAGGGATTTCCTGTTATGGCCAGTCGAGCATAGCGCAACATCAACCCCCAATACCGGGAGAGACGAATCCCTTCCTATCGCTCATTGCCTCCATGTGAATCGGGACTGTACCCAAAAACCACCTGTTTGCACGCCTCAGTAGAGCCGTGGTAGGGTGGAAATCAAAGCACAGTGGGAGACACACAAGACTCTATGACGATCTCGGGTCAACAGACTAAGCTGTACCAGTGTCACCAGAGAACTGCCATCTGACGTGAGGTATAATACCATCTGGGAGTTCTCGGCGAGTCCGTTCAGTGTACCCAGTCTCCACTGAGCACCCGTATACCATCTCTGATGTCAAACACCAATGGATATGGGATCATCCATCGCCCATCACATGGGTCGAGAAGATATACGCTAGTCTACTCTGGAATATCGATGCCCCGTCTCGATATTCCCACGACTAGGAACAATGAAGGATGTACTCATTGACTACCCAGGCCCCACTAGTATGATCTTCATCATAGTCCTGGAAGTCGAGTACTCATCCTAAGGGCTTTATCAACATGTAATCAGAGAGACAGAAAGTATACATGTTAAGACAAAGAGCAACCAGATAGCGTACTATCATGTCGAGCAAGAAAGTCCTACCTATATATGTCCCAGCATCCACTACAATATACATCCAATGTACAGTAATGGCCTGTAGGGCATACATATAACTAACATGGCCCAGTTGAATTTGAATTGAGGACTTATGGCCAGCTTGGACTAAGTCCAACCATGTTTGGGATATTGGCCCTCAGTTGATTCATTAAAGGAGAGGCTTTGCCTCTGGACACTTAGCCAATTGGGCTAAAGCTAGTGTTAAACACTAGAGACCAACAGTGCTGAACACTGGGAAAAGATTGACAAGTTAGTGTTAAACACTAAAAGATAATCAGTGTTGAACACTGGGAAAAGAGTTTTCAAATTAGTGTTAAACACTAAGCAACTCAGTGTTAAACACTGGATACAGAAGTTTCAATTTAGTATTGAACACTAAGGCAAGAGGGGTCACGTGGTAGCACGTGAGAGCGCCTTTATTCTCTTTATTTTGTTCTACAGATGAGTGTTTAACACTTCTAGTTCTGAAAGCCATCACGCGCGGGCATGTGATGGGGGCTCATGCTCTGGTTTATTAGAATACTCACTAGGGGTCACGTGAGGGCGCCCCAGAGTCTCTGTTTATTTTGCTTTCTCTTTATGTGCTTCAGGGGTCACGTGGAGCACGTGGGGCGTTGCCTCAAAGCTCTCTTTTATAGACCTTCGTAGGAGTCACGTGGTAGCACGTGAGACGTTTACTTTAGAGTTCTTTTCTGCGGGTCTTTGCAGGGGTCACGTGATAGCACGTGACTCTGCATGTTTTAAAGATCTGTTCATAGGGTTAAACCCTAAACTTTAGAAGAATTAAATTCCTGTTTTCTTCCGAAGAATTATATTCTTAATAGAGTTAAACCCTAATTTCTTTTCTTAAGGGAATTAAATTCCTGTGAGTTTGAGAGAATTACGTTCTCAATTAGGGTTAAACCCTAATTCTGTTCATTTTGAAGGAATTAAATTCCCATAACATAGGGTTAAACCCTAACTTTATCTCAAAGGAATTGAATTCCTATCATTTTGTGAGAATTAAATTCTCTGAACTCAGTTCCTCCTCTGTGTTTTGGATCTGCATGGCAGGATCTCAACCCAATGAGAATTAAATTCTCAATTCATGGGAAGATGTGCACTTTGCAGATCCTCAACCAGAGAAAGAACTAGGTTCTTTTCTTTACATAAGAGTTAAACTCTTTTGAGAATTGAATTCTCTTTTTAAGCCTCCCTTTTCTTTTCTTACCTAAGGTTTTCCTTTTGCAGAGAATCAAAGGCTCTCTCTCTCTCTATATATATATATATCGAAAGAAAAAGATCCAAAGGTCTCAAGGTTTCAGAAAAAGGTTTTTTGAAAAAAGGCCCTGTCTTCTTTTCTTGCCTCCTATTTATAAGAGAAGGAAGAGAATCAATCTGCTTAGTAAATCTCTCATTGAGAGATTTGATTTGTATGTTGAGAGATTTGATTTATATTTATCATTAATCTGGGCCTCTAGATTGTTAAGTGAATTTTATTCACCATTGGATTTTAAATCCAAAGATATCCCTTTGTTATCTCGGTTAGATTTAGGGGAAAATCTTTCCAAGTTCAAGATTTTTCCATAAATTGGTGATATTTAATCACCTTTAGATTTTTAATCCAACGGTTCCAAATAATCATTCTCTATTTTGGAAAGATTTGAATGATCTCTTCTCAGAATTTAACTTTGTTAAAGAATGAGGCTTTTAAAGCCGGTCACGTGTGGCCACGTGACCCCTGGTCACGTATAGGCACATGACCCCTGGTCACGTGTAGGCACGTGACCCCTGGAATGGGCTTCTCTTCTTCTGCGCTCTGTTCTCTAGCCGCTGTTCAGCCGTCATGTGCCAACACGTGACCACTGGTCACGTGTGAGCACGTGAACTTTTCTGGAGATTTTTCTTGAATAAGCTTTGTGCCGCTGCTTTAAACGTCACGTGCCAACACGTGACCACTGGTCACGTGTGAGCACGTGATGCCTCTTCTGAGTCCTTTCCTGATTTTTAATCAGGGAACAATCTGCATTCGCCACTGGGCTCCGTCATCACCCGTTAGGTTACTTAACTAACGACAGAGTGGAGGCTGGACTAGCGCGGGTGCAAAACATATACAACATCTACTAGTATATATATAAGTATATACAACATTCGTCCCAGGCATGATAATAATCAACATCACAGAAACTCAACCAACAATACAGAATGGTGGATAATCTTGGAGCCCCGGGTTTCATTTGAGCCGCAAATAAAACCCGACGTTCCCTGTCGTGTGGATAGCCTGTACAATGAAAACCTGGACCTTTACGAGCGCGGTAAGTTACCCATCAATCCCAGAAGTGAGGCAGCCTACTTCAACAAAGTGAATAGGCCACCCAGCACTTCACGGAATCCGGTAACTTGGGCGCCCCTTCGTGGGTCATCCTATACCCCCTACGAGTGCGGCGAATAGCCCGCCAATTCTAGAATGAAGCCCGCTCCGTCTCAACGCCATGAGATGCGAGCTTGTTGCCTTCTAGAACCCGGCTATTCATGCACTCTACCGTGGGGTAATCCTAGTACAGAAAAAGAAAATAATATGTACAAATGGTGACAATGACCTCAACCCGGTCGTGCCCCAAAAAAATATACAACCCGGCAGATACAGCAGTCCACATATCGGACGCTCGCCCCGCAATAACAAATGTATAAATGAATATAAACTGTACCACTAACATTGCACCACATGCTATCCATGACGACTATCCAACCATAATCACAACACAAGCACAAAACATCAACACGAATGTCACGTTCGCAAAACCCGTCTAAAAGAACATATAGCAATCAGACGAGTTTTACCGATCGAGTGACATTCACGGTCGCAGATAAAAGTGAATGTACTGTAAACTATTAAACAGTGTCAAATTTAACGACTTCGAGACAGTTCAAATTGCCCCATACAGAAAACAACAGAGAATCAAATTTGGGCAAAAACCAAACAACACCAGAAACCCAAACTCCTTGAGATAAGTGCCCAGAACAAAATTCAACCAATTCCACCATACTGGAACCGAGGAGGCCGGAAATTTGAGGGTTTTGGCAGGCCCAATTATGGTGAAAATGGATCGTTTTTGTTCTGGGTACATCTTATAGTATAAGAATCACACTGCAGTTGTTTAAAAAAAAATTGAAGCCTTTTTAAAAACAACAGAAACTGCAGTTTGGATTTCGGTGTTACGGACTTGTTCCGGTTTCGTTGTTTTAACATTGTTTAATCTTGCTAATCTAGGGTTTATGGGCTGGCTCTGATACCATGAAGGGTTACACTAGCGCCCTGGCCAACTTCCATGACCAAATGCGGAATAAAAATTTTACTACGATACAAAACTTGGCGCTAGAATAAACCCTAAACCGGATCTTTACCATAAACCTAGTTAGCACAAAAGAGTTCTATCTACTATGATAGAAAGTTATACCTCAAGCTTGAACTCCTTCTCTTCCTGTGGTGCTTCTCCTTGTTGTGAGCTCCTTGGAGTGGTTGTAGATGGCTCCTCCTCACCGGCTTCTCCACGTCAAAGAAGATCCATCCAAAGGCCTCTACCTTGAGCTCCAACCTCAACAATGAAGTAACTAGGGTGCTTGGTGTGCTAGACTAAGAACCCAAGAGTGAGTAGAGAGGGATTTCAGTGGTTTGGTCTCAACGGCCCTTGGTTCTCAAGACATGAGAGATGAGGGCTTGAGAGAGAGGATGAAGGAGAGAGAGCTATGAGAGAGAATCAATATATGAATAATGAAGAGATAGCTCTCAAATTAGGATAAAAGAATTATAATTTTAATTAGCAAAATTATGATGGTTCATTTAATTTGACCATTATCATGTCACCATTAATGCTAAGCAAAATATCTTTTGCTTAACAAAAATATCTAAGTCAACAATGGTCAACAAGTCAAATGGTCAAACTAAATAACCATGACACAATTATCTCTAATTAAAATTAGTAATCAATTTCCTTCATCTCATTATGGTTTTAATCAAGTCAATGGTCAAAACCTTAATAAGGTGTCTCCTCCTTTGTCTCTGTCAACTGTATACATATACCCGCATCCGTGTTCCGAAGAACACGGATACAATGAGACTGAACCAACCCAAAATCAAATACTAGGATCTGGCTTAAACCAAAGCCCGCTAGTATCAACTGCCCGAACACCAAACACGCACAAGTACGCGTATGTGAACGAACCCTGTCGTAAAACCATACGACCTCTACATCGTTTCGCCCAAAGGTGAACAACCCTCTGTGTGGGACTCTAAAGACTCGACAGTACTCTGGCAGTGGGTTTAACCACAAGCACGTCAGCGGCACTAGCTGTGCGTAACGGCTACCCAGGTATCAGTCGACAATAAGGCCGATGAGTAAAACCCATCCGAACTCCTACTGAGCCTATCTGTGACAATCTCCGTACAGTCTGGTCTGTTCGTCTAAGAGTATCGCATATCGGGCCTAGGGGGTGGTAAACGTCAAACCCCTAATAGCGGTATAAGTCATGTTGGAGTGTAGCCCAGAACACCCTGAGAAACTACTGGAACACCTACCAGTAAATCCCACTTGCCCTGACCAGGGACTTTGTGTAATGGCTCTCCTAGACACAGCGCGATATCTACCCCCAATACCGGGAGAGACGAATCCTGTCTAACCGCCACTGCCTCCAAGTGCTTCGGGATTGCACCCAACTACTACTTGTTTGCACGACTCAATAGAGCCGTGGTAAGGTAGCAATCAAAGAACAGTAGGAACATACTTGGGGCGAAGTAGCAGTGTCAAGTCAATGGACTAAGTTGTACTCATGTCACCTGGGAATTGCTAACTGACGATGAGTATAATACCAACCAACAGTTCCCGACGAGTCCTGTCCAGTGTACTCGTAACCTAATGAGCACCTGCATACTATCTCCAGTACGACGTACTGATGGCTGTGGGACAGACCATCTCCCCTACTGGGATGAGAAGCGTATGCACCAGTCTACTCTGGAGTATCGATGCCCTGTCTCGATAATCCTACGACTAGGGACCTGTATAAGGATGTGCTTATAGACTGCTCAGCCCCCACTAGTGTGATCGCCATCACAACGCCGGTAGTCAAGCAAAGATCCTAAGGGCTCCATCAATATGTATTAGCGATATGCTAAAAGAAACATATACACATATTAAGATAGATACAAACCAAGTAGCATACTATAATATCGAGCAAGACTGTCGTCAATCCATGTATATATCCCAAGCTTCCAAAATGTAATATACAAACTAGTACTATACAATAATGGCCTCTAGAGCATACATATCCAACACATACTCACTAAGTGTAGCGGGTAGGTATCAAGCAGATCCTGGAGAGAATCACTGGACAGCTGTGAAGAACATTCTCAAGTACTTGAGAAGGACTAAAGAGATGTTCTTGGTGTATGGTAACGGAGAACTCCAAGTGGAGTCCTTTACCAATTCGAGCTTCCAGAGTGATAAGCACGACTCTAAGTCGGTCTTGGGATTTGTCTTCACCCTCAATGGAGGGGCGGTTTGTTGGAAGAGTTCCAAACAGAAAACCGTGGCAGACTCGACGATGGAGGCTGAATACATCGCTGCCAACGATACTGCCAAAGAGGTTGTCTGGATAAATAAGTTCATAACCGACCTTCGTGTGGTTCCGTCCATCGAGCATCCAATACCTTTGTATTGTGATAACAATGGAGCAATGGATTTGGCCAAGGAACTCAGGTACCATCAGCGATCCAGACATAATCTGAGGCGGTATCACCTGATCCGGAAGATAGTTGATCGCCAGGAGATCGAGATCAGGAGAGTTGACACAAAGAACGACACGGCGGATCCACTGATGAAGGCCATACCCCGGATACAATTTGAGAGACTCTTCGGGATGTTGGGTATGAGATACTTCAACAACTGGCCTTAGTGCAAGTGGGAGATTGTTAGTTATGTGTATGCCCTAGAGGCCTTTATTGTCCATATGATGTATATTATAGTGGATGCTTGGACATATATAGAGAGGACTTTCTTGCTCGACATGATAGTATGCTGTCTGGTTGCTCTTTGTCTTAACATGTAGACTTGTATTGTGATACTGTCTTACTCTCATATGTTGATAAAGCCCTTAAGATGAGTACTTGACTACTAGGACTGTGATGGAGATCATACTAGTGGGGCCAGGGTAGTCCGCAAGTACATCCTTTAATTGTTCCTAGTCGAGGGTGTATCGAGACAAGGCATCGATATTCCAGAGTAGACTAGCGTATACGCTTCTTGACCCATATGATGGGCGATGGATGATCCTACATCCATTGGTGTTTGACATCAAAGATGGTATGCGGGTGCTCAGTGGAGACTGGGTATACTGAACGGACTCGCCGAGAACTCCTAGTTGGTATTATACCTATCGTCAGATAGCAGTTCTCCGGTGACACTGGTACAGGTTAGTCTGTAGACCCGAGATCGTCATAGAGTCTTGTGTGATTCCCACTGTGATTTGATTTCCACCTTACCACGTTCAAGAGAACGTGCAAAATTATGGTTTTTGGGTACAGTCCCGAATCACATGGAGGAAATGAGCAATAGGAGGGGTTTCGTCTCTCCCGGTATTGGGGGTTGATGTTGCGCTGTGCTCGATTGGCTATAACAGGAAGTCCCTGGCCAGGGCTGATACGGAGATCTACTGGTAAGTGTTATCAGTAGTTTCTCGACCCGTTATGAGCCTCACATCGGCACGACTTATCGGTTACTGGGGTCTGACGTTTACCACCCCTAGACAGGATATGCGATATCAGACGAAGAGACCGGACTGTACGGTAGTGTTACTGACAAGATTTACAGGAGTATGAGCAGGCTTGCTTGTTGATCTTCTGATCGCTCAATACCCGGGTAGCCGTTACGTCCAGCTAGTACCGCTGACGGCTTGTGGGTGCTTGATATGATCATCACCTAATGTCGGCATATTGATGAGTCTTTAGAGTCCTACACAGAGGTTTCCTGGCTCAGGCAAAATGAGTAGTAGGAGCACATATGTGATATGTAAGGGACCGAGATTAGTACGAGTATGTGATACCGTATTCTATTCTCGTGATAATTGTATCGGTTGGTTATATGTGATATAGCTGGGTTATCGAATCAAGTGTTGATTCGATAAGTTGATACATATGATATTAGTCGGTTATATGTGATATAGCCGGATTATTAAATCAAGTGTTGATTTGATAATTTAATGTATAATTGTATATTTGATATACTAGTTTACATTAACTAATATTAGCTCACTTAAATGTTTCTTTTTCTCACTTGTGACACATTTAATATATATGTGATACATGTTATTGTGTCATGCTTGGTTATATATGCAACATGGGTGTATGGGACTTACACCATGTTTAAGATAATATTAAGGTTTTTATTTATTTAAGTAATTCAAAATTGAGTGGAAATTTGTCATGGTTGGAAGCTTGGAAAAGCTTGTGAAGCTTGTGATGACCATCGACTTAGTCCACTAATTTTGTTTTGCCTTAGATATTTATTAACCTAACCATTATCTAAAACCATGGTTATGTCTCTACAAGGGTTATATAAGATATTTCTCACCCATGGTTGCCATTCACTCTCTCATCCATTATTTTCTTCATCTTCTTCATTGAGCTCTCTAGCTTTCTCAAGAAAAAGAAATAGAGTGAGAAAATTAATTCTAAAGTGAGCAAAAATCCTACTTCAGCATCCTCTACTAGATTGGCCATTTAGTTTAGGGTGTTAGCTTCACTAATCCCTAATTAGTGAAGAGGTAGCTTGAGTTGGTGTCTCCTCAAAATAGATCATCTTCAGCCTCGAAGATCATTGAGCAAGCACGTTCATTTCGACTAGTGGAGCCTATGGAGAGTCCGGATCACCACTACTTGAAGCGAAAGGACTTCTACCCGGAGCATTTGAAGTGAAGGACCGGTCTACAAAGGTTGTATTCCATATTCACTTATATGTAAAGTAGTTTACCCGTTGATTGTCTAATTCTCAAGTTAAGATTCTAGGATTAAGATTATGTAGCATGGCAAATTTTTGAAAATGGTATGGACGATGCCTCCCGAAACCTTGCTGTCGTGCTAGGTAACCCTATAGTTAGTGTAAGTTATGGATTTCCGTACTCAATCCTTTGTGCCAAACTTGACTATTGAAGTTAGAGCAATCGGAAACAACGTGGATTAGGGTACTTAAGCACGGTATTAGTGAAATCTGGCTTATTGACCCTTGTCCGTCCGTTATTGTTGCTTGGATTTCGCCTCTGGCTAAACCGAACGCAACCGGTCGCAGTTAGGGATCACCGATATCTTGGTAGGATAGGGTGCCTAACGGAGCGCTTGCGTAAGGTTTGGGCGGAGTTCAATTGGAAAATAGCGGGCAAAGGAAATGAGAAACGAAAACGTTAACTTACACAACCAATCTATTTCCTAACAACACCATATTCACAACCCATCACAACAACAAAGAAAAAAGAACAAAGAAAAGAAAAGAGCAACATTGCAAGAAAATAAATGGCATGGAATTAAAAGAGCAAGTAAGTAAAGCAAGAATGGAAATGCAAGTAAGTAAAGCAAGTAAGTAAAAGAGACGAAATACTAAGAACCCAAGAATACAATACAAACCATGGGTTCAATAGCCTAAACTTAAACTTGCAAGCTCAATGAAGAGGCTGCAAGATCAAGAGAAGGCTAAGAACTCAAGGCAAAATGAAGGCAAAATGAAAGCTTTATTAATCTTCAAGTGATACAAACCATGAGTTCAATAACCAAATCTTAAACTTGTAAGCTCAATGAAGAGGTTGCAAGATCAAGAGAAGGCAAAGAACTCAAGGCAAACTAGCTATGTACAAGAAAAAAGAAAAGAGAAACAAAAATGTATGAAGTCTTGGACAAAGAATGAGACAATGTGAGACTCCCTCTCCCTTGCTCACTGATATGCTTTTATAGACACAAAAAAAGATTAAACAAGTAATAAAAACAAGGTGATGTGACAACAAGGGATGGGTGAAGAAAATTGGGGAGCATTGGGCACTGTGGGGCCGGCGAGATCGGTTTTTGTGGGAGTCTCGCCGGCCAAAATCCGAGCTAATGGGCTCGTGTTGGTTGTATGGTCTTGTGTTCTCTCGACAAGTCCACTGGTGCTGCTTGATTTGTCTACATAAACTTAGTCTGCACTCAGGGATTTGGAGGGAAACTTGATGCTTTTGGTCACACCACAACTTTTTGCATTTATAACTCTTGTCCCTCCATATGCCTAATTCATCATATCATGTGTGCCATGGGCAGCCCCACCATAGTCCATGCCAAAGAGTTATGTGCACACTTGCATCGTGTGGACCAAAATTGTGTGCACACATTTATTTGCTAAAGAACTCTTCGGATATCGGTCGGTTTCCAGTTCCGGTTGCAGTGTCGGCTCACAAACGTTATATCCGTGGTTTTGAGTGTATTTCCAGTATTTTGTCACGGATACATGTAATCTGTATTTACTAAACAGACACTGTTAATAGTACCGATATATACAAAAAATAGAAAATGAATGAGTGGTATTAAAATGCAGTTTTCTGAGATGAACAGGGAGACCGAGGAAGCTTCGTTCGGTGATAGCTTGGCGGCGAGCTAGGAGGGTTGAGGAAGCTCAGCGTGCGGGAGGGCTCTGAGGTGAGTCAATGGTCATTCGTTAGACGAGCATAGGAGTGATCTGGTGCGTAGTCGAAGGTCGAGACTGTTGGATATATGTATGCCCTAAAGGCCATTATATGATAGTGGATGTATCTATACATGTATATATATATATTCAGTATGCATTCTTGCTCGACATGATAGTATGCTATCTGGTTCTTCTTTATCTGACATGTTGATTTGATCATGCTTTTATTCATTCATACATGCTGATAAAGCCCTGAGGATATTGGCTTGACTGCTCTGATTATGATGGAGATCATACTAGTGGGACATCTGTAGTCTATAAGCATATCCTGGAAAGTCCATAGTCATAGGTATATCGAGATGGGGCATTGATATACCAGAGTAGACTAGCGTATATGATACTAGACCCATGTGATGGGCGATGGATGATCCCATATCCATTGGTGTTTGACATCAAGATCATATACGGGTGCTCAGTGGTGACTGGGTACACTGGACGGACTCGCCGAGAACTCCTATATGGAATTATATCTATCGTCGGATAGCAGTTCTCAGGTAACACTGGTACAGGTTAGTCTGTAGACCCGAGATCATCATGGAGTCTTGTGTGCTCTCCCACTGTACTTTGATTGCCACCCTACCACGACTCTACTGAGTCGTGCAAACAGGTGACCGTTGGGTACAGTCCCGAGACACACGAAGGCAGTGAGCGATAGGAGGGGTTTCGTCTCTCCCGGTATTGGGGGTTGATGTTGTGCTGTGCCCGACTGGTTATATCAGTAAGTCCCTGGCCAGGGCTGCTGAGATTTGCTGATAAGTGTTATCGGTAGTTTCTTGATCTGTTATAGACCATTCACCGGCATGACTTATTGAGTTATTAGGGTCGACGTGACCATCCCTAGGCTCGATATGCAGCATATCTGACGAAGAGACCGGACTGTACGGTAGTGTTGCCGGATGGCTCGACGGGAGTTGTAGCAGGTTCGCTTGTTTTCTTCTGATCGCTCAATACCCGGGTGGCCGTTACGTTTAGCTGACCGCTTGCGGTTTGGGGGTACCTGATATGATCATCACCCTCTGCCGGCGTATTGACGAGTCTTAGAGTCCCACAAAGGAGTTACCCAGTCCAGGCGAAACGTTGTGGTGCGCGTATGCGATATGCGCATGCACCCGATTAAAATGTGCGTATATGATACCGAACATTGATCGGGTGGCCTGCTTTTGGTGGGGTCGTATGAGATATGACCGGATTGATAAATTAAGTGTTGATTTATCATCTAACCATTAGTTTTCTCACTTGAAACCTTTCTAGGGTTTGATGGATGTATGCATGCATGCATGTGTTTCTTTCTTTCATTCTATTTTCATGCACATGTGGATGTGCATACATGCATACATACATACACCCATCCATCATGGTTGTTAGCATATGGAAATGGTGGCAATATAAGACTCACACCATGGATTAAATTGTGGATTATTATTTGATTTTGGATTTTAAAAAAAATGAAAAGGAAAGGATAATCATTCTAGCTTCTACATTCTTCTTTTGACCTAACCATGCTCAACTACCACTAACCTAGGGTTATCCTTCTCTTTATCATTTAAAACCCAAGTTAAATTAACTATCCATCATTTAATCATGGTTGAAAGTGAGAAGGAATAAAAATATAAAAGGTTATATTTCATTTCTTTTCACTTAAGGGTTATTTTTTTCACCTCTAGTTAAAAATAGCCACCATCTTCATCCTCCTTCACCTTTTCCTCTCTAGTTTTTTCTAGTGAGTTAAACACAATTAAAGAAAGGTTTTTGAAGTGAGATCTATAGCCACAACATCATTCTACTCAAGTCTAGCCAACTTGATTAGAGTGTTCTCTTTGTTTTTCCAAAGTTGCTAGCTTTGACGGGAAACTTCGGGTGGATCGTCGTGGATGAAAGAGGACTACGAGTGGACCTTCTTCCAACACCCTAGAGATCAAGGAGTCAAGCAAAAGGGGAGCTACAAAGGTTGTAGCCTTCAAACCCTAATCTTTACTAGCTTAATAGTTTCGAAACCCTAATTTTCTAGGATCGATTCCTTTGCATGTTCGTTTAGCACCATAAAAATTTAAACTTTTGGACATGTGATGCTTCAAAACTCTTCATAGGGTGCTAGACAAACCTTTCATTGGTATCAGAGCCGACCTAGAACATTAGGCGACCTTTTTACGAAGTTAAAACTCCGATCGAACCGAAATACGGTTTTTTAAGGTGCTCTCTGGAAATTTTCTAAAAATTGACATTTTTCAGAATTAAAAATATGTAAAAAATACAGCAGGAAAAAATAAGGATTACGGTACAAAAATTATTCAATGAACAGTCACTATTGCCGCGGAAACGCGGCCTAAGCTTGCTTAGGCCGCGGTTCCGCGGCCTTATTAATTAATTGCTGGATAATTTTTTTCCAGTAATTCTGGAATCTGCATGTATATTTTTTTGGGTATTTTTAATCTGTATTTAGTTTTGAAAAATTCTGGAGATGATTTTGGACCCATCGATTCGATCGGAATTTTGTTTTCGTGGTTTTTCCGGGTAAATTAGAAAGTATTGAAGTGTTTGAACGACTATCATTTGCTCACTATTCACGGGGTTTAAATACTTTGGAGATACGTGCAAGTTTTTTTTGTGGTGGACCCTCTAGAAGACAACAAACCTTAACTCGATTATGTGACCGTCTTGAACTGCCCTTTGAACCTTATGGTTTGGGGCAGTACGGCGTGCCACATGTGAGGCGTTGGCTTGACCTTTCTACGGCTGGACCGCTACTACTGTGTCACACTCCAGGTGTTTGAACTCTGCTCAAGTGTTGGGCTTTAGTGAATCCTGGGTATTTGATCGTTCGTTCGAAAACTTCAATACTGTCTGTTTATCCGGAATTTGATACAATATGTGGAATTCATATAGTTTAGACATGAAATACGAAATATGTGATATTTCGCATTTATGATGTCTAAAGAGAATGTGGATTCCAAATATTGTAGTTTTACAATTTCTTTTCTGTGACCGTAAGTGTAGTATGTCTGATATCGCCGGTTTCGTTGCTATACGTCAACGACAATTGGGGTATGCATACTTACTTACGTTGATGATATGTGATATTATGTGTTGCTGAGATATGATGTGCAGGATTGTCGCGATCGAATAGCCGGGGGTTTTTTTGTGAGATGAGAGTTTTATATTTTCATTCATGTAAATTCAAATGTAATGTAATATTCTTTTATTTGGGGCACTTCCGGGTTGAGGTTGTGTCACCAGTGTTGTATATTATTTACTTTTCCGCATTAGGATGGACCCAAGGAGGGGAGCACAGGTGACCGGGTTCTGGGGTTCAGTGGGAGGCCATCTCGAGGAGTCGAGACCGGGTCTCCTAAACTCCAGAATTGGCAGGGTCACTTGCCGCTCTCGTAGGGGTCCAGGGTGTGGGCTTGGCTATTCATCGTGACTGTGGAATCTGTATTTTCTATTCTGGCTAAATACTAAATACGGACGTCCTAGTATATCCCACATTATATCTATTTTTCTGCTGCCTGTGTTCTGTGATATCTGAGACGAATGACTTATTATATATATATGATATATAGTAGACGTTGCTTATGTTTTACACCCGCGCTAGTCCCGTCCCGGTATGCCGTTAGTTAAGTAACCTAACGGTGCATAACGGAACATTGCGGCGAATGCGGATGGCATAAGCGTACGTGTTATTTTCGTTTCTTTTCTGTGACTGGCTTAAGGACTTAAATGATGGGATTACATTAATATGATTAGTGTAAAGAAAATAAACCTAAAAAGATGTTGTAGAATCGGATTTGAAAACCACTCGGCTATTTATGAAAAAGCTATATTTCAAAACTGCGGAGCTTAAGCCACTCCTTTTGAAAACCATTTGATTCTACAACGATATCAAGTTCAAAGCGTTAAAGATTTTCTTAAAAATCATTCGCAACCCTCCGTCATTTTAAGAAGTAGAGTACTTAGTATTCGTGCTACGTTTGTTGACTTTAGTTAAGGCGTAGTGTACGGTAGCTAAGTGATGTCTTCCTACACTGCATATGATGCAGATTAATTAGGACATTCATACGACTTTGTTGACCATAGTTAAGGGTCATATGGGTGGGTCTAATTGATCAAGAAATGACGGGTAGAACTTGACTGGTACTTATGATTTGTTGACCATAGTTAAGGTCATAAGTGCTAGGGGTAAAAACCACATCGGGAATTTCAATAGTTGAAATTTGCAATGAGATTGCATACCTTCCATGTGATGGTTGGATCCCGATCCCACTGTGGGCAATAGTTGCTCCTAGGAGAGTTTTACAGTTTACAATTAGCTAACTCATTAGGTGTCTAGAAAGGTGTTAACGGGGCTCCGCCTCTGGGAAAACGAGGTTTACTCTAATTAGGTCCGTGCGAAAGCACGGGGAACCTCCCTCAAAGTACCGACACTGGCCTGGCTAAACGGTTAGCGAAGTTGTAGACTGTAATTAATCCTGGCTAGTTTTTCTTTTTAAGGTTTGAAAGAAAAACTCGATAAAAGCAGTGGGAAACATCGATTAGACAAGATAATAAACCAATCTAATCTATGCAAGAGCTTTCGCTGAGTGTATTCTTTTCTCTCTCTTAATGGCAGATAGCAATGACTGGACTTAAGCTTCTACTAGATAAAAACAAACTGAATGGGACCAACTATAAAGACTGGCTGAGGAATCTGAAAATCGCCTTGACTTATGATAAAGTATCATATGTCCTCACGGCTTCAGCCCCGCCCGTCCCTGGTCCAAAATCCTCAGTTGCGGACATTGAAGTCCGCAAGACATGGGACGCTGACTGTGCCACAGCCACATGCCTCGTGCTTGCATCGATGGATAACACACATCAAAAGCAGCACGAGGACATGGACATTCACGGAATATTGCTCCATACAAAGGAGTTGTATGGGGAGCAATCCGCGTATTACGATACGAAGCATCAAAGAAATTGTTTCAGATGCGAATGGCCCCTGGCACACCAGTAGGAGACCATGTTCTGAAGATGATAGCTCTTATAGAAGAGCTTGAGGACCTTGGATGGACGATGGACAATGAACAATATATAGATATTATTCTGCAGACCCTCCCCTCCACCTTTGCTCAGCTCATAGTGAACTTCAACATGCATGGCATGGAGAAGGACCTCCCTGAACTCCTTAATATGTTAAGGAGTGCAGAAAGCACTATGAAGTTAGCAAAAACTCCCGTTATGACTATTGGACAGTCTTCCTCTTCAAGCCCGAAAGCCAAGGCCAAGGGAAAGAAAAAGAAGAAACCCACTAATCCTAAGGGCGGAGTTAAAAAGGTGAAGGGAAAGGGAAAGTCCAAGGCTGGAGACTCGGGGAAAGGCGAATGTTTTCATTGCCACAAGACAGGACACTGGAAGCGCAATTGCACGGAGTACTTAAGTCTGAAGAAGAAGCATGGTGATGCTTCTGCTTCAGGTGCATTTGTGACTGAAAACTGTTTTTCTATAAACTCTGCTTCCTGGGTATTGGATACCGGTTCAGGTTCTCACATTTGCAATTCTATGCAGGGGCTGAGAAATAGCAAGGTTTTGAAGACAGGTGACCATACTCTCCGCGTTGGAAATGGTTCCAATGTACATACAATCGCAGTGGGAGAGTATCACTTGGGGTTGCCATCTGGATGTATTTTGATTTTGAATCCATGTTATTTTGTACCAAGTATGCTATGCAATATAATATCCGTTTCTTTGTTGGACAAAGAAGGATATAATTTTGTGTTGCAGAACAATGTTATGAACATTCACCTGAATCAAATGTTGGTTGGGTATGGTACGCTTAATAACGGAATATATGTCCTAAATCAACACACAGTTTTCAGTATACAATGTTAGTTGTATGTATGCCCTAGAGGCCAGTATTGTACAGATGATGTATATTATATTGGATGCTTGGACATATATAGAGATGACTTTCTTGCTTGATATGATAGTATGCTATCTGGTTACTCTTTATCTTAACATGTACACTAGTCTCTTTAAACTGTCTTATAGTTACATGTTGGTAAAGCCATTAGGATGTGTACTTGACTACCTGGACTATGATGCAGATCATACTAGTGGGGACATGGTAGTCCATAAGTACATCCTTCAAGGTCCCTAGTCGTGGGTGTATCGAGACGGGGCATCGATATACTAGTGTAGACTAGCGTATACGCTTCTCGACCCATGAGATGGGCGATGGATGATCCCATATCCATTGGTGTTTGACATCAGAGATGGTATACGGGTGCTCAGTGGAGACTGGGTACACTGGACGGACTCGCCGAGAACTCCCAGATGGTATTAAACCTCACGTCAGATGGCAGTTCTCAGGTGACACTTGTGCAGGTTAGTCTGTAGACCCGAGATCGTCATAGAGTCTTGTGTGATTCCCACTGTGCTTTGATCTCCACCTTACCACGTCCATGAGGGCGTGCAAAACGGTGGTCTTTGGGTACAGTCCCGAGTCACATGGAGGCAATGAGCGATAGGAGGGGTTTCGTCTCTCCCGGTATTGGGGGTTGATGTTGCGCTGTGCTCGATTGGCCGTAACAGGGAAGTCCCTGGCCAGGGCTGATCAGAGATTTGCTGGTAAGTGTTACCAGTAGTTTCTCGACCCGTTATGAGCCTCATATCGGCACGACTTATCGGTTATTGGGGTCTGACGTTTACCACCCCTAGACTTGATATGCGACATATCAGACGAACAGACCGAACTGTACGGTAAGTGTTACTGTTGGATTCACAGGAGTGCGAGCGGGATAGCTCGTCGATCTTCTGATCGCTCAATACCCGGATGGCCGTTACGTTTAGCAGACCGCTTGCGGCTTGTGGGTGCTTGATATGATCATCATCTGCTACCGGCGTATTGACGAGTCTTTAGAGTCCTACACAGAGGTTTCCTGGCTCAAGCGAAACCAAATAGGAGCGCATATGAGATATGTGCAGGACCGAGAATAATGCGTGTATGTGATACCGCATTTCATTCTCGCGATATATGTTTCGATTGGTTATATTCGATATGACCTAGTTATCGAATCATTGATTCGATAAATCGATACATAGGATACTAGTCGGTTATATGCGATATGACCGGATCGTTAAGTCAAGTGTTGATTTAATGATTTAATGTATAATTATATATTTGATATATTACTTTGCATTATCTAGTATTAGTTCACTTTATATGGATTTTCTCACTTGATGTGCAAGAAGTATATGTGATATACTTTTGTGCACATTTTTGTATCATGTTTGATGATACTTGATCTTTTAGTTAAGTGTATAGAATTAAACCATGATTAATTTGATGATTAGGGTTTTGCATATCCATTTATTTATTCATTTGTTTATTTATTTATTTGGAAAGGATAAAGATGAGAATGGTGGCTTTCTTTGTTTTAAGTTGAAGCTTTATGAAGCTTTGACTTTTGTAACCATTCTTGTCTTCATGCTTAACCCTAACTCATCCAAGTAACCATGGTCTATTCTCTACACTTAACTATAGTTAGTTTATGATAAGTATTGAATTATTATTCATTTTAACTCAACACTTATCATATTCTTTCTTCTTCTTCATCTTCATCTTCAAGAAAGAAAGCTTGATGCCATCAATGGCAACTTGAGCTAAAGTGAGAGAAATCCAATTCTAAAGTGAACCCACCTCCTATTTCTTCACCCTATACCTCTTGCCAAGTTGTTTTGGGTGTTTTCTTCACAAGTTTCACAACTTGGTGAAGTTGGAGCTTGAACTTGTGCAATCTCGACGTAGATCATCTTCGGCACGAAGCCGACGATCTATTCCGCTCATTTCTCCGATGAAGCCGACGTGAGAGTCCGAGATTCGAGATGGACAGCGAGGGGACCACTACGTGGAGCTAAGGAAGTGGAGAACCGGATCTACAAAGGTTGTAGTTTCTTTCCTTTAGTTAAAGTGTTAACTAGTTTCGTATTTCGCCTAAACATCTAGTCTACGATCCGTATTAGGGTTTCTCGGCACCCATAAAATTTTGAATTGGCATGGTTGATGCCTTGTGAGACCTCTATAGTGTGCCTAGGAACCCTACAGTGGTATCAGAGCCTAGCTAGAGCCTTAGGCGAAGTCTAGACGGAGTTTGAAGTCCGAACGAACCCGAAACCCTAAACCCCATGAGCTCTCTGGACTTTTTCTAAAATCTCGGATTTTTCCATATTAAAAATTCTTAAAAAATTCAGCAAAGAATTCTAAGAATTACGGTGCAATTTGTTTCCAATTAACAGTACACTGTGCGGCGGAACCGCGGCAGAAGCATGGCTTCTGCGGCGGTTCCGCGGCTCTATGGTGACGTCAGCCCTAATTTTTTGCACAGTAATTCCTGATAAATTATGCTGAGTTTTCTGGGAATTTTTAAATTGACTCAAGGGTTGAGTGCTCTGGGGTTGTATTGGGAATCGACGATTCGATCGGATTATCAAACCTTGTCTAAGTGTTTTTCCGGATAACTTTAGAATATGTTAAAAAGTTGGATACGGATATAAATACCCAAGTTTTCCCCTGCCGGAAAAATATCCAAGTGTTGGATTTTTGTGTGGTTTAAGGACGTTCTAAGTAGTGCAAGTAATGCGATGGTCCCTCTAGAAGACAACAAACCTTAACTCGATTATGTGACCGTCTTGAACTGCCCTTTGAACCTTCGGGTTTGGGGCCGTACGGCGTGCCACATGTGAGGCGTTGGCTTGACCCTTCTACGGCTGGACTATTGGTACTGAGGCATGAAGTGAATGTCTTTGAACCTATTTCATGTGTTGAACGGTTTCGGGAAAACTTGGGTGTTCGAATGTTCGATCGGAAAGTTTAACATATTCTATTTATGCGGAATTGGATACAATAATTGGAATTCACAAACAGTCATGAGATAACTGGATGAATGTTATAAATCTAGCGGTTTAGTTTCACTTGATATCGAAAAGAGTTTTCGATAATGGGACTAAAATGCGGGGTTTATAACTATTAGGCATGTGATGTCTAAGTATTTCATTTGATTAGGCATGTGATGTCTAAAGAGATTGCGGATTCCAACGGTTGTAGTTTTACACTTTCTTTTCTGTGACCGTAAATGTAATATGTGATATCGCCGGTTTCGTTGCTATATGTCAACGACAATTGGGATGCGCATATTTACTTACGTTGATGACATGTGATGTTATGTGTTGCTGGATATGTTATATTGGATTGTCGTGTTCGAATAGCCGGGGGTTTTTATGTGAGATGAGTGTTTTTCATTTTCATTCATGTAAAAACTTGTATGTAATATCTTTTATTTGGGGCACTTCCAGGTTGCGGAAGTCGTCACCTTTTGTATATTATTTACTTTTCCGCATTAGGATAGACCCAAGGAGGGGAGCACAAGTAACCGGGTTCTGGGGTCCAGTGGGAGACCAACTCGAGGAGTCGAGTCCGGGTCTCCTAACCTTAGAATTGGTAGGGTTGCTTGCCGCTCTCGTAGGGGTCTAGGGGTGTGGGATTGGCTATTCATCACGACCGTGGAATCCGTGTTTTATACTGGCTCGTATTGAAAACACGGATGTCCTAGTATATCCAATGTTTCATATGTTTCTTCTGCTGCGATATCTGTGATGTGATCATGTGATGTTCTGTGATAGATACTATATATAGTATATATGATATATTATATAGACGTTACTTATGTTTTGCACCCGCACTAGCCCTGCCCTGCTCTGTCGTTAGTTACCTAACCTAACGGTGCACGAGGGGACATCGAGGCGAATGCGGATGGCATAAGTGTACGTCGTATTTATCTGTGATGTTTAGGTATTTAAATGATGGGACTTCATTAATGTGATTAATGAAAGAAAAGAAACCTAAGATGTTCATTAATGTGATTAATGAAAGAAAAGAAACATAAGATGTTGTAGAATCAAATTTTAAACAAAACAGGTAGCTACAGTTCTTGCTTTACATAGCGGTATATATGATATACCCTGCACCTTATTCGATGAGGAAAGGACCGAGATCCCTTCACCGGGAGTGACTCCTTTAGCAATAACTGGCAGATGCTACACACTCGGTTTGACTTTTGATTGCTTCTATAGTTTCTGCTTTGCACAGTGATATATATGATATATCCCGCACCTCATTCGACGAGGAAAGGGCCGACGATCCCTTCACCGGGAGTGACCCCTTTAGCAAAACTAGAAAAGCCTCAAAATCACTCCATTTCAAAACTTCATTTGATTCTACAACGATATCAAGTTCATTACGCAATAGGTTTTCAGAAAAACCTGTCGTAGCCCTCCGTCATTTCAGATAAGTACTAGTTAGTATTCGTGCTACGTTTGTTGACTATGTTAAGGCGTAGTGTGCGGTAGCTGACCAGTATTTATCTGCTTATGCATATGATGCAGATTGGATTAGGGTAGTCGTGCGACTTTGTTGACTATGTTAAGGGTCGTACGGGTGGGTTTAATTCAATCAGGAAATGACCGGTTGAACTTGACTAGCACTTATGATTTGTTGACTATGTTAAGGTCATAAAGCTGCTAGGGGCAAAATATTATCGGGAATTTCAAGTGTTGAAATTTGCAATGAGATTGCATACCTTCTATGAGATAGTTGGATCTCGATACCCACTGCGAGTAAGAGTTACTCCTGGGAGAGTTTTACACATTACAATTAGCCGATCAAGTAGGTGTCTAAAAAGGTGTTAACGAGGTTACGCCTCTGGGAAAACGAGGTTTACAGTAATTAGGTTCGTGCGAAAGCACGGGGGACCTCCCTCAAAGTACCGACACTGGACTGGCTGAAAGATTGGCGAACTTGTAGTGTGTAATTAATCCCGGCTAGTCTTTCCTTTTAGGGTTTGAAGGAAGATTTGATAAAAACAGTGGGAGCCATCCTGATTAGATAAGATAATAACCAATCTGATCTTGCACGAGCTTACGCTAAAGTGTTTTCTTCTCTCTCTCTCCAGGTAGCGACCATTTCATGCCTTAATAAAGATAATAATATGGATGTATTGACCGAACCCGCATGTTATACTGTGCTGGGGAACGTTGGTTCCGTTCTTTCCTATAAGAGTTATAGGACTGAACAGGATATAGGGGAATACCAGGATTCCCATGCCACTCGAATGAAGAAAGTACATGTTGATGCATTTTCTTCGGGTGTGTTCGTTACAGAGAACTGTTTCTCCATTTGCTCCACGTCCTGGGTATTAGATACCGGGTCAGGATCCCATATATGTAATCAGTTACATGGGCTTAGGAAAGGTAGAGAACTTGGAGAAGGTGATAAAGACATTAGAGTTGGAAATGGTGCAATTGTTGCAGCTAAGACTGTCGGGGAATATCACCTTGTATTACCGACTGGCAATACATTGGTTCTGAACGAATGCTATTACATGCCGAACCTGATATGCAACATTATATCGGTTTCTTTATTGAGTAAAGAGGGATATAATTTTGTATTACAGGACAATGTTATGAACATTTTCCGTAACCAAAAGTTGGTTGGATCAGGCACGTTGTGCAATGGAATTTATGTTCTAAACCAATCAACGGTTCTGAGTATAACAAACACACACAATAGGAAGAGTTCAGACCTGAACGAATCCTTCTTGTGGCATTGTAGACTGGGTCACATCAATGCGACACGACTGGCTAAGTTGCATAAGGATGGATATTTGAAACCATTCGAATTTTCATCTTATGACACTTGCCAGTCATGTCTCAAAGGCAAGATGACCAAAACTCCGTTTACGGGACACGGAGAAAGAGTTAACGAACTCTTGGGACTGATACATAGTGATGTATGCGGTCCCATGTCTATACATGCCAGGGATGGTTCTTCGTACTTCATTACATTCACTGACGATCTCTCTAGATTCGGATATGTGTTCCTGATGAAACACAAATCAGAAGCTTTTGAGAAATTTAGAGAATATAAACAAGAAGTCGAGAACCAAACCGGAAAAAGTAATAAAATCCTTCGATCTGATCGAGGAGGTGAATACTTGAGCAATGAATTCCTGGACTTCCTAAAAGAGAATGGGATTCTCTCTCAGCTGACTCCTCCATATACACCACAGCACAACGGTGTATCTGAACGGAGGAACCGCACCCTATTGGATATGGTGCGCTCTATGATGAGCACAGCTGAGTTACCTATTTCCTTTTGGGGATATGCGCTGGAGACAGCAACATACCTATTGAATCAAGTTCCATCTAAATCTGTACCTACCACACCATATGAGATATGGAGTGGGAAGAGACCATATTTTAAACGAGTTAAGATATGGGGTTGTCCGGCCTATGTCAAAAGGCAAAATCCAGACAAACTCGAGGCACGGTCAGTTCTTTACAAGTTTGTGGGATATCCTAAGAATTCACAAGGGTATCTTTTCTACCATGCTGAAGAACAAAAGGTGTTTGTTTCTCAATATGCCACCTTTTTAGAAAAGGAATTCCTTGAAAAAGAAATTAGTGGCAAAGTGGTAGAACTGGAAGAAGTTCCAGATACACAAACCGTAACTGAAGATTTAGTGGAACCAGAAGATTCAGTAGTTCCCAATGAACCTCAGCCTCTCCGCCGATCTAGTAGGGTTCCTCGACAGCCTGAGAGATACTACGGTTTTCTCATGGATGGAGGGAGCGAGGATTGCATCATGGAGGATGATGACCCAACTAGCTTCGAGCAGGCCATCACGAGTAGGGACTCAGTGAAATGGCTGGATGCTATGCGGTCCGAGATGGAATCCATGTACACCAACAAAGTATGGACTTTGGAAATTGCTCCTGAAGGGGTAAAACCCATTGGGAGCAAGTGGATCTTCAAGAAAAAACTTGGTATAGATGGGAAAGTGGAGACTTTCAAAGCTAGACTTGTAGCAAAGGGTTTTCGTCAAAGACCAGGTGTGGACTATGACGAGACCTTTTCTCCAGTGGCTATGCTTAAATCCATCCGGATCATGCTTGCCATCGCTGCATATCATGATTACGAAATCTGGCAAATGGATGTTAAGACCGCCTTTCTAAATGGTGATTTAGAAGAGTGCGTGTACATGACTCAGCCAGAGGGCTTCGTAGACAGTGGGAGCAGCGGGAAGGTGTGCAAGCTGCTTAAATCCATTTATGGATTAAAGCAAGCATCGCGGAGTTGGAACATCTGTTTTGACGTCGTTATCAAAGAGTTTGATTTCGTCAAAAACCTAGATGAACCTTGTATATACAAGAAGGTGGCAGGGAGTAAGGTTGTCTTCCTCGTATTGTACGTGGACGACATACTCTTGATAGGAAATGATATTCCTATGCTGCAATCGGTCAAGCTCTTCTTATCACAAAGATTCTCAATGAAAGATCTTGGTGATGCCTCCTGCATATTGGGAATTAGGATCTATAGAGATAGATCCAAACGGATTTTGGGATTGTCCCAATCCAGGTACATTGACACCATACTAAAGAGGTTTAGTATGGAAGAATCCAAGCGTGGGAACTTGCCCACGATCTCTGGAGTCACTCTCTCCAAAGAGATGTCTCCCAAGACTGATTTGGAGAGAGCTCGCATGCAAGGGATACCCTATGCTTCGGCTGTAGGCTCTATCATGTATGCGATGCTATGTACCAGACCCGATGTAGCATACTCACTAAGTGTAGTGAGCAGGTATCAAGCCGATCCTGGAGAGAATCACTGGACAGCTGTGAAGAGCATTCTCAAGTACTTACGAAGGACTAAAGAGATGCTCTTGGTGTATGGTAACGGAGAACTCCAAGTGGAGTCCTTTACCGATTCGAGCTTCCAGAGTGATAAGGACGACTCTAAGTCGCAGTCGGGTTTTGTCTTTACCCTTTACGGAGGGGCGGTTAGCTGGAAGAGTTCCAAGCAGGAAACCGTGGCAGACTCGACGATGGAGGCTGAATACATCGCTGCCAACGATGCTGCCAAAGAGGCTGTCTGGATCAAGAAGTTCATTACTGAACTTGGAGTGGTTCCATCCATTGAGCATCCAATACCTTTGTATTGTGATAACAATGGAGCGGTGGCTTTGGCCAAGGAACCCAGGTCCCATCAGCGATCCAGGCATATTCTGAGGCGGTGTCACCTGATCCGGGAGATAGTTGATCGCCGGGAGATCGAGGTCAGGAGGGTTGACACGAAGAACAACACGGCGGATCCACTCACGAAGGCCATTCCCCAGATACAGTTTGAGAGACTCTTCGGGATGCTCGGTATGCGATACTACAGCAGCTGGCCTTAGTGCAAGTGGGAGATTGTTAGTTGTATGTATACCCTAGAGGCCAGTATTGTACAGATGATGTATATTATATTGGATGCTTGGACATATATAGAGATGACTTTCTTGCTCGATATGATAGTATGCTATCTGGTTACTCTTTATCTTAACATGTACACTAGTCTCTTTAAACTGTCTTATAGTTACATGTTGGTAAAGCCCTTAGGACGTGTACTTGACTACCTAGACTATGATGCAGATCATACTAGTGGGGACATGGTAGTCCATAAGTACATCCTTCAAGGTCCCTAGTCGTGGGTGTATCGAGACGGAGCATCGATATACCAGTGTAGACTAGCGTATACGCTTCTCGACCCATGAGATGGGCGATGGATGATCCCATATCTATTGGTGTTTGACATCAGAGATGGTATACGGGTGCTCAGTGGAGACTGGGTACACTGGACGGACTCGCCGAGAGCTCCCAGATGGTATTATACCTCACGTCAGATGGCAGTTCTCAGGTGACACTTGTGCAGGTTAGTCTGTAGACCCGAGATCGTCATAGAGTCTTGTGTGATTCCCACTGTGCTTTGATCTCCACCTTACCACGTCCATGAGGGCGTGCAAAACGGTGGTCTTTGGGTACAGTCCCGAGTCACATGGAGGCAATGAGCGATAGGAGGGGTTTCGTCTCTCCCGGTATTGGGGGTTGATGTTGCGCTGTGCTCGATTGGCCGTAACAGGGAAGTCCCTGGCTAGGGCTGATCAGAGATTTGCTGGTAAGTGTTATCAGTAGTTTCTCGACCCGTTATGAGCCTCATATCGGCACGACTTATCGGTTATTGGGGTCTGACGTTTACCACCCCTAGACTTGATATGCGACATATCAGACGAACAGACCGGACTGTACGGTAAGTGTTACTGGTTGGATTCACAGGAGTGCGAGCGGGATAGCTCGTCGATCTTCCGATCGCTCAATACGCGGATGGCCGTTACGTTTAGCAGACCGCTTGCGGCTTGTGGGTGCTTGATATGATCATCATCTGCTACCGGCGTATTGACGAGTCTTTAGAGTCCTACACAGAAGTTTCCTGGCTCAAGCGAAACGAAATAGGAGCGCATATGAGATATGTGCAGGACCAAGAATAATGCGTGTATGTGATACCGCATTTCATTATCGCGATATATGTTTCGATTGGTTATATTCGATATGACCTAGTTATCGAATCATTGATTCGATAAATCGATACATAGGATACTAGTCGGTTATATGCGATATGACCGGATCGTTAAGTCAAGTGTTGATTTAATGATTTAATGTATAATTATATATTTGATATATTACTTTGCATTAGCTAGTATTAGTTCACTTTATATGGATTTTCTCACTTGATGTGCAAGAAGTATATGTGATATACTTTTGTGCACATTTTTGTATCATGTTTGATGATACTTGATCTTTTAGTTAAGTGTATAGAATTAAACCATGATTAATTTGATGATTAGGGTTTTGCATATCCATTTATTTATTCATTTGTTTATTTATTTATTTGGAAAGGATAAAGATGAGAATGGTGGCTTTCTTTGTTTTAAGTTGAAGCTTCATGAAGCTTTGACTTTTGTAACCATTCTTGTCTTCATTCTTAACCCTAACTCATCCAAGTAACCATGGTCTATTCTCTACACTTAACTATAGTTAGCTTATGATAAGTATTGAATTATTATTCATTTTAACTCAACACTTATCATATTCTTTCTTCTTCTTCATCTTCATCTTCAAGAAAGAAAGCTTGATGCCATCAATGGCAACTTGAGCTAAAGTGAGAGAAATCCAATTCTAAAGTGAACCCACCTCCTATTTCTTCACCCTCTACCTCTTGCCAAGTTGTTTTGGGTGTTTTCTTCACAAGTTTCACAACTTGGTGAAGTTGGAGCTTGAACTTGTGCAACCTCGACGTAGATCATCTTCGGCACGAAGCCGACGATCTATTCCGCTCATTTCTCCGATGAAGCCGACGCGAGAGTCCGAGATTCGAGATGGACAGCGAGGGGACCACTACGTGGAGCTAAGGAAGTGGAGAACCGGATCTACAAAGATTGTAGTCTCTCTCCTTTAGTTAAAATGTTAACTAGTTTCGTATTTCGCCTAAACATCTAGTCTACGATCCGTATTAGGGTTTCTCGGCACCCATAAAATTTTGAATTGGCATGGTTGATGCCTTGTGAGACCTCTATAGTGTGCCTAGGAACCCTACATACAACACACTAATAAAAGAAAACTTTCAGAATTAAATGAAGCTTTTCTTTGGCATTGTAGACTTGGTCATATTAACGAAACAAGACTAAACAAGTTACACAAAGATGGATATTTAAACTCTTTTGAATATAAATCTTATGCGACTTGCCAGTCTTGTATCAAGGGTAAAATGACCAAAACTCCATTTACCGGACACGGAGAAAGAGCTACTCAGCTCCTTGGCCTCATACATAGTGATGTATGTGGGCCAATGTCTACACAGGCTAGAGGCGGTTTTTCATACTTCATTACATTCACTGACGACTTCTCAAGATTCGGTCATGTATTTTTATTAAAACACAAGTCCGACGCTTTCGAGAAATTCATTGAATATAAACAAGAAGTAGAAAAACAAACCGGCTTGAGTATTAAGATGCTTCGATCAGATCGAGGTGGTGAGTATCTCAGTACAGAATTTGCAAACTTCCTAAAAGAGAATGGGATTCTCTCTCAACTCACTCCTCCTTACACACCACAGCACAACGGTGTGTCAGAACGACGGAATAGGACCCTATTAGATATGGTCCGGTCCATGATGAGTGACGCTGAGTTACCAGTCTCGTTTTGGGGGCATGCATTGGAGACTGCAGCGTTTCTGCTAAACAGGGTTCCAACCAAAGCCGTGTCTACCACGCCATATGAGATATGGAATGGGAAGAGACCATCTCTTAAGAGAATTAAGATTTGGGGTTGCCCGGCATATGTTAAAAAGCAGAATCCGGACAAACTCGAGACACGGTCAGTCATGTGTAACTTTGTGGGATATCCAAAGAATTCTTATGGATATCTGTTCTACCACAAAGAGGAACAAAAGGTGTTTATTTCCCAGTATGCCACATTCTTGGAAAAAGAGTTTTTCACAGATAAAGATGATGGCAAGGTGGTGGATCTAGAAGAGGTTCTAGAGACACAAACTACAAATGACGATTTGGTTGAACCGGCTGTTGCAACAGAAACTAAGGAACCTCGGCCACTCCGAAGGTTTGGTAGGACTTCTCGCCCACCGGAGAGGTACTACGGTTTCCTCATTGATGGTGACAGGGAAGATTGCATCATGGATGATGATGATCCTACCAGTTTTCAGCAAGCTATCACGAGTGGTGACTCTATGAAGTGGTTGGATACCATGAGATTCGAAATGGAGTCTATGTACACCAACAAAGTATGGACTTTGGACGTTGTACCCCCTGGGGTAAAACCTGTAGGGTGCAAATGGATCTTTAAAAGAAAGATTGGTGTGGATGGGCAGGTAGAGACCTATAAGGCAAGACTTGTGGCGAAAGGTTTTCGTCAAAGACTAGGTTTGGACTATGACGAAACTTTTTCGCCCGTAGCCATGCTTAAATCCATTCGAATCCTACTTGCTATTGCTGCTCACTACGACTATGAAATCTGGCAGATGGACGTTAAAACAGCATTTCTAAATGGAGATTTAGAAGAACGCGTTTATATGGATCAGCCAGAGGGCTTCATTGACAGTGGGAGCAGCGAGAAAGCATGTAGATTGCTTAAATCCATATATGGGTTAAAGCAGGCATCTCGGAGTTGGAACATCTGTTTCGATGATGTTATCAAAAAGTTTGATTTCATCAAAAATCCAGATGAACCTTGTGTTTATAAGAAGGCTGTAGGAAGAGCTGTCACATTCCTCGTATTGTACGTGGATGACATTCTTCTGATAGGAAATGATATTCCTATGCTGCAGTCGGTTAAATCATTCTTATCACTAAGGTTCTCCATGAAGGACCTGAGTGATGCCACATACATCCTGGGCATAAGGATCTATAGGGATAGATCCAAAAAGTTATTGGGATTGTCCCAAACCAGGTACATCAACACCATCCTAAAAAGGTTTAGTATGGAAGACTCCAAGCGGGGTGCCTTACCCGCTTGCCATGGAGTCACTCTCTCCAAGGATTCTTGTCCAAAGACCGATGAAGAGAGAGCTCGCATGAGCATTATACCTTATGCTTCGGCAGTAGGATCTATAATGTATGCGATGTTTTGTACACGCCCAGATGTAGGTTATGCACTTAGTGTTGTAAGCAGGTATCAATCCAGCCCAGGGGAGAACCACTGGACAGCTGTGAAGAACATTCTTAAGTACTTACGAAGGACTAAAGAATTGTTCTTGGTGTATGGTAATACAGATCTCCAAATGGAGGCCTTTACCGATTCGAGCTTCCAGAGCGATAAGGATGACAGCAAATCTATTTCAGGGTTTGTATTTACCCTCAATGGAGAGGAGGTAAGTTGGAAGAGTTCCAAACAGGATACCGTTGCAGACTCTACGATGGAAGCTGAGTACATTGCTGCAAATGATGCCGCCAAGGAAGCCGTCTGGATGAAGAAGTTCGTCTCGGAGCTAGGAGTAGTTCCAACCATTATTGATCCAATACCTTTGTATTGTGACAATAATGGGGCGATGGCGTTAGCCAAGGAGCCCAGATCCCATCAGCGGTCCAGACACATCCTGAGGCGCTTTCATTTGATCCGGGAGATTGTAGATCGCCGCGAAATCAAGATTAAGAGAGTAGACACAAAGAACAACGCCGCGGATCCATTCACCAAGGCCCTCCCTCAGCCGCAGCATGAGCGACTTTTTGAGATGTTGGGTATGAGATACGCCAATAACTGGCCTTAGTGCAAGTGGGAGATTGTTGGATATATGTATGCCCTAAAGGCCATTATATGATAGTGGATGTATCTATACATGTATATATATATATATTCAGTATGCATTCTTGCTCGACATGATAGTATGCTATCTGGTTCTTCTTTATCTGACATGTTGATTTGATCATGCTTTTATTCATTCATACATGCTGATAAAGCCCTGAGAATATTGGCTTGACTGCTCTGATTATGATGGAGATCATACTAGTGGGACATCTGTAGTCTATAAGCATATCCTGGAAAGTCCCTAGTCGTAGGTATATCGAGACGGGGCATTGATATACCAGAGTAGACTAGCGTTTATGATACTAGACCCATGTGATGGGCGATGGATGATCCCATATCCATTGGTGTTTGACATCAAGATCATATACGGGTGCTTAGTGGTGACTGGGTACACTGGACGGACTCGCCGAGAACTCCTATATGGAATTATATCTATCGTCGGATAGCAGTTCTCAGGTAACACTGGTACAGGTTAGTCTGTAGACCCGAGATCGTCATGGAGTCTTATGTGCTCTCCCACTGTACTTTGATTGCCACCCTACCACGGCTCTACTGAGTCGTGCAAACAGGTGACTGTTGGGTACAGTCCCGAGACACACGAAGGCAGTGAGCGATAGGAGGGGTTTCGTCTCTCCCGGTATTGGGAGTTGATGCTGTGCTGTGCCCGACTGGTTATATCAGTAAGTCCCTGGCCAGGGCTGCTGAGATTTGCTGATAAGTGTTATCAGTAGTTTCTTGATCTGTTATAGACCATTCACCGGCACGACTTATTGAGTTATTAGGGTCGACGTGACCATCCCTAGGCTCGATATGCAGCATATCTGACGAAGAGACCGGACTGTACGGTAGTGTTGCCGGATGGCTCGACGGGAGTTGTAGCAGGTTCGCTTGTTTTCTTCTGATCGCTCAATACCCGGGTGGCCGTTACGTTTAGCTGACCGCTTGCGGTTTGGGGGTACCTGATATGATCATCACCCTCTGCCGGCGTATTGACGAGTCTTAGAGTCCCACAAAGGAGTTACCCAGTCCAGGCGAAACGTTGTGGTGCGCGTATGCGATATGCGCATGCACCCGATTAAAATGTGCGTATATGATACCGAACATTGATCGGGTGGCCTGCTTTTGGTGGGGTCGTATGAGATATGACCGGATTGATAAATTAAGTGTTGATTTATCATCTAACCATTAGTTTTCTCACTTGAAACCTTTCTAGGGTTTGATGGATGTATGCATGCATGCATGCGTTTCTTTCTTTCATTCTAGTTTCATGCACATGTGGATGTGCATACATGCATACATACATACACCCATCCATCATGGTTGTTAGCATATGGAAATGGTGGCAATATAAGACTCACACCATGGATTAAATTGTGGATTATTATTTGATTTTGGATTTAAAAGAAAATGAAAAGGAAAGAATAATCATTCTAGCTTCTACATTCTTCCTTTGACCTAACCATGCTCAACTACCACTAACCTAGGGTTATCCTTCTCTTTATCATTTAAAACCCAAGTTAAATTAACTATCCATCATTTAATCATGGTTGAAAGTGAGAAGGAATAAAAATATAAAAGGTTATATTTCATTTCTTTTCACTTAAGGGTTATTTTTTTCACCTCTAGTTAAAAATAGCCACCATCTTCATTCTCCTTCATCTTTTCCTCTCTAGTTTTTTCTAGTGAGTTAAACACAATTAAAGAAAGGTTTTTGAAGTGAGATCCATAGCCACAACATCATTCTACTCAAGTCTAGCCAACTTGATTAGAGTGTTCTCTTTGTTTTTCCAAAGTTGCTAGCTTTGACGGGAAACTTCGGGTGGATCGTCGTGGACGAAAGAGGACTACGAGTGGACCTTCTTCCAACACCCTAGAGATCAAGGAGTCAAGCAAAAGGGGAGCTACAAAGGTTGTAGCCTTCAAACCCTAATCTTTACTAGCTTAATAGTTTCGAAACCCTAATTTTCTAGGATCGATTCCTTTGCATGTTCGTTTAGCACCATAAAAATTTAAACTTTTGGACATGTGATGCTTCAAAACTCTTCATAGGGTGCTAGACAAACCTTTCAGAGACAATTCTCGGGACGAAGGTCCGGGGTACATCTTAAACATATCACCCCTGCTCCTTTTCCCGTAAGTCCCGGAACACGTTGTCTGCCACGTGTCATGATCTGGAGAGGTCTCGGTATTGAGCATCATCAAACCCCGCACTCTTCCTAGACCAACTAAGTTATTGCTCATTGCTAAAATCTGGGATTTTAATTCGGCCTAAAATGCGTATCCAAACATTCCTTAATTTCTCAAAAGTTTATCTAGAAGTCTTCATAAGGAAACTCCGAAATACACGTTCTTGGTTCACTTGGTTCTCAGGAGTCCATGTTGGACCCACCAACCATGGAATGTTAAATTTGGAGATTTTGTAAACAGGTCCAAAATATATCGATCCCATTTTATGCAATAATTTGTGCACCACCATGCCAACCTTTTTGCTGATTTATGTGGGACCCACTGGACTGGAACAGCACCCCAATTGGTGGGCCCCAAACTCTGATGACAACTCCTGACCAAAAAATTGAGAGCATGAACTAGGTTTTTGCTGAGATTTGAAGGAAAGTCCAAATTTTCTTAAGAGAGAGATGGAAAACATTATACAGAAGTCTTCTGAGAAAGTGCAAGTGTCTTTTTCCATCGTAGTATGGTTAATTTTTTTTGCTTATCGACTAATCTCTCATTTCACATCAATTATATACTAATTAATCATTTTTTGATTAAACGAAACTACATAAAGCTAAAAAGAAAATAAACAGAAATAAAAAGATACATAGTCCAAGCAACACTACTCAATATACTGATTAATCTTGATAATATTAAAAAAGAAACCTATTTATATTTAGGGTCGGTTGATATTTTAAAAAATTCCATGTTAGAATATTTAAAATTATAAAGGGCATAAAACCAAAAGACTACACAAATGAAACTAAGAATTTGTTTCTTGCAGACAACAGAAAAACGAAGATCGGATTCAAACTTGTAGAAGTCAAGATATTTAAGGTACGGTCCTAAATTTCTTTTGCATTTATAAATGCAAACATGACATCACGTGTTGGTTCTGGCACATGCTAACTAGAATCTAGATCAAATACAACTAACCTCTATCCTATAAGGATCAGCCAGACGAAACGATAAGTCGATAAAACTGCTCATTTTCATAATCCGAGCTATAATGTAGCTTTGAGTTATTGCATGGCTCCATTATGGAAACCTTTTAATGTTGCTGTGATCGCTCACACGTAACTAATCGGCTGCTGCCCGCTAAAGATCCATCCAAAAGAACATGGAGTGGGTCCCACCTTTTTAATCTCCATGAGGCTCAACCTCCTGTTTTACCTTGTTCCGACTGCACCGACCGTAACTTATTAACCCCGGCTGAGCGCAGCCTCAATAATCTCATGCAGAGAAAATAAATGAAGTCTTAATTCAATAAGGGCCTCTTTGGTTGTAGGATTATGAAAGAATTGGATTGTGGAATCCAAAAATCTGCGAGGATTCTATAATTTTGTGTTTGCTTGTGGGATTTGGATTTGTATGATTCCTTTGTTTTTTATGGGGTGCCCACCACAAAACAAGGATCCTTGAATCCTAAAAAATTTGGAGAATTTGCAAGGATTTGACACCATTCATTGTACTTTTAGATGGGACCCGGGTACTTTATTTATTTAATAATCCTCTCTCTATTTATCTCTCTCTAAAACCCTCAAATCCAAATCCCATTTTCTTTTCACCATCCAAACAAAGATTATAAGGATCAACAAATTCAATACTAGAAATCCAATACCAACCAAACAACAAATTACCAAATCAAGAAATTTTCAAACGTAATATTTTGAAATCCAAATTTCATAATCTTGCATCAAAACAGCCCCTAACAAAAAAAACCCTCTCCCAAAAGTAAACCCCGCGGTTCCTTCCCTTCGGGTGCAAGTATAAATAATGGCAATCCACCGTGTCCTGCTTGCTCCCATTATTAAAACATTAATCAATAAATATACTTAAAAAAAGGGATAAAATATTACCTTTTTCAACGAGGGAGAGGGAGAGGGAGAGGGAGTGAGCAGGCAGACACAGATATAGAAAGAGGAGCTGGCTGTTTCAAAGCTCCCCATTTGCTCATTTTTCAAGCCCTAAACCCTTTTCCCCATTTCCTCTCTCTTTTTCTCTCAAAATCTGAGAGAAACTAGAGAGAAAGAAGCGATTTTTATTGTTTGTGTTGGATTTGGGCAATGGTTTTGGTAGTTTGATGGTTGCTAGGGTTGCGGCCGCCTTGATTTTGAGCTAGATCTGTTGTCTTCTCTGGCTTAGTTCAGCTCAATTTCTCTAATGGTAAGATCTATTTCTCTGTTTAGTTCTGTATTTCTAACTTTCTATCGCTGCTTCTTTTGACCCAGTACACTGGGATGGGGATTAAAAAGCAATGTAGCTTTGATTTCCTTGTTCTTTGAGTATTTTGGATCAGTTGGTCCCTTTTTGGGGACAAAACACATGAAAGTTGCGGTTTTGGTGAATGAAAGTAGGGGTTTGATGTAAAGTTGTTTATATATATATATATATATATATATATATATATAAAGATTTTAAGATGTTGCATGTTTCTAGCAATGAGAATACCTTTTCCCCCTCATTTAAAATATCAGCTCATTTTACATTTCCCATTGTAGGAAAAGTTAAAAATTAGAGAGAAGATTATTAGTTAGAATGCATTTTCTGTTATTTGCGAGCGGGAAGTGTAGAAATTACAAGACTTCGTTGTTTAATTCTTATTTCATAGTTTGTTCCTTTTTTTGGAAGCGGGAAGTGTAGAAAAGAAGCTACAACCTTTGTAGCCAAGTCCTTCACTTCAATAGCTCTTTGTAGTAGTCTCTTGAACTCCTTATAGGGCTTCACTTGAAGAAAGGAACATGTTTACTCGAAGTCTTCTTCGTCAAAGATGATCCACCTTGAGGCAAATCACATTCAAGCTTACACTTCACTAATCAAAGTATTAGTGAAGTAAACAACCTAAATTAAATTGCTAGAATAGTTTAGATTGTTGAAGTAGGGTTTTTGCTCACTAAAAATCTATTCTTTTTCTTTTTCTCTTGAGTGAATAGTAACACAAGAAGAAGTGAAGAAAATGAAGATGAGGATGAGCTTTGGATGAGGATAAGTCTAAAATGATAACTTATATGAATTCAAAATGAAAATAGAAAATGAGTCATGCTTCTACTTTGTTCCAAAGTAATGACTCATTTTCTCATTTCATTTATTCATATAAGTGATCATTATCTCCTTATCATATACTCCAATGTAATTCTCATATATACATCTTCCATGTATCATCAACCATGACACAAATGAATATATATTTATATCAAATATATAAATATATATAAAGAGAAGAAAATCATAAGTGAGCATAATATTAGTTAATATATATAAATATATATCATATATATAAATATATATCAATTATTAAATCAACAATTGATTCAAGAATCCAGTTATCTCACATATAACCCGGCTAATATTAATTAACGCTAGATTAGAATACGGCATCATATGCTCGTATTTAATCAAGCTCCCACATATATTTCCATACATGCCCTACTTCGTTTCGCTTGAGCTAGGAAACCTTTACGTGGGGCTCTAAAGGCTCGCCAATACGCTAGCAGTAGGTAATGATCATATCAAATACTTACAAGCCGTCAGCGGTACTAGCTGGACGTAACGGCTACCCAAGTATTGAACGAATAGAAAATCAACAAGTAAACTTGTTCAAACTCCTGTAGAGCCTATAAACAACATTTACCGTACAATCCGGTCTCTTCGTCTGATATGTCACATATCGCGTCTGGAGGGTGAAATCGTCAGACCCCAATAACTCGATAAGTCATGCCGATGTGTGGCCTATAACGAATCGAGAAACTACTGATAACACTTATCAGTAAATCTCATCAGCTCTGGCCAGGAACTTGCTGTTATAGCCAATCGAGTATAGCACAACATCAACTCCTAATACCGAGAGAGACGAAACCCCTCCTGTCGCTCATCGCCTCCATGTGACTCGGGACTATACCTAAAAACCATCTGTTTGCACGATTCAGTAGAGCCGTGGTAGGGAGGAAATCAAAGCACAGTGAGAAACACATAAGACACTATGACGATCTCGGGTCTATAGACTAATCTGTACAAGTGTCACCAGAGAAATGCTATCTGACGATAGATATGGTACCATCTATGAGTTCTCGGCGAGTCCGTTCGGTGTATCCATTCTCCAATGAGCACCTATATACAATCTTTGATGTCAAACACCAATGCCTGAGATCAGTCATCACTCCATACAGGGTCAAGCAACATATACACTAGTCCACTCTGGAATATCGATGTTCTATTTCGATACTCTCTCGATTAGAAACAATTAAGGATGTGCTTGTGGACTACACAAGCTCCGCTAGTATGAGCTACATCATAGTTCTGGTAATCAAGCTAACATCCTAAAGGCTTTATTAATATGTATCAATGAACTAGTAAACTAGAACAAATGTACATGTTAAGATAAAAAGTAACTAGATAGCATACTATCATGTTGAGCAAGAAAGTACTTTCTCTCTCTCTATATATATGTCCAAGCATCCACTATAATATACAATAATGGCCTTTACGGCATACATATTCCTAACAAGGGATATTTGTGCAAACATATTTTAAACACTCAGGCTAGATGGGTGGGCTAAATATCCATTAATCTTTGTATTTGGGCTTGCGTAAGCTTTGAGTTGGCATCTTGGTCATGCTAACTTTTTTGATACCGCTATACTTTTTGATAATCATTGTTTAATATCTAAATAGTCCTTGCAGCAAGAAAAATTGTCATAGTTAATCTTTGAAATTTTGCAAGTCTCTAGTGCATAAATGTCAAATATGTATAAAATAACATCAAATATTCAGTAAGTATAGACCGGCAGGATGTAGCTTTTGAGGCACAGAGACTTATGAGTTATGAATGGCAAGAAAATAATAGAAGAAAGGCATAGTTTTTTTCTTATATCAAGTATGGTGCATAACTACCTCAATGACCCACATTGGTTTTAGTAAACAAGACATAAGTTAAAACAGGAACCAGACACCAATCCTAACCGAAAAGAAAACATTTTCCAAGATAATTAAATACTTTCAAAATCCAATTGGATGGGATCACAACTATTTTGAACGTTTCAATATTTCAACTCTTTGCAACCATAATGAATGTGGACTAAACAAAGGTTTATGATATAGAGGGTGACTTTCTCTTGACTGCAATGCTTCTTTGATCAAGCAAATTTATCTCGAAACTTAAATTCTCAAGTGTGCATAAAGTTTTATACCTGGAGGTTTAATTATTGATACATCAAGTTTTGCAAAGAATACTTAACTGCTTTACATGACTACCCAAGGCTTTAAGACAACCAATTGGAAAAAATTACAAGAAATTCACTCTAACTTTATCATCCAAACAACGAATCGCAGACACTAATCGCAACCATCACATTGATCCTTCTCTGTTGGCATATTACTAATTACTAGTGTCTCGTTGAACTTTACATGATTTTTAGTTAGGGCCACCGCCATTATAAATGAGAATTATTCTTTTAGATGTAACAATTTTGTTCAAAAGTCTCATTCATGCGTTAAAGATGAACTTTTGCTTCAAATCTCGTTGTTCACCTATCCTTCACCATGTGTTTGTCATTATTGTGTACTTGTACAACTATGCTTCAATGATATGTTGTCAAAGCTAATTGCTGCAACATGTTTGTTTAACTATCAATGTAGATAAGAAAAGATAAAAAAACTGAAGAAGAATCATGTGACAAAAAAATGGCAAGACTGAAGAGCATGGAGTTAGAAAACCAAAATGATTATTAAGTTTATGTTCATGCAAGAAAGGCACACTTCCAGATACCTCGAGACTAAGAAATAAACTACACAAAGATGGAAGACGGTTATTCGGAACATAAATTCATTCCAATAAGATATGAACTAAATAAATACATGTGTTAAAAGGGGTTGAAGTGAACACATGTTTATGCGGTTTTAGACAGGCCGAGGCAGATGGATGTTGGCAGGTTTAGGTAGCTGTGCTGACTTTGGCAGGCTAGTCAATATAGTTCATTATAGCATTGTATATACAAAAATTATTTATTGCTTCTTCCTTATCAAAATAGATACCAGAAATATTCAATATCAAATTGATGATCATGGTCCTTACACAAGTCCAGGTTAAAAATCTTAATATCTGGATCGGTATTTAATGGTAACTTTTGGGGTTAGAATTGTCAATCTCGGCCTTATCGGCCGTCTTGGTTTGGACCATCATACTTTAGGAGGTTTGCGAAAAAGGATTCCTAAAGATTATGATTTTTGTAAATTAAAGTTTACACAATTTAGCAAATTCTTTTGCAATTCATGATGTATAAAATCGTATTAATGATATCAAACTTCCTGTAAGAACCTAATAACTTATAATAAACACATTAAACCGTTGATAAGTATATTAATCCATTAATAATTCCACTAATCATTAATGAATTTAAGACGAAACTACACTAATTAAATGATAAACCCAATATTACTTGGTATCGGACGGTATCAGTCTCGAAACTCAGGCGCTCATATTTAGGATCGAAATATGCCATTTCGGACCAAGATTGGCCGAGATTTCAAACCATGATGCAAGTTATACCTTATTTATATTATTATATCTTGGGTAAATTGTCAAAAGGCCCCCACCCCTCCCGAAGCGGGAACCCTTTTTGGGGGTTTCCGAAAAGGGAATCCCTTTTCGGGGATTCCGAAGCGGGGATCCAGGAGGGGTCCCGAAATAGGGAACCCCTTTGAAGGGGGTTTCGAGAGGAGAATCCCCTTTGGGGGATTCCGAAGTGGGAATTCTGGAGGGGTCCCGAAACAGGGAACTTGGGAGGGGTCTCAAAATAGGGAATCCCTCGTGAGGAGGGGATTTTGAAAATCCCCTATAGGGGGATTTCGAAGTGGGAACCCGGTAGGTGTCCCGAAACGGGTGACCCAGGAGGGGTCCCGAAATAGGGAATCCCTGTAGGGGTTCCGAGAGGAGAATTCTCTTTGGGGGGATTCCGAGGCTGAACATGGGGATCCTTTGTTTAAAAATTGGGAGAGAAACATGGACGGATCCATGTTTCCATGGATCTCACAAGAGATCCGGGGTCAAGTGATGAAAGCCCTATGCTTTCATCGAGTCTCCATATTCAAAAAAGAGAGTCCTTTGTTCTTCAAATTTGATGAAAAAAGGTTGCTCCTTTACTTGATTTTGGTGTTGGATTTTGGGTTCTTGAGATGGAGTTTTCTTAAAAAGACGTTTTTTATGGGTTATTTTGGGATAGAAGAAGATGAAGGAGATGGGAGATACCCAAAATGAACTCTCTTTTCTTTTGGAGCTCTATTTGAGAAAGATGATGAAGAAGAAAGAGATTTTCCTTTTTTGGTGGAGGTTCAAAACCCTAGAAAATTATGACTGAATGAAAGTTCTTGTCGTTTCTATTTTGGGTGGGGTTTAAATACCCCTTACATGTTTGCACTTGTGCGCTTGCGCTTTACAAATTTGATTTTTTGCCTATTTCTTTACACATGTGCATACTTTTGCATCTTAGTCCTTGGGCTTCACAAAATTGGCTTTTCCCCTAATTCTCCTACATTTATTTCTAAAAATTACATTTAAATCTATTTATTACATCATTCTTCTCTTTTGGCTTGTGGCCGGCCCCATTGCTTGAGCTTGGACTCGGCTTGGGCCGGGCTTGTGCTCACTTGACTTGGGTTAGGGTTTGAGCCCACTTGATTTTGATCTTTGACTTTGACGTTTTAACTTTTCGATTTTGGTAAAATGGGATGTAATTTTTGACTCCAACAAAAACGATATTTACTATTTCTACCATCTTGGTCTTGATTCAGATGGCTGCAGCAATGAAGTATATGCATCCCACTTAGGCTTTCTAATAGTGTATTGAAGCGAGATTTCAAGCATCTACGGTGGGTTAAATAGGCCTACAAGCCTAACCAACGGAGACATTTTATACAATTTTTTTTCAAAGATAAGAAATATGATTTTTGCCAAAACAACGTAGGAGATTTACAAAAATACTGGCACACGACACTTATGCAAACACTCATCTTTTATAATAACGTGTTGTATATGTGCACATTTCCAATTAAAATCAACTAGCATCCGGTTTTCTACATTCGTAACAGATATTGACCCTTCAACTTTATTGTACTCATTTTATTAAAAACATATCCTTCAAAACTATTATATAACTCAAGTTTTGATGTTCTTTTTAAATTAATATTAACACATTAATATGTAACTAATGAGCACTGTTTATCAACTAACCATTGTAAAAAGAAGAAAATAACTTTTTTTCTCCTTTATTTAATATCGCTAATTTCCTCCAGGTATTTTACCCGGAAAAAATTTAAAATCATGGTTGAAAATGTTGTAGTAGCAAAAACCATTGGAATGATCCGTTTTGTTATTAATCAACTGTGGATAAAAGGATGCCCGAAAGAAAAATGTAGTGCAACAAAACATAGTTATATAATAAAATCAATGTTCATTAATAAAATCTTATCAAACTTTTCATGGAGCTTAGCTTCTTTTAAATTAACCAATTTTGATGGAAAAGGCTTTGTTGATTAGATAATTAAAAATACACTTAGAAATGGTTAGACATAGTGCTTATGGAATGTTTAAAAGTTACATGTGTTTCATATGCAACCGACATTTATAGAACATCATGATAGAAGTGTTTGCACTATATAGATCCTAAATTTCAATAGCCACAAAAGTTTTTACCACTTATTGTCACGTCCCGCTTCCCAGAGTACGCTAAGATGGGCACGTGACATAGCCAACCATGCTACCTGTGGATAGGAAAAGTCCTTCCACAGTAACATTACGGCTGTAAAGATATCAAGAACAGGAAAGTAAACCAACTATCTAATACATGTCCATAAGCCAGAGTAAAGGAGTCAAGAAATAACAATGTGCGGAAGCCAAAAGATACAATAATGAAACCTGGAAAGTAAGACTACATACCGACAGGAACTTCACCGCTCAGTCTAACAGCGGCAATACTCCTGAACAGTCTGCAACCAAGGTGGAAGAATCTGGGCCATGCAAAACCCAGACGTCAGCGCGTCATGTCATCAAGCAATAAAATATAAACAGGGTAACAGGCAATTCTAATATAATCATGAATGAAAAGCAAATGTAACAGTGATGTAAATCAGGGCAGTGCAGGGTAGTGTGCAGTGAGTAAACTAAACTGTTCTATTGGTTTATCTACTCTCAAGTCGTTGAAATCAATTTGATGAATCATCGATGTAACTCAATAGTATCCCGTGTATGCCCGGGACCACGGTTTACAGACTCTCGGGCTGAAACCGAGACATGCCGCTAGGCACTAAAACAGGAAATATGTACAGATGAATGATGTCAGCAGCATCATCCCAAGGCTGGCCTAGCCTCTAAAACTGATTAGTATAAACAAGTGAATTGTCGAGTTACAAGTCGGGTTTCATCATTGATTTCCCCATACCCTAAGTTATATGTGTCAAGTCAGGTATTCCGTAATCAAGAACTAATGCCAACACAGGATCAGGTAAGAGCAGCTTTGTCTGGATAGACAACAGGAACGGTCCATGAGGACTACATGTCAGGTTTGTTGGCATTAGACACAAGATCAGGTAACGGGTCAATTCATGGTACAACAGGTCAGGTCAAGTAGTGTACGGTACCATGTCGGGTCAATTGATGTGTGTAGCAAGTCATGTCAGGGTGTAAAAGATATCATGTGGGTGCTCATAATCAACTAACATAATCATGGTTATAAATAAACAAGCATGAGTATCAACAACACAATAAATTGGCACATGTAATAGGTTAAGCAATATGTGCAGATTAAACTACTTAGCTCTACGGTTATCAGTTTGTGTTTTCAGAGATGGTTTCAACATTATATGAATACAGTGTGACAAATATGGATGTTAAAATCAGGTTAATAAGCATTAAGTAATCTAGGGATGCAATGACATGTATAATATGTTCAATGGATGCAATTATAACTAAAACCGGTTAAAGATGCGCATGGATGTCCGAAAAGTTATAAAACTATAAAATGGTAATGTGGGATGTACAACTAAGCAATATGTGATATAAATATTGATATAATAATATTAGTATGGATAGCATATTCAAAGCGATTAATAACTATAAAAGTGGTATTGATTAACCATGCACTAGAAAGTTCCGTTCAGAAATTCAGCGTCACCCTGATTTGTAAACTACATTAAAAATAACAAACGTTCTCTAAAAGGGACGCGTCTTATACCAAAACAAAGATAATTCAATAAGCTTTTCATTTTTATAAGTATAAGTATCTCAGGTTGTCCCTACAAAAAGCTATGAACATTCGAAGTTGAAAGTTTGCTGCTGGAATTTCCCTGAACAGCAGTTTAGAGACGTATTCATTTGCATTTTACGTTATTTAAACAATTTATTTTGCAAGTAAATATTTCATAGAGTTATATTATTCTGAGTTAGCTTCGTAACGAACTAAAGAACGTATACTAATAATTTTTCTATGATTTATAATGAATTTTATAAGGTAAGGTGTACAGTAAATTTCAGATTTGTCGTATCCGTTTTTCAACTACGTTTCATGTGTAAACTATAATATTTTCAAGTGTATAATATTATAAAATTCAGATTATAAACTAATTAAAAATAATAATAAGAAATATTACGACGATATATATTTTAAATGATATGGATGCAGTATAATGTAATCTAGTAGGTCACAAGATAAGTTTTCATGATCTAGTTTTAAAATGATATAAACGGATGCAAACGGAACATCGAAACGTTATAAAATTAAACATGGGGTACTAGATTTAAACTATAGGTATGGTATTTATTTAAATAGGTATAAAATGAATTATATAGCATGTAGCAAGATTAACTTGCCTAGACGGAACAAGAACGGATGTGTACGGAACGTCCTTCATCGGCGAAATGTCGCGACGCGCGCACGGTACACGGAACGGTTCCAAACAACGCACGAGGGTGATCACGCAAGTCAGGTACGTTCACTGGATCACTCGGATCGTCAGCGACGAGCACGGCTCCGGCGGTGATCACCGGAATCAAGAAACAAGATCAAGAAAAAGAAAGAAGAAAGAAGAAGAAGAAGTAAGAAGAAGAGGTTGTGTATTAAATAAGAAAAGAAAAATTAGATAAATAAAATATATATAAATATATATATTCAAAGGAGAGAGAGAGAAAGGGGTTGTTATTAAGGTTTAGATTTTAATTTAAAAAGATTTTGTAAGTTATAAATATTTTAAACTGTTAAATTTTAATAAAGATATTAGCTGAAATAAAATTGGATTTTCTGGTAAATACAAATTTAGTCCAAAACATGCCCAGGTCGGGTCTAAAATTTTGGATTTGAAATATGGAAATTATTAGCAAGTTCCAAAAATTAAAATGAAAGATTATGTAACAGAAATGCATACCCCCAAGAACGGACGCACGTACGTGCGCGTAGCCGTCCAAACACGTCCGTTTCACTGAACGGGACGAGAACACGATGCAAGGACGCTACCATAGGGTTAGGGGTATCAAGCAGGCTATGAAATGCAATTTTAAATTATTTTTCGTGATTAAATTGTTATATGCAAAAGATGTGATACTAGACAAACTATCAGTATATACTAAATCATGAGATGTACTAGTCCATGCAACAAGTCAAGATAATTTATAAGTAAGAGTCAAACAGGTTCAAGCAAGCGGGTCGGGTCGAATGCAATATAAAGTGTAAAATACAATTCGCACCCAAGATATGCTAAATCAAGAAATATCACGAATAAAGAAAATACGAGAACTGGAATTGGTATAAATGAACTAGGGTGTTACACTTATAAACTTACGAGAGAATTGCACAGAGGATATCACACAAAAGATTTATAAATGCTCATTGTTTTGTTATGAAAACCGGTCCATATTTGTAAAAATGGCTATTGAAAGGAGATGTGAGTTAAGCTAGTTGAACAAGTTAGTTCAGATTACATCGAAATTTAATTATAATATTGGATGATATGTAGGGATATTTCAAAAAGGATATTGAAAATTTGTAATGAAAACCAGTGAGGGTTAGGACTTCTAATTCCTAAAGAAAACTGATTGAATAGAACTTTTTAAAATTGATTAGTAAGCTTGAGAGTTGATCTTAAGAACTATCCACCATGGAGCCTTGGATCTCGATATTGTTATTTATTTTTTGTCCTAAATTCATAGCTTATGTAATTTAAGTTGAGAACCTGAAATGTCTTGAATTAGAATATTCTTATTAGATCTATTGGCATCCATTCTTTCATCAATTTCTTAAATGGTTTCTGTGTTTCTTCTAAATGCAATGCGAGTTGGTCTTCGCCTTTAACCGCCATGCTGTCATCAATGCAAATGGCTTAAGTTATATTCCAAGATAACTTGAACCTATTTTCTGGCCACAATTTGGCAGAAACTGTGGAGCCATATCATATGATAACTAGGGGTGAATACTGAAGTGCGTCATATGGATTTTCTTTTGTTTTACTACGAGACGGGTTAATGAGTCATTGAGTCATGAAACTCTAAGTTAAGCCCAAATGAAGTTCAATAGGATTTTTCTCATTTTGGGTGTTTTTTTTTGTTGGGTGGGGGGGGGGAGGGGTCGAGGAATGGAGGTTGGGGAAGTAGTAATGGAGGGTTGGTACTAATCATTAAGCTCAATATTTGGGAAGCCTCTGTCATGGTCAAGACTGCATATTTTGTAGAAGGTCTATGATATCAGGCACTCAGGAATGGTTTAGTATCGTCAATTGGAGAACTGGACCTATTTACTGTATTTAACAGCAATAAGTAAAAGATTGAGTTTGCATAAGAAATCACGAGAGTTAGGAGTTGATGCGTTTGTTAATGTTTTTTTTTGGTTGAGAAATAGGATAAGTTCAACTGATCTTAGCCGGAATACGGTTGATTTCTTGTGTGTTCAAATCCGTGCATGTTCAGTTTTGTGTTAAATATTCATGGCAAATATTGGTCACCTTTTGCTAATGTCGATATGAGAAACTCAGTTTCATGCTATGTGATTATGCAACCTTTTCTTTTTTGTTTCCCCCCTTTAATTTCATGTTATTTCTTAAATAAATTATATTTATTATAGCACTTTCAACCTCTGTATCTACTTGAGCACTTCCACTACAACATCCTCTTTTATTTTAGAAAAGAATCAGATTTACTGCTTGAGAGATTTGTTACTTCTTCTTGGCATTGTTGGATGCATCAGATGTGTGGTAAATGCTTGCGATACTTTATAGTTTTGTATGCTGCATGACATGAATGCACAGGGAGTAACTTTTTAATCCTTTGCCTGTTTTGGAGAAAATGTGTTCTGGATGAATCAAAACATTGCCTGTATAAAATGGTGGTGTTTCGATTGCTTATGTTGTTACATGCTGCACATAGAAATATAGAAATTATACATGTATCTAATGCTATCATATTTTAGATAAACACTGATTTAATTAATATTATTTCTAGATCAAAGAAATCTTAGAAATGTTATCTTGTGGTATCTTATTTGAAATGTTAGTATTTAGTAACATGTTCACTAAATGCTGTTCCAGGCCATGGAAGATTTATCATGTAATGGGCCTCGTTTTAGAAGAATACTTCGTCAATTTTGGGCTGCTAACCTGGAGCTTGACCCAGTGGTTTGTTCATTCTTCATGTACTTGAGCATTTTTCCATTATATTTTAGAACCTTTTCCCATGCTATTTAATACATGTAAATAATTTATGAAAGGAAGTAGAATATAAGTAGAACAAAGCCATTATAAGAAAAGAAAAGTTAGTAAAATATTTAGAGTCTAAGAGAACAAATGAATACATAAGAAAAGAACAAAACCAGATAGAATTTTATAAAGCTATAAAACATATTATGGTTTTATCATAATTGTAACTAATATCATGATATTATAGTTCTATCATAATTGAAACTAATTTCATGATGTTCCGGCACTAAGTTTCTCTCTTGTCAAGTATATTTTGTTGTTTTGATAAGAATAAATATTACCATTATTATTGTTGATATAATTTTGAAGCATGTGATGAAGCTGAAAATCCAGTGATGACATATATTAATATTAGAAAAGCATACAAGGGATAAGAAAGGCCTAACATGTAATGCAGAATAAAGTACATAGCTGATAGGGACCCATGAACACAAAAAATCTAAATATCATGATACAAGTCTAAAATAACATCAAAAGCAGCTTAAATGATGGATAAGAAAATCTCAGCGAAACCCTTTTAAGTAGAATATTGATATTATATTTAGTATTTTCATTTCTTTTAAAACTGGAACAACTTCCCAGGCTCCTACCTTTGTGTGATCCCTTAGCTCCTGCATACTGAAGTCAATTTTTGAAACATATAATGCTGCAAAAGTGTCATTAGTTACTAAAACCCACACCTAATCTAAATAAGATATTATTTGCTTCTGTGTTTAAGTTATCAATTTGAAACATCAATATCTTTATGCCATTGTTTCATAAAGGGTCCTAGATACCAACAATTTCAAGTGTAAACAATGTTATTTTTAAATCGAGCAGAATTAATATCTACTAATCTATCCTTGCCTCCAGCTGAATGAAAATTTGGAGCAGTTGCCACATCTAAATGAATTAGTACAATGCTATAAAGCAGATTGGGTGAAGGATGAAAGCAAGTATGGACACTATGAAAGTGTTGCACCTTTGTCATTTCAAAATCAGATTTTTGAAGGGCCTGATACCGACATAGAAACAGGTGGTTGCAATGTATTAAAATTAGTGGAATTGTGATTTGTTTACTGGAATGGAAATATTGGTTTGGATTTATTTCGGTTTTGTTGTCCTGTCTCAGAATTGAATCTTGCCAATGCAAGGCAATCCACGACTGAAGATGCAGCCGATGATGAAGTTCCTAGCACCTCAGGGAGGCATATAACTGAAACAGGCTCTTATCTTTCATCATCCAAAACTCTAAACGAGGTATTTGTGGAAACTTATTTAAATTTAACGCACTGTTGAGGACATTTTTTAAGTCGGAAGAAAGTGCTAGTGAATACATAGAAGCATGATGATCTTTTTTATGTCTTGTGTTGCTTTCTATCCTAAAAAACCATGTTATATGACATTGTCTAGTACACACACATGTTACTCTCAAATGCTGCAATAATCTATAAGATGCATTTCAGTGTTCAAGGTTTGTCACATTCTCCCAGTTATTTATGCATATAGAACTTCTAAATTTTGTAACGTGTGTATCGTATGGTTTGCAACTGAATATTTATATATGCTCATGTGACTAGCATATGGTCATAAGATATGGTTTTGTATAAGCTTGTTTATAAAATGCTTTTGACGTTAGTTATGGAACGATTTATGTTTATGACTGGAAATCTTGATGCCCTTTACTTCTGTTGCTGACTAAGAAATAGGGAATGCTTTATGCTTCTTTAATATAAAGGTTCCTTCTTTGCTCATTCAAATTACCACCACCACCACCACCACCACCACCACCAGTATTACTATTACTATTACTATTACTATTATTACTACTATTGCTATTACTACTGCTATTACTACTATTACTACTGCTATTACTACTGCTACTACTACTATTATTATTATAAAGATCTTTGTTAAGGTGTTATATTTAAATTCATCTTATCTTTGTTATTATTGTTTAATGCTATTTGCTGTGCTTTATGCTTCTTTAATATAAAGGTTCCTTCTTTACTCATTCAAATTACCACCACCACCACCACCACCACCACTATTACTATTACTATTACTATTATTATTATTACTACCGCTACTACTATTATTACTATTACTATTACTATTACTATTATTACTATTACTACTATTACTATTACTATTACTATTACTATTACTACTACTATTATTATTATTATTATAAAGATCTTTGTTAAGGTGTTATATTTAAATTCATCTTATCTTTGTTATTATTGTTTAATGCTATTTGCTGTTCAAACCAACTGAGATGCATTAACAGTTTTAACAATAAGTTAATAATTTCTTTATTAAAGTGCTCCATGTGTTGGATGCATGGTTTGATGACTTATTCAGTTTTTGGTCCTTGGATATTACACCATGAAGTGGGGGCCGCAAGTTGCATTAACTTATGCAATCGATCAACTGGAGCCAGCTTTCCTAGTTGCATGAGGTTAAATTGCATAGCTGTAGAGATCCTGCCTATCCACCAGCTGGTCATGTGAAGTTCATGTCAGGTCCTGCACACCTAAGTTCACTGCAGGCCCTTTCCTTGTTTAAAGTTTAGGAATCGAATCAGCGATCTCTCACTTTGGAGAGGAATGTTTTACCGCAAGGGCTATGCTCCTTTGGTCAGCTTAACAAAAGTTACCTGCTGCAGAATTCAATAGGGATATTGATGATTGCTCAGAGCAATAACTGTTGCAATGGAGCCTTTTAAACTTTAAGTTGGTCTCCTCTGCCAGCAGTCTAGCCAATTCAGTCTTAAAAGAATTTCGAAGATATTCATCCTTATCCTGTGTGGCTTAGCGACAACTCCTATTAATCTCAATTGTGTTTTTTGCTTATTTTATTCAACATTCTCAATTTTTTTGGATACAGATATTCTTGTAGTTAAAGATTTAAATACTTGTGGTCATTTTTGTGCTTCAGCATTTCGGCGAATCTCCACTGCCAGCATATGAGCCGACATTTGACTGGGAAAATGAAAGATCACTGATTTTTGGACAAAGGACCCCTGAAGCTTTTCCAGCTCAACACTCTAGGTTTGCCGCACTGATATATCTTAATCATTATCATATTGTACAAGAATTTTACTCTTTTTTATGAAACGTCTAGGGAGTGTGGTAGTTTATAGCTGTTCTATATCTAATCCCTTGATGGTTCTCATGGGTGTCAGTGGATTGAAGATTACTGTGAAGGTACTATCCTTGTCCTTCCAGTCTGGATTAACTGGTGAGTGCTACTGAAAGTCCTCAGCAGTATTTTAAACTATGCTGCAAAATTTCTGATGCCATCACTATCATTTGTTTTCTAATGTTACTTATATTGAATCATGTAGAGCCCTTCTATGGCACAATTTGCTTATATAACAGGGAGAGAGGAGAAAAAATGTCAGAGGATTTCTATTTTCATGTTCTACCAACAGAGATGCAGGATGTAAGATATAATTGTAATCTCCATTTCAGTTTCATGTTTGTGTTCTTTACTTTATGCATCTTTCTTAAGCTTTGAGAATCTCGCACTTCACCTTATAAATTGTCTGGAGGGAAACTAATTTTGTTATAATTTATAATTGTTATGGACATAAGGATATAAAAGATTAACGCCTTCATATTTCTTCAGTGCCATATATTTGTACTCTTTATGTCCATCAGTCTATCTTTAAGCTCTCAAACTCTTTTGCTCAATCACATTAGAATCCCGCTGTTTTTTGTCAAGGAGAACACTCATCATTTAAGTGTTTTTTACTGCAGAAAAGCACTTATTCTTCTTCTTCTTATTATTATTTTGTAATCCTTGCAAACATGAGGGAAAAAGATTTTAAGCCTTTTGCTTTTTTAATATTATGTTTGTACCTATCATTATTCTTTCCTGAGCCTATACACTTTGTGCTAATTAACTAAAATTTATTGTGTGCTGGGAAGCTAACTTGTTCTTTGTTATTCTTATCAGGCTATAATTTCTTCAGAACGTCGGGGAATTTTCTCTTTAGATGCTCCTTCAGCATCAGTTTGCCTCCTCATTCAGCTAGAGAAAACTGCTACAGAAGAAGGGGGTGTTACTTCCTCTGTTTATTCGCGAAAGGAACCTGTAAGTGAAGGCATGCAGCGTATGAAATTCTTATTTTAATTTCTGATGCATCAAGCATGTAACTACAAACATGCAAGTATCGTCACGGTTCATTTTCCCACATTTTTGCGTTACTATGGTTTAGCTTTTAGGGAATTAAAGCCAGTTTGTAACATGCAAGAGGGACATGTAATTACTCATGATCAATCATGTTGTCTCCAGACCATTGAAGTGCATACCTTCTGAACACAGTTGTCTTTCTTCATTGTCTATAGTGATTTTTTTTATTTATAATGAGCATGTGTCCAGTTGGTCATATAATATGTGCAACTTCCTTGTCTTTATAGGCTCATCTGACGGAGAGAGAGATGCAGAAGCTGCAAGTTTGGTCTCGAATTATGCCATACAAGGAGTCATTTGCTTGGGCTATCGTACCACTATTCGAGAACAACAATCCCATGGCTTCTGGCGGTGCTGCCTCGCCTAGCAGTCCCCTTACTCCCAGCATATCTGGCTCAAGCTCCCAAGACAGTATTGTGGAGGCTGTTGCAAAGAACGCTTTAGATGGGAAACTGTCTCAGTATTCAAGTGGAAGTTCAGTTATTGTGGAGATATCCAACTTAAATAAAGTCAAAGAAAGCTATATAGAGGACTCCCTTCAGGTGCTTGCAGTTATATGCTCATTCTTTTTATAGGGCCAGTATGTTGTAATTTTAAATTCAGCGTTTAAGTGACATCTATTTTCATTTGTCGCACCTTATTATTATTGTATTTATACTTGCGATGTTATTATGTTCTGCTCCTTGATTATATACTTATATGAGGTTCAACTACTTAACCAATAGTAGGTTCCTAGGTGGAAACATGCATCCAAAGGTTTATGGCTTTCCCCTCTTTTGTCCATAATTTGCTTGGCAGTAATAAAGTACCAACTCTGTGAGTTGATATTACATCGACAGAAGGGTTTCTTTTTCAAACTTTTTGTGTAGCTTTCTCGATATGAAATTCTACCCCATGTGGGAAAAGGCTTAGTCTGATGATGGCAACAAATATTTATGGTTTAGATCTGGTGACTGACTTATGTTTAAATCTTTCAGGACCCAAAAAGGAAGGTACACAAGCCAGTAAAAGGTGTGCTGCGATTGGAGGTTGAAAAGCTTCATACAACGCATGTGGATGCCGACAATTTTTCTGATAATGGAAGTATGACAAATGAAACACATGATGCTAGCGACCGGTTTGGTGAATCCTCTTCGTCAAAGTACTATGTTAATGGTTCTGATGGATCCCAGAATGGTAAATTAAAATTTCATACCAGTGATAAAAAGGAATCACACAGAAATGTTGCGAATATGATACCAGGAATAGATGCCAATACTGATGAAGTAGTAAGTGTCTCACAGTTTCTAAGTCATTTAATTTGAGCACAGTTATAATAAATGCACTTTTTGATCTGTTATAATTTTTTTCGTCTTTCGGGAAGCACTGTTATAGTATACCCAATATGGGTCATAGAAAATATAATAATTATACATGCTCCCAGAAAGAAGAATTTTATTAACAATAATGAGAATGCAATTTTCTGGAGAGTGTTATCTACCGAACAAGTGGTTTGAAATGAAAAAAATGGAAATCCCTTGAGAATCAACTGCTAAAGAAATGGAAATGGAAATTAAAACATCTATACGTTTGACGTGGGATAATTGGTTCAAATGTATAAAAGGTATTGCTGTGTGTAATATAAATCCTGGGTATCAACTGCATGTTTTTTATATATATATAGTTTACAGTGACATGTATTACTACTTAAAAAATTATTCTGAGTTTTCACACCCATAAGGTGATACTCGATGGAAATAGAGTTTAAAAACTGGCAAATAGAGTCTGGACACTATTCAAGATGCCCTTGGGCCAGAAGCTTTTACTGGGGATGAAACTGGAAAGGAATGGATGCCGAAGTTATATTATAATAAAATGGAAGGGTGTATAAACAAAAAGGTAGCTCTTTACATGAACGATTGCTGTTGAGTCAACATAGTGTCAATCATATGGTATCTTTGTTGGTTGGCCAAGTGCTAAGTAACTTACAGGATGTGTGCATGCGTGTGTGGTAAACAACCTATAAAGTGAATCCATACCATTGATTCTGACATTGTGTCCAACATGCAAACAACAACAACAACTGAGCCTTTTATCCCAAGCATATGGGGTAGGCTACATGAACCAACATGAGAATCACGCCGGGTCCAGCACATGAATCCTCTGTCTCCACTCACTTCTATCGAACAATATACTTTCATTGAGTCCTTTGGCAACCATATCGTTTCGTATCACCTCCATCCATGTTTTCTTCGGTCTTCCTTTTGCCCTTTTGCCATTGTGTCCAACATGCTTTTTAACAAATGTCTCTTCGGGCTGTGTGTGTGTGTGGGGGGGGGGGTTGGTGCTCGCAGGACTGCCCTTTCTGAGCTTGCCAAAATTATCATAAATTGTAGCCATATACAGAATAGCATGACCATGGAAATTCTTCATAGTAGCACATGAAATGGCATGGGCACAGGAAGACAGGGACTTGACTTCATGGTCGAAGTCTGTGCATTACATAGCTTAATAAGCAACCCATTGGGTTTTGCTAAACTTTGTGGCAATGCTTAACCTTTGCTGACTATAATTCATAAAATGATTCTCCAAAAATTAATGCCTTTAGATGGGTGTGAATCATATAGAGATTTAGTTTTGTTATTTAATTATCTTCAATATCGTTGCTGTGATTACTTTTTACAATGCTTTTAATGCTTAGAAATATGAAAATTATATTTTATTTTATGGATCGTTACTCCTGCACTGTCAGTCAATCTAAGTACAATTTGTATTGAATAACTAACTCATATTCAGTTCACAAGAACTTATCTTTAATGAATGTAGAAATGACATGATGAATAATTTACTTATCAAACTAAGGTTCAATTGGGCATTGCACTGGATATAGCTTCCTTTTGCCTCCATTTTGATATTGTTAATCGTATATTGGATTACATATGGTATTTTGAATGGTTTTATTGTTATGGCAGTTCCAAGCTTTTGATTTTCGCATGATGACTAGGAGTGAACCATTTGCACAATTTCTACATTGTCTTTACCTATACCCAATGACTGTTAGTTTGAGCCGCAAAAGAAATTTGTTTATAAGGGTGGAAATGAGGAAGGATGATGCAGACATCCGTAAACAACCACTAGAGGTATGCATTTTCATCAACTAGGTGCATATTAAGATTGAGTATGAATTTAAGATGCATTAACTGTCTATACTGTGGTTTATATCCCACTAGGCCATGTGCCCAAGAAATCCTGGTGGTCTTCAAAAATGGTGTTATACGCAAGTAGCTTGTGGTGCTAGGATGGCCTGCTACCATGATGAGATTAAAATTTCTCTCCCTGCTCTTTTAACACCTCAGCATCATCTTTTGTTCACATTTTTCCATGTCGATCTCCAAACAAAACTTGAAGCTCCGAAGCCTGTAAGTCCAATCATGCTGTGAATTTGGGTTCAAATAGAATAAAGACATAAACTAAGGCATATAGTTTTTCCCCTGTTTCATATCTTACAATATTACTTTATTGGTACATCTGATCTATTTGCAAGTTATCTAATTCCTGCTTGTATTTGCAGGTAATTATAGGATATGCCACACTTCCATTATCCACCCATATTCAGTATGTTATCACTATTCACGATTGATTTTTAATCACATTTAGTTGAAGATTGCTATTTTTTCTTTGTGGACCTTGAATGATGTCTAATTACTGTGTTAGCTCTACTTGTTTGGTAAGATGAGGTTATCTGTTATGTTATCGGGTCATCATTCTTTTCCTAGTCATAATTAAGCGGATACATTTAGTTTAGCGGTCTATTAAAGATACATTTATGGTTTTGTGATCCATTAGGTCTTATTCTAGCTGTGCTGATTAAAAAAAATGGGACGTCTCTCGGTAGCATGTCAGTACATATTAAATTTTTGATGGAGTGATATCGTTTTTTTTCAGTTTATTTAAACATGTCCCTTAAATGTTTCTTTCATTGATGTTAGTAGATCAAATCTGTATATTTGCTTGTAACTCATCTAATTCATTTATCATCTAAATCTCTATCTATATTTCCCTGTTTATTATATAAATCTCATTATACTATCTTTTCTACATACCATATTCTCTCATCCTTGTAACCACATTCATCTTCTATTTTCAAACCCATTTCTTTCCCTCCAGTATCATAAGAGGAAGTGCAGCGAGGGACAAATTTGTCTCTTAGTAAGGGAAATTCCATCAAATTGTAACATGTTTATGGCTTTAGCCAAACGACAGTTATAAACTTTGATGTGAAACTCTGCCTTCTCCTTGACTGAAGTAACTGAAAGGAGTAATTTAAAAATTTGTGGGACTCGTATTAGATTAAAGGAGATTGAAGGGCTTACATAGCAAACATCCTATTTTAATTATAAATTTTAACCCTGGCAGCGGGAATTTTTGGATCTACTATTAACTTCATTTACATGTTAAAAGTTCATAAACACTGTAGCTGCAGCTGTTACTGTTTGTCGGTGAGTGGGAGTAACTTTGTTAACTGCATAATACATTGGTGTTTGATATAAAATTTACAAGACCAGTTGCCAGATACAAATGAAATTAAAGGGGTTAAGAAACCTATCAGTAATTTTAAACATTTAAGGGACACATCAAAATATAGCCAGTTGGAGGGACTTGCATAACAAACAACCTTTTTTTAGTTATAAACTTAACCTTGGCAAAAGGAATTTCCTGGATACACTATAAACTTCATTTACTTGATAAACATAATAACTACTGTATCTTTTGCAGGTCGTCGTGAGTCATACTGTTGCTAATTGCATCATATGTTGGTAGTTGACGTAGTATTTACAAGACTGGCTGTCAGAAACAAATCAAAGGATTTTGAATTGAAATGAAACCTGATGGTTTTGATATCACATTATTGTAAACTTTTGTCAAGTCTTCTAGAGCATTTTGCACCATACCTTCTGTGGTTAAATTGTCTTTAGATGATGGTTATATTTTCTAATACTGTCTAAAAATTAATTAACTTTCTAGGGTGAAAGGGAGGGACAGGCCACTGAAGTGCTTGCAGTGGAATGTTCCTCACAGTTTCGTTAATTGCATATTTATGAATTTATGATTATTGAATAATATTTAAGGCTGGAGAATGTTGCTTTTCTTCCTTAAATTTTATTTACCTGAGTTTCACGTTTGGTACCCAACAGTGGACCATGGATTGGTGGAACCATGGAAGAATTATTTAACTTGTGCAAATATATATATATATATATATATATATATATATATATATATATATATATATATATATATATATATATATATGTTGTAAGTTCTAACCTCTATTTGAATAATAGCCTTTTCGGTTGTAACTGCTTGAATGACTTATGAATGTCCTATGACATGCCAAAGAAATTAATTTTCTGGTTCCTGCAAAATCCTATTTGTGTCTTGATTTGTTTGCGATTGAATAACCAATTAATTACTGAGACATGCCACTTTATTCTTTGCAGGCTGCAGACAGATGTATCTTTACCAATACTAAGAGAACTAGTTTCACATTATATGCAAGATGGAGGAAAGGTAGTTGATATTTTCAATTGAATTTTTTGCCTGTATGGTTGATCAAAATCCGTTCTAGATAAAAAAGAGTTTTTTATTACTCTTTTTTAAAAAATATAACTCTACGCATGATCAGTCACAAGTTTAATCTGATTGTGTGCTGCTTATTTGTTTGCCTGTTGTTTATATTTGTATGCATGTCCTTCACTGTTGGGACATCATCTATGAGTGTCTGATTTGGTGTGTACGTGCATAAATAATTATGTGCATAAATAATTATGTATCGTGTATATGATATATTGCAAAGTGTAGGTTCTGGTTAATTGCAGAGTGTAGATTCTGATTTATGATGTTCTAACACTGCGTTTGCCTCTTATTAATATTTTAGGGGAGATTGGATTATCTAGAGGATGGAAAAAATGTCTTCAAATTACGTCTAAGGCTGTGCTCAACATTATTTCCACTCAATGAGAGAATTAGAGATTTTTTTCTTGAGTATGACCGGCATACCCTTCGCACAAGCCCTCCTTGGGGATCTGAGCTTCTGGAGGTAATATTTTATTTTTTGACCGTTCATGAATGAACATATTAGGTGTTACCATTAAAAAGATTTAGAAATAAATGTATTTTCCTTTATGAATTTGTTGTGTACAAAGGCTACATTTTATAGCTAAGAATATAAATCAATCACAATCAATTCATAATAATACTAGTAATCAATTTCAGCCCATAGTTGCTACATATGGAGATTTGGCGATCTTGATTGGAGCAGTTGCTATCTATAGGTATTTGTTGCTATTCGTCTGAGCATAAAAGACTGGATTGGCAGTTAAGTAGATTGCCGAAATATTATCACAGTAGATAGTTGGAGGAGCAGTAAGAGGAACACCAAGTTCACGAAGAAGACTTTCAACCCACATGACCTCGCAAGTGGTGTTAGCAAGAGCTTTGTACTCTGACTCTGTACTTGAGCGAGAGACAATCTATTGTTTCTTGGAGCTTCATGAGATGAGATTTGAACCCAGAAACACCGAGAAGCCACCAAAAGAGCGACGATCAATCGAATCACCTGCCCAATCGGCATCCGTATAAACCGATTATTGGGAACAAGAGGTGATGGTCAGATGGAGACCGTATGCGGTAGTATGTTGAAGATACCGAAGGATATGTTTGACAGCGGTCCAATTCTGAACACTGGGAGCATGCATTGATTGGCAAGCCTGATTAATAGCAAAGGCCAAATCCGGCCTAGTCAAGGTAAGATTCTGCAGCGCCTCAACCGTGCTTCGATAGAGGGTCGGATCAGGAAGATGATCAACACCATTTGAGAGAGGCCGAGTGGCAGTAGCAACCGGGGTGATAGGATTGCAGTCGAGGAATCCCATGTGCTGAAGCAGGTCGGTCACATATTTGGCTTGAGTAAGAAAGAAACATACCGGTAGGGGTGCGAGAAGCCTCAATGCTAAGGAAGAAGGTCAGGGGATCCAAGTCCTTGGCAAACTCATGGCCAAGACTTTGAATGAGGGAAGGCAAAGGAGCTGCCGGACTTCCGGTGAGGATAATGTCATCGACATAGATCAACATAAAAATCACAGTCACCTGTCCGCCAGAAAAAGAGAGAAGTGTCGGCCTTAGAGCCAACGAAGCCCAGCTGAAAAAGGAACAAGCTCAAGCGAAGGAATCAAGCACGTGGAGTTTGTTTGAGGCCATAAAGAAAACGTTGAAGTCGACACACATGCTCAGGATGATCACGATCACTGAAGTTCAGGGTTGCTTCATATAAATAATCTCATCAAGATTGTCGTGCACGAAAGTGTTCTTGGCATCGAGTTGGCGGATCGGCCATCCACCAGATATCGCAAGAGAAAGCACTGTGCGGATGTTGATCGGCTTAATGCCTAGGCTGAAAGTATCGTGATAGTCAACACCCTCCTGCTGGTTAAACCCTTTTGCAACAAGCTGAGCCTTGTAACGATCAATAGAACCACCGTCATGTTTCTTCAATTTGAAGACCCACTTGTAGCTTATAACATTGGTATTACCTGGAGGCGAAACAAGGCATCACGTGGCATTGCTGAGAAGGGCATTATACTCATCAACTATGGTCTCACGCCAGCGTAGATGGGTGTTGGCCTGAGTGAAGGTAGCTGGTTCCATGACATCAGGTTGTCAAGAGGCGACAAAGAGGCGAGGACAGAGGGTGCCATCCTTGGAATGTGTGACCATCGAGTGTGACGGTCGTTGTGAAACAGCTAGAGATGGAGCATCTACGGGTGGAAGTAACGTCTCGGTAGTAGGCGTTAGTAGCGGAGAAACCGGGGGCAGCGCATCGTCAGTTGTCGTCGGAGGAGTTTGAGGCGATGCCCCAACTTCAATTGTCGGGCGGGTGTGCCGCTGATAGATCAGCAAGGGTTGGGCATCATTCACTGCTTTAGTTTGACCGAAATAGATGTACCTGTATAGACACAAGAAAGATGTTGCACAGGAAAAATATTCACATCACTGGGCACATGGATGGGGGAGTAGGTGAGGGCGGTGACCTAGAAGCATGTTTGGTGAGGAAAGGAAAGGTACGTTCGTCGAAGAAGACATTGACAACAATAAAGATCCGTCCAGAAGCAGGTTCTAGACAATGATAACCATGATAATCCATAGGATAACCAAGAAAAATGCAAGGGAGGGACCACGGCTGTAGTTTATTGTGATTGTAGGGGCGAAGGTGCGGAAAACAAAGAGAACAAAAAGAGCAGAGAAAGCCGTAGGCAGGTTTTCGTGAAAAAGTTCCCAAGGCCACAACCATAGGTTGGGTGTGGGAAGGTGATTTATAAGATAAGTTACGGTTTCAAATGCGAAGGACCAAAATTTGAGTGGAACGCCCGAGTGATATAAGAAGAAAAGGCCATTTTCTACGATGTGTCGATATTTTCGTTCGGCAGAACTGTTTTGTTGGTGGGTGTAGGGACCGGAGATGCGATGCCTATGCCATTATTAGAGAGTTCGGTGTGAAATCGCCGAGAAAGAAATTCACCCGCGCCATTAGTTTAGAGAAATTTTATCCTGGTATTTAACATATTTTGACATATTTGCGAAATTTAACAAAGACATCAAACACATCGGAACATTGAACAAGAGGATAAAACCAAGAAAATTTAGAATAATCATCTAGAAAATGATCATAGTAGAGATAGCCATTACAAGAAGAAACTGGAGCAGATCCCCAAATGTTCGAATGGACTAACTCTAAAGGAAAATATGACATATAAAGTAGAAGTAAAAGGAAGTCTATGACATTTGCTCATGTCACAAGATGAGCGCAACTTATTTTCACCCGGAGAAAAAGAGATGCTTTGGAAAGGATCGTGCGGACCATATCCAAGGTAGGATAACCAAAACGATGATGCCACATATCCAGAGAAAGTGATCGTATAGTCGAAGCGAGGAGAGCCAAAGAAAGGGAGACATCATGGGAGGAGAGGTGGTAGAGGCCATCATGAAGATGCCCTGTAATTAGTGTGCGGCCAGTGCTGTGATCCTTCACAAGACAATAAGAAGGGTGAAATTCGAAAACACAATTAAATTCGAAAGCTTCACTGACACCCAACCTTGAATTCCAGCCGTGCATCTTGCGCAATCAACTGGCCTTCGGTTGGATTCTCAACTCTGTTGAGAACTCTATCGTCCCTCAACTCATCGGCTTCGACTCCTCTCTTGCCTGGACATTGGAGCGACATTATACTCAGCAAACCAAACGCGAGTGATGCAACCATGCAATGAGTTCTTTCAACTCCAAAAGGGCTCCTATATGATCGAATACCTCAATTGCGCTAAGATGATTGTGGATAGCCTATCCGCCATTGGGCGTCCACTATCCTACAATGAGATCGTCTCTTGTCTCATTTTCGGGCTCGGTCCCGACTATACGCAGCTCCGCAAAGCCCTTAATGCCATCGGTGTGTCTCGCACCATTGATTCTCTTTAGAGATTTCTCACAGAGGAAGCTGATCAACAACTCGATCATCCTGTTATCACCGTCACCCCCGCGGACTCTCTAATGGCAAATCTTGCTCATGCCCTTAATCGTGGTGGAGTCTTAACATTTGCCGCCGGCGGCAGATTTTCTCCAAACTTCTCTAAGAACCGAGTGTTGGATATAGTGCCCTCAAGTCAATTATTGTAATCGCAATCAGTCGATTATGATGATTGAGGGATGACCTATACGGATAGAACGGTCTTACTCGAGGTGATAGTTTGCTATCTGGTTTGACTTTATCATCATGTATATGCATTATGTGGTATTACAAATCACTGTTACATGTTGATAGAGCCCATATGATTCTTGCTTGACTACCGACATTATGATAGCGATCATATACGTAGGAGCTGGATGGTCTATGAGCACATCCTTAAATGTCCATAGTCGAGCGAGTATCGAGACTGGGCATCGATACTCCGGAATAGACTAGTGTATACTTTTCGAGATCCCGACGAGGAGCGGTGGCCGGTCTCACAAGCCATTAGTGTCAGTTGGTCATCTAAGATAGTATATATGTGCTCACTGGAGGTGAGTACACTGGACGGACTCGCCGGGAACATGCTAGATGGTATTATACTCATTGTCAGATAGCAGTTCTCAGGTAACATGAGTACAGGTTACTCTGTCGACCTGAGATCGTCATTTGTCTCGTATGAATTCCCACTGTGCTTTGATTACTATCCTACCACGGCTCAAAAAAGTCGTGCAAACATGTTTTAGTTGGATACAGTCCCGAGCCATATGGAGGCCGTGGGCGGATCGCCGCGATTCGTCTCTCCCGGTATTAGGGGTAGATGTCGCGCTGTGTACGGATGACCATCACCAGAAACCCTTGGCTAAGGTGGATGGGATTTACTGATTTGGATTAGTAGTGTCTCAGCGGGTGATGGGTTTCACACCGACACGAAATATCGCGTTATTAGGGGTCTGATTTTATCCATCTCTAAACGCGATATGCGATATTCTTAGACGAACAGACTGGACTGTACGGAAATTGTCACAGACAGGCTCAGTAGGGACAGATGAGTTTGTTCATCGGCCTTTCTTTCGCTCAATATCTGGGTAGCCGTTGCGTACAGCTAGTGCCGCCGACGTGCTTGTGGTTAAACCCACTGCCAGCGTATTGACGAGTATTTAGAGTTCCATACAGAGGGTTTTTCCGGTTCGGGCGATATGATGTAGATGACGTATGTTGGTACATACAAGTGTCCGATTAAATGTGTACAGGCTATACGGTGAAGACCCGGGACCCTGTGCCGAATGCGGATGACATATATGTACGTGCCTATTTTCGTTTCTTTCTGGCATGATATGCTTAATTGATGAGACTGCATTAATTCTGACTAATGTAAGGAAAACAAACCTAAATGATGTTGGAACCATTTTTTGAAAACTATAGGCGTCGAGGTATTCAGTTAGGAATATTTTGCATCTCATTCGATGAGGAAAGAGCCTAGATCCCTTCACAGGGAGTGATCTCTTTGGCAAAAGTTTACGTGACTATAAACTATTCGGTTTTCTTCAAAATCATTGGTTTTCTACAAATCCACTCGTTTTAAAAATGCGGAGTCTAAACTACTCCTTTTCAAAACTGTTTGAGTTACTTCAACGATATCAAGTTCATTACGTTAAAAGTTTTACGCCAAAAACCAGCCGTAGCCCTCCGTCATTTCCTATGAGTAGTGCTCAATATTCGTGTTGCGTATGTTGGCATTGTCAAGACGTAGTGTGCGGTAGCTGAGTATTGCTTGTTTGTAACATTAGATGTGATTGATCAGGACAGTCGTACGGTCATGTTGGCATTGTCAAGAACTCGTACGGGTGGGTTTAATGCAATCAAGATAATGACGGGTTGAACTTGACTAGAACCTTTTGATATGTTGGTATTGTCAAGGTCACTTGGGTCCTAGGGGCAAAAATCATATCGGGAGTTTTAAATATAAAGGAAACTTGGTAAGCATGCGCATACCTTCTGGAGTGTGGTGACTTGAGTGGTTTCCATTAAGTTATCACGCGATGAGTTGGGTCCCGATTCCCACTGATGTGTAGGTGTTGCTCGTCGGGTGATTTCACATGATTCCGACTAGTTCATCTTTTAGGGTTTGAAGAAGAATTTGAGGGAACAGTGGGAGCCATCATGATTAGATAAAGTGATTAACCAATCTAATCTAGATTAGAGTGCATGATGAATGTTTCTTTTCTCTCTTTGGCAGCGATCATGACCTGACCTTAAACTAAAATTCATGAGCCAAGTTAACCGAATCTTCTTACACACTTTGGTTTTGGATTATCATGATTCACGACAAAACCTCATATATTCTTGCCACTCCTACTTCCCTTTTGCATTTCTCTAGAACACCCCGTATCACTTCGGAGATCCATATTGCTTGGGTATGCTATTGTATAGTTACATACGAACTTGAAAAAACTTGTTTCAGTTTAAGAATGTATTCTGGTTCTGGGGAAATTGAATAGGATTATTCGGTTGTCTTTTCTTTTTACCTTCTTTCAGGTTGCAAGGGCTCCTGGTATTAGGAGAGTACACCTATTATACTTATTGGATAGTTTTCTACCAAACCTTAGACATGTGTCGAAAGGTAGGGAAGAAAGAAAACCAATTAGCATATGTATGATGTACAGAAGGTAAGATGTAAAGACATATAAAGGGATTGAAATGAGGGCAAGAAAAATTACAACTACTGTCATGAATCTGGATAGTGGAAGAAACATTACTAGGAATACCCGGCCACCCCTTCGAAATATTTTCATATTTCAGTTTCATTGTGCGGTGTTAATTGAAAACTGCTTTCCCAATTAGTTTCTGATTTCAGGGTATGTATTTACCAGACTTGATTCTCACATCTGTATGGCGTTACAGATGCTGAGTGAGAGTGGAATATTAAGAATTGGGTGATTAGATCCTCAATATCAGAATTCTTTGTAATTGGTGATATTTGAGGAAGTCACCTGAGTTTTGCCTAATGACAAATATTTGGTTTTGAATATCCATTGTTATGCACCAATTTCAAATTGATATATCTGTACATTTATTTTATAAAGTGAGATATAACTTTTTGAAATTATGTTTATAACATTTACCTTTATCAGTTGATTAGGTAAGATGCATTCAATAACGGTGTAATTTTTCTTAACCATAACATAATTTTCAACCTACGACGCACAGGGTTTGAGTTATTAAACTCAGAAAACTTATACAAAGTTTGTATGTTGTCCATTAGGACAAGGGGTTAGTACTTGTACTATATTCCGTTTACTTATGACTACTCTGGTTTTAGACATGTATTTCGTTGAAATATAAGGTTCAAATTTTGAGAAGTTATTGGTATAAGAATGAAGTAGAGAACAATGCGTTCGAAGTATCAGGATTCTTCGAGATGATCGAAGATGTAAATACTTATGTTGGGCATTCCGTCGTAAGTTTTCATTATTGATTTCCTCATACCCCAAGTTTTGTGTTCAAGTTATGTATTAACGATATCTTCCTAATGCCAACACAAGATCAAGCAGGTACGGATCTTGTCTAACTAGACAACAAGCCACGTTTATCAGGACAACAAGTCAGGATTGTCGGTATTAGCAATAATTCAAGTAACAGGTCTAGTAATGTCTCGTGAACATGTCAGGCAGTGTGTATTAACAGAAAGAATACTAGATGGAAAACAGTAACCGGTTATCTAAGTACTGTAGAAATAACTAATGTATATTATCTATGGTGTAAGGTGTAATTAATCTATTCATAAATCTATCTGTAATAATCATTTTACGTCTGCTACAAGGTATATGACAATCTAGATAAAGGATACTGAACTGAAACGAAACATTATAATAATATTATGATGAACCAGCATGCAACTAGATAAAGCCGTTATTGGTATGAATATGGATTGATGCTATAAAACTGTAGATTGATAATACTTGCTAAATATTAAAATACATGTACTATAAATAATTATATAAATATTGATATAAGCAAAGTAGCATGTTGCAAGTTTAGAAACTTGCCTCGAAAACAACGGTTGATGTGTAGGCGATGACGTCAATAGGTTGATTGATTATTGCTATACAAAAAATCAAAAGACAATGGCGTCGGCAATGGTAAAGGTGTGCAGCGGCTCGACATGACACGCCACGACATGGTGCGTGAAGCGGCACGACACAGTGCTGGGCCTTGCGGTGACACGGGGCTGATGCGATGGTGGCACACGAGTGACATGAGCTGAGCACGAAGCGGGCATGGCATGACACGGTCTGGATACGGTGATGACACGGTCATAGCATGGTCTGGGTATGGTGTATGGTCTGGCGGTGGTCTGGTTTTGGTATGGTGTATGTTCTGGCGGTGGTCTGGTGGTGGCACGGTGATGGCATGGTGGTGGTCTGGTGATGACATGGCGGCGACACGGTGATATGATTGAGAGCGAGAGGAGAGAGAGAGACGGGGAAGAGAGAGAGTTATATGAGAAATATTATAAGTATATATATATATATATAATATTAGGGTAACTAGATAATATCAAATCTCTCCAAATATTACTCGAATCTAGTCAAAAAAATTATAGTTTTGAGAATAAAATACATACGTAAAGATTTTGGCCATAATGCAATAATCTAGTGTTAAATACATATACCCCAAATAAAATTTAAATAAATATACATTGATTTTCTAAATATTTTGTTGTCTATATTTTAGGATTTGACCATAATAGATAAGAGCAACAATAAGATATGGGGTGATATGCCATGCAAAGTTAGTTAGAAAAAATATTATTTTCTTAGATCTTGTACTATAGATAGATATGTAAAGATCTAAATATATAATATAAGTATTATACTAGATTCATATGGATACATTTACTGGCAAATCTCAGATATAATCTTGCACCATCTTGGGTTCTAAACATGCGGGTCGGGTCGGATAACGATTACCACTATTCGAATAATTCGCAACCCAAAAGATAAAATAAAAGAATTATAAAGAAAGACTTAAAATACCAAATTATATTGTATAACATACTAGTGAGTTACATATAGATTTGAGAAGTGTCCCAATTCGAGTATTTTGACACTATTCTAAAAGTTTTAGAATGGACGACTCTTGGCGTGGTGGTGTACCCGCAGGTGATGGAGCCGCCTTCTCTAAAGAGATGTAATCTAGACTGATGATGTGAGAGATTTACATGATTGACATTTCTTGCTTAGGCAATTGAGTCAATCATGAGATGTCAAGTACCACACCAGATATTGGTTTTACACTAGTTGCAATAAAGCATATATTAATCCAATCCTGAAGAAACATTAGGAAGCGGTTATGAACATAAGAGGATGTTCTTGGTATATGGTAACGACAACCTTTTTCATGAGGCGGTTATCATTTTAGGCTTCCAAGATGACCTGGATAACAGTGTGACTGTCAGAGTTAAAGTTTACCCTCTTCTGAAGGGTAGTATGTTGGACAGGGGTCCAAACGGATACTGAGGAAGGCATGACGCATGATACTGATTAAATTTAGTAGAAGATACAGTCTAAGAAGTTTGTTGGATTTTGAGCTCATTTATGAACTTGGTCCTATCAGATATCCAGACAAGTTCTAAGACAAGTATCGCTCATTTCGGGAGATAGTCGTTTCTCCGCGAATTTGAGATATAGAAACATAAAGATAGAAATATTGGAGCGGATCCACTCACTGAGGCTATTTCTTGAACTCGATTGTCTCGCAAACATGATTTGTGAAACTTATTTGTAGAGAAGTTGGGTGATCGGTAGACATGGGCTGTGAGTATACGACACCGCAATAATTAGCTTTAAGTGCAAGTGGGAGATTATTGGATATATTTCTCTCAAGTCAATTATTGTAATCACATGCAGACGATTATGATGATTGAGGGAGGACCTATACGGGTAGAACAGTCTTACTCGAGATGATAGTATGATATCTGGTTTGACTTTATCATCATGTACATGCATTATGTGGTGTTACAGATCACTGTTACATATTGATAGAGCCCATGGTATTCATGCTTGACTACCGGCATTATGATGGCGATCATATACGTGCGAGTTGGGTGGTCTATAAGCACATCGTTAAATGTCCCTAGTCGAGCGAGTATCGAGACTGGGCATCGATACTCCGGAGTAGACTAGTGTATACTTTTCAAGACCCCGATGAGGGGCGGTGGCCGGTCTCACAAGTCATTGGTGTTAGTTGGTCATCTAAGATAGTATATAGGTGCTTACTGGAGGTGAGTACACTGGACAGACTCGCCGGGAACATGCTAGATGGTATTATATCTATTGTCAGATAGCAGTTCTCAGGTGATATGAGTACAGATTAGTCTATCGACCAGATATCGTCATTTGTTTCGTGTGAGTTCCCACTGTGCTTTGATTACTACCCTTCCACGGCTCAAAGAAGTCATGCAAGCAGGTTTTAGTTAGGTACAGTTCCGAGTCATATGGAGGCAGTGAGCGGATCGTCTGGGATTCGTCTCTTCCGGTATTGGGGGTAGATGTCACGCTGTGCATGGTTGACCATTACCAGAAATTTTTGTCCAAGGTGGACGGGATTTACTGATTCGGATCAGTAGTGTCTTAGTGGGTGATGAGCTTCACACCGACACAAAATATCGCGTTATTAGGGGGTCTGATTTTATCCACCCTCTAGACCCGATATGCGATACTCTTAGACGAACAGACCGGACTGTACAAAGATTGTCACTGACAGGTTCAGTAGGGGTACAGATGAGTTTGCTCGTCGGCCTTCCTTTCGCTCAATACCTATGCAACCGTTACGTCCTGTTAGTGCCGCTGACTTGCTTGTGGTTAAACCCACTGCCAGCGTATTGACGAGTTTTTAGAGTCCCACACAGAGGGTTTTCCCGATTCAGATGATATAATGTAGATGACGTATGTTTGTACATACAGGTGTCCGATTAAATATGTGTACAAACTACACGGACTTTAATCGGATGGTTGATAATACTAGCGGGTTAGAGTAAAGCCGGATTATTAAATCAAGTTTTGATTTAATAATTTATATATATATTTTTAATATATGTATTCTAGTATTATTTTTCACTATTCATTCTCTCTTGGCTATTCGTATTTTTATACGGATATGTGTATATGCATTTCGATACGTATACCGGGTTGTGTTCCGTATTTGTACGGAATATTTTCTAGAAGATGGATACCTCATTATATGATTTTCCTTTTAGAAAATCAATTGCAAATGAGGTGGAGGGTGAGATGGCATGAGCATTGTTGGAGGTATGTAGAGAGAAATAGGTTTCATTTGTTTATTGAAAAATGTTGTGATTATTTTTCCATGGATGTAAAATTATGAAGCCATTCTTGCTATATTCTTCACTCGTTCTTTCAACACTTGCTCATTTTTTGCTCATGGCTAAGTTTCCTCGTCTTATTCTTCGTCACTTGCTCTCTTGAGCTTTTGATATGAGAGGAAAAGATAGTGGAAAATTCCTACATCTCCACTCCATTCTTAGCGAGCTTGGAGCGTCTTTTGCTTCACTAGGTGAAGCTGGAGCTTGGATCGGTTCACCCGGGTGGATCATTTTCGACGAATGAGAACCGACTTGCAAGCGCGATCCGGAGCACTTGAAGAAAGCTTGAAGATGTGAGTATTGCTAACATAGTAGATTAGCATGGCTCACTAGGTTTTTGTTAGTAAGTTCCAGTTCTTTAGTTCGATTCATGATTTTGAAACTTTAGCAAATTAGAATTTTTTGAAATCCATGCTGCCATCTTCTAAAATTAGTTTGCTAATGTGCCTAAGTTCCCAGCACCGAGGCTATAGTGGCAACGGTGGTGGTCGAGGAAAGGGCGCATTCAGAAACTTCTCGTCAAACTCACCAAAATTTCAGGTATTTGATCGTCGTGGTCACTAAGCAATGACTTGTCCATCATCGCTTCAATCCTTCATACCACCTCCGTTCTTCTTCCAGACCTCATGTCAACAATCATCCTTAGGTCCATGCGGCGATTATACCCAGTCCCACACTTAACTCCAACAACTTTAGTTGGTACCCTAACTCGAGTGCCACTCATCATGTAACAAATGATCCAAGCATTTTCTCCACCAAGATCGAATATGATGGACCTAATCAAATTCACCTTGGAGATGGCTCGGGTTTGCTTATTACACACACGGGAACTTCTTTTTCTATCAATAATCGTCGCTTTCATCTTCATAATACTCTCTATGTTCCTTCCATTTCAAAAAATCTCCGCTCTGATACCATAAAAAGATTTAGAAATAAATGTATTTACCTTTATGAATTTGTTGTGTACAAAGGCTACATTTTGTAGCCAAATTATAAATCAATTACAATCAATTCATAATAATACTAGTAATCAATTTTAGCCCATAGTCTCTATATATAGAGATTTGGAGATCTTGATTGGAGTAGTTGTTACCTATAGGTATTTGTTGCTATCTATGGAGATTTTGAGATCATGATTGGAGCAATTGCTATCAATAGGTATTTGTTGCTATCTATGGAGATTTGCTGTATCAGCTGGAGATCTTGATTGATTTGAATTAGATTCGGTTAATAACCATATTACCTTTTCTATTTCTATTCCAAACTTGAGTCATTTTATTTAGCTGTTTATATTAGTTGTTGAGTCCAATGGCTGGTATAGTCTCGATGAGCATCCATGCTATTTTATGTCCAGCTAGTACTTCCGCGGGTGATGCCCATTATAGATTCGGACATGAGCATCTGTCTTACAGTCCTTGAAGAGGATATTTCCTCTTTTGTTACTTGCTTGGGTCTTTTTGGATTGTGTCATGTGAGTTGTGTCCGCATCATTGTTCAAGCTATCCATCGTGTATCAATAGAAGAGTTGATAAACGGTTGTGTGCGCTTTGTCCACCATCATCGACCTGGAGGATCCAAGTTATATTGTAAGACTTCTGTTGATGTCATAATTTACGCTTATTTTGGTGGTCTATGTGGATGATATTATGATTACAGGTTCATAGCTTTGGTATTATAATTTGAAACTTTATTTTCATACATAGTTCCATACCAAAGACCTGGGTAGTCTTCGGTCATAATTTATATTTTGGTGGTGCATGTTGATGATTTTGTGATAACTGATGATCATAGTTTTGGTATTGTTATTTGAAGCTTTATTTTCATACATAGGTCCATATCAAATACCTGGGGAGTCTTGAGTATTTTCTAGGTGTTGTGGTTGCTCTGCATAGGGATGCATTTATCTCTCTCCTGAAAAATGCATACTTGACATCCTATCAGTAGCTGAGATATTAGGCTGTAAGTCCATAGAATGCTGTTGGACCTGAACTCCAAATACTTCCTGGACAAGGTGGTCAGTTGGATGGTCCAGAAAAATACCAAGGTTGGTGGACGAACTGAATTACCTTATGGTTACTTTTCAAGTATATATGTCAAGAATGAACTGTAGGCCCGCTCAGTAGTAAAACACTCGTCACGAGTCAAAAATTTACTACCTGTTTTAAATCTACTTCCAGCCGTTTATTCATGTCACTGAGTTCACCCAACCTGTGGGTTTGTATGGTGTGTGATAATGCTCGATATCGACGACCTCCAAGATCTGGACACGTGGCAGACGACGTGTCCCAAGGCTCAGAAGAAAGGGCCCACGGGGGCCGACCAGGCCATCCTGTGTCCGGCCTGCCAGCGCAAACTGGCCCACCTCGGGGCCCTCTGCGAATATTGCCTCCTCGGCCACTCAGCTCGTCCCGAGCTGCCACAAGACCAAGACTACTCGGCCTCCTCGCTCGTCCTCGAGCCCCCGGCCGGGGCCGTCTTCCTTGGTCCTCCGACCAACTCCATCACTCACAGGCGTAACCGCCGTTCCGCAAATCTCGCCATGCGCGGATTCCCCGCCGGCAGCATCCCACGTTCCACGCCATCACGATCCCCATTAATGGGTGATCCACTCTTTGCGCGGGCGTGACGTCGGGAGCTAACTGCCGGCGAGATTCTCGCGCCTGCCGCTGCATGCCACCACCGCTATATAAACCCCCATCATAGAGGAGTGAGGAAAGATTTTCTTTACACTTTACGCCGTTATTCTGCTCGAATCTCATCACTAACTTGAGCGTCGGAGGGTCCTCGGTGGTACCAAACCACCCCGGGACTTCTTTGCAGGTACTCGGCGACAGCCTCCTCACCCCGCCTTCTTCTCTCAAAACCCATTGAGACCCACACGCAACGAAGGATAACCAGTCGAGTTCTCCTCGAGATCAACGGAAGACAACATCTGACGGAGGCCCTAAAAGGAGCTCCATCAGTTGGCGCCGTCTGTGGGAATTGATAACTCCACAAAATACAAAGTTGGCCTTCCGGTCCCCGCCCGCATGGCAATCGACTCCCCTAAGGATCCAAACGCCCGCTACCGCCTCCGTCGTAACGGGGACGCAGAAGGACCCTCGCTCGAGGCCGTCAGTCTCCCCGCAGGCTGCCACCCCACAGGCTCCGACGGCCGTCCGACCAAAAGAGCTAGGGGCCGGGAGCCCATCACCTTTGGCGACGAGGATCTCCACGACATATCTGTGCCCCATAGCGACCCGCTGGTGATCGTAGCGCGGATTCACTGATACGAGGTCCACCGAATACTCATCGATTCAGGCAGCTCGGCGGACATCCTCTTCCACGACTGCTTTCTGCTGGGACTGGCCCCAGCGGACTTGAGGTCGACCTCCCACGTCTTCTCGGGATTCACCAACCACTCCGTCCCGGTGCAGGGGGTGGTCACCCTTCAGTTCACGATCGGCGAGCCCGGCCGCACGCGCACGCTACTGGTGGACTTTATTGTGGCCAGGGTCCCCTCGGCCTACAATGTCCTCGGCCGGCTGACCCTGAATTCCCTCCAGGCCCAGATCTTGACATACCACCTGGCGATAAAATTCCCCCCCGGCCGAGGTGGGGTGGGCCGGGCGTACGGAAGCCAATGGGTCGCGGAGGTAGGTCTGGCAGAGTGTCACGACCCGAAAGAGCACGTGACTGACCCTTGAACCATATGAAGTCTATAGGACCCCATCTGATCCAAGTAAGCCAAAAGCCCAGCAATCTAAAACCATTTAAAGAGTAAATAAGGAAAAACTGTTTTTGAAAAGTAAGGAAATCATGTTTGGAAATCAAAGTTTTTAAATAACTAAGCCGAATATGCATTTTTTAAAATGTGTAACCTTTCCTGAAAATTTCGGCAGAGTTTCCTTTGTAAAAACTGGCCCCGAACGGGGTACAACAAGAATAATATATATGAAATGATAAAAGGCATCCCCAAGCGGGAGCTAACTCTTCGTCCATCGACAGTCACAACCACGCAAGCAATAATAATATACAACGCCAAAGGGCGAGGATCAAAACCCAAAAAAAAGAAACTCAAAACAGCCAGAAAACCGTAATACTACTAGCGCGACTCTAAGGTCGAAATAAAACAACACTGTTTTCTAAGTCTGAAACAAACTACAAGTTTTGGTTGATGGACAATTCTAGATACAATAAATAATACATGAACAAGGACGGTTCTGATACAAAAGAACCCACCTATCCAAGCAAGTCATCCATAAGGAAGCAGTGTGCCAGAAATGCCGCTATGGAATCTGTACGGCAAACCTGCAAGAACTGGGGCACAACGGGGGTGAGTTGCCAACTCGTGAATAGAAAGATATCTACAAGCAGAAATCAAATGCATGACCCATCCTAGGTCAAAACGATCAGATATACATAAACCTCAATATGAATAAAGCTGAAGCATGCTAAACTGGCAATGTAATCCCTACATGAGTGTAATGCCAAGTGCTCGTGCTAGTGCCTCAGGTAATAGCATGTCATGAATATGAGGTATAACCAATGTAATCAAATCTGCACACTCGTGGATCCCGTCCACTCGTCACCCACTGACAATAACCACCATGCATGTAAATATCATGAATCATGTGCATGGGAAATAATATGAGGATATAACCACCCGTGTCCCTCGCGACACATCAAAATCATGGAACCAGGGTGCCCAGCATCGACACCCGAAAACATCATGAAAACTGTGCCCAGCATCGGCACGTAAATCCTCATATATCGGGCTCCGTCAGTCCGGATCGGCCCGCGGGCTCTGTCTGCGGTATCGGCCCTCGGCCCCGGCAGTATGCCCAAAACATCTATCGACTCTGGTCGGTATCCTCCGGATAACCGCCAGGTCCAACCAATCACCGGTAGGTACTCGCCCGCCTCCAGGCTCAATCGGCAAAGCTTATCGATCATCTTGCCGAGGGGTACCATACCGGGTCCACCATGTACCCGCAATCGGCTCATCCACGCCTCGATTCGGGTTACACATATCGCTCTCAGCACCGAGAAAACACATGGTGGACGCACTGAAATATCATATCAAGGGTAACCGGGTTTTTAAAGAAATGACATATTCTCTTTTGAAATACCCTCGGTTCCCAAATCCAGAAATATCATAGAAACAACATATCTCAATGCGTACAGTCAAAGCATGATGTATGCGGCATGTAACAGTAATGCAAGCATATCAGTAAGTCATGCAACATGGAATAATAATGTGCACATGTCGAGGGAGACCGCTCTTTTAAAAGGAATCTGTTTTTAAAGAGTATCTTGCGGTTCCCAAATCCCCAATCAAGCTAGAATCATTTATATATGTGTACAGGTATAAGTGTACAATATGCCATGCCAGAATCATATCATGAATGCAATAGTACTATAGTGTAGTGACATGGCAATTATCGATGATGAGTGTGTGAGCCGGCAACAAGTGTACGTGGAATATATACATCATCGATAATGGTGCTGGTGTCCTAGCAGCATGACTGAATGTCACAACAATACAAGCGATGCAATGCAAATAGCAGGAATATGCGGAAACGAATGATCAACGCAAAAGTACAGAACCTGCCCCAATAGATATGTCATGCAACCTTGCCTTTTGAAATAAGACGAATCAGGGCTTTTGGTAAAGTAAGGGCTACGGTGTTTTAAGAAAAGATGCATCATTTGAAAATATCCGTATAACCCTTCTGCTTATCTTTAAAATATCCCCGATTCGTTAGTTTTGAAATAGGTATGACTCGGTCTAGTCTAATGTCTACTAAATAATCTAGACAGGAGGGGTATGAAACCACCTAATCTGAGTCAATATATAAATATAGATATGATAGTCGGTGATCTCGCCTCAATAACATATCGTATGATATCCTCGAGTCATGAGTGCGGATCTATCATCAATATCGGCTCGTACGGTAAATCGTCGTACGGCATCCCAATAGCTGGGTAGGGGTCAATATCACACTATCTCATCACATATCAGGTATCACTTATCATCAGATCACACAATCTGGGGTACTACTGTAAGTCTAGTACAAATCGACACCATCTATAAAATATGAATGCGGGTAAAGCACATGTCCAAAGGCCCGCTAAAACTATCATATCGCACCTCAAAGGCAAACTATGTCACATCGCCGATCTCACGGCCTCACATCAATTATCATCTCAAACCACGTATCATCCTCAAATCCCGTATATAAACACATAGTCCCATACCCATGTGTAGATATACGCACCATCATATGCACTCTAATAAATGAAAGAATGAATGCAAGTATGTGTGTAAATGTATGTGTGAGTGCAACCACTACTCTAGGGTTCGCACTATACTAAACCAATATATTCTTATCATCAAAATATCATTATTACCATCAATAACCCTAAACAACACAATATAAATATTCGTGTGTATACGTATTCGTATACATCACCACGGACTGCGGGGGTGCTATACGCCATCCACCCGACTTCTCCCCGTAGATATAAATCTACTCACCTTGCTTCTCGTGTGCCAAAGCCGATGTCGCTATCTTCACCTCCTTTGTCTCAACATCACGCGGGGTACCTACAAGTATATCACAATGCTAAAGCACATGAAAATCACATCGGAAACCAAAATAGCACACGCTACCCGCATAGGTAAAAACCTATCGACTCGCATGTAAACACAATCAAAATCCACTTGTTGTTGACGTCCAAACGCCACCGGACAGGAATGAATCACCAAATACCAAAATCCATTCTAAAACAAGTCCCAAATTATACACCAACATAGGAAAATCAACCCAGATTTCACCCTAGATGGAATCAGTCAAAACTAGACATACTCAGGGTCAAAACTAGAGGAAATGGGGGCATGCACAGAAAACGAGGCAATTCCTTAAAATACCTTATTTTAGAATTTTCTGTAATTTTTCCCCATTTATCTGTATTTAATTATACCAGAATATTAAAATATTCATTAAAATAATATTAAATTATAAAATTTCCCAAAAATCATATTTTATTATTTTGAAGACGTTACAATCTACCCCCCTTAAAGAAATTCGGTCCCCGAATTTAAATTTAAACCCCCAAATACTAAAATATTTCAATACAAATTCCAAGTCATCGGGGCTCCGAAATCATCTATACATAAAACATCATAGCGCAATGCATGCGCATGAGTACTGAGCAGATAACTCAAAAGCAACACTCCATCAAGCATCCGCAATCATCGGAGTCATGGTAACGACACAATGTCAAATCCAATACAAAATCAATATGATATGGACCAAGACTATACATGTAGACACCCAATCTATACATGTAATTAGCTGATGCAACTGTATGCCAAATCCTTTTTAAGTCGCTGTGCGATGCGCATAACACTGCACAATGGCGGACGTTTTTCATAAGAAAGTAACTATATATGTATATATATATCCTTTGTTTAATAAGCACGTTCCGCCGTTTTGAAAACAATCAGAAGGGTTTCCTTGTTTTTTTAAAACGTTTCGTGTCATATCGGACACGTAGGTATATACTGAGACTATAGCTCGCTCTTTGGAAATCCCTTCGATAACTATCGATGCATGCACAAAAAAAATAAAAATATCCAGGTACTGTCCTCTGACTAGTCCTGCTCAGTAAGAAAATAATATCCAATATCATAAAAATGTACTGTTCCAAAAGGAATAAATCTAAAAAATATACATAACCCACCCTGTGCATCTGGTGCGCAGGGGAATCAAAATCCATATATGTGCTAAACAGATGCACAAAACAACATCTAGGTGCAACGGATGTGCACGAAGCATCTGTCATAGGCAACATGTGTGCCTGACAGCCAAAACAGGTACATCTGACATGCACGAAGAATCTCGATTTAGTGCATCTGGTGTGCCCCAAAATCGTATCTCAAAACATGCGCCCAACATGCGCGAAAATCCAAATCGGTGCATCCATCATGCACGAATGAAAATCTAGACCCTGCGCACTCAATATGCACGGAATCACAAAATCCAATAGCAACGTCGAATATGCGTAAGTCCAGTCAAAAGCACGGAGTGCAAGAATCCACATCAATATCACAATCAAAATCGACATACCGAAAGGCATCAAATCGAAGTCAGGTGCAATCGTAATGCACAAAATATAAATCCGGTGCAACAAAGGCACGAAATATAAATCTGATGTGATAAACGCAAGAAACATAAAACTGGTGCGACAAACACACGAAGTATAGAACTGGTGCATCCCATGCACAAATACCAAGCAATAACTCAAATACGTAAGCAGCAACACCAAGTGTATCCAGATATGAAGAAAATCATAAACGTGTGCAGCTGCGGGCACAAAACACATATCGATGCACTACAAGCACATATAAGCTATACCGAGTGCAAAATCAAAACACTAAAATTACATGAAACTCTGCTGGAAGCGTAAATCAAATCACCAGCATAAAATAGGCATGAAATCGCAATCAACAGCTCAAGAGTAATAACTATGTACAAGGTATAAATACCCAGTAGGTGCAACCATGGTGCACAAAATCAAATATCATGAAACTCAGTCATCAAGACTAAATCATGCGAATAGATCGCCCAAAATACCGAAATCCAAAGCAACGGATACGTGATAATCAAATCACAAAATCACAAATCATAAGGCATGAACACTGTCGTCGGTATATCCTCCCTCGAAGTCGGGAAGGTGCCGGTACATCCAATTCTAGCAGCGCAAGATCTCTACTTGCCTCTTGCTCGCAGCTGGCGTCCTCTGCCTCTGGTTCCTGATCTTTCCTGTAGATTACCAATCTCGCAATCCATCGGCTCATCGGCCCGGTCAGGTGTGCTGACAGGAACGATTCCGTTCTTGCACTTCCCTGGTCATCTCTCGGTCAATCCTCACGACCGCTCGTAAAGCAGCACATCTCTGGCGCCGACCTCGGGTCCTCTGAATGCATATCACACATCCGATCCTGGGTGCAACTCTTATTGCAGCAGTGTACTGGAAGGAATCCTACTCAAGGTCTCTTCTGATCTTGCCTAAGCCAAACTGTAAGGAGGCTGGTACTCTGACGTAATCTTTTCTCGCTCTCTGGACCTCTGCGTCCTTAGTACAACATCTCCTCGGAAGCTGGTCGCATCTCTGCGCCTCTGTATGCATGTCCGGCCTTTAATCTTAACGGGGTGTAGTAACAGCTCGTCTGCCTCTCGCACGAACTTCTTGTCCCGCTTGTCTGTATCATCGACCATTCGACGTCGCGTCTTTATCTGCACACTGCAATGTCCTCGGCTACGGTCCACCCGAAGTCTCTAACACGGACTCGAAATCACGAACTCAGTATCTTCATCACTCAGTAGAAGATATCTAGCCGAACACATCCTCAGCGTGCATATCGCATCTCTGATGTCAGCGGAGTGGAACGTCATCTCGTCGAAATCTCGTGCAAACTCTTTACTCCACCTTGCTCCACTATCGACTGATTCGGACTCATCTCATCATGGCTACACAGACTGCGCTCCGACGGCTATGCTCGTATCTGGAGTCTCCCAAGCAGTGTCCCATCACATGATATCCGAATGATGTCGAATCATCCGATCGACTCGTCAGAACCTCACAATCCCCCAAGAGCTCAACATCTCGGGTACAGTTTAATAGTATCGAGTACATGCCACAGCGTCGGTGGTCCAGCCGTAGAAGGGCAAACCCAAGCCTCACTAATGGCGCCGAGGAACTGCCGCAAACCCTAAGGTTCAAAGGCTTTCACACGGTCATTAAGTCGAGTTAGGGTTTCATTCTTCTAGAGGGTCCATAGAATCACCTGCATGTCTTTCCGTTTACTTTAAACTTGGAAAATGGGTTCCTGACCTTCGATCGTCTCAATCGACTCTCAACGAATCTGCGTGAAGTCGCCTCTAGCTGGAATCAATCTATCTGATGACCTCGCATCGGGGTAAGCGAACGAACCACATGTCCTAGTCATTAATCCTCGGTGACTAGCGACTCACTATCACATCTCTAAGAATATGCTCATGCTGCAGTAGCTCCAATCATCTGGGCGATATCTCATCACTCGCAGCAACAACTGGCTCATTCGTCGGTACGCTAAGCAGCGCCTCAACCATCATGAATAAGTGATACATCAACGGTCATCACATCCTGGCTGGCCTCTATCAGTGGCTCAATCCTCTGGTACCGTCCGGTACATCCTAGAAATCTCACAGCAGCGATCTGTCAAACGCCCATAGTGCGGAAACACAAAATACGAAGCCTCAATGCAACCGTATGTCTCTGGAATCACGCCCCGGTCAGTCCTCGTCCGCGACGAGCTCATGCTGACAACTCGAGCCGTAGCTCACTCTGCCCGTGCAATCGCGGCAGCAAAACCATAACCAGTATCGATGAAGATAGATCATAGGAAGGAATATGACACAATGCAAGGAAATGTACAACCTAAGGTTTCTTAAGCGGAGTGGCGTGTCGTAAGTATGCCGCGGAACATACCCACGGTACGTCACTCTACTTTAGTCACCTATTCCATCAACCAAAGGTCATCCTACACGACGAAAGTTCGGGTCTAATACCCCCTCGACCAAGTCTAAGTTCCGTAAGGTCAAGCCTAAGTTCCGTATATAGGTAACGTCCTAGGCTCCACATAGTCAAACTTAGACTCGAACCAAGGTCAACCTAGCGCTCTGATACCAACTTTGTCACGACCCGAAAGAGCACGTGACTGGCCCTTGAACCATATGAAGTCTATAGGACCCCATCTGATCCAAGTAAGCCAAAAGCCCAGCAATCTAAAACCATTTAAAGAGTAAATAAGGAAAAACTGTTTTTGAAAAGTAAGGAAATCATGTTTGGAAATCAAAGTTTTTAAATAACTAAGCCGAATATGCATTTTTTAAAATGTGTAACCTTTCCTGAAAATTTCGGCAGAGTTTCCTTTGTAAAAACTGGCCCCGAACGGGGTACAACAAGAATAATATATATGAAATGATAAAAGGCATCCCCAAGCGGGAGCTAACTCTTCGTCCATCGACAGTCACAACCACGCAAGCAATAATAATATACAACGCCAAAGGGCGAGGATCAAAACCCAAAAAAAAGAAACTCAAAACAGCCAGAAAACCGTAATACTACTAGCGCGACTCTAAGGTCGAAATAAAACAACACTGTTTTCTAAGTCTGAAACAAACTACAAGTTTTGGTTGATGGACAATTCTAGATACAATAAATAATACATGAACAAGGACGGTTCTGATACAAAAGAACCCACCTATCCAAGCAAGTCACCCATAAGGAAGCAGTGTGCCAGAAATGCCGCTATGGAATCTGTACGGCAAACCTGCAAGAACTGGGGCACAACGGGGGTGAGTTGCCAACTCGTGAATAGAAAGATATCTACAAGCAGAAATCAAATGCATGACCCATCCTAGGTCAAAACGATCAGATATACATAAACCTCAATATGAATAAAGCTGAAGCATGCTAAACTGGCAATGTAATCCCTACATGAGTGTAATGCCAAGTGCTCGTGCTAGTGCCTCAGGTAATAGCATGTCATGAATATGAGGTATAACCAATGTAATCAAATCTGCACACTCGTGGATCCCGTCCACTCGTCACCCACTGACAATAACCACCATGCATGTAAATATCATGAATCATGTGCATGGGAAATAATATGAGGATATAACCACCCGTGTCCCTCGCGACACATCAAAATCATGGAACCAGGGTGCCCAGCATCGACACCCGAAAACATCATGAAAACTGTGCCCAGCATCGGCACGTAAATCCTCATATATCGGGCTCCGTCAGTCCGGATCGGCCCGCGGGCTCTGTCTGCGGTATCGGCCCTCGGCCCCGGCAGTATGCCCAAAACATCTATCGACTCTGGTCGGTATCCTCCGGATAACCGCCAGGTCCAACCAATCACCGGTAGGTACTCGCCCGCCTCCAGGCTCAATCGGCAAAGCTCATCGATCATCTTGCCGAGGGGAACCATACCGGGTCCACCATGTACCCGCAATCGGCTCATCCACGCCTCGATTCGGGTTACACATATCGCTCTCAGCACCGAGAAAACACATGGTGGACGCACTGAAATATCATATCAAGGGTAACCGGGTTTTTAAAGAAATGACATATTCTCTTTTGAAATACCCTCGGTTCCCAAATCCAGAAATATCATAGAAACAACATATCTCAATGCGTACAGTCAAAACATGATGTATGCGGCATGTAACAGTAATGCAAGCATATCAGTAAGTCATGCAACATGGAATAATAATGTGCACATGTCGAGGGAGACCGCTCTTTTAAAAGGAATCTGTTTTTAAAGAGTATCTTGCGGTTCCCAAATCCCCAATCAAGCTAGAATCATTTATATATGTGTACAGGTATAAGTGTACAATATGCCATGCCAGAATCATATCATGAATGCAATAGTACTATAGTGTAGTGACATGACAATTATCGATGATGAGTGTGTGAGCCGGCAACAAGTGTACGTGGAACATATACATCATCGATAATGGTGCTGGTGTCCTAGCAGCATGACTGAATGTCACAACAATACAAGCGATGCAATGCAAATAGCAGGAATATGCGGAAACGAATGATCAACGCAAAAGTACAGAACCTGCCCCAATAGATATGTCATGCAACCTTGCCTTTTGAAATAAGACGAATCAGGGCTTTTGGTAAAGTAAGGGCTACGGTGTTTTAAGAAAAGATGCATCATTTGAAAATATCCGTATAACCCTTCTGCTTATCTTTAAAATATCCCCGATTCGTTAGTTTTGAAATAGGTATGACCCGGTCTAGTCTAATGTCTACTAAATAATCTAGACAGGAGGGGTATGAAACCACCTAATCTGAGTCAGTATATAAATATAGATATGATAGTCGGTGATCTCGCCTCAATAACATATCGTATGATATCCTCGAGTCATGAGTGCGGATCTATCATCAATATCGGCTCGTACGGTAAATCGTCGTACGGCATCCCAATAGCTGGGTAGGGGTCAATATCACACTATCTCATCACATATCAGGTTTCACTTATCATCAGATCACACAATCTGGGGTACTACTGTAAGTCTAGTACAAATCGACACCATCTATAAAATATGAATGCGGGTAAAGCACATGTCCAAAGGCCCGCTAAAACTATCATATCGCACCTCAAAGGCAAACTATGTCACATCGCCGATCTCACGGCCTCACATCAATTATCATCTCAAACCACGTATCATCCTCAAATCCCGTATATAAACACATAGTCCCATACCCATGTATAGATATACGCACCATCATATGCACTCTAATAAATGAAAGAATGAATGCAAGTATGTGTGTAAATGTATGTGTGAGTGCAACCACTACTCTAGGGTTCGCACTATACTAAACCAATATATTCTTATCATCAAAATATCATTATTACCATCAATAACCCTAAACAACACAATATAAATATTCGTGTGTATACGTATTCGTATACATCACCACGGACTGCGGGGGTGCTATACGCCATCCACCCGACTTCTTCCCGTAGATATAAATCTACTCACCTTGCTTCTCGTGTGCCAAAGCCGATGTCGCTATCTTCATCTCCTTTGTCTCAACATCACGCGGGGTACCTACAAGTATATCACAATGCTAAAGCACATGAAAATCACATCGGAAACCAAAATAGCACACGCTACCCGCATAGGTAAAAACCTATCGACTCGCATGTAAACACAATCAAAATCCACTTGTCGTTGACGTCCAAACGCCACCCGACAGGAATGAATCACCAAATACCAAAATCCATGCTAAAACAAGTCCCAAATTATACACCAACATAGGAAAATCAACCCAGATTTCACCCTAGATGGAATCAGTCAAAACTAGACATACTCAGGGTCAAAACTAGAGGAAATGGGGGCATGCACAGAAAACGAGGCAATTCCTTAAAATACCTTATTTTAGAATTTTCCATAATTTTTCCCCATTTATCTGTATTTAATTATACCAGAATATTAAAATATTCATTAAAATAATATTAAATTATAAAATTTCCCAAAAATCATATTTTATTATTTTGAAGACGTTACAATCTACCCCCCTTAAAGAAATTCGGTTCCCGAATTTAAATTTAAACCCCCAAATACTAAAATATTTCAATACAAATTCCAAGTCATCGGGGCTCCGAAATCATCTATACATAAAACATCATAGCGCAATGCATGCGCATGAGTACTGAGCAGATAACTCAAAAGCAACACTCCATCAAGCATCCGCAATCATCGGAGTCATGGTAACGACACAATGTCAAATCCAATACAAAATCAATATGATATGGACCAAGACTATACATGTAGACACCCAATCTATACATGTAATTAGCTGATGCAACTGTATGCCAAATCCTTTTTAAGTCGCTGTGCGATGCGCATAACACTGCACAATGGCGGACGTTTTTCATAAGAAAGTAACTATATATGTATATATATATCCTTTGTTTAATAAGCACGTTCCGCCGTTTTGAAAACAATCAGAAGGGTTTCCTTGTTTTTTTTAAAACGTTTCGTGTCATATCGGACACGTAGGTATATACTGAGACTATAGCTCGCTCTTTGGAAATCCCTTCGATAACTATCGATGCATGCAAAAAAAAAAAAAAATATCCAGGTACTGTCCTCTGACTAGTCCTGCTCAGTAAGAAAATAATATCCAATATCATAAAAATGTACTGTTCCAAAAGGAATAAATCTAAAAAATATACATAACCCACCCTGTGCATCTGGTGCGCAGGGGAATCAAAATCCATATATGTGCTAAACAGATGCACAAAACAACATCTAGGTGCAACGGATGTGCACGAAGCATCTGTCATAGGCAACATGTGTGCCTGACAGCCAAAACAGGTACATCTGACATGCACGAAGAATCTCGATTTAGTGCATCTGGTGTGCCCCAAAATCGTATCTCAAAACATGCGCCCAACATGCGCGAAAATCCAAATCGGTGCATCCATCATGCACGAATGAAAATCTAGACCCTGCGCACTCAATATGCACGGAATCACAAAATCCAATAGCAACGTCGAATATGCGTAAGTCCAGTCAAAAGCACGGAGTGCAAGAATCCACATCAATATCACAATCAAAATCGACATACCGAAAGGCATCAAATCGAAGTCAGGTGCAATCGTAATGCACAAAATATAAATCCGGTGCAACAAAGGCACGAAATATAAATCTGATGTGATAAACGCAAGAAACATAAAACTGGTGCGACAAACACACGAAGTATAGAACTGGTGCATCCCATGCACAAATACCAAGCAATAACTCAAATACGTAAGCAGCAACACCAAGTGTATCCAGATATGAAGAAAATCATAAACGTGTGCAGCTGCGGGCACAAAACACATATCGATGCACTACAAGCACATATAAGCTATACCGAGTGCAAAATCAAAACACTAAAATTACATGAAACTCTGCTGGAAGCGTAAATCAAATCACCAGCATAAAATAGGCATGAAATCGCAATCAACAGCTCAAGAGTAATAACTATGTACAAGGTATAAATACCCAGTAGGTGCAACCATGGTGCACAAAATCAAATATCATGAAACTCAGTCATCAAGACTAAATCATGCGAATAGATCGCCCAAAATACCGAAATCCAAAGCAACGGATACGTGATAATCAAATCACAAAATCACAAATCATTAGGCATGAACACTGTCGTCGGTATATCCTCCCTCGAAGTCGGGAAGGTGCCGGTACATCCAATTCTAGCAGCGCAAGATCTCTACTTGCCTCTTGCTCGCAGCTGGCGTCCTCTGCCTCTGGTTCCTGATCTTTCCTGTAGATTACCAATCTCGCAATCCATCGGCTCATCGGCCCGGTCAGGTGTGCTGACAGGAACGATTCCGTTCTTGCACTTCCCTGGTCATCTCTCGGTCAATCCTCACGACCGCTCGTAAAGCAGCACATCTCTGGCGCCGACCTCGGGTCCTCTGAATGCATATCACACATCCGATCCTGGGTGCAACTCTTATTGCAGCAGTGTACTGGAAGGAATCCTACTCAAGGTCTCTTCTGATCTTGCCTAAGCCAAACTGTAAGGAGGCTGGTACTCTGACGTAATCTTTTCTCGCTCTCTGGACCTCTACGTCCTTAGTACAACATCTCCTCGGAAGCTGGTCGCATCTCTGCGCCTCTGTATGCATGTCCGGCCTTTAATCTTAACGGGGTGTAGTAACAGCTCGTCTGCCTCTCGCACGAACTTCTTGTCCCGCTTGTCTGTATCATCGACCATTCGACGTCGCGTCTTTATCTGCACACTGCAATGTCCTCGGCTACGGTCCACCCGAAGTCTCTAACACGGACTCGAAATCACGAACTCAGTATCTTCATCACTCAGTAGAAGATATCTAGCCGAACACATCCTCAGCGTGCATATCGCATCTCTGATGTCAGCGGAGTGGAACGTCATCTCGTCGAAATCTCGTGCAAACTCTTTACTCCACCTTGCTCCACTATCGACTGATTCGGACTCATCTCATCATGGCTACACAGACTGCGCTCCGACGGCTATGCTCGTATCTGGAGTCTCCCAAGCAGTGTCCCATCACATGATATCCGAATGATGTCGAATCATCCGATCGACTCGTCAGAACCTCACAATCCCCCAAGAGCTCAACATCTCGGGTACAGTTTAATAGTATCGAGTACATGCCACAGCGTCGGTGGTCCAGCCGTAGAAGGGCAAACCCAAGCCTCACTAATGGCGCCGAGGAACTGCCGCAAACCCTAAGGTTCAAAGGCTTTCACACGGTCATTAAGTCGAGTTAGGGTTTCATTCTTCTAGAGGGTCCATAGAATCACCTGCATGTCTTTCCGTTTACTTTAAACTTGGAAAATGGGTTCCTGACCTTCGATCGTCTCAATCGACTCTCAACGAATCTGCGTGAAGTCGCCTCTAGCTGGAATCAATCTATCTGATGACCTCGCATCGGGGTAAGCGAACGAACCACATGTCCTAGTCATTAATCCTCGGTGAATAGCGACTCACTATCACATCTCTAAGAATATGCTCATGCTGCAGTAGCTCCAATCATCTGGGCGATATCTCATCACTCGCAGCAACAACTGGCTCATTCGTCGGTACGCTAAGCAGCGCCTCAACCATCATGAATAAGTGATACATCAACGGTCATCACATCCTGGCTGGCCTCTATCAGTGGCTCAATCCTCTGGTACCGTCCGGTACATCCTAGAAATCTCACAGCAGCGATCTGTCAAACGCCCATAGTGCGGAAACACAAAATACGAAGCCTCAATGCAACCGTATGTCTCTGGAATCACGCCCCGGTCAGTCCTCGTCCGCGACGAGCTCATGCTGACAACTCGAGCCGTAGCTCACTCTGCCCGTGCAATCGCGGCAGCAAAACCATAACCAGTATCGATGAAGATAGATCATAGGAAGGAATATGACACAATGCAAGGAAATGTACAACCTAAGGTTTCTTAAGCGGAGTGGCGTGTCGTAAGTATGCCGCGGAACATACCCACGGTACGTCACTCTACTTTAGTCACCTATTCCATCAACCAAAGGTCATCCTACACGACGAAAGTTCGGGTCTAATACCCCCTCGACCAAGTCTAAGTTCCGTAAGGTCAAGCCTAAGTTCCGTATATAGGTAACGTCCTAGGCTCCACATAGTCAAACTTAGACTCGAACCAAGGTCAACCTAGCGCTCTGATACCAACTTTGTCACGACCCGAAAGAGCACGTGACTGGCCCTTGAACCATATGAAGTCTATAGGACCCCATCTGATCCAAGTAAGCCAAAAGCCCAGCAATCTAAAACCATTTAAAGAGTAAATAAGGAAAAACTGTTTTTGAAAAGTAAGGAAATCATGTTTGGAAATCAAAGTTTTTAAATAACTAAGCCGAATATGCATTTTTTAAAATGTGTAACCTTTCCTGAAAATTTCGGCAGAGTTTCCTTTGTAAAAACTGGCCCCGAACGGGGTACAACAAGAATAATATATATGAAATGATAAAAGGCATCCCCAAGCGGGAGCTAACTCTTCGTCCATCGACAGTCACAACCACGCAAGCAATAATAATATACAACGCCAAAGGGCGAGGATCAAAACCCAAAAAAAAGAAACTCAAAACAGCCAGAAAACCGTAATACTACTAGCGCGACTCTAAGGTCGAAATAAAACAACACTGTTTTCTAAGTCTGAAACAAACTACAAGTTTTGGTTGATGGACAATTCTAGATACAATAAATAATACATGAACAAGGACGGTTCTGATACAAAAGAACCCACCTATCCAAGCAAGTCACCCATAAGGAAGCAGTGTGCCAGAAATGCCGCTATGGAATCTGTACGGCAAACCTGCAAGAACTGGGGCACAACGGGGGTGAGTTGCCAACTCGTGAATAGAAAGATATCTACAAGCAGAAATCAAATGCATGACCCATCCTAGGTCAAAACGATCAGATATACATAAACCTCAATATGAATAAAGCTGAAGCATGCTAAACTGGCAATGTAATCCCTACATGAGTGTAATGCCAAGTGCTCGTGCTAGTGCCTCAGGTAATAGCATGTCATGAATATGAGGTATAACCAATGTAATCAAATCTGCACACTCGTGGATCCCGTCCACTCGTCACCCACTGACAATAACCACCATGCATGTAAATATCATGAATCATGTGCATGGGAAATAATATGAGGATATAACCACCCGTGTCCCTCGCGACACATCAAAATCATGGAACCAGGGTGCCCAGCATCGACACCCGAAAACATCATGAAAACTGTGCCCAGCATCGGCACGTAAATCCTCATATATCGGGCTCCGTCAGTCCGGATCGGCCCGCGGGCTCTGTCTGCGGTATCGGCCCTCGGCCCCGGCAGTATGCCCAAAACATCTATCGACTCTGGTCGGTATCCTCCGGATAACCGCCAGGTCCAACCAATCACCGGTAGGTACTCGCCCGCCTCCAGGCTCAATCGGCAAAGCTCATCGATCATCTTGCCGAGGGGAACCATACCGGGTCCACCATGTACCCGCAATCGGCTCATCCACGCCTCGATTCGGGTTACACATATCGCTCTCAGCACCGAGAAAACACATGGTGGACGCACTGAAATATCATATCAAGGGTAACCGGGTTTTTAAAGAAATGACATTATCTTTTGAAATACCCTCGGTTCCTAAATCCAGAAATATCATAGAAACAACATATCTCAATGCGTACAGTCAAAACATGATGTATGCGGCATGTAACAGTAATGCAAGCATATCAGTAAGTCATGCAACATGGAATAATAATGTGCACATGTCGAGGGAGACCGCTCTTTTAAAAGGAATCTGTTTTTAAAGAGTATCTTGCGGTTCCCAAATCCCCAATCAAGCTAGAATCATTTATATATGTGTACAGGTATAAGTGTACAATATGCCATGCCAGAATCATATCATGAATGCAATAGTACTATAGTGTAGTGACATGACAATTATCGATGATGAGTGTGTGAGCCGGCAACAAGTGTACGTGGAACATATACATCATCGATAATGGTGCTGGTGTCCTAGCAGCATGACTGAATGTCACAACAATACAAGCGATGCAATGCAAATAGCAGGAATATGCGGAAACGAATGATCAACGCAAAAGTACAGAACCTGCCCCAATAGATATGTCATGCAACCTTGCCTTTTGAAATAAGACGAATCAGGGCTTTTGGTAAAGTAAGGGCTACGGTGTTTTAAGAAAAGATGCATCATTTGAAAATATCCGTATAACCCTTCTGCTTATCTTTAAAATATCCCCGATTCGTTAGTTTTGAAATAGGTATGACCCGGTCTAGTCTAATGTCTACTAAATAATCTAGACAGGAGGGGTATGAAACCACCTAATCTGAGTCAGTATATAAATATAGATATGATAGTCGGTGATCTCGCCTCAATAACATATCGTATGATATCCTCGAGTCATGAGTGCGGATCTATCATCAATATCGGCTCGTACGGTAAATCGTCGTACGGCATCCCAATAGCTGGGTAGGGGTCAATATCACACTATCTCATCACATATCAGGTTTCACTTATCATCAGATCACACAATCTGGGGTACTACTGTAAGTCTAGTACAAATCGACACCATCTATAAAATATGAATGCGGGTAAAGCACATGTCCAAAGGCCCGCTAAAACTATCATATCGCACCTCAAAGGCAAACTATGTCACATCGCCGATCTCACGGCCTCACATCAATTATCATCTCAAACCACGTATCATCCTCAAATCCCGTATATAAACACATAGTCCCATACCCATGTATAGATATACGCACCATCATATGCACTCTAATAAATGAAAGAATGAATGCAAGTATGTGTGTAAATGTATGTGTGAGTGCAACCACTACTCTAGGGTTCGCACTATACTAAACCAATATATTCTTATCATCAAAATATCATTATTACCATCAATAACCCTAAACAACACAATATAAATATTCGTGTGTATACGTATTCGTATACATCACCACGGACTGCGGGGGTGCTATACGCCATCCACCCGACTTCTTCCCGTAGATATAAATCTACTCACCTTGCTTCTCGTGTGCCAAAGCCGATGTCGCTATCTTCATCTCCTTTGTCTCAACATCACGCGGGGTACCTACAAGTATATCACAATGCTAAAGCACATGAAAATCACATCGGAAACCAAAATAGCACACGCTACCCGCATAGGTAAAAACCTATCGACTCGCATGTAAACACAATCAAAATCCACTTGTCGTTGACGTCCAAACGCCACCCGACAGGAATGAATCACCAAATACCAAAATCCATGCTAAAACAAGTCCCAAATTATACACCAACATAGGAAAATCAACCCAGATTTCACCCTAGATGGAATCAGTCAAAACTAGACATACTCAGGGTCAAAACTAGAGGAAATGGGGGCATGCACAGAAAACGAGGCAATTCCTTAAAATACCTTATTTTAGAATTTTCCATAATTTTTCCCCATTTATCTGTATTTAATTATACCAGAATATTAAAATATTCATTAAAATAATATTAAATTATAAAATTTCCCAAAAATCATATTTTATTATTTTGAAGACGTTACACAGAGGCATCTTCCCCCGAGCAGCACGCTGATAGCGCCGATTCATGCGGCGACATGGAGGGGTCCCTGGACACCCGGGACGAGCGGAAGGAAGTCCGTGGGACACCGGTCGAGCCATTGACCGAGGTGCCCTTAGCAGAAGGAGACCCAAGGAAGACCGTCCAGGCCGGGTCACTCCTGACGGGAACCCAGCGGGATGACCTGACCGAGTTCCTCCGGAGCAATTCAGACGTCTTCGCCTGGGCCCCAGCCGACATGCCTGGGATCGACCCTAAAATCATCTCCCACAAGCTCGGGGTTGATCCAACAGCCCGACCCGTCAGGCAGAAGAAGAGAAGCTTCGCCCCGGTCAAACAAAAGGCCATCGAAGAAGAAGTTGACCGACTCTTCGCCGCCAACTTCATCAGGAACGTGCCCTACTCGGAGTGGCTGGCCAACGTGGTCCCGGTCAAGAAGTCGAGTGGGAAGTGGCGTATGTGCGTCGATTTCACCGACCTCAACAAGGCCTGCCCTAAGGACAACTTCCCGCTCCCCTGCATAGACCAGCTCGTCGACAGCTCGGCCGGGCACGAGCTCCTGAGCTTCATGGACACTTTCTCCGGCTACAACCAGATCCGCATGAACCCTGACGACGAAGACATGACCGCATTCACGACGGACCGAGGGGTGTACTGTTACAGGGTGATACCATTCGGCCTCAAGAATGCCGGGGCCACATACCAGAGGCCGGTCAACCGCATGTTCAAGCTGCCGATCGTTAGAAACATGGAGGTCTACGTCGACGACATGCTCGTCAAGTCCGTCTCGTCGGCCGACCATGTTAAGGACCTGGGCGAGGCGTTCAAGGTGCTCCGCAAGTTCAACATGAAGCTGAACCCCGCCAAGTGTGCGTTCGGGGTTACCGGAAGGAAATCCTCAGGTTCATGGTCACTCACCGCGGGATTGAAGCTAACCCGGAGAAGATCGACGCCATTCTGAACATGGCCGCATCCAGGACCAACGTCGAAATCATGCGGCTCACGGGGCGGATCGCCGCTCTGAGCCGTTTCATGTCCAGGTCGGGAGAGAAGTGCCTCCCGTTCTTCAAGGCGCTGAGGAACATCCCAAGGTTCGAGTGGTCGGAAGATTGCCAAGCCGCCTTCGACCTACTGAAGAGGCACCTCGCAACGCCGCCCCTACTCATCCGGCCCTCGGAAGGGGACGAGCTGTCACTGTACCTGGCGGTATCCGACTAAGTAGCAGGGTCGGTGCTCGTCCGGGAGGCCGAGGGGGTGCAGAGGCCAGTGTACTATATGAGTCATATATCCAAAGACGCGGAGACGAGATACCCCGCCATAGAGAAGATCGTCCTGGCCCTCATGGTAACCTCGCGGAAGCTGCGGCATTACTTCCAAGCACACACCATCACGTCCTCATTGAGCGCCCCTTGGGGGCTATCCTGGCATCGCCAGAATCCTTTGGCCACCTAGAGAAATGGAGATGGGAGCTGTCTCAATTCGACATAAGGTATCGCCCGAGGCAAGCCATTAAGGCGCAGGCCCTTGCCGATTTCGTCGTCGAATGCACCATTCCTAGCGGGAAGCAGGATCCCACGCCGCCCCTCGCTACCCGGCATACCGACCAGGAAGGCCCCAGCTCAGCCCCGGAGTGGGTCATCTACGTCGACGGGTATTCAACCGAGGAAGGCTGGGGTGCCGGTCTTATTATCCGGGGCCCGAACGAAGCCGAGATGGAGTATTCCCTGAGGCTCGGTTTCAAAGCGTCAAACAATGCGGTGGAGTACGAAGCCTTCCTAGCCGGACTGCGCATGGCTGTCGGGCTGGGGCTGAAGGTTGTCCGGGTCTGCAGTGACTCGGCCCTGGTCGTCGGTCAAGTAACCGGCCGCTTCGAGGCTCGGGAGCCCCTAATGTTGAAATACCTAGACGAGGTGAGGAAGCTCCGAAAAAACTTCGACGAAATCCAGGTGGAACAAATACCCAGACAAATGAATGCTCAGGCAGACGTCCCGAGCAAGTTGGCTTCATCATACTCAGCCAACAACAGGCGGTCGATACTCTTCGAAACCTTGGCCCGACCCAGCGTTAGCGACGAGGCGGCGACACTCCAAGTATACGCAACACAGGAGAATGACCCAGATTGGAGGAAGCCCCTCGTTGAATTCCTGAAAGACGACACGCTCCCGGAAGACAGAGCAGCCGCCCGCCGCCTCCGGGCCAGAGCCACCCACTTCGTCCGGTGCAACGGGAACCTCTACAAGAAGGCCTTCACTCAGCCCCTGCTCCGGTGCGTTGACCCCCACGAGGCCGACTATATCCTGTGGGAAATCCATGAAGGGGTGGGCGGCGCACACCGGGGGCTCGAACCTTGACCCAAAAGGCACTACTTCAGGGGTACTATTGGCCCACCATGCACGAAGACGCCCTGAAGCTGGCCAGGAGGTGCAAGAGCTGCCAACTCCACGGCAGTATCCCCCGCCTCCCGGCTACCGAACTAACGGCCCTGACGTCCCCGTGGCCATTCGCCCAATGGGGATTGGATATGATCGGCCAGTTCCCCACAGGGACTGGCGGACATAAGTACGTCCTCGTCGCGGTGGACTACTTCACCAAATGGATCGAGGCCGTTCCCATCAGGAAACCGGACGCCGCCACAACCATCAAGTTCCTCCAAAACAACCTGATTCATCGGTTCGGGATCCCAAGGTGCATCATCACCGACCACGGGACAAACTTCGAGAACGAGAAAGTAAGGGACTTCTACAAAGAATACCACATCCTCATGAAGTTTGCCGCGGTCGCGCACCCCCAATGTAATGGGCAGGCCGAGGTCGCTAACCAGGACGTCCTCAGGGGCCTCCGAACCCGCCTGGAAGGGAGGCAATGCGGTTGGGTCGAGGAACTACCCCGGGTCCTATGGGCCCTGCGCACGTCAAAAAAGACTCCAACCGGGGAGACCCCTTTTAGCCTCTGCCACGGAACCGAAGCAATGGTCCCAACAGAGATCGGGCTACCCAGCCACCGAGTCGAGCACTTTGACGATGAAGCAAACACCATGGCACTACGAACCAACCTCGACGTATTGTTGGAGAAAAGGGATAGGACCCAAATCAGAGTCGCCACCTACCAACAGCAAACGGCCCGGTACTACAACGCTCGGGTAAAACACCGATCCTTCAAGGCCGGGGACCTGGTCCTGCGGCGGAACGAGTTCATCGACCAAGGCAGGCTCCACAAGTTCTCCCTAAAGTGGGAAGGTCCCTTCCTCGTCTTCGAAGCGCTCTCCGGCGGAGCCTACCGCCTGCAAGACGCGGACGGACGGAAGCTCTCTCGGCCTTACAACGCGGAGAAGCTCAAGCTATACCTATGAAGTCAAACTAGCAAAGTGCCGCACCCTGGCTACAGCTCAAAATCTCCCTTTGAAATGATGGTGTATAGTGTTGTCTAAAATTCCTATCCATGCGAATAAAGAAACTTTCGAAACCTTCTTTCCCGGTAGGGTTCCCCCTGTACAACGAGAAGGATCTCCCAGAGACGGTCGGGCCCGAGGTTCCCTCGCTCGGCTATCCCCAGCGGGCAGCTTTCCTGCCACAGCGCCAGGAATCAAAAAGCCCTCCCAGAGACAGTCGAGGCCAGAGGTTCCTTCGCTCGGCTATCCCCCGCAGGCAGCTTCCCTGCCACAACGCCGGGGATCAAAAAGCCTTCCCAGAGGCAGTCGATGCCAGAGGTTCCCTCGCTCGGCTATCTTTTCAGGACAAAAGCCCTCGCCAAGAGGCACCGGGCAGTAACCCTGCCCGGCCAAAGGTCCCCGGTGGGCTTCGTATAGCCTTATAGCTTTCCCCGCGCCAAGGACCAAAGTCCTCCCAGAGGCAGTCGGGTCCTTGCCCGGCTATCCCCGGCCGGTAGCTTCCTACCGCAACCGACAGGGATCAAAGTCCTCGCCAAGAGGCACTGGGCAGTAACCCTGCTTTGTTCCCGTCCTGAAGGATCTGAAAGCTCTCCCAGAGGCGGCCGAGTCTGAGGTTCCCTCGCTCGGCTATCCCCAACGGGCAGCTTCCCTGCCACACGCCGAGGATCAAAATTCTTCCCCGAGACGGTCGGGTCCTTGCCTGACCATCGACGGCTGGTAGCTTCCTACCACCGTCCTGAAGGATCAAAAGCCCTCGCAAGAGGCAACCGAGCAGCTACCCTGCTCGTCAAAAACTCCGGCTGGTAGTTGTCTACCCACGACGCTAGAGATCAGATTCCTCACCAAGCGGCAACCAAACGATCACCCCGCTCGGCCGAGCTCGATCAGTGGTCCTGTGGCCGCACTTAAGGATCTGAGACACCCGGAAGGACGGCCGGTTCATCCAAATCTGAACGATCTCCCATCGACCTAGGGGGTACATGAGGATACCTCCACGGCAACGCTTGGCACCCTCGCCGGCTGGAAAACTCGACAGGAGATCGTCGGACATACGGTCAACCTTACACGGAAACTCAACAATACAAGCAAGGACATCCTACGAACGTCCTTCACACAAAAAAAGAAGAGGAAAAGAAAAAAAAACCACAAACCGACGAATCAAGGGTTCTTTTTTTCTTTTATTTCCAAATCAAGATCTTTACAAAGGGTATTCTAGGCCCCCCAGCACTACAAACTGCCCGGAGGCTTACTTCGGCCATTTCATCGTCGGCGTCACGGCCCAAGGCCCTACCACCGAAGACCTTGCCACCAAGGGCGCGCCCGGCTTCCCTCGTCATCCCTCACCGGAGACCTCGTCGCCGGAAGCGGAACCCGAGCGCGAAGTTCACCATCGTCGAACTCGGAAGCTGTCCTTCACGGCGTCCCAAGCCTTATTCCACGCAACGGCAGAATACTCCCCGAGCTCGGCATAAAGCTGCTCCGACGTCTTGTACTCGACCACAGTTTTCTTAGCCCGAGCCTCGGCAACCTGGGCCTTCAGCAGCGCCGCCTTAGCATCCTCCTGCTTACGTCCCTCTCCTTCTCCAGTGTCGCTAAGCGTTCGGCCATGTCCGCCAGCTTCCTATCGGCAACCCGGAGAGACGCGTTCAGACGGCGAAGGGCACCCCGAGCCACCGAGTTGGCGAGCTCCGCAGCCTCCGCCCGGCCCGCCACGACGTCGGCCTTATCCCGCTCCCCGCGCAGGTCGCGTTGCAGGATCTCAACCTCCGAAGGAAACGCCTCCACTGGTCTCAGGGCGTGGAACGCCCCCTCGGCCTCCATGCGAATGGCGAGGGCATAGTGCTGAAGAACCCGACAGAAAGCCGATGAGAAGTCAGGAAGCATCCGAACCAAGGAAAGGCATACCAAGGCAAATGTGTGTCGAGGGATTCGTACCTGGACCGTCCCTTGGGCCATGGCCTCCAAGTGATCCCTCAAGGAGCCACACGGGAGCCTTCCCCAAGCCGATTCCTCCATCCCGGCGAGCAGACCAGTGGTAACGGAAAGCTCAGACGGAACAGTGAAGACAGAGCCCCCTTCCCGCACGGGAATCCCTTCGGGAGCCTTCGATGGTGGCGCACGAGAAACCGTCCTTTTTCTCTTAGGAAGGGACCGGCCCTCGCCCTTCCTCCTATCACCAGTCTGGGACTCGGGTAACGGCTGACGACTCCGGCCGCCGCCAGAGAAACTCCCAGATGCTGCCGACGAGATGGACGGCCCTGCCGTCGGCGGAGAATCAGGCGGAGGGCGCAAGTTAGTCGGGGGCTCGGCTACGCCACTAGCTTCCCCCTAGCGCGAGCCGCCCGAAAAGTGGGAGCGAACCATGTCTCACGAAGGAGGAAGAACGCCGAGCGATAGCTACTCGAGGAAGAAGGGAAATGAAAGGTTGGGGGCCTTGGGGCGGGCCCCACCCCCGTTTTATCGTCGCATCCAACGGCGCCCGTCAACTCCCGCCGAAACGACTCCTCACGACCAGCGGCCCCGATCGCTCCACGTGTCGGTCCTGCGCTGGACTGCTTCCAATTGGGCGCTATAGGCCCGCGTACGTAGCACCAGCCAGCCGCCCTTTGACTCGTGGACCATTGCTTCAGTTACATAATGCACGAACCGGCGCACCCTCCTCAAGGTGTGGAGACCTCGCCCTGGTTCGCTAGCGGAAAAGACGACCAACGGACCGAGGGCTCTCCCAACGAAACCATAGAAGGGATCTCGTCTCAGGAGGCCCGGCAGTCCACTCCTGACCCGACCACTAGCTGGTCGGACAAGAGTGGGGGGCTAATGATAATGCTCGATATTGACGACCTCCAAGATCTGGACACGTGGCAAATGACGTGTCCCAAGGCTCAGAAGAAAGGGCCCACAGGGGCCGACCAGGCCACCCTGTGCCCGGCCTGCCAGCGCAAACTAGCCCACCTCGGGGCCCTCTGCGAATATTGCCTCCTCGGCCACTCAGCTCGCCCCGAGCTGCCACAAGACCAAGAATCCTCGGCCTCCTCGCTCGTCCTTGAGCCCCCGGCCGGGGCCGCCTTCCTCGGTCCTCCGACCAACTCACCACTCACAGGCGTAACCGTCGTTCCGCAAATCTCGCCATGAGCGGATTCCCCGCCGGCAGCATCCCACGTTCCACGCCATCACGATCCCTATTAATGGGCGATCCGCTCTTTGCGCGGGCGTCACGTCGGGAGCGTAACTGCCGGCGAGATTCTCGCGCCTGCCGCTGCATGCCACCACCGCTATATAAACTCCCATAACAGAGGAGTGAGGAAAGATTTTCTTGACATTTTACGCCGTTACTCTGCTCGAATCTCATCACTAACTTGAGCGTCAGAGGGTCCTCAGTGGTACCAAACCATCCCGGGACTTCTTTGCAGGTACTCGGCGACTGCCTCCTCACCCCGCCGTCTTCTCTCAAAACCCATTGAGACCCACACACAACGAAGGATAACCAGTCGAGTTCGCCTCGAGATCAACGGAAGACAACATCCGACGGAGGCCCCAAAAGGAGCTCCATCAGTGTGCCTGCAAGGGAAAAAGGTTCTTTACTTTAGTAATCTTCAAGTTATTAAAGTGCATCTTATTGCACTATACGTAAGCTGTCAAAATTTAAAAGCTGTCCCATTCTTTCTATACTAAAACCCATGGACTTGTTTGCATGATCCTTACCCGCATTTACGAGTTACCCGCGCACCCACTTGTCCTATAAGGGTTGCGTCATGGGAACATGCTATAGCTTCTGGTTAACATCGGGTATTTTTTGTTGGTGCCCATTTGACCCGCTGCCCACAATGAAACTGCCCAAGGTTAGCCGGAGCCTCCTGCTTGACATCTATATTGAGAAGACATAGTGACGCATTACGGAATGGTTAGGGCTTAGCTAAGTGTGTGTGATGGAGGTCCTTTTCCGGTTTCCGTCAGATGTTGTCTTCCATTGTTCTCCCGGTGGATTTCGGCAGTGATCTTCTGTTGCGTGTGGGTCTCAATGGGTTTTGAGGAGATTGGTGATTTGAGGAGTTTAGCGCCGAGTACCTGCAAAGAAGTCCCGGGTGATTTGGTACCACCGAGGACCCTCCGACGATCAAGTTAGTACTAGATCCGAGCAGAGTAACGGCTAAGTGGAATCAAGAATCGCTTACTTGACCCTCTGTGATGGGGGTTTATATAGCGGTGGCGGCACGCAGCAGCAGGCGCGAGAATCTCGCCGGCAGTTACGCTCCCGACGTCACGCCCGTGTAAAGAGCGGATCGCCCATTAATGGGGATCGTGATGGCGTGGAACGTGGGACGTTGCTGGCAGAGAATCTGCGCATGGCGAGATTTGCGGAACGGCGGTTACGCCTGTGAGTGGTGGAGTTGGTCGGTCGAAGGGACCGAGGAATACGGCCTCGGCTGGGGAGCTCGAAGACGAGCAAGAGGCCAAGGAGTCTTGGCCCTGTGGCAGCTCGGGGCGGGCTAAGGGGCCGAAGAGGCCAATTTGCAGGGGGCCCGAGGTGGGCCGGTTTGTGCTGGCAGGCCGGGCGCAGGGGACCTGGTCGGCCCCTATGGGCCCTTTCTTCTGAGTCTTGGGATACGTCATCTGCCACGTGTCCTGATCTTGGAGGTTGCCAATATCGAGTGTCATCATTAGCCCCCCACTCTTGCCCCGTCCAGCTAGCGGGTCGGGTCAGGAGTAGACTGTCGCCCCCCCGAGATGAGCTCCCTTCTATGGTTTCGTTGGGGAGAGCCCTCGGTCCGTTGGTCGTCTTTTCCGCTAGCGGACCAGGGCGAGGTCTCCGCACCTTGAGGGGGGTGCGCCGGTTCGTGCACTATGTAACCAAAGCAATGGTCCACGTGTCAAAGGGCGGCTGGCGGGTGCGACGTACGCGGGCCTATAGCGCCCGATTGGAAGAGGTCCAGGGCATTGCCGACACGTGGAGCGATCGGGGCCGCTGGTCGTGAGGAGTCGTTTCGGCGGGAGTTGACGGGTGCCGTTGGATGCGGCGATAAAACGGGGGTGGGGCCCACCCCAGGACCCCCAACCTTTCATTTCCCTTCTTTCTCGAGTAGCTATCGCTTGGCGTTCTTCCTGCTTCGCGAGACATGATTCGCTTCCGCTTTTCGGGCGGCTCGCGTTGGGGGAAGCTAGTGGCGTAGCCAAGCCCCCGGCTAACTTGCGCCCTCCGCCTGATTCTCCGCCGACGGCAGGGCCGTCCATCTCGTCGGCGGCGTCTGGGAGCTTCTCTAGCGGCGGCCGGAGTCGTCAGCAGTTACCCGAGCCCAAGACTGGTGATGGGAGGAAGGGCGAGCGCCGGCCCTTTCCTAAGAGGAAAAGGACGGTTTCTCGTGCGCCGCCGTCGAAGGCCCCCGAAGGGATTCCCGTGCAGGAAGGGGGCTCTGTCTTCACTGTTCCATCTGGGCTTTCCGTTGCCACTGGTCTGTTCGCTGGGATGGAGGAATCGGCTGGGGGAAGGCTCCCGTGTGGCTCCTTGAGGGATCAATTGAAGGCCATGGCCCAAGGGACGGTCCAGGTACGAATCCCTCTACGCGCATTTGCCTCGGTGTGTCTTTCCTTGGTTCGGATGCTTCCTGGTTTCTCATCGGCTTTCTGTCAGGTTCTTCAACACTGTGCCTTCGCCATTCGCATGGAGGCCGAGGGGGCGTTCCACGCCCCGAGGCCAGTAGAAGGGTTTCCTTCGGAGGTCGAGATCCTGCAATGTGACCTGCGCCGGGAGAGGGATAAGGCCGACGTCGTGGCGGGCCGGGCGGAGGCTGCGGAGCTCGCTAACTCGGCGGCTCGGGGTGCCCTTCTCCGTCTGAACGCGTCTCTCCGGGTTGCCGATAGGAAACTGGTTGACATGGACGAACGCTTGGCGGCACTGGAGAAGGAGAGGGACGTAAGCAGGGGGATGCTGAGGCGACGCTGCTGAAGGCCCAGGTTGCCGAGGCTCGGGCTAATAAAGCTGTGGTCGAGTTCAAGGCGTCGGAGCAATTTTATGCCGAGCTCGGAGAGTATTCTGCCGTTGCGTGGAATAAGGCTTTGGACGCTGTGAAGGAACAGCTTCCCGAGTTCGACAATGGTGAACTTCGCGCTCGGGTTCCGCTTCCGGCGACGAGGTCTCCGGTGAGGGATGACAAGGGAAGCCGGGCACGCCCTTGGTGGCAAGGCCTTCGGTGGTAGGGCCTTAGGTCGTGACGCCGACGATGAAATGGCCGAAGTAAGCCTCCAGACAGTTTGTAGGGCTGGTGGGCCCCAGAGTACCCTTTGTAAAGTTCTTGATTTTGGCAATAAAAGAAAAAAAGAACTCTTGATTCGTCGGTTTGTGTGTTTTTTCTTTTCCTCTTCTCTTTTTGTGTGAAGGACGTTCGTAGGATGTCCTTGCTTGTACTGTTGAGTTTCCGTGTAAGGTTGGCTATATGTCCGGCGATCTCCTGTCGAGTTTGCCAGCCGGCGAGGGTGCCAAGCGCTGCCGTGGAGGTATCCTCATGTACCCCCTAGGTCGATAGGAGATCGTTCAGATTTGGACGAACCAGCCGTCCTTCCGGGTGCCCCAGATCCTTAAGCGCGGCCACAGGACCACTGGCCGGGCATGGCCGTGCGGGGTGGTCGTTTGGTTGCCGCTTGGTGAGGGATCTGATCTCCGGCGTCGTGGGTAGACAACCAATAGCCGGAGTTTTTGATGAGCAGGGTAGCTGCTCGGTTGCCTCTTGGAGGGCTTTTGATCCTTCAGGACGGTGGTAGGAAGCTATCATCCGTCGATGGTCAGGCAAGGACCCGACCGCCTTGGGGAGGAATCTTGATCCTCGGCGTGTGGCAGGGGAGCTGCCCGCTGGGGGTAGCCGAGCGAGGGAACCTCGGGCTCGGCTGCCTCTGAGAGGGCTTTCGGATCTTTCAGGACAGGGACCGGGCAGGGTTACTGCCCGGTGCCTCTTGGCGAGGACTTTGATCCTTATCGGTTGCGGTAGGAAGCTACCGGCCGGGGATATCCGGGCAAGGGCCCGACTGCCTCTGGGAGGACTTTGGTCCTTGGCGCTGGGAAAGCTATAAGGTTGTAGGAAGCCCGCCAAGGACCTTTGGCCGGGCAGGGTTACTGCCCGGTGCCTCTTGGCGATGGCTTTTGTCCTGAAAAGATAGCCGAGCGAGGGAACCTTTGGCCTCGACTGCCTCTGGGAGGGCTTTTTGATCCCCGACGTTGTGGCAGGGAAGCTGCCCGCGGGGGATAGCCGAGCGAGGGAACCTCCGGCCTCGACTGTCTCTGGGAGGGCTTTTTGATTCCTGGCGCTATGGCAAGGAAACTGTCCGCTGGGGGTAGCCGAGCGAGGGGACCTCGGGTTCGACCGTCTCTGGGAGATCCTTCTCGTTGTACAGGGGGAACCCTACCGGGAAAGAAGGTTTTGAAAGTTTCTTTATTCGCATGGGTAGGAATTTTAGACGACACTATACACCATCATTTCAAAGGGAGATTTTGGACGGTAGCCAGGGTGCGGCGCTTTGTTAGTTTTGACTTCATAGGTACAGCTTGAGCTTCTCCGCGTTGTAAGGCCGGGGGAGCTTCCGTCCATCCTTGTCTTGCAGGCGGTAGGCTCCGCCGGGGAGCGTTTCGAAGACGAGGAAGGGACCTTCCCACTTTGGGGAGAACTTGTGGAGCCTGCCTTGGTCGATGAACTCGTTCCGCCGCAGGATCAGGTCCCCGGCCTTGAAGGATCGGTGTTTTACCCGAGCGTTGTAGTACCGGGCCGTTTGCTGTTGGTTGGCGGCGGCTCTGATCTGGGCCCGATCCCTTTTCTCCAACAATACGTCTTGGTTGGTTCGTAGTGCCATGGTGTTCGCTTCATCCTCAAAGTGCTCGACTCGACGGCTGAGTAGCCCAATCTCCGCTGGGACCATTGCTTCGTCCCGTAGCAGTGGCTGAAAGGGGTTTTCCCGGTTGGAGTCTATTTTGACGTGCGCAGGGCCCATAAGACCCGGGGTAGTTCCTCGACCCAACTGTCTTGCCTCCCTTCCAGATGGGTTCAGAGGCCCCTGAGGACGTCCCGGTTTGCGACCTCGGCCTGCCCGTTGCATTGGGGATGCGCGACCGCGGCAAACTTCATGAGGATGTGGTATTCTTTGCAGAAGTCCCTTACTTTTTCGTTCTCGAAGTTTGTTCCGTGGTCGGTGATGATGCACCTTGGGATCCCGAACCGGTGAATCAGGTTGTTGTGGAGGAACTTGATGGTTGTAGCGGCGTCCGGTTTCCTGATGGGAACGGCCTTGATCCATTTGGTGAAGTAGTCCACCGCGACGAGGACGTACTTATGTCTGCCAGTCCTTATGGGGAACTGGCCGATTATATCCAATCCCCATTGGGTGAATGGCCACGAGAACGTCAGGGCCGTTAGCTCGGTAGCCGGGAGGCGAGGGATACTGCCGTGAAGTTGGCAGCTCTTACACCCCCTGACCAACTTCAAGGCGTCTTCGTGCATGGTGGGCCAATAGTACCCCTGAAGTAGTGCCTTTTGGGTCAAGGTTCGAGCCCCCTGGTGTGCACCGCCCACCCTTTCATGGATTTCCCGCAGGACATAGTCGGCCTCGTAGGGGTCAACGCACCGGAGCAGGGGCTGAGTGAAGGCCTTCTTGTAGAGGTTCCCATTGCACCAGACGAAGTGGGTGGATCTGGCCCGGAGGCGGCGGGCGGCTGCTCTGTTCTCCGGGAGCGTGCCGTCTTTCAGGAATTCCAAGAGGGGCTTCCTCCAATCTGGGTCATTCTCGTGTGTTGCGTATACTTGGAGTATCGTCGTCCCGTCGCCAACGCTGGGTCGGGCCAAGGTTTCGAAGAGTATCGACCGCCTGTTGTTGGCTGAGTACGATGAAGCCAACTTGCTCAGGGCGTCTGCCTGAGCATTCATTTGTCTGGGTATTTGTTCCACCTGGACTTCGTCGAAGTTTTTTCGGAGCTTCCTCACCTCGTCTAGGTATTTCAACATTAGGGGCTCCCGAGCCTCGAAGCGGCCTGTTACTTGGCCGACGACCAGGGCCGAGTCACTGCGGACCCGGACGACCTTCAGCCCCAGCCCGACGGCCATGCGCAGTCCGGCTAGGAAGGCTTCGTACTCCGCCGCGTTGTTCGACGCTTTGAAACCGAGCCTCAGGGAATACTCCATCTCGGCTTCGTTCGGGCCCTGGATAATGAGGCTGGCACCGCAGCCTTCCTCGGTTGAAGACCCGTCGACGTAGATGACCCACTCCGGGTGTCACGCCCCGCTTCCCAGAGTACGCAAGATTGGGCACGTGACATAGCCAACCATGCTACCTGTGGGTAGGAAGTATCCATCCACAGTCACATTACGGTTGTAAGGATATCAAGAACAAGATAATAAACTAATCTAATACATGTCCAAATCCATAATAACAAGAATCAATAAACAATAAGTGCGGAAGCTAATGATCCAATACAATGAATAAACAGTACGTCCCATAATGCGGGCTCACATCTGGAAATGAAATGAAATAAATAAACTAAACCCTAAGGGACTCACAGTTCAGCCTGCTGGCTGAAGTGCTCCTGCTCGGTCGTCGACAGTGGTAAGGAATCTGGGCCATGCAAAATCCAGACGTCAGCGCGTCATGACATCAAGTATATAGCATAAACATGGTAATAAGCAATGCAGGTATGAACATGAATAAAGCAGTAACAAGAATAACAAGCAGGGTAATGTGCAATGGTGTCCAAACTGTCCTATCAGGTTTTCTACTCTATAGTCTTTGAAACCAATTGATGAATCGTCGATGTAACTCAATAGTATCCCGTGCGTGCCCGGGACCACGGTCATGACCCTCGGGGCTGAGTCCGAGACGTGCCGCTAAGCAGTAAAAGGTAGTAGGATGGACGAGTGATGTCAGCATCATCACTCCCGGACTGGCCAAGCCCGTAAGACTGATCAGAACAATGTATCGAACTGTTGAGTTACAAGTCGGTTTCACCTTTGATTTCCCCATACCCCCAAACTATGTATGTCAGGTCAGGTATTCAGTAGTCAAGGACTAATGCCAACACAAAATCCGGTAAGAGTAGGTCTGTCTGGATAGACAGCAGGAATGGTCGGGTTTGTCGGCATTAGGCATGAGATCAGGTAACAGGTCAGGTAATGTATAAAGGTGTCATGTCATGTCAAGAGTGTACGGTACCATATCATGTCAGGTAGGAAGTGTAACAGGTCATGTCAGGAAGCACAAGATGTCATGTGGGTGCTCATAATCAAACTATCATAAACATGTGTATAAATAAACAAGCATGAGTACTATTAGAACAATAAACTGGAACATGTAATATGATATGCAAATAGATATAATTTCAAGGATATGGATGCACAGTTATCGATTAGGGTTACATTTATAGTTCCAATATTAATTAGGATGCAATTTATTAAACATGGAGTGTTAATATCACATTATTATGTAGTAGTGTGATCTATGCTTGCAATTATATGTATCTTAAATGCGATAGATGCAAACGGGTATCCGAAAAGTTATAAAACTGTAAAATGGTAATGTGGGATGTACAACTAAACAATATGTGATATAAATATTGATATAATAATATTAATATGGATAGCATATTCAAAGCGATTAGTAACTATAAAAGCTGTATTGATTAACCATGCACAAGAAGGTTCCGTTCAGAAATTCAGCGTCACCCTAATTTGTAAAATAGCTTAAAAATAACAAACGTTCTCCAAAAGGGACGTATCATATACCAAAACAAAGATAATTCAATAAGGTTTTCAGTTTTATAAGTATAAGCATCTCAGGTTATCCCTACAAAAAGTTATGAATATTCAAAGTTGAAAGTTTGCTGCTGGAATTTCCCTGGACAGCAGTTTAGAGACGTGTTCATTTGCATTTTACGTTAATTAAACAATTTATTTTGCAAGTAAATATTTCATAGAGTTATAGTATTCTGAATTAGCTTCGTAACGAACTAAAGAACGTATCCTAATGATTTTTCTATGATTTATAATGAATTTTATAAGATAAGGTGTACAGTAAATTTCAGATTTGTCATATCCGATTTTTCAACGACATTTCATATGTAAACTATAAGATTTCCAAATGTATAATATTATAAAATGAAGATTATAAAAGTATATAGCATGTAGCAAGATTAACTTGCCTCGATGGGTCGCGAATCGGGAAAACGGAACGTTAACCGTCGGCGGGGAAAACTCGCGACGGCGCACGGTTCATGGAATGAACCCAAACGACGAACAAAGGAACCACACGGGTCGGGGTATCTCGCTGGAACGTCGAGAAACGTCACCGGCACGACGAAATTCCGGCAACAAAAGAACAGTTAAAAGAAATGAGAAACGAGACATGAAGCAAGAAGAGAAAAATGATAAAGAGAAGTACGAGAGAATATATAAGGGAGAGGGAGAGAGAGGGAAAAGTGGAGAGAGAGAGAGAAAGTGGGGCCCACGGGGTTAAAGGGGAGGTTGCGATTGGCTGAGAGAATAAATTAAGAACGATATAAAATATTGTAAAATATTATATGGTTAACTTAAAGATTTAAAAGATAGGTAATGAACAGTAAGATATCAGGTTAGTTAGAAAAATATATGCGATGGTTTTAATAATATTAAAATTTAGGATTTTGGCGCCAAATGAAACATTTCCAAATTGCGCCCGGGTTGGGTCCAAAAATTCGAAATTCAAATAATAGGATTTTAGGCGGGTTCCAAATTTTAAAATGAAATGTTTTATGATTAAAAAAAGCATACTCCCAAAACGGACACACGCACGTGCACGTAGCCATCCAAACTCGCCCGTTTCACTGAACGGGACGAGAATACAATGCACGGACGCTACCACGAGGCTAAGGGTGTCAAGTAGGCCAAGAAGAATATTTTCAATTTTATTTTAGATGCAAAAATTTGTTATATGCAGAATGACTTAGCCAGATAAAATTTTACAGTAAGACCCAAATAAGCAAGATAAATGAAATGAGTAATATCTAATGCTCAACCAATAACAGAAAATAGTAGCATTGGGCTCGGGTGTTACATTATACCCAACTACAAAAGAATTTCGTCCTCGAAATTCCAAGAATACAAGATAGAAAACTACAGGAAAAGGTGAGGAAACTTCTGTCGGATCTCGTCTTCTCGCTCCCAAGTGGATTCTCCATGCGATCGATTACCCCAAGAAACTAGCACAAGGGGGGTAACCTTGTTCTTAAGAACCTTTTCTCTCTGATCCTTGATTTCAACTGGTCGCTCTTCAAAAGTTAGGTCCTCTCGCACAGTCAACTCCGAAAGATCCAAGACATGGGTCTCATCACGAACATACTTCCGTAGTTGAGACACATGAAACACATCGTGAACTCCTGCTAATGACTGTGGTAACGCCAACCGGTACGATATCTCTCCAACACGCTCCAAAATCTCGAAGGGTCCAACGAATCGGGGACTAAGCTTTCCCCGACTTCCAAAGCGAATCACTCCTCTAGTCGGTGATATCTTCAGGAATACCAAATCACCTACGGAGAACTCTAGAGGTCTTCTGGACGTGTCGGCCCAACTCTTCTGTCTGTCTTGAGCTGCCTTCATGTGCTTCCTGATTGTATTCACCTTCTCGACTATCTGTACCACCAAATCTGGTCCTAATAACCTTCGTTCACCAACATCATCCCAACAAACAGGTGAACGGCACTTACGACCATACAGCGCCTCAAACGGAGCCATCTGAATTGTCGCTTGGAAGCTATTGTTGTACGAAAACTCCACCAGGTGTAGATGATCCTCCCAAGAACCTTTGAAGTCTAACATGCAAGCCCTCAACATATCTTCAAGGGTCTGGATCGTTCTCTCTGATTGTCCATCAGTCTGGGGATGATAAGCTGTGCTGAACTTCAATCGAGTCCCCAAACTTTCTTGTAAACTCCTCCAAAAGTGTGACAAGAACCGAGCGTCCCGATCGGACACGATGCTTACCGGTACTCCATGCAATCTGACAATCTCCTGCATGTACCGCTCTGCCAAAGTCTCCGTCGATTGACCAACCCGAAAGGAATAAAGTGAGCTGCCTTGGTCAACCGATCGACAATCACCCATACGGCATTGTTGCCCTTTGGACCCCGCGGTAAAGCTGTCACGAAATCCATGGTTATATGTTCCCACTTCCACTGAGGAATCGGAAGTGGTTGCAACAAACCAGCAACCCTTTGATGTTCAGCCTTGACTTGCTGACACACCAAACACTTAGCCACGAAGCGATCAATTTCCCGTTTCATTCCTTCCCACCAGAAATGCTGTCGAATATCTCGGTACATCTTTGTCCCTCCTGGATGTACATAGTAAGCTGAACTGTGTGCCTCCTTCATAAGCTCTTCACGCACATCTCCTTTTGGCACACACACACGGCTACCATATCTCAACGAACCATCTTCATGGATCAGTACATCGGTTCGTAGTCCGGCTCCAACCTGCTCTCGAAACTTTTGCAGTCTAGGATCCTGCGATTGTGCCGCTTTAATCTTCTCAACTAAGGACGATTGTACTTGCATCTGCATCAACTGTCCTGTAGCATGCGGTAGCACAACCTCCAAGTCAAATCTCCGAAAATCCTCAATGATCTCTCTCTGTGCAGTCAATAACTGAAATGCTGGTAACCGACTTAGTGCATCTGGCACGACGTTAACCTTTCCCGGGTGGTACTTAAGATCAAGGTCATAGCCGGCCATCAGCTCCAACCATCTGCGTTGTCTCATGTTCAACTCCTTCTGAGTGAACACATATTTCAAACTCTTGTGATCTGTAAAGACTTCGACTCTTTCGCCCAGTAGGTAGTGTCTCCAAATCTTCAGGGCGAAGATCACGGCTGCAAGCTCTAAGTCATGAGTCGGATAGTTCTTCTCATGAGTCTTCAGCTGTCTCGATGCGTAAGCGACGACTTTCCCGTTCTGCATTAAAACACATCCCAATCCTTTTCCAGATGCGTCGCTGTGAATCACCAGTCCTCCTGAATTATCCGGTACGGTCAGGATAGGGGCGGTTATCAATTTCTGCTTCAACGTCTCAAAAGCCAATGCACATCCGTCCAAACAAACGGTACCTCCTTTCGTGTGAGCTTGGTTAACTGCTCAGCTACGCGAGCGAAGTTCTCCACAAATCTTCTGTAGTATCCGGCGAGTCCAAGAAAACTCCTTATCTCCGCAACATTCTTGGGAATAGGCCAATCTCGAACTGCTGCAATCTTTTCGGGATCGACGGCGATTCCATCGCCCGATACGACATGCCCCAGAAACTTCACTTCTTCCAGCCAGAATTCGCACTTACTCATCTTCGCGAATAATTTCTCTTGTCTCAGCGTCTGCAGTGCGATCCTTAAGTGCTCAGCATGCTCCTCCGGACTCTTCGAGTACACCAGAATATCGTCAATGAATACCACAATAAACTGGTCCAAGAATGGTGAAAAGATCCTGTTCATCAAATCCATGAATATTGCCGGCGCATTAGTCACTCCGAAGGGCATCACTAAATACTCGAAATGCCCATACCGAGTCCGAAACGCCGTCTTGCAAATGTCTTCTGCCTTCACTCGGACCTGATGATATCCTGATCGCAAGTCCAGTTTCGAGAATACCCTCGCGCCACTAAGCTGCTCAAAAAGTTCTCCAATGCGAGGGATCGGGTACTTGTTCTTAATAGTCACCCGGTTTAATTCTCGGTAATCGATGCACATCCTTCTCGTGCCATCCTTCTTCTTCACTAAAAGAACTGGAGCTCCCCAAGGTGAGTTGCTGCTTCGAATCCATCCCTTCTCGAGTAATTCACCCACCTGTTTCTTAACTTCTTCCAATTCCACCGGTGCCATCGGATAATAAGATTTTGATACTGGCGCTGCACCAGGAATAAGGTCAATCGCAAACTCCACATCTCGCTTCGGCGGTAAGCCCGAAATATCTTCAAACACATCCATAAAGTCGCGGACAACTGCCGGCTCTTCATTACTATCCACTACCATAGCCGCAAGAACATTGTTCGTCGGCCTAGCCCTAAACTCGACTGGCCCGACAGAACTGCTTTCTCCAATGAAAGTAAACTTAGGATGTCCGGGAATCTGGAAAATTACGTTCCTTGCCCTACAGTCAATGTGGGCGTGGAAAGTGCCAAGAAAATCCATCCCCAAGACAACCTCATAACTGCCCGTATCTATCACCAAGAAATATGCAAAAAGCTCTCGTCCGCAAACAACAACTGTACAATCTCTACATTCCTTACTAGCTATGATTTTCCCATTCCCAGTGTGTATGTCCCAAAACTAGACAGGGTCGTGCAGGTAATCGAGTGTATAGTTATAAACTTGGATGACATGAACAATGGGATGCTCTGAAATTAAGTAATGCCAAAGCGGGAAAACCATGAACGAGTAAATTACCTGAAACCACTTCTCCCGATGCCTTAGCTTCTTCAGCTGTCAACGTGAATGCTCGAGCCTGCTGTGGTCCTTGAGTAAGCGGTTCCTGTCCTTGGAACGGTCCTTGCGGAGGCTTCTGTGTATCATCCTTTGTGCGAGGCTTCGACGGACAAGCATCAACGGTGTGATCTGCCGCTCCACATCTAAAACAGAGTCCCAGCCTCATACGACACTTCTTTCGTACATGTCCGGGTTTATGGCAGTATCTACAGATCACTCTCCCCTTCCGACCACCCATACTTGTTTTCTTCATTGGTGCTATGCTGCGCCTGTTCACCGGAATACTTCTACGTACGGACGTGGGGTCTCGTGCAAATGCTGGTTCCAGCTCGATTTGTTCCTTTAGTTTCTCCAGCAATCCCCTTATCACTCTTTGCCTGGCGGCTAGGACCGCACGCCCTGGGTCCATCTCCAAATTCTGACCGGCCATATTCCTGGAAATCAAAGTACCCAACATTAGCATGATGATAGATTTCGAGTATAGATCAAGGCTAGAACTCCAAGATACTTAAATAGAGTACTGCATTGTAGCTATGCCGCGGTATCATAGCCGTAATTACTTAACTCCACCCAAGTCGCCCAAGTCCTAGGGATAACAAGAAATCAGGTTTCCGAGTCGACATGCAAAGTAAGTTTGCACGTCGTAAAAGATATAATCAGGAAGAATGTGATTCAAGAATGGTAAAACGGTCAATGTGGCTGGACATGTTTCCTAAACACGGGTATTCTGATTCGTGTATTGGGTACAATACCCAACTACAAAGAATCAACCCAACTAACCTATGGTTCTGATACCAAAAGAACCATGTCACGCCCCGCTTCCCAGAGTACGCAAGATTGGGCACGTGACATAGCCAACCATGCTACCTGTGGGTAGGAAGTATCCATCCACAGTCACATTACGGTTGTAAGGATATCAAGAACAAGATAATAAACTAATCTAATACATGTCCAAATCCATAATAACAAGAATCAATAAACAATAAGTGCGGAAGCTAATGATCCAATACAATGAATAAACAGTACGTCCCATAATGCGGGCTCACATCTGGAAATGAAATGAAATAAATAAACTAAACCCTAAGGGACTCACAGTTCAGCCTGCTGGCTGAAGTGCTCCTGCTCGGTCGTCGACAGTGGTAAGGAATCTGGGCCATGCAAAACCCAGACGTCAGCGCGTCATGACATCAAGTATATAGCATAAACATGGTAATAAGCAATGCAGGTATGAACATGAATAAAGCAGTAACAAGAATAACAAGCAGGGTAATGTGCAATGGTGTCCAAACTGTCCTATCAGGTTTTCTACTCTATAGTCTTTGAAACCAATTGATGAATCGTCGATGTAACTCAATAGTATCCCGTGCGTGCCCGGGACCACGGTCATGACCCTCGGGGCTGAGTCCGAGACGTGCCGCTAAGCAGTAAAAGGTAGTAGGATGGACGAGTGATGTCAGCATCATCACTCCCGGACTGGCCAAGCCCGTAAGACTGATCAGAACAATGTATCGAACTGTTGAGTTACAAGTCGGTTTCACCTTTGATTTCCCCATACCCCCAAACTATGTATGTCAGGTCAGGTATTCAGTAGTCAAGGACTAATGCCAACACAAAATCCGGTAAGAGTAGGTCTGTCTGGATAGACAGCAGGAATGGTCGGGTTTGTCGGCATTAGGCATGAGATCAGGTAACAGGTCAGGTAATGTATAAAGGTGTCATGTCATGTCAAGAGTGTACGGTACCATATCATGTCAGGTAGGAAGTGTAACAGGTCATGTCAGGAAGCACAAGATGTCATGTGGGTGCTCATAATCAAACTATCATAAACATGTGTATAAATAAACAAGCATGAGTACTATTAGAACAATAAACTGGAACATGTAATATGATATGCAAATAGATATAATTTCAAGGATATGGATGCACAGTTATCGATTAGGGTTACATTTATAGTTCCAATATTAATTAGGATGCAATTTATTAAACATGGAGTGTTAATATCATATTATTATGTAGTAGTGTGATCTATGCTTGCAATTATATGTATCTTAAATGCGATAGATGCAAACGGGTATCCGAAAAGTTATAAAACTGTAAAATGGTAATGTGGGATGTACAACTAAACAATATGTGATATAAATATTGATATAATAATATTAATATGGATAGCATATTCAAAGCGATTAGTAACTATAAAAGCTGTATTGATTAACCATGCACAAGAAGGTTCCGTTCAGAAATTCAGCGTCACCCTAATTTGTAAAATAGCTTAAAAATAACAAACGTTCTCCAAAAGGGACGTATCATATACCAAAACAAAGATAATTCAATAAGGTTTTCAGTTTTATAAGTATAAGCATCTCAGGTTATCCCTACAAAAAGTTATGAATATTCAAAGTTGAAAGTTTGCTGCTGGAATTTCCCTGGACAGCAGTTTAGAGACGTGTTCATTTGCATTTTACGTTAATTAAACAATTTATTTTGCAAGTAAATATTTCATAGAGTTATAGTATTCTGAATTAGCTTCGTAACGAACTAAACAACGTATCCTAATGATTTTTCTATGATTTATAATGAATTTTATAAGATAAGGTGTACAGTAAATTTCAGATTTGTCATATCCGATTTTTCAACGACATTTCATATGTAAACTATAAGATTTCCAAATGTATAATATTATAAAATGAAGATTATAAAAGTATATAGCATGTAGCAAGATTAACTTGCCTCGATGGGTCGCGAATCGGGAAAACGGAACGTTAACCGTCGGCGGGGAAAACTCGCGACGGCGCACGGTTCATGGAATGAACCCAAACGACGAACAAAGGAACCACACGGGTCGGGGTATCTCGCTGGAACGTCGAGAAACGTCACCGGCACGACGAAATTCCGGCAACAAAAGAACAGTTAAAAGAAATGAGAAACGAGACATGAAGCAAGAAGAGAAAAATGATAAAGAGAAGTACGAGAGAATATATAAGGGAGAGGGAGAGAGAGGGAAAAGTGGAGAGAGAGAGAGAAAGTGGGGCCCACGGGGTTAAAGGGGAGGTTGCGATTGGCTGAGAGAATAAATTAAGAACGATATAAAATATTGTAAAATATTATATGGTTAACTTAAAGATTTAAAAGATAGGTAATGAACAGTAAGATATCAGGTTAGTTAGAAAAATATATGCGATGGTTTTAATAATATTAAAATTTAGGATTTTGGCGCCAAATGAAACATTTCCAAATTGCGTCCGGGTTGGGTCCAAAAATTCGAAATTCAAATAATAGGATTTTAGGCGGGTTCCAAATTTTAAAATGAAATGTTTTATGATTAAAAAAAGCATACTCCCAAAACGGACACACGCACGTGCACGTAGCCATCCAAACTCGCCCGTTTCACTGAACGGGACGAGAATACAATGCACGGACGCTACCACGAGGCTAAGGGTGTCAAGTAGGCCAAGAAGAATATTTTCAATTTTATTTTAGATGCAAAAATTTGTTATATGCAGAATGACTTAGCCAGATAAAATTTTACAGTAAGACCCAAATAAGCAAGATAAATGAAATGAGTAATATCTAATGCTCAACCAATAACAGAAAATAGTAGCATTGGGCTCGGGTGTTACTCCGGGGCTGAGCTGGGGCCTTCCTGGTCGGTATGCCGGGTAGCGAGTGGCGGCGCGGGATCCTGCTTCCTCTAGGAATGGTGCATTCGACGACGAAATCGGCCAGGGCCTGCGCCTTGATGGCTTGCCTCGGGCGATACCTTATGTCGAATTGAGACAACTCCCATCTCGATTTCTCTAGGCGGCCAGAGGATTCTGGCGATGCCAGGATAGCCCCTAAGGGGTGCTCAGTGAGGACGATGATGGTGTGTGCTAGGAAGTAGTGCCGCTGCTTCCGTGAGATTACCACGAGGGCCAGGACGATTTTCTCTATGGCGGGGTATCTCGTCTCCGCGTCTTTGAATACATGACTCACATAGTACACTGTCCTCTGCACCCCCTCGGCCTCTCGGCCGAGCACCGGCCCTGCTGCTTGGTCGGATACCGCCAGGTACAGCGACAACTCGTCCCCTTCCACGAGCCGGGTTAGTAGGGGCGGCGTTGCGAGGTGCCTCTTCAGTTGGTCAATGGCGGCTTGGCAATCTTCCGACCACTCGAACCTTGGGATCTTCCTCAGCGCCTTGAAGAACGGGAGGCACTTATCCCCCGACCTGGACATAAAACGGCTTAGAGCGGCGACCCGCCCTGTGAGCCGAATGATTTCGATGTTGGTCCTGGGTGCGGTCATGTTCAGGATGGCGTCGATCTTCTCAGGGTTAGCTTCAATCCCGCGGTGAGTGACCATGAACCCGAGGAATGTCCCTCCGGTAACCCCGAACGCGCACTTGGCGGGGTTCAACTTCATTTTGAACTTGCGGAGCACCTTGAACGCCTCACCCAGGTCCTTGACGTGGTCGGCCGACGAGATGGACTTGACAAGCATGTCGTCAACGTGGACCTCCATGTTTCTACCGATCAGCGGCTTGAACATGCGGTTGACCAGCCTCTGGTATGTGGCCCCGGCATTCTTGAGGCCGAACGGCATCACCCTGTAACAGCAAACCTCCCGGTCCGTCGTGAATGCGGTCATGTCTTCGTCGTCACGGTTCATGCAGATTTGGTTGTAGCCGGAGAAAGCGTCCATGAAGCTCAAGAGCTCGTGCCCGGCCGAGCTGTCGACGAGCTAGTCTATGCGGGGGAGCGTGAAGTTGTCCTTGGGGCAGGCCTTGTTGAGGTCGGTGAAGTCGACGCACATGCGCCACTTCCCACTCGACTTCTTGACCAGGACCACGTTGGCCAGCCACTCCGAGTAGGGCACGTTCCTGATGAAGTTGGCGGCGAGGAGTCGGTCAACTTCTTCTTCGATGACCTTTTGTTTGACCGGGGCGAAGCTTCTCTTCTTCTGCCTGACGGGTCGGGCCATAGGATCAACCCCGAGCTTGTGGGAGATGATTTTGAGATCGATCCCAGGCATGTCGGCTGGGGCCCAGGCGAAGACGTCTGAATTGCTTCGGAGGAACTTGGTCAGGTCATCCCGCTGGGTTCCCGTCAGGAGTGACCCGACCTGGAAGGTCTTCCCTGGGTCTCCTTCAGCTAAGGGCACCTCGGTCAGTGGCTCGACCGGTACCCCACAGACTTCCTTCCGCTCGTCCCGGGTGTCCAGGGACCCCCCATGTCGCCGCATGAATCGGCGCTATCGGCGTGCTGTTTGGGGGAAGCCGCCTCTGCCAGACCTACCTCCGCGACCCGTTGGCTTCTGTAGGCCTGGCCCACCCCACCTCGGCTGAGGGAGAATTTTATCGCCAGGTGGTATGTCGAGATCTGGGCCTGGAGGGAGTTCAGAGTCGGCCGGCCGAGGAGGACGTTGTAGGCCGAGGGGACCCTGGCCACAATGAAGTCCACCGGTAGCGTGCGTGTGCGGCCGGGCTCGCCGATCGTGAACTGAAGTGTGACAACCCTTTGCGTCGGGACGGAGTGGTTGGTGAATCCCGAGAGGACGTGGGAGGTCGGCCTCAAGTCCGCTGGGGCCAGCCCCATTCGCAGAAAGCAGTCGTGGAAGAGGATGTCTGCCGAGCTGCCTGAATCGATGAGTATTCGGTGAACCACGTATCGGTGAATCCGCGCTACGATCACCAGTGGGTCGCTATGGGACACAGATATGCCGTGGAGATCCTCGTCGCCAAAGGTGATGGGCTCCCGGCCCCTAGCTCTTTTGGTCGGGCGGCTGTCGTAGCCTGTGGGGTGGCAGCCTGCGGGGAGACCGACGGCCTCGGGGGAGGGTCCGCCGACGTCCCCGCTGCGAGGGAGGCGGTAGCAGGCGTTCGGATCGTTAGGGGAGTCGGCTGCCATGCGGGCGGGGATCGGAAGGCCAACTTTGTATTTTGTGGAGTTATCGGTTCCCACAGACGGCGCCAGCTGATGGAGGTCCTTTCGGGTCTCCGTCAGATGTTGTTTTCCGTTGATCTCCCGGTGGATTTCGGCGGTGATTTTCTGTTGCGTGTGGGTCTTAACGGGTTTTGAGGAGATTGGTGATTTGAGGAGTTTAGCGCCGAGTACCTGCAAAGAAGTCCCGGGTGGTTTGGTACCACCGAAGACCCTCCGACGATCAAGTTAGTACTAGATCCGAGCAGAGTAACGGCTAAGTGGAATCAAGAATCGCTTACTTGACCCCTCTGTGATGGGGGTTTATATAGCGGCGGCGGCACGCTGCAGCAGGCGCGAGAATCTCGCCGGCAGTTATGCTCTCGACGTCACGCCCGCGTAAAGAGCGGATCGCCCATTAATGGAGATCGTGATGGCGTGGAACGTGGGACGTTGCTGGCAGAGAATCTGCGCATGGCGAGATTTGCGGAGCGGCGGTTACGCCTGTGAGTGGTGGAGTTGGTCGGTCGGAGGGACCGAGGAATACAGCCTCGACTAGGGAGCTCGGAGACGAGCAAAAGGCCGAGGTGTCTTGGCCCTGTGGCAGCTAGGGGCGGGCTGAGGGGCCGAGGAGGCCAATTTGCAGGGGGCCCGAGGTGGGCCGGTTTGTGCTGGCAGGCCGGGCGCAGGGGACCTGGTCGGCCCCTGTGGGCCCTTTCTTCTGAGTATTGGGTTACGTCATCTGCCACGTGTTCTGATCTTGGAGGTTGCCAATATCGAGTGTCATCATTGTGTGTTTGGATGCACGACTATAGGCAAGCACGCTATGATGGGTATGTAAATCTAAAGAAGATATTCTAAATGAATGCAATGCAAATTAACAAATGCAAGCCCTAATATATATGATCAACACACAAAAGAGATCCGATCTCAATGATTGTGATAAATAAATATTAGGCATGATGATCACAATTGAAGTCCAGAAATTTAAAGCTATCGAATTGATGTGATAATAAGTTCATAAGAAGCAAACGACTAGACAAACATTGTAGAAATCCACGTAGTTACTTTTACTAGTTTATTTGTTGAATAGATTCGATTAAGGTGTAGAACACTTCATATTTGGAAATCGAAAAGCTCAGTTGTCTGTCCATGGCTAAAACAGGGTGTTTTGAGCTGAAGCTGCTTGGTGAGGGGTTGTTGGAGAAGATCGAGAGCTGAGGATGACGATTCTGCTCTTAAATGAACGAGATTCATGTAAAATCTGGATTGAAACTCGAAAGCATTTTGGACTGAATTGTTTGTTGCTCATCTTGATGTTGTCGTCGTTTTATGCTGAGAATGTGGATAACATAGTCCCACATCGGGAAAATTGTAGGATGCATTTGAGTATAAGATATAAGATGAGATAAACCTTCATAAGGCTCGAGTCTTTGGATGGAGTCCCACTATATTAAAAGCCCATGTGCATTCATGTGTGGACTTATGTGTTGTGGGCACAAACCGTGTTTTACATGGAATCAGAGCTTAGGTGTTTGTTTGTCCATGTTGCACGTGAAGTGGAGTTTGTCCACGTTACACATGACGGCATATGAGGGGGTGTTGAGAATGTGGATACCATAGTCACACATCGGGGAAATTGTGGGATGCATATGGTATAAGATATAAAATGTGATAAATCTTCATAAGGCTTGAGTCTTTTGGATGGAGTCCCACTATATTAAAAGCCTATGTGCATTCATGTGTGGGCCCATGTGTTGTGGGCTCAAACCGAGTTTTACAGTTTAATACCCATGAAACAAACATGGAGTGCTAGCGTTTTGAGTTGTGGATGGATGTTTGTGTGATGAAGTTGAAGAAGCAATGAACACCGAATAGTAGAATGGAGAGAAATTGATTGACCACATCCAGTCATTTTGACCGCACCTGGAAAGAGTCTCGATCGTAGCCGAAAACAAGAAAACTCCGGAGAGTTCAAATTACAAATCACAAAGATTGCAAGATTTGTCAAAATATATCATATATCATATCAAGGTCCGTTTTTCACAAAGAAAGCCAACATGTATATAAACTTTTACATGACTTCTATACTTCATAACCTCTACTTGAATACATAGAACTCATGTTCATAACTCGCAACAATTAAAAACATAATTATTGAACTTTTAAACTGAAATTAAAAGTAATCGTTAGAGGGTGTTAGTTCCAAGTAATTTTAGAATCTAGAATTTGTAAATAAAATAACCGTCATTTTGATAAAATTCTTTTCGATTCAAAATGCCAGTCATTTGATTTCAAAATCCATAGGTAATTTAGGACAATACATTTTAATAATGGACGTTAGCCAGTATTCAACAGATAGAGGTTCAACGGACGTCGCTCGATGGCGGAGAATGACCGGTGGCGGCAAAGACGACCGTCGGCTGGCGGTCGGTGGCGGCGATCGGCGGTGGCGATCAGTGATGGTCGGCGGCGGTGGCGGCTGTGGTCGACGATCGGCGGCGGTGGCGGGAACGTAGTGGTGGCGATGATCAACGGTTGGTCTGCGGCGGCGGGAATGGTCAAAGGTCGGTAGTCGGCGGCGGTGGCGACGGTCGCATGCCAGTTAACGGTAGCGGCAATCAGTGGTAGCGGTGTTCGGTGGGACGGTTTAAATTTTGATCTATATTATGGCATTTTTAGAAAACCTAGAGGTACATGGTTATTTTGAAGTTGATTGGTTTTCTTATTTTTGTACTATAAGTTTAATTCTAAAATCCAAATCCTCGCATTCTAAAATGCTAATTTCAACTAACACTGATAAGCAAATTCCAATTTTAAATAACTTGGGACTAACATAAATTTTCAAATTACAAAATTGCATTTTTGAATGACTTGGCACTAACACCCCCATAGCATTCAAACTCCTAATTAAAATGCTGCCACTTTGCACTTCATAACTATATGCATAACACTTAAAGTCCATATCACATACCCTATCCAATTAGTATGGTGACTCAATTTATGGAAAAAACCTAGGACCATCAATTGGGATGTTGCTGTTCAGCTCCTTCAATACTTGATGAATACTCCAGGGAAAGGATTATTGTATTCAGATTGTGACTCTCTTGAGTAGCTGTATACTAATGATGACTGGGCGCGTTCTCCTTATGATCAGATATATGCGCAGAATACTGCATCTTTGTTGGAGAGAACTTAGATTCCTGGCAGAGAAATAACCAGAATTGTGACTTGCTCAAGTGTCAAGTATGAATACACGCAATAGCCAATACTTGCTAATTAGCATGGATCGTTCTTGGTTGGAGAGCCTGGCTTTGGACCTGATACTTTCACAGGATTAAATTATAATGACAAAGCAGCTATCTATATTGCATCCTATCCAATCTTTCACGAGAGAACCAAACACATTAGATGATTGCCTCTTTGTGAATGAGAAACTAATATGAGACTATTACTACTTAATATGAAAACTCTGCTAATCATCAGCTCGTTTCACAGCCTTTTGGAAAGTCACAAACGATTAATACTTCTACGAAGTTGGATATGTACTGAATTTGTGTGCTTCAGCTTGAGAAGGAGTCGTAGAGATTGAGATAATAGCGTGGTGTTAGTGGCCATATTAGTTGTTACTTGTTAGGAATCATTACAAGGTTGTAAAATGAAAGAGGTACATGTAAAAGCTAATATATTAAGGGGTGGAGTAAGAATTTCTCTCATCTATTTCATTTGCCACAAAATCACTCACCTCTCACAAACCCTAATACTAGATCTTTAGTACTTTTAAAATAGTTTGGACAATTCCAAACCATCTGTTCTCCCACATTTTATCAACAATTGAGCTACAACTCACTTATGTCAACATTTGTTTCCCATCCTATCTTTTAGCATTTTGCCACTTATCCATCTAAACATTCTTGTCTCAGCAGTACTCAATTTTCGGACATGTTTTCTTTCATTGCTCAACATTGTAATCTATAAGCGTGGCTGGTTGCAAAGTTGTCTTATGCATTCTATCCTCTAATTCTACAGTTACTAGCATGCAATACTCCCAAAGTACTTAATTTTGGTAATCATATTTTTATACCAATGAATGGCATCTGCCTTAAACTTATCATCACAATTAACATCTTATCCCTACCTGTGCAATTGTTATGCCCAGGATCTTGGCTTCAACGTGACATGGAACCACATGTAAACTATATACTTGATTCTTATCATAGACTTGGTAGTTGGTACAGTTACATTTGGGGTATTATTAATGTTTTAAACTTTCAGATTTTAATTCCATAACTTCTGTCCACCTTTATACCTGGTGGTAATTATCCATTTTCTAGTCTTATAAACTGATGCAGTGTCGCCATCCACCACACACCCTGGAACTTTATTCTGAATATGCCTATTAATTTGTCCACCAGTAGTGCAATGAGATTATCCTTGGTGTTAGCTTAAGGTGCTAGGTAAATAGCAAATGGGTTTGTCTCCCCACCAACAGTCCTCGTTAGTCCTCATGCATGTTGCTTACTGTTTAATCATGCTTGTACTGAGTTGCACTGGATTTATTTCTCTGTTTGGCTGAATACCAACAAAGTTAATCTTTGAATTCATCTAATAAAAAAGTGAGCATTATAATTTACAACTATTCTTTGATATTTGAAGTTCACTCCGCCATTGTTGTATTGAATGATCTTTCAAAAATTATTATATGCTTCCGTTATTTTTCATCTTGATGGCAAAAAAGTTCGGTAATATCTTATGACTACAGCCACCTTTATTTACATCCAGTCTGAAGTTATTACCTTGGAAGTTAATCTTCTCCATCTTCTTTAAATGACCGCTTGCTTCACTTACAGGCCATCAACAGCTTGAAGAATGTTGAATCTACAGCCTTGTTGCAATTTCTTCAACCAATCCTTGATATGCTTCTACATCTAATTGGTGATGGCGGTGAAACCCTTCAGGTTGGAGCCAGTATTGGATCATTTTTTTTTGGGGTTTGCCAACTACTCTAGTACCTTTTGGAGTGCTACTCTAGAAAGTTACCCTCTTATATGCTTGGTTATTTGCTCATTGAAACTTCATCTGGCTCACACACAGGAGGCCATTATAGTTGATACATTGTTCATTTTTTTACCTTGCACTTCAGTCTGTCTCTTTTCTCAATTTTCTGATCATATTTGCATGCAGGTTGCGGCATTTCGGGCCATGGTCAATATTCTAACCCGGTAAACTTCTCAGATACTGTCATTTGCTTTAATTCCTGATGCTCCCATTTGTATGCAAAAATTTGACTGCATACCAGTTAATTTGTCAAAATAATATGTACTCGTGACGGGACAATCATTTGGCTTAACAAAAAAATCAAAATTGTTCTTGCTATAAATCTTGAAACTAAGGATTGTTAAGCTAAACTCCAATTATTTTTCTTGTTAGATTGTTGGCTCAGAACTAATAAGTTTGAGCTTTTTGGTAAATTTGTTAACATGGTATCAAAGCATTATATCTTATGAGGTCTTGGGTTCAAACCTTTTTACTGACCATTCAAATTGTTATACATTTAATCCACATTAATTCTTCCATTTTTAGCCTTCTTGACGGTGGATTTGTACATGATAGAAAGAATACAAGTGGATTCTTAAGATTCCTTGATGCACATTATCGTCCAAGACCTATAAGATTGAGTTCTTTTATAATCGTTATTGTCACGACCCGGAAAAGGCACGTGACTGGCACTTGAATTATGTGAAGTCTACAGGACCCCACCTAATTCAAATAAGCCAAAAGCCCAGAAATCTAAACCTTTTAGGGAAAATAGTGGATGTGCAGTTTTGAAATAAGGTTTTACTAAAATCAAGTTCTTTCTACAAAACATAGATAATAGTATACGAAAACACATTGTTTATATCTTGAAAATATTTTCGTCATTTAAAATTTGGGCAGCACCTCCTTTGTATAAATAACATAACCCGAAAACGGTACAAACAATATAATATAAGGCATCCTCAAGCAGGAGCTAGCTCTTCGCCAATTGGAGGAAATAACCACGCAAGTAATGTAAATATACAACGCCGAAGGGCGAGAATCAAAGCACAGAAAGAAAGCAAGAAAACTAAAATATCATCAAGAAAATCCAAACAATAATGAAAATACATGAGCGCGACTCTAAGGCCGAAAGAATATACAATAATGGTTTCTAAGTCTACGAATATACATAGTCTGGTTGGAGTTTTAATCAGATACAACTGAAATAAATAACAAATACAACTGAAATAAAATATAAAGTACAATGGTGGTCACGATGCAAGTGAGCCCACCTACCAAGGCAATCACCCGGAAGAAAAAGCGGCGTGCCAACAAAGCCGCTACGAAACCTGTACGGCAAAATCTGCAGGAAACTGTGGCACAACAGAGGTGAGTTGCCAACTTGTGAGTAGAAGACATTATCGAGTAGAAACCGAATGTATGACGGTCTCCTAGATCATACCGTAATATACTAATAATATAATACCGAAACATCTAGTATTGGCAAGGGCAATAATATAAGCATAAGTGTAATACCAAGTACTCGTGTCCGTGTCACAAAGTAACTATTGTCATGTATATTATATATGAATGCATCATCTAATGGGTGTGCCCAGCATCGACTCACGAAATCATCAGAAAATCTGAGTGCCCAGCATCGACACTTGAAAACATCATGAAAATCGTGTCCAGCAGCGACGCGTCATCCTCATAAGTTTCGGGCTCCGTCAGTCCGGATCGGCCCAAATCATCTGATCATATGTCTACAGTCGGTATCCTTCAGATATCCGCCGCGCCAAATATCACCGGTCGATAGTGCTCCCCTGCCAGGCTCATCGTCTACATCTCGAGCTTCTCATCCGGAGTACCTTATCGGGTCCACCATAGTCACGTTCTGTCCCGAAAGTACGGAATATGATCGGCACTTAAACTACGAACGTCTCAAGGCGTACGTATTCTAAGTAAGCCGAAAACCCAGAAATCCAAATTAAGGAAAGTAGTAGAGTGAAGGAAAACCAATTTAAATCAAGTAGTTTTAATAGCATAAGCCGAATTATGCGTTTTTAAAAACATCAAATATTTCCTGAAAATTTCGGCAGAGTCTCCTTTGTAAATACTGGCTCCCAAACGGGATACAATATGAATAGTATACGAAATCAATAAAAGGCATCCCCAAGCGGGAGCTAGCTCTTCGTCAATCGACGGTCACAACCACACAAGCAATATAATATACATCGCCAAGGGCGAGGATCAAAACTCAAAAGGAAACTCAAAACAGCAAGAAATCCATAGAAATACAACGCGCGACTCTAAGGTCGAAACAATAACATCACTCAGGCTCGTCCGAGACGAGGACCGAGCAGGATGGCGTACCTACGCCTCAGGGACAGACTGATCCGCATTCCTCAGGCCGCATGGACAGGCTAGAGTCTGGTATGGAGGAGCTACGACAGATGATGGGAGGTATGCAGGAGTTACGACAGATGGTAGGATCCTTAGTAGCGGCCGGTCGTGCACCGAGATCGGAGGACGTACCTACCACATCACAGACTACCATGGTGCCTGCTGCCCAGACAGTTGCTACTACTACCACCGTGGCTATCCCAGTATCGCTACATGATTTCATGAGGCTGAGACCTCCAGTCTTCACGGGCACCGATGCAGCAGAGGATTCGCAGACATTTCTTGACAGTTTAGCCAGGATCTGCCGTTCGCTCAGATGTTCTGACGATCGATAGGTGGAGCTTGCGAGTTTCCGTCTAGAGGGCCTCACGCAGACATGGTGGGAGTCGGTCTTGAGAGGTCGAGCTGCAGGTCTACCGCCTATGACTTGGGCCGAGTTTACAGCAGTCATTCTAGCTCGTTTCCTCCCAGAGAGCGTTCGTGACGCCAGAGCTCGTAGTTTTGAGGCCTTGATCAAAACTCCAGGGATGACGGTGTCTGAGTACGATGTCCAGTTTATGCAGTTGTTCAGATATGCTTCGTATTTGATGGATACTGAAGAAAAGAGAGTGAAGAGGTTCGTGCAGGGACTTGACACCCAGCTATTTCTTGCTATTGGCGCCCATCACTTCGACACTTATTCAACTGTTATGGACACAACATTACGGATGGAGGCACGCATTTCACAGACTTCGGCCGTTTCTGGGCCGAAGAGGATTCGCACCGATATGCCGTCGCAGAGGCAGCGCGCCAGATTCTTTCCGAGAGGGGCCTGGCAGAGGATTTGGACGGGGTCAGTTATATGGTTCATATCCACAGGGACAGCAGCCGTCGCCAGGATGTTTTGGGTGCGGGAGTCCGCACCACCGTATCAGAGACTGTCCGGTGAGACGACAGGGAGCGGCGATAGTTCCACATGTGACCTTACCGTCATCACCACCTCCTCCTTAGAGAGCCCTACTTCCTTCCACAGGCAATGCTCCAAGTCAGTTTGATGCACCCAGAGGCCGTGGACGTGGCGGTCCGATCCAGAGAGGACGAGGAGGCAAAGGTCGAGGCCGAGTTCAGCCAGCTATTGGTGGAGGACAGGCCCGAGTGTTTGCTTTGACACCGCAGGATGCGCAGGCATCCAACGCCGTTGTGACAGGTACCTTACCAGTATGTTCTTTCGACGCACGGGTATTATTCGACCCAGGTTCCACACATTCATATGTATCTACACAATTTGCACCGATGTTGGGCCGTGAGTCGTCGTCGTTAGATCAGCCTCTTGTTGTTATTACCCCGGTAGGCGAGTCGTTTGTCGCTCGTTTTGTGTTCCGTTCGTATCGGAGAGGGATTCATTGGTAGATTTGATTCTCTTCGATATGTTGGACTTTGATGTGCTTCTGGGTATGGATTGGCTAGCCACTTGTTATGCTTCGGTGGACTGCCGTGAGAAGGCAGTCAGATTTAGCTTTCCGGGAGTGCCAGTCCTTGTTATTCAGGGAGACCGCAGTCACCCTTCCCAGCTTGAGTTCGTCTCTTCGCGCTGGTCAGCTCTTGCGGAAGGGATGTCAGGGATTCTTAGCGTATATTTGTGATACTCGAGCTGCAGAGCTTCTGTTGGACCGGGTCCCGATTGTTTGTGAGTTCCCTGATATTTTCCCTGATGAGCTGCCTGCGCTACCGTCTGAGCGCGACGTTGAGTTCTGCATTGACTTGATTTCCGGTTCGGGGCCTATTTCCATACCGCCTTATCGGATGGCCCCGGCGGAGCTTAGAGATCTGAAGGATTAGTTGCAGTATTTGTTAGATAAGGGGCTTATTCGACCTAGCGTTTCTCCGTGGGGTGCTCCGGTCCTGTTTGTCAAGAAGGACGGCAGTTTGCGTTTGTGTATCGACTACCGCCAGCTGAACAAGGTTACCGTATGGAACCGGTATCCCTTACCACGTATCGACGATTTGTTCGACCAGCTTCAGGGGGCAGGATATTTTTCTCGAGGATCGATTTGCGATCAGGATACCATCAGCTACGAGTTCGAAAGGAGGATATACCGAGGACAACTTTCTGCACGCGCTACGGCCACTGTGAGTTTTTGGTGATGTCGTTCGGACTCACCAACGCCCCAGCAGCATTCATGGATCTGATGAACCGTATATTCCGGCCGTATCTCGACTTTTTCATCATTGTGTTCATTGATGATATTTTGGTGTATTCCCGGAGCCGAGAGGAGCACGAGCAGCACTTGCGGATTACATTGCAGACTTTGAGGGAGCACCAGCTTTTCGCAAAATTTTCCAAGTGGTTTCTTGGGTTACGTGATTACGAGAGATGGCATATGTGTGGACCCGAAGAAGATCGAGGCCGTTCAGCAGTGGCCCAGACCGACATCAGTTACAGAGATCCGCAGTTTCCTAGGCCTGGCTGGCTACTACAGGCGATTCGTTTAGGATTTCTCCCGTATTGCTGCACCTTTGACCGGATTGACCCGGAAGGGAGTTCCTTTCGATTGGACAGAGGAGTGCAAGCACAGTTTCCAGCAGCTACGGACTTGTTTGACTACGGCGCCGGTGTTATCTTTGCCTTCAGGATCAGGCGGATTCGTGGTTTATTGTGACGCTTCACGAGTGGGGCTAGGGTGCGTATTGATGCAGCATGACCGCGTATGCTTCACGGCAGTTGAAGAAACATGAACAGAACTACCCCACTCACGATTTGGATATGGCTGCAGTGGTCTTTGCACTTAAGATCTGGCGATATTACCTATACGGCGAGTCGTGTCAGATATTCACTGATCACAAGAGCTTAAAATATATATTTCAGCAGCGAGACCTGAATCTCAGATAGCGCCGTTGGATGGAACTAGTAAAGGACTACGATTGCGAGATTTTGTATCATCCGGGCAAGGCTAATGTAGTGGCGGATGCTTTGAGCAGGAGGCCCGGGGGTAGTCTATCTTGTTTGCGCGCTACAGATGCAGTCGTCGGCAGATTTTATGCGACAGCCGGGTTGAGTTCGAGTTCACTCCGACAGGGGGACAGCTTGCGCATGTTCGTGCACGTCCGCAGTTACTTGACCGTATTCGAGAGGCACAGCCCAGCGATGACCGTCTTTCAGAGATCATAGAGCAGGTGCGGCAGGGCAGAGTTTCCTTATTCGTGATCGATGATCAGGGAGTACTGTGATTTGGGACTCGACTGTGCGTATCAGATTTTGAAGGTCTGCGGCGTGAGATTCTTGAGGAGGCGCATAGATCGACATACAGCGTTCATCCGGGTTCCATCAAGATGTACCGCGATTTGAGAGATGTCTTTTGGTGGGACGGGATGAAGAGGGACGTCACAGATTTCGTATCGAGATGCCTGACTTGTCAGCAAGTCAAGGCCGAGCACCAGAGGCCAGCAGGTGAGTTGCAGCTTTTGCCCATTCCGGAGTGGAAATGGGAGCAGATTTCTATGGACTTCATTGTGGGTCTACCCAGGACCAGTCGAGGGTATGATTCCATATAGGTGATCGTGGATCGTTTGACGAAAGCGGCTCACTTCTTGCCAGTGAAGACTTTCAGTTTTGCTCAGTATGCCCAGATTTACATCGACGAGATCGTACGACTGCATGGAGTCCCGACGTGTATCGTGTCCTATCGAGGCACCCAGTTTACCAGCCGACTATGGCAGCGACTTCAGGAGGCATTGGGCACCCGTTTGAGTTTCAGCACAGCATTTAGTTCGCTCTGACTAGCCGTCGGTCTGCGGATGAAATGCTGTGCTGAAACTCAAACGGGTGCCCAATGCCTCTGAAGTCGCTGCCATAGTCGGCTGGTAAACTTGGTGCCTTGGTCGGACATGATACACGTCGGGACTTCATGCAGTCGTACGATCTCGTCGATGTAAATCTGGGCATACTGAGCAAAACTGAAAGTCGTTTTCACTGGCAGGAAGTGAGCCGTTTTCGTCAAACGATCCACGATCACCTAAATGGAATCATACCCTCGACTGGTCCTGAGTAGACCCACAATGAAGTCCATAGAAATCTGCTTCCATTTCCACTCCGGAATGAGCAAAGGCTGCAACTCTCCTGCCGGCCTCTGGTACTCGGCCTTGACTTGCTGACAAGTCAGGCTTCTCGATACGAAGTCTGTGACGTCCTTCTTCATTCCGTCCCACCAAAAGACATCTCTAAAATCGCGGTACATTTTGGTGGAACCCGGATGAACGCTGTATGTCGATATATGCGCCTCCTCAAGAATCTCACGCCACAGCCCCTCAAAATCTGGTACGCACAGTCGAGTCCCAAATCGCAGTACTCCTTGATCATCGATCACGAACAAGGAAACTCTGCCCTGCCGCACCTGCTCTATGATCTCTGAAAGACGGTCATCGCTGGGCTGTGCCTCTCGAATACGGTCAAGTAACTGCGGACGTGCACGAACATGCGCAAGCTGTCCCCCTGTCGGAGTGAACTTGAACTCAACCCGGCTGTTGCATAGAATCTGCCGACAACTGCCACTGTACTGCTCGCAAACAAGATAGACTACCCCGGGCCTCCTGCTCAAAGCATCCGCCACTACATTAGCCTTGCCCGGGTGATACAAAATCTCGCAATCGTAGTCCTTTACTAGTTCCATCCAACGGCGTTGTCTGAGATTCAGGTCTCGCTGCTGAAATATATACTTTAAGCTCTTGTGATCAGTGAATATCTGACACGACTCGCTGTATAGCTAATGTCGCCAGATCTTAAGTGCAAAGACCACTGCGGCCATATCCAAATCGTGAGTGGGGTAGTTCTGTTCATGTTTTTTCAACTGCCGTGAAGCATACGCGGTCATGCTGCATCAATACGCACCCTAGCCCCACTCGTGAAGCGTCACAATAAACCATGAATCCGCCTGATCCTGAAGGCAAAGATAACACCGGCGCCGTAGTTAAACAAGTCCGTAGCTGCTGGAAACTGTGCTTGCACTCCTCCGTCCAATCGAAAGGAACTCCCTTCCGGGTCAATCCGGTCAAAGGTGCAGCAATACGGGAGAAATCCTGAACGAATCGCCTGTAGTAGCCAGCCAGGCCTAGGAAACTGCGGATCTCCGTAACTGATGTCGGTCTGGGCCACTGTTGAACGACCTCGATCTTCTTTGGGTCCACACATATGCCATCTCGTAATCACGTGACCCAAGAAACCAACGCTGTCCAGCCAGAATGCACACTTGGAAAATTTTGCGAAAAGCTGGTGCTCCCTCAAAGTCTGCAACGTAATCCGCAAGTGCTGCTCGTGCTCCTCTCGGCTCCGGGAATACACCAAAATATCATCAATGAACACAATGATGAACAAGTCGAGATACGGCCGGAATATACGGTTCATCAGATCCATGAATGATGTTGGTGAGTCCGAACGACATCACCAAAAACTCATAGTGGCCGTAGCGTGTGCGGAAAGCTGTCCTCGGTATATCCTCATTTCGAACTCGTAGCTGATGGTATCCTGATCGCAAATCGATCCTCGAGAAAAATATCCTGCCCCTTGAAGCTGGTCGAATAAATCGTCGATACGTGGTAAGGGATACTGGTTCCGTACGGTAACCTTGTTCAGCTGGCGGTAGTCGATACACAAACTGCCGTCCTTCTTGACAAACAGGACCAGAGCACCCCACGGAGAAACGCTAGGTCGAATAAGCCCCTTATCTAACAAATCCCGCAACTGATCCTTCAGATCTCTAAGCTCCGCCGGGGCCATCCGATAAGGCGGTATGGAAATAGGCCCCGAGCCGGGAATAAAGTCAATGCAGAACTCAACATCGCGCTCAGACGGTAGCCCAGGCAGCTCATCAGGGAACTCACAAACAATCGGGACCCGGTCTAACGGAACCTCTGCAGCTCGAGTATCACAAATATACGTTAAGAATCCTTGACATCCCTTCCGCAAGAGCTGATCAGCGCGAAGAGACGAAATCAAGCTGGGTGACATGAGTACAGCTTAGTCCGCTGACTTGACACTGTCACTTCGCCTCGAGTGTGTTCCCACTGTACTTTGGTTACTACCCTACCACGGCTCAAAGGAGTCGTGCAAACAGGTAGTAGTTGGGTGCAGTCCCGAAGCACTTGGAGGCAGTGACGGTTAGACAGGATTCGTCTCTCCCGGTATTGGGGGTTGACATCGCGCTGTGTCTAGGAGAGCCATTACACGAGTAGTCCCTGGCCAGGGCAAGCGAGATATACTGGTAGGCTTCCAGTTCTATCTCAGGGTGTATTGGGCTTCACTCCGACACGACTTGTACCGCTATTAGGGGACTGACGTTTACCGCCCCCTAGGCCCGCCATGCGATGTATCAGACGAACAGACCGGACTGTACGGAGATTGTCACATTCAGGCTCAGTAGGAGTTCAGATGGGTTTCACCTCGTCAGTTTTCTTGTCGGCATCTACCTGGGGACCGTTACGCACAGCTAGTGCCGCTTGCGGTCTATGGTTAAACCCACTGCCAGCGTAGTGTCGAGTCTTTAGAGTCCCACACAGAAAGCTATTCGCCTTTAGGCAAAAGAGTAGAGGTCGCATGGTTTTGCGACAGGGTCCGGTCACATCCATGCACTTGTGCACGTACAGTGTCCGGACAGTTAACACTAGCGGGCTTTGGTTTAAGCCAGATCCTAGTGTACGTTTTGGGATTGGTTTTATCCAGTATGTATTCGTGTTCCTCGGAACACGGATGCGGGTGTGTATGCACAGTTGACGGAGAGACAGAGGCAGAGGATTCTCATTAGGGTTGTTGACCGTTGACTGTTGACTATTGACTTTTTGCTCAACCCTAATGAGAATATGATATATATATAATTAGCAATAATATTAATTAAGTATTATAGTGACATGGTTGTTGAGGGGTTGACTTTGTTGACTTGTTGACTTTGTTGACCGGTTGACTAGGTTGGACTAGTTGACCATCATCATCACAATGGTTGTCATTTTCATGCAAAGACTTTTGCTTGCTTGTTGTGGTTTGCAAAATGAGTGCATGGAAATGATATTGCCTTTGACATGATATGAACCATCACATAATAATACTTGATTAACATTATGGCTCATGATGTTTTTGGATTATGAGAGGGCGAAAGAGAAAAGAGAGGCTCATTCTTTCATGATCTTTCTCTCTCTTGGTTTTGAGCTCTCTCATTCTCTTGCTCTCACCCTCTTCCACTTGCTCTCTCTCTTGTCTATGGTTCACTTGTCTCATGTGTTGAGAAGCAAGAACCATAGAGAAAATCCCATCACACTCTCCTCAACTCACTCTAGTTCACAAGGTTTAGCAAACCAAGTGAACTAGTTTTTTCAAAGTTCGAAGACGAAGCCAAAGGTAGAAGCTTTCGGGTGGATCGATCTTCGGCGCAAGGAGACGACGGGATGAAGCCAATCCGTACACCATCAAGAGATGAAGGAGTTCAAGAAAGAAAGGTATAACTCCCTAACCGAGTAGTTAACAACTCGTAGTTAGGTTGTTAGGTAGATAGTTTAACAAAGATCCGGTTTTGAGTCCATGTTACCGCCTCTAGAAAATCGTTTTTCACCAAATTCCGCATGCCCGAAAGTACCGGGAGAGGTACCATGGACTTACAGTGGTATCAGAGCCTAGTTAAACTCTAACATGTTAGCATAGTAGCTAGAAATTCGATCGGAGAAAAAGTCCCGAAATGAACCCGGATTTCAAACTTGCTGTCGATTTTCGAAGTTCTGTAAAAGTAATAAATCATGCTTCAAAAATCGACTCAGGGTTTTTGTATTGCACTGAAGAAAAACGGTGAAGTGATCTCATCAAAGCGCCGCAGAAACGCGGCAATAGCAAGCTATTGCCGCGTTTCCGCGGCCACTTTAACTCCTCTGTGAATTTTCTTCACTGCAGTATACTTAGTGGGGTATTTTGGGAATTTTGGTATATGTTTTTTCAGCCCAGATTTTCCAGAAAGAAAAATTTGTTTTTGGGGCTCTAAAAACCGTATTTTGATCGAGTTTCTAAAGACTTAAGCTGACCGGTATTTCTGTGATGTGATATTTGTATTGAACGTCTGCTAATCGCTATATGTCGATTAGTGGGGGTTATACAAATCTGTGATCTGTAATGTTGCTGGAATGTGTATATGAATTCATTGGATTGTCGCGGGTGAATAGCCGGGGGTTGTGAGACGAGAGTTTTCTTTTCTTTCAATTCATGTAAATTTGTAAATTGATGTAATAATTATTTGTATGGCCGCACAACTGGGTCAGGGTTGTAGCCGTCATTGTATAATTTCTTTTTACTATTTTTGCTCCTAGAATAGACCCATGGAGGGGGTGCACAAACTACCGGGTATGCCGAAGTGCCGAGTGGCCTACTCACGGGGTTGAGGGAGGTTGCTTCGCTTCGGGTACTTGGCGGGTAGTTTGCTGCACCCGTAGGGGTCTTGGGTGGGGTATTGGCTATTCACCGCGACCGTGTAATCTGCTTTTCGTTACAGGCTCGTACGAATTGCGGGTTCCTAGTATATCCAATGTGTTCATCTGTGATCTGAAATGGCTATCATTGCAATATATATATATATGATATTATTTAGGCGTTGCTTATGTTTTACAGCCGCGCTAGCCTAGCCCCCGCTCTGATGTTAGTTAAGTAACCTAACGGGTAATGACGGGGCTCCGTGGCGAATGCGAATGGCATAAGCGTACGTTATATTTTGGTTTTCTGCAATGGTAGGATTAAATGATGGGACGCATTAAAAGAACTAATGCAAGAATATCACGTATTAAAAGAACTAATGCAAGAAAATAAACCAAGTTAAAGTAGTTGGAACACTTTCGAAAAACCACTCGGTTCTTTTCAAAACCAACTTTTAAATGCGGAGCTTGAGCCACTCTTTCTAAAAGCTATCTCGTTCCTTCGATTATATCAAGTTCACCACGTTCAAGGTTTCGCCAAAACCATTCGTAGCCCTCCGTCGTTTCGTATGAATATTCAATAGTATTCAAGCTATGTTTATTGACCTTCGTCAAGGCATAGTGATTGGTAGCTGTTGGGTGTTCATATGTAGCATAGATAGATGCGTTGGTTTAGGACAGTCGTATTACCTTGTTGACCTTCGTCAAGGGTATATACGGGTGGGTTCAAATTAACCTGGATAATGACGGGTAGAACTTGACATGTGACTTATGATTTGTTGACCTTCGTCAAGGTCATAAGAGCATGGGGCAAAAATCCACATCGGGAGTTTCAAAAGAACTGAAACTTGCTAGCGTTGCATACCATTTGGAGTGTAATGATTCTGGTAGGATTCCTTCTGTTTTGTCACGCATTGATATTTGGATCCCGATCCTACTGTGGGTATATGCTACTCCTCGGGAAATTTCTCACTTAACGATCAATGCTATAAACCAAGTAGGTGTCTAGAAAGGTGTTAGCGGGGCTACGCCCACAGGGAAAAGAGGTTATTTAATTAAGGAATTTCGCGAAAGCGTTGGAAAACCTCCCTCGAAGTACCGACACTAGCCTGGCTGAACGGTTAAGCAAGTATTGTACGGTGAGATTGATCCCGACTAATTTTTCCTTTATGGTTTGAGGAGGGATTCGAGAGACGGTGGGAGCCATCCTGTTTAGATAAATTAAAAACCAATCTAAACTTGCAAGAGTATCATGCTGAGTGTTTTCTTCTCTCTCTCTTAATTGCAGCGACCCAGTGACCACACCTAGGTTACATCTAGATAATAAAATGACTGAACCTGACTGTTATGACTGGCAAAGGTCTGTACAGATGTCCATTGCCCATAACAAGCTGGGACACTTCTTAACTGATCATACCCCTACCGTCTCAGGTCCAGTTTCCCCTGTCACGGCTATTTACACCCGTAGGACATCGGAAAAGGATTGTGCGAAAGCCAAGTGCCTCGTGTTAGCCTCAGTTAATGGTGCAAACCAGAGGCAGCACGAGAAGATGGACTCAGTTTCTATCTTTCTCCATAACAAAGATTTATATGGAGAGCAATCTCGTATCGCTAGATATGAGACCTCGAACGAATTACTTCAAGCGAGGTTGGCTGTCGGGTCATCTGTAGGGGACAACGTCCTTACAGAGGCCAGCTATTTTGAGCTCACGGACCTGGAGACCATGTTGGAGAATAGGTCAAGTACTGACTTAATTCTACAGTCCCTGCCCTCTGCTTATACCCTGAAGGAAACCAGGGAAGAAAAAGGAAAAGCAAGGGCAAAAGTTTCAGGACTGGATATAGTTAAAAAGGGACGTTCCTATTATAACGGGAATGAACATTGGCAGAAGGATTGCAGGGCTTGCAAAGCCAGTAGCCAGAATTCGAAGCATGTTGTGGTTTCGGCTTTGAGTGTGTTCGTAATTGAGAACTGTATGTCAGTTAACCCTACTTCCTGGGTATTGGATACCGGATCAGGATCTCATATCTGTAATTCGTTACAGGCTCTGAGAAACCGTAGGGTTATCAGGAAAGGTGATATGACCCTCAGGGTTGCTAATGGAATGAGCATGGATGCTGAATCCGTAGGGGAATATTATCTTGGACTGACAACTGGGCAGATATTGATTTTGCGTAACTGTTTGTATGTACCAGGTGCGACTTGTAATATCATATCTGTATCCTTACTTTCTAAGGAAGGATATGAATTTACTTTTGTAAGCGATATAGTACACATCCACCTAAATCAAGTTCTGATTGGGTCAGGTACATTACAGAACGGAATATACGTGTTAAATCAAGCTCAGATTTTCAGTGTCCAGAACACACTTAAAAGAAAGTCTCCGGAAACAAATCAGGCTTTCTTATGGCATTGTAGACTGGGTCACATTAATGAGACACGATTAACTAAGTTACATAAAGAAGGGTACTTGAATCCGTTCGAGTATCAGTCTTATGCCACTTGTGAATCTTGTCTCATGGGAAAGATGACAAAGACTCCGTTCACTGGACACGGAGTAAGAGCGAGCGAGCTCTTGGGACTCATACACAGTGATGTGTGCGGTCCAATGTCTACACATGCGCGAAGTGGTTATTCATACTTCATTACTTTCACAGATGATTTCTCTAGGTATGGACATGTCTTTTTAATGAAGCACAAATCCGAGGCCTTTGGGAAATTTCGGGAATACAAGAATGAAGTTGAAAAACAAACCGGCAAAAGTATCAAGATTCTAAGATCGGATCGAGGTGGAGAATACTTGAGTGCCGAGTTTCTGGGCTACTTAAAAGAGAATGGAATTCTCTCTCAACTTACTCCTCCATACACACCACAACACAACGGTGTATCGGAAAGGCGGAATCGGACCCTATTGGATATGGTTCGTTCCATGATGAGTAAGGCTGAGTTACCGCGATCTTTCTGGGGTTATGCACTAGAAGCAGCTGCATATCTCTTGAACAAGGCTCCAACCAAGACTGTGCCTACCACCCCATATCAGATGTGGAGTGGGAAGAAACCCTGTCTTAAGTATCTTAAGGTATGGGGATGTCCAGCTTTTGTAAAAAAGCAGCATGCGGACAAGCTCGAGGCACGTTCAGTACTGTGTAAGTTTGTGGGATACCCAAAAAACTCCAGAGGGTATCTTTTCTATTCCGCAGAAGAACAAAAAGTTTTTGTTTCTCCGCATGCCCACTTCTTGGAAACTGAATTTTTGGAAAATCAGATAAGTGGGAGCGCAATAGAACTGGAAGAAATTCCAGAACCACAAGCTATTACTGAAAGCTTGGATGAGCCAGTAGTTTCAGGAGAACCGGACATTCCTGCGCCACTCCGCAGGAGTAGTAGGCAGTCTCATCCGCCCGAGAGATACTACGGTTTTCTCATAGACGGGGATAGAGAGGATTGCACCATGGATTATGGTGAGCCTACTAGCTTCCAGCAAGCCATTCAGAGCGGTGACTCGGTAAAATGGCTGGATGCAATGCGGACCGAGATGGAGTCCATGTACACCAACAAAGTTTGGATTTTGGACTTTGCTCCAGAAGGGGTAAAACCCGTAGGCTGCAAATGGATCTTCAGAAAGAAGATTGGTGTAGATGGGCAGGTTGAAACCTATAAAGCTAGGCTCGTTGCAAAGGGTTTTCGTCAAAGACCTGGTTTGGACTATGACGAGACTTTTTCTCCGGTAGCTATGCTGAAATCCATTCGGATCCTTCTTGCCATTGCTGCCTTCCACGATTATGAAATCTGGCAGATGGACGTAAAGACGGTTTTCCTAAATGGAAATTTGGAAGAGTGCGTCTATATGGATCAGCCAGAGGGATTCATTCAGAGTGGGAGCAGCGGTAAAGAATGCAAGTTGCTCAAGTCCATCTATGGAGCAGGTATCGCGGAGTTGGAACATCTGCTTTGATGATACTGTCAAAGAATTCGACTTTGTCAAAAACCCAGATGAACCATGCATTTACAGTAAGATTGTAGGGAGAAATGTGGTATTCCTCGTCTTATACGTCGATGACATTCTCCTAATAGGAAATGATATTCCTATGCTATAGTCAGTCAAAGGATTCTTGTCGCAGAGGTTCTCCATGATGGACCTGGGCGATGCCAACTACATTCTGGGGATCCAGATCTATCGTGATAGATCTAAGAGAATGTTGGGACTTTCACAGTCAAGGTACATCGACACCATACTGAAACGATTCAGTATGGAAGATTCCAAGCGCGGTAATCTACCGGCTTGTCACGGAATCACCCTCTCCAAAGAGATGTCTCCCAAGACAGATTTGGAAAAGGCTCGCATGTCATCAATACCCTACGCATCTGCGATAGGCTCTATTATGTATGTGATATTGTGTACCAGACCAGATGTAGCATACGCATTGAGCGTTGTAAGCCGGTATCAGTCGAACCCAGGGGAGAAACACTGGATAGCAGTAAAGAACATTCTCAAGTACCTGAGAAGGACTAAGGAGATGTTCTTGGTGTATAGCGGAAAAGACCTCCAGATTGAGGCCTTTGCTGACTCCAGCTTCCAGAGTGACAAGGATGGCTCCAAGTCCATGTCGGGTTATGTCTTTACCCTCAATGGAGGGGCGGTTTGCTGGAAGAGTTCCAAGCAGGAAACCGTTGCTGATTCAACTATGGAAGCGGAGTACATAGCTGCTTGCGATGCCGCAAAGGAAGCTGTCTGGATGAAGAAGTTCCTTACGGAACTTCAGGTGGTTCCTACCAGTGTTGATCCAATACCGCTGTATTGTGACAACAACGGCGCTATAGCTTTAGCGAAGGAACCCAGGTCCCATCAGAAGTCCAGGCACATTTTGAGGCGGTTCCACCTGATCAGGGAGATCATTGATCGCCGGGAGATCAAGGTAAAGAGAGTAAATTCAGAAGATAACACTGCAGATCCACTCACGAAGGCCCTACCTCAGACTCAGTTCGAGCGGCTAATCGAGATGATAGGTCTTCGATACGCCAGTACATGGCCTTAGTGCAAGTGGGAGATTGTTAGTGTATATGCCCTAGAGGCCATTACTGTATCATACTAGTATGTATATTACTTAATGGAAGCTTGGGATATTCACCTTGTATTGACAATCTTGCTCAAAATAGTAGTATGCTACTTGGTTTGTTTCTACTTCAATGTATACATGTGTTTATTTTAGTATATCACCTATACACATTAGTGGAGCCCTTAGGATTTTTGCTTGATTACCAGCGTTGTGATGGCAGTCACACTAGTGGGGGCTGGGTAATCTATAAGCACATCCTTATGCAGGTCCCTAGTCGCAGGACTATCGAGACAGGGCATCGATACTCTGGAGTAGACTGGCGCATGCGCTTCTCATCCCAGAGTGGGAGATGGTCTGTCCCACAGCCATCAGCACGTCGTACTGGAGATAGTATGCGGGTGCTCGTTAGGTTACGAGTACACTGGACAGGACTCGTCGGGAACTGACCGGTTGGTATTATGCCTATCGTCAGTTATCAGTTCCCAGGTGACATGAGTACAGCTTAGTCCGCTGACTTGACACTGTCACTTCGCCTCGAGTGTGTTCCCACTGTACTTTGGTTACTACCCTACCACGGCTCAAAGGATTCGTGCAAACAGGTAGTAGTTGGGTGCAGTCCCGAAGCACTTGGAGGCAGTGACGGTTAGACAGGATTCGTCTCTCCCGATATTGGGGGTTGACATCGTGCTGTGTCTAGGAGAGCCATTACACGAGTAGTTCCTGGCCAGGGCAAGCGAGATATACTGGTAGGCTTCCAGTGCTATCTCAGGGTGTATTGGGCTTCACTCCGACACGACTTGTACCGCTATTAGGGGACTGACGTTTACCGCCTCCCTAGGCCCGCCATGCGATGTATCAGACGAACAGACCGGACTGTACGGAGATTGTCATATTCAGGCTCAGTAGGAGTTCAGATGGGTTTCACCTCGTCAGTTTTCTTGTCGGCATCTACCTGGGGACCGTTACGCACAGCTAGTGCTGCTTGCGGTCCATGGTTAAACCCACTGCCAGCGTAGTGTCGAGTCTTTAGAGTCCCACACAGAAAGTTATTCGCCTTTAGGCAAAAGAGTAGAGGTCGCATGGTTTTGCGACAGGGTCCGGTCACATCCGTGCACTTGTGCACGTACAGTGTCCGGACAGTTAACACTAGCGGACTTTGGTTTAAGCCAGATCCTAGTGTACGTTTTGGGATTGGTTTTATCCAGTATGTATTCGTGTTCCTCGGAACACGGATGCGGGTGTGTATGCACAGTTGACGGAAAGACAGAGGCAGAGGATTCTCATTAGGGTTGTTGACCGTTGACTGTTGACTATTGACTTTTTGCTCAACCCTAATGAGAATATGATATATATATAATTAGCAATAATATTAATTAAGTATTATAGTGACATGGTTGTTGAGGGGTTGATTTTGTTGACTTGTTGACTTTGTTGACCGGTTGACTAGGTTGGACTAGTTGACCATCATCATCACAATGGTTGTCATTTTCATGCAAAGACTTTTGCTTGCTTGTTGTGGTTTGCAAAATGAGTGCATGGAAATAATATTGCCTTTGACATGATATGAACCATCACATAATAATACTTGATTAACATTATGGCTCATGATGCTTTTGGATTATGAGAGGGTGGAAGAGAAAAGAGAGGCTCATTCTTTCATGATCTTTCTCTCTCTTGGTTTTGAGCTCTCTCATTCTCTTGCTCTCACCCTCTTCCTCTTGCTCTCTCTCTTGTCTATGGTTCACTTGTCTCATGTGTTGAGAAGCAAGAACCATAGAGAAAATCCCATCACACTCTCCTCTACTCACTCTAGTTCACAAGGTTTAGCAAACCAAGTGAACTAGTTTCTTCAAAGTTCGAAGAAAAAGCCAAAGGTAGAAGCTTTCGGGTGGATCGATCTTCGGCATAAGGAGACGACGGGGTGAAGCCAATCCGTACACTATCAAGAGATGAAGAAGAATGAGTTCAAGAAAGAAAGGTACAACCCCCTAACCGAGTAGTTAACAACTCGTAGTTAGGTTGTTAGGTAGATTGTTTAACAACGATCCGGTTTTGAGTCCATGTTACCGCCTCTAGAATATCGTTTTTCACCAAATTCCGCATGCCCGAAAGTACCGGGAGAGGTAGCATGGACTTACATAAAATATATTAAAAATGGGATTTTGGCGCAAAGTAAATCATTTCCAAATCGCGCCCGGGTCGGGTCCAAAAATTTGAAATTGAAATAATAGGATTTTAAGCGGGATCCAAAATTTAAAATGAAGTGTTTTATGATTAAAAAGCATACCCCCAAAACGGACACACGTACGTGCACGTAGCCGTCCAAACTCTCCCGTTTCACTGAACGGGACGAGAACACGATGCACGGACGCTACAACGGGATTAGGGGTGTCAAGCAGGCTAAGATAAATGTTTTTTAATTTTATTTTAAATGCCAAAATTGTTATATGCAGAAATGAATTTGCCGGGTAAAAATTTACAGTAAGTCACAATCAAGCAAGATAAATTAAATAAGTGTCACACTACGTTCAAACGGTAACTGAAATTAGTAGCATTGGGCTCAGGTGTTACACTATAATTTTAGCGAAGGAACCACGGTCCCATTAGAAGTCCAGACACATCTTAAGGCGGTATCACCTGATCAGGAAGATCGTAGATCGTCAGGAGATCGAGGTCCGGAGAGTGGATACAAAAGAGAACACGGCGGAACCATTTATAAAGGCCCCCCCTTAAGTGCAGTTCGAGCGACTTTTTGAGATGTTGGGTATGCGGTACACCGGCAGCTGGCCTTGGTGCAGATGTTGGGTATTCGGTACTCCAATTACTGGCCTTTAGTGCAAGTGGGAGATTGTTGGATATGTATGCCCTAGAGGCCAGTATTGTATATGTATACATATGGATGCTGGGGATATATATGTACAGGACAATCTTGCTCAGTATATAGTATATTATTTGACTTGTCTTTATCAAAATATGTGTATTTATTTCTATTGATGTTATATCCAGCTTGCACATATTGATAATGACTCGATACAGTAGTATACTATTATGGTTTGTCTTTATCTTAACATGTGTATATGTTATATATGTCGACCACATGTTGATAAAGCCTGTAGGATCTTGCTTGACTGCCAGCGTTATGATGACTATCATACTTGTGGGAGCTGGGTAGTCTTTAAGCATATTCTTAAAAGTCCCAAGTCGCAGGAGTATCGAGATCGGGCATTGATACTTCAGAGTAGTCTTGCGTATACGTTTCGAGACCCCGACGAGGGGCGATGGTTGGTCCCACAACCATTGGTGTGATCACCTAAGATTGTATACGGGTGCTCACTGGGGGTAAGTACATTGGACGGACTCGCTGAGAACCTCTTGATGGTATTATACCTATCGTCAGATAGCGGTTCTCATGTGACATGTGTACATGTTAGTCTTTGGACCTGAGATCGTCATTTGTCTCGTGTGAGTTCCCACCGTGCTTTGATCACTACCTTACCACGGCTCTACTGAGTCGTGCAAATATGTTTTGGTTGGGTACAGTCCCGAGCTACATGGAGGCAGTGAATGATTGTCAGGGATTTATCTCTCCCGGTATTGGGAGTTGATATCGCACCGTGTTCGATTGGCTAGGACCATAAGACCTTGGCCAAGACAGTTGGAATTTACTGATAAGTTGATCAGTAGTTTCCCGGATTGGTCTTGAGTCACATCAGCACGAATTATCGGGTTATTAGGGTCTGACGTTTACCACCCCTTAGATCCGGTATGCGATACTCTTAGACGAAGAGACCGGACTGTATGGATATTGTCACGGATAGGCTCAGTAGGGATCTGGATGAGTTTGCTCGTCGGCTTTCCTTTTCGACAGGTACCTGGGTAACCGTTACGTACAACTAGTGCCGCTGACGTGCTTGTGGTTAAACCTACTGCCAGCGTACTGTCGAGTCTTTAGTGTCCCACACAGAGGGTTTCTTTGCTTCGGGCGAAACGATGTAGAGGCCGTATGGTTTTACGGCAAGGTTCGATCACGTACGTGTACTTGTGCACGCATGATGTTCGGACGGATAATACTAGCGGGCTTTGGTTTAAGCCGGATC